>CM053613.1:55238774-55380873 GCA_028646535.1 Procyon lotor | reverse complement strand
GTCTTCACTTTTCCTGTGCCACTGGAAGCCAGACCGGTGCCAGGCACTGGTTAGCACTCAAAAATATTTGTTGAATAGGGGCCCCTGGGTGGCTCAGTGGGTTAAGCTTCTACCTTCCACTCAGGTCATGATCTCAGGGTCCTGGGATCGAGCCCCACATCGGGCTGTCTGCTCAGCAGGGAGCCTGCTTCCTGCTTTCTCTCTGCCTGCCTCTCTGCCTACTAGTGATCTCTTTCTCTATGTCAAATAAATAAAATCTTTAAAAAAAAAATGTTTGTTGAATAGATGGACGGATGGAGGGATAGACAGACACTGATGTGGGAATGACACTGGCATCTGACAGTGAACGTGAAGAACAGTGGGGGATAGTGAATAATTCTATTCATTGAGCACTTGCTGATGGGCCTGAAGCTCGAAACCCTTATGCGGATTAAGTGTTTAAATCCTCACAATCCTCATCTTACAGATAAGGCAACTGGCATAAACCCGGGGTAATTTATTTGCTCTCCGTGAAAAGAGTCAGTAGAAGAGGCAGGTAAAGACAAGATGGCTTCCGGCCGCATGCGGATAACCATCCAACAGTGGTCCCCATCCCAGCTCTTCATATTCTGTAGCCTGAACTGAGGAAAACTGAGACTGAATGGGTGTGAAATGCGACTTGCCTCTAGGAGTTCCCCTGAAAACTGCTCCCGCAATCTTTCTGGCCCTGTACTTTCTTGCCATGGTCATTTGCTCAGCGGAGCCTGATTTGACTTGTGTTTTATCTCAGAAGCCTCTGAGGTAAAATGTGAACTTGAAAGAGCTGCCTGTTAGCTTTCCTACTCAATGGTGATTTTTAACTATCTATATAGATTTTGTTTGTGTGGAAAAAAAAATCTGACTGATTAGTATTTTGATTCTATTTATTACTCCCGGAGAAATGACCCTAAAGAAGTTTTTTGGGTTTTGGGAGGGGTTGGGCAGGCATATAGGCCAATCAGTCAGGGTGACATCATAGAACAAGATAGGCTGTCAGTGTCAATCCTGTTATAACTTGACAGAAGCTCTGTGGTGTAGGAAGGGAGCCTAGTCAGCAAAGATGTGGATTCCAATCCTGGTTCTGCCACTCACCAGCTGGGACTTGAGAACAAGCTTTTAATTCTCAGAATCTCTGGAAAATGAGGCTGATACTCTGTATCCCACTGTGTGTTACGCTCACAGGACCATTGTGAGCATCATACAGAGTATGTTCCACAGGCAGGTTCATGAGATGTGAGTTTCCTTTCTCCTAATCATGGGCTCATCTCCATACCCGTCCACCCAATATATAGCTCTGGTGACCTAATATGACGTTCCATGACATCAGTCTTCAGCAAATTTACTGAAACGGAAATATTTAACTTTGGGAACCTGGCCTGAATTACTAGTAAATCATGGCTACATCCTGGGGGCCAATGGTCCTCAAAATTTCCATCATATTCTTAGGTAGAAGGTTACGGAGTCTCTGTGACAGTGCTTTTTCAGAAGCTAGGCTTTCCTCAGAGCTGAAAAGCAATTTGTAAGTGTTAGCCACTTTTCTCATTCCCCTTGTGGTTTTGGCAGTGTGTTTATATTTCTTCATGAAAAAACTATTTTGATTTTTAACTTGGCTCAGATGGGTCCATTTTACTTAATGTTTAGAAACTAAGCGATGAATCACTGTGGTCAATTTTATACATCACATGATATGAAGCTCTCTTTGGGAAGGCAAGTGCATGCTCACTTACTCATTTCTGTTTAGAAAGAAAGAAAAGGAAGGAAGGAAGGGAGGGAGGGAGGAAGGAAGGAAGGAAAAGGAAGGAAGGAAAAGGAAGGAAGGAAGGAAGGAAGGAAGGAAGGAAGGAAGGAAGGAAGGAAGGAAGGAAGGAAGGAAGGAAGGAAGGAAGGAAGGAAGGAAGGAAGGAAATGAATCACAACATCCCTCCTGTGTTCAAGCTTACTGCCTGGTCTTTTTCTTGGGCTCATTCTCAGCACACTCTGGATGGTAGAAGCTGCCAGAGAATGTGTCTTTCCTTCTGCTGAGTTAAAATGACATGGCCAAAATTCAGACTAATAGCACTGTTTTCTGTAATTCAGGTGGCTTTTTTAGTTGGAGGAAAAAAGAGAGAGAGATCATGACTCAGTAAACAAACAGAGCTGTCACTGACCTCGCTTGTTCTTCTAAAACAAATGGTAACTAAAAACCAAAGTGTGGTAACCCTAATGAAACTCCCAGAGAAGGTAAAGATCATGCCAATCAGCAGCTGCTAAGCAAGTCCCAGTCATGTGTCAGACACTATACTACGTGTATTACACATGAGTATCTTCTAGAATAAAGCTCCCCCGTAATAATGATTTCATACTGATGAATGTGTGGTGACATAGGGATTGCATGTTGAGAACCACAGACTTACATGTTCTCAGCTAATAATAACCTGTGAATTAGATATTATTTACCTTATTTTTAAAAAAGTTTATTTATTTGAGAGAGAGAAGAGAGAGAGCACAGGTGAGTTGGGGGAGGGGCAGAGGGAGAGGGACAAGCAGACTCCACGATGAGCATAGAGCTAGAAGACCCTGAGATCAGTACCTGAGCCAAAACCAAGAGTTGGACAATGGACTGACTGAGCCACCCAGGTGCCCCATGAATTAGATAATTATTATCACTCTCTGTTTTAAAGGTGAGAAAACTTAAGTGCAGAGAGGTTTAGTGATTTGTCCAAGATGGCAAAGCTCATAAGGGATGCAGGTGGGATTCAATCCCAAGTGAAAACACCATGTTTTTTCCCCACAGTAACATGACTGACAAGCTTTCAAGAGGATATATTAAGTGGGTAATGGTTCCTCCTTCTGTTTGCCCCATATCAGGACTTTTGCTCTGTGGACTCAAACTCTAGGGCTGAGTTTGAGGACTCACCTGCCCAGCTGGGCATAAGGTAATAACACTGCTATTACCAGAGCCTTGCTATTGGTTGGGTTACGAAGCATAGTTCCCACACTCTGTTCTTAAATTCCACCGCAGTCTCCCGCTCTCTCCATGGGTGACTGAAGGGCACACACTTTTATCTCACTGGAGCCAGTGTCCAGTCAGGAGATCAGCTCCCATTCCCCTATACTCAAGTCCAAACCAACAGCGGCATCAGTGCCACATGGGAGGGCGTGGTGAACTAATGGAGGAATGGGAAAGGCCTTGGGATATAAATTGGCTAGAATTTCCATGAATGGTCACCATAAACTATTACCATAAAAAGAAAAAGAAAACCGAACCAGCAAAGACACTTTCTTCAATTTCAGAAGGCCTGGGCAGAACAAGGGAGGCAATGGAATAGTAATATCAACATGGATGGTCCTCTATGGTAGGCAGAGTCATGACCCTCAAGCATGGTCCATTCCCTGGAACCATGCCCTGGAACAGTCCATTCCCTGGAACCTGTGAATATGTCACCTTCCATGGCAAAGGGGACTTTGTGGATGTGATTATGTTAAGGATCTTGAGAAGAGATTATCCTGGATTATCAGGTGGTACTGAGGTAGTCACAAGGGTTGTTATAACAGGAAGGCAGGGGTATCAGAGTCAGACTGATGTGAAGATGTTACTCTGTAAGCTCAGGAGCTCAACTAAATGATTTTATTCTGACCATATCACTCTCTAAAAGATATCTTGGCTCAGGCAGAGAGAGAGAAGATATTGGTCTTCTCCACACAAAATTCCGGTGATGTTCCATGACATTCTATGAGGGTTTACAGTGGTCATATGTATCACACACATATACACACATTCTACCAGAAATCCCTGAGGGCAAGAACTTTTTCTTATTTATCCCTAGGCTGGCTCTGGGTAGGAGCTCAGTAAATTGCTATTGTGGTGATACAGGAGGTAAAAAGGAAATCAAAATCAAGCCCTACTGGGGCACCTGGGTGGCTCAGTGGGTTAAAGTTCTGCCTTCAGCTCAGGTCATGATCTCAGGGTCCTGGGATTGAGCTCCACATCGGGCTCTCTGCTCAGCAGGGAGCCTGCTTCCCCCTCTCTCCCTGCCTTTCTGCCCACTTGTGATCTCTCTCTCTCTCTCTCAAACAAAAAATCTCAAAAAAAAAAAAAAATCAAGCCCTACTGATCCCTCCTACTTATGCTCCTCAAAGGATAGAAAGTTCCCATTGTTCTCCGTCATCCATCTCAACTACCCTCTATGATATGTCTGTTCATATATGTCTGTTTCTCTCTGGCTCCCATCAGTGTCTTGGTCAGAAACTGAAGACAGCAGGGACCACTTGACCCATTGGGGAGAGTCAGGAACTCCTGAGAGTATGCTCTGACTCAGGCAGACACATTATGACATTGAAGGGGAAAAGCTCCGTAAGAACATCTGAGGGAAATAAGAGGGAATTTGAGTTCAGGTTGCTGCTCTCGGGGACTGGCCAGCCATGGGGTACAGCCAAGAGTGCAACCCGCTGCTGAAGAATGGACCAGGGCAAAAGTAGACATTTCTACTGCTCTACTGGCTGCCAGGACAGCAAAATGAGAACCAAATGTTCCAGCCCAAATGGACCAGCAAGCACTTTTCCCTTTTGTTGGTTAACTAATAAAAATGTAAGAAAAAATTGATCTCAGCATCCACTCATCACGGAAGACTAACGTTAGGACTTCTTTTAATCTAAAAGATGTTTGAAATGTCTAATGATACTTGAGAGAAACTGAGCAAACTGACTTCAGTGAAGAACTTACAAAGACACATTAGCAGAATGCTAATGGGCTGAACCGGGGCTAAGCAGATGCAGACTTCTGATGCCTTGCCTGTCTTTTTCACCTTCAAACTCCAAATCCCCGCATCAAAGCACATGTTATCTAATTTCCCCTTGGACATTTCCAGAGGCTTTCATTTAATTGTATTCACTGTGCAGACACTGCTTTGCGACTGCATCTCCAGGGAGAACAGTGCCAGACAGAGAGCAAGTCGTGAGCTGAAAGGAGCAGACAGCCTTTGACTCCGGGGCATTTCTAACCATCCTCAGTGCTGCTAGTGAAGAACCGGGCTCAGTGTGTCGACTGTTTACAGACTCTCCCCTTCTTTCTTCTTTTCCTTGCCCCCACAACCCTCCACCCCAGGCAGCAGTGGATCAGTCCCTCTCCTAGCCACTAGGTGGCAGGCGGGATTCTCTGGGCAGCCCTGGGGGAGAGAGCATTTCACTGAGCTAGTGCCGTGACGATGCAGGACCGCCACTGTGGGCTCATACGACAGCTTGATGTGAGCAGCTGGAGGCAAACTTTTGTAGAAAGCAGTGCAAACAGTAGATGTGCTGATTCCCAGATGTACTGACTGAAGAATATTCCTAACACAAACCTGTTGGTTTTCTCGTCATCATTGATAACACATTTCCATACCTGTAAAAATGGTGTGACATATAAAAGCTAGAAGAAAAAAAATCAGCATCACTTCCTAGAATACTGATGCTATATTTAAAAACATACACATTGTCATACGCTGTAGAGGAGCCTTGCTTAAATATTTTCCTGCCACACACTCTGCCACCAGAAATTGCCTTTTGAATTCAATTGATTAGGCTTCCATAGTGTATTCTTGAGGAATCAAACCAACTTCTATCAAGATCTTCAGTTTATTGGGGATACAACAAGTGCCCATGCATACTATGTATGTAATCCAATTCAGTTTTTTTACTTTTAACTACAGTATAATTAACATACAGTGCTATGTTAGTTTCAGGTGTACAATATAGTGATTCAACAATTCCATACATTACCCAATACTCATCATAAGTGTACTCTTAATCCCCTTCACCTAGTTCACCCATCCCCCCACCCACCTCCATTTGGTGACCACCAGTTTGTTCTCCACAGTTCAGAGTTTGGGGTTTTTTGTTTGTTCATTTGTCTCTTTTTTTTCTTTGCTCACCTGTTTTGTTTCTTAAATTCCACATATGAGTGATCATATAATAGTTGTCTTTCTCTGACTTATTTCACTTAGCCCTATGCCTTCTAGATCCATCCATGTTATTGCAAATGGCAAGATTTCATCCCTTTTTAATGACTAATATATATCATATATATAATATGTAATAACATTATATATTACGTATAATATATAATTACATATTATATAATTATATAATATACTTGTTATATAATATATATTTGTGTGTGTGTGTGTATGTGTATGTGTGTGTGTGTGTGTATCTCACCTCTTCCTTATCCATTCTTCTATTCATGGATAAATGGGCTGCTTCCATATCTTGGCTATTGTAATAATGCTGCAATAAACATTGAGGTGCATGTACCTTTTTGATCTAGTGTTTTTGTATTCTTTGGGTAAATACTCGGCAGTAGAATTACTGGATTATTGGGTAGATCTATTTTTAATATTTGAGGAACCTCCATACTCTTTTCCACAGTGGCCGCACCAGTTTGCATTCCCACCAACAGTGCATGAAGCTTCCTTTATCTCCACATCCGCCCAATGCTTGTATTTTCTGTGTTGTTGATTTTAGCCATTCTGACAGGTGTGAGGTGGTATCTCATTGTGGTTTTGATTTGCATTTTCATGATGATGAGTGATGTTGAGCATCTTTTCATGTGTCTGTTAGCCATCTGTATGTCATTTTTGGAGGAATGTCTGTTCATAGCTTCTGCCCATTTTTAATTGGATTATTTGGGGGATTTTGGTGTTGAGTTGTATAAATTCTTTTTTCTTTTTTTAAGATTTTGTTTATTTGACAGAGAGAAACACAGCGAGAGAGGGAACACAAGCAGAGGGAATGGTAGCGGGAAAAGCAGGCTTCCTGCCGAGCAAAGAGCCCGATGCGGGGCTCGATCCCAGGACTCTGGGATCATGACCTGAGCCGAAGGCAGACGCTTAACGACTGAGCCACCCAGGTGCCCCGAGTTGTATAAATTCTTTATATATTTTGGATACTAACCCCTTATTGGGTATGTCCCTTGCAAATAACTTCTCCCATTCAGTAAGTTGTCTTTAGTTCTGTTAGACCACTACATTTCTTACAGGATCCTGCTTGGAAGACTTCTTATGCCCATTATACCAATGAAGACATCAAAAGGTTAGAAGGATGAAGACACTTGCCCAGAGTGGTGAGTGGCTCAACCAGGATTTGAATACCACTGTTGCAGTTAAGAACTTTAGGCCTAAAATGTAAGGCTTTCTCAAAAGCTTGACCTCCTAACTGACAAGGCAATCTGCCCGAGTCACCCCATTTCCAGAGGTCACCAAAGCATGATGAAGGGGCAGGTAGCCTTTTACTTTAGTCAAACTTAATGAGTCGGAGCCCGCAGCATTTTGTAGAGGAGTGCTCAGTACAAGTAAGGCAAGGCTACGGACTGGCAGTGGGAGGCAGATGAGAAAAGACACCAAGTATGGAGAGTCAGGCAGTCACCACTAATAGATTTAAAATGAGGCTTTTCAGCACTCCAGCCCAAAGTGTAAACAGGCAGAAACCAGAGAAGGGAAGGTAGAGTGTAGGATGTGGAAAAAGCATGACCAGAATAATGACACTGATGCTAAAAGCGAACGTTACCAGCATTTATAATGTGGTGGGCACTACCGTCAGTGCCTCAGAAACTTCCAACAAATCCTAAGACAACGCCACAAGGCAGGTAACATTAGTATCTTCGCTTTATAAACGAGAGAATTGAGACAAAGTGAGGGAAAGCAAATTGCCTAAGGACAGATATTTAGGAAGGGCTGGACCTTCAATTCTAATCCCGGAGTTTGGCTTTAGAGTCCACGACCTTAGCTACCAGAAATTAAAATGCTAATACTACATTTAAAAGAGTAGTGAAGAGCTTGTAGGAATCAAAGATCAGGATTGAAAAAAAGTCATTTGTGGGGTCTTTTTTGTTTTTGTTTTTTTGGTTTTTTTAGATTTTATTTATTTATTTGGCACAGAGAGAGATCACAAGTAGGCAGAGAGGCAGACAGAGAAAGAGGAGGAAGCAGGCTCCCTGCTGAGCAGAGAGCCTGATGCAGGCTCGATCCCAGGACCCTGAGATCATGACTCGAGTCGAAGTCAGAGGCTTTAACCCATTGAGCCACCCAGGCGCCCCGAAAAAGTCATTTGTAAAAAGTGTCATCTTCCCAGTATTTTGATTTAGGTTGGATACCTTCCTGTTTAAGCCCCTTTGACAAATGAAATGATTACCCATTGCTCCATTTTCTTTTGTTAACCCTCTCCCTTAGTACTTTCTCTTACTGTGAGACTTAAAGCCACTGTCTAGAGTACTCTGCTGAGTTAGAATCTAGTTAAGGTCCTAAGTCAACCCAGATTGGTCATCAAAACAAGTATGCACAAAAAAACCATTTCAGGGTTTTTTTGGCTGAAATATCCACATAACGCAGACAGCACTTACTTGAACTAAATTAGTACAAGGAATAGGATATATTTCCTAGAAAAAGAATCACATTAAGAACATGGTTACATTTTTACCAGTTATATTTTTTAATGCTTTTATTTTTACTCCCTTTCTTCAAATAAAGACTGTTTCTAAAGTTAGAAATTTAAAACTATGTGAGATGGTGGAAGGTATCTTTTAAAAGTTCTCAGGTTGGGGCGCCTGGGTGGTTCAGTTGGTTAAGTGTTTGACTCTTGATTTCAGCTCAGGTCACAATCTCCTGGTCTCAAGATTGAGCCCTATGCGAGGCTCTGCACTCAGTGCAGAGTCTGCTTAAGATTCCCTCTCTCCTTCATCTCCTACCTCGCCCCACCCCTGCTAATGCTATCTCTGTCTAAAATAAATAAAATCTGAATAAATAAATAAATAAATAATTTTAAATCTTTAAAAAAAACAATTGGGGTGCCTGGGTGGCTCAGTGGGTTAAAGCCTTTGCCTTTGGCTCAGTTCATGATCTCAGGGTCGTGAGATCGAGCCCCGCATCAGGCTCTCTGCTCAGCAGGGAGCCTGCTTCCCCTTCTCTCTCTGCCTGCCTCTCTGCCTACATGTGATCTCTCTCTGTCAAATAAATAAAAAAAAATAAAAAATAAAAAATCTTAAAATAAATAAAATCTGTAAAATAAAAGTGGTCAAGTATGGTTGAAAGTCACTAGGTTGTTTCTCAAGCACCAATTGCATGCAAATATTTAAGTGAATTTTTAGAATTCAGTGTTTTTGACATCCTGGATAATTATAACGTATAAGACAGGACATCAGAGGAAAATATTATCTTGACCAGGAAATTAAATAATAACTTCATCATCACTTCTCTAAACATTATCATTGCAGGCTCTTCTTATTTTTACATTTCCTCTCTGGATAAAAGTTACACCTTCAATCTAGTTGCCCAAATATGTGTCAATCTTGACTCTTCACTTTCCTTGATGATTCACATCTAATCAATCATATTCTTTACTTACCTTACCTTGTCTTTTGCATTCTCACTGATATTGCCACGGATCAGAACTCCATAACCTATTATATGAACTACTGACACAAGGTCCTAAGTCTCTATTATTGATATGCCAACCTGTCCCAACATCTTGCAGAGCCATCCTCCTTAACTATGAATTTGATCGTGTTACCCAACCTTCAAATAGTAGGTATATAAGCCATAAAATATAAAAATCTAAAACTCTTTTACATAGCTCACAAAGCCCTTAAAGACCTGGCCCTTCAAGACTTGACCTTCTCAACCTGAAGGCCAGCCACCGTTCTACTCCACCAATCCCCAAAGGTCCCCTCCCCCAGCGATCCCACCCACTACTGATGTCCCCTCCGCCAGTGCTGAAAGTCCTCAGCTATTTCTTTGTTTGGCATCTCCTGCCTGTGTATATTCTGGTTTGTTTGAGGGGGTTTTTTTTTTTGTCTCTACTAATACCTGTTTAGTGTTTATCTTCCTTCTACCTAAAAAACACCTTCTTACCCTCTAACTCCTAACCCAAATATTATACCTCTTTTATAAATTGCATTTCCATTGGACTTGCTGGGTCCCTTCATGTAGAGCCCCTGAAATTGTGTTTTATTTATTTGCTTTTTTCCCTGCTAGACTGTAAGTTTCTTGTAGGCATTGCTTTCTAGGTCTTCATCATTAGCAACTAACACAGTGACTGTTTTAAAGGGTTCTCTAGGGGGGCGCCTGGGTGGTTCAGTTGCTGAGCATCTGCCTTTGGCTCAGGTCATGATCTCAGGGTCCAGGGATGGAGCCCTGAATCGGGCTCCCTGCTCAATGGGAAGCCTGCTTCGCCCCACTCCCACTCCCCCTGCTTGCGTTCCCTCTCTTGCTGTCTCTCTCTGTCAAATAAATAGATAAACAAATCTTTAAATAAATAAATAAATAGTTCTCTAGGGGGGGCGCCTGGGTGGTTCAGTTTGTTGTGCATCTGCCTTCGGCTCAGGTCCTAGTCTTAGGGTCCTGAAACTGAACCCTGCATCAGACTTTCTGCTCAGCAGGGAGTCTGCTTCTCCCTCTCCCTCTGTGCTCACTCTCTCTCACTATCTCCCAAAAAAAAAAAAAAATCTTAAAAAGAAAAAAAGTTCTCTAATAAATATGTGAGTGAGTGACCAGCAAAGATTCACTTTTCTAGCCTCTGGTGAAGATCTAGTTCCTCACCTAATGGTGAGTCAGCACTCAATAGTAGTCCATTTTCCAAGAGAATAAGTCGACTTGTCAAGTCTTGTTCTACCACTGCCTGATAATATACCATGTAAGTATATTTGTTATATTTAACAGAGATTAAATACATTTCTGTTATATCTAACAAAAATTAAATATATATCACGAGATAGGTAGAGGTACATGTTAAGAAGATTTAGATCTGGTGGGTTTTACGACTGATATGTTTCAGGTATTTAATTTGAGGAAAGAGAAATGCTTTGAAATGATTAATTAAATGGTTTGGCTCTGCAATAACTGAAGTATATTTGTGGAACTATAAAAGACTATGTCTGCATGATTTTGATGAGTTGCATCTAAAACATTCCCTTTGTATAATGAATTGATATTGCTGAATGCTATGATTACAGTGAATTTTAATTTGCAAGTGACATTAGTGATTTCATTTGTTACTACTTGAATTTGATTAAAATATTTTCAATTAATTGATATAAATTGGGTGGTGGGGCAAACTAAGAATTTTTTTCAAAATTTTGGTTCTAGAAATGTTCTTTTTATTTGTGTTAGCCATGCTTGGAAGTGAGTTAGCTACACCATATCTGGGGCATGCAAGTCATATCTCTTTCAGAATATAACATTTCATACAAAAAGAAAGTATGCCTTAGGCAGAATTCTGTGAGTTAATGATTCTTCCTCTTTACTCAAACTCCATTCCTTTGGTAAAGATGGAATTGTCGAGGAAGAAATAAACAATGGGAAGGTAAGAATACCCTTTTCTCTAGCTTCTTGGCTAAAATAGCTTTTCCACCTTTCTTGAGTCATTTGACCACTGATTACTCTAGCGTTCCTCCCAATTTCCCCCCAACACGTACACACACACAGGAAGAAAACGAATATTGAGCTCCTTCAGTGTGCTCTGAACTATTACATATGTCATTCAATTTGTAAAAACAACCTTGCAAGGTAAAGATATACTAATTTTTATAGCTGTAGAAATGGAGACTCAGAGAGATGAAATCATTTTTCCGAGATCGTACACTTAGCCTAGGATCGAGCTGACTGAAACCCATGATTACCAGCCTACTCCTTATGCTCTTCGTACTCTGCCTTATTATATTCTCCTCCATTACTCTTGAGCTAAAAAAAAAAATTCCTGTTGGTCTGAAAAGGAGGGAATCACTTATCAAATTCAACTCTCAGTGATCTACTTAAAAAATGCACAGAGGAGGAAGCACTGAAAAGAAAGCTAAGTAGACATGTTTGAGTGGCTTAAGTAGGGGAAGACATTCCAGTAAGAGGTAACAGCAGGCACAAAGGAACAAAGTTTAGGACTACATGGGGCCACTTCCTATCTCTTAGCTGTCTCTCTAAGATCAGTCCATGGTCCTTGGCTCCTTTCTCCTTGTGTTCTTTTCTTTGGAGAATCCAACCATCATTGTACTTTCAATTCTCAAGTATTCTTCCTTAAGCTCTAGTTGTTGGTCTTCACATGGCAACTCGATAGTACCGTCTTCACAACTAGCATCGTCTCAACTTCAGCACATCCAAAACTCACTCTTTTGTATCAAATAAATTCATCTGTAATAGTTTCACTATTCACTATTTCTGTCTTTCTGTTAAATGTAACAAATGCTACTTCCCAGTCTCAAAATGGTAGCTTGTTTAATTTGTCCTTGTCTTCAACTTAAACATATTTAATCAGATATTAGATGTCATTGAGATACTACAAGCTATTTTTTAAAATATTTTCTAACTAATACATAATATATTTTTATATATGACCCCATTGAAGATCAAGCCAGAGTTATATGAGGACTCTGATTATATTTCAATACCCTGACATTATTAACTGAGTATATCTAGCAAGTATTAATTGAGAATGTGCTGTGTACCACGAACTGCTCTAAGCTTTGAGGATAAAATGGTGAACAAAACAAAATTTCAGCCCTCACAGAATTTCAATTATATTTGGAGAAAGTGATAACAAAACGTAAACAAATACATAACATAGTTCCAGATACTAAACAAATACATCCAACAAATACAAAAACTCCAGATAGATATAATATCTTTAAAGAAAAGGGAAAAAAGGTGAGAGACTACAGTGAGCTTTGGCAAGTTATTTTAGATATTTTTAGATATGGTGTCATGAAAAGCCTCTCTGAATCAATTGAACAGAGAGCTCAATGAAGTGAGAAAATAAGATACATAAAGGTCTGGGAGGTGAAGGTTCAGTGTTCCAGGCAGAGGGTACAGCAGGTAAAAAGATCTTGAGGCAGGAACAAGATTGTCATCTTAGGGGACAAGTGAAGTCCATTGTGATTGGAATAAAATAAGAAGGGGGAGAACAGCAAAAGAAAAATGCAGACCGATACTTGAGGATCAGACTAGGTGAGGTACAGATTTGGGGGTTTTTTTGTCCTGAATATGATGGAGAACTTTGGGAGTTTCAAGAAGTTACATGATAAGACTGATATGTTAAACAGATCAGTCTGGTTTCTAGAGACAGAATAGAATGTAGAAGAGAAAGAAGAGAAGGAAAGAAAGAAATCAGATATCCATTGTGACAGGCTAGCTGAGAGACTATAATGATATCAAGTAGAAAGTGTAATGATAGGACTTAATCATTAAGTTGTATACAAAGGAAAGAGAAAACTTAAACACGAACTCTAGGTTTTTGACCTATATAAATGGGATGATTGGGAGTCTTGTAATTCAGGCTTGGGGAAGAGAGTTTTGAAGGGTAAAATCACCCTTCAAAATCAAGTGTTCAGTTTTGGACACATTAATACTATGTCTTATAACCTTAGAGATGTCCAAGCTGGAAATTAAAATAAAGAGCTTGGGGGAACCATCCACATGTGATTGTAAGAGGATAAAATGAGAGCACCAGCGTGGCTCAATCAGTTGAGTATCTATCTGCCTTTGGCTTGGGTCATGATCCCAGGGTCCTGGGACTGAGCCCCTCATCAGGCTCACTGCTCAGCAGGGAGTATGCTTCTCCCTCTGCCTCTCTCTCTCTCTCTGTCTCTCATGAATGAATAAATAAAATCTTAAAAAAAAAAAAAGAGGATGAAATGAAAGAGACTTGGGACCAGGGATGATCCCAAGTTAAAGGACAGAAAGTTTGAAGAAAACACGAGTTTGGTTTTGGAATTGTTAAATTCAAGATTCCCAAGAGAACATCTAAGTGAACAAGTCCAAGAAGCTACTGGAAAAACTGGCCTGAAAATCAGGAGAGTTTAGTGTTTAAAGTACAATGTGGGAGATCCAAGGGCAAAACCAGAAACTAGATAAGGAAAGCAAGTCTGCAGATCAAAGAATTCCCGAAGAATAAACCAAGTACACCTGACCCCCAGATGCAAGGGGTAACACAAAAGGAAAAAGAATGATTCATAAACGAAGGAGTGGTCAGCAGCTCCAGCAAAGTCAAACTAGATAGAGTTTAGGGTCATCCTTGCTGGATATGGCAACCCGATGTCACTTTGGGATTTGACAAAAAGCAATAAAGTCCCCAGATAGTTTGAGGAACTTCTGTGTCCCCAGAGGCCCACACGAAGACAGAAATCATTGTTCCTTCATCGGATAGAACACTTCCATTAGTCGGCTACTGGATTCCATAGAATACATTTTGATGTAATGTGTAAGCTACTGTGATACAAGTGGAATACCCATAACTGAGGACCTGTTGGTGCCAAGTGTACGGAGACCCCACAGGAGGCCTCTCAAAACCTCCGCTTGTGATGGGTTTCTCTTCTTGGCATCCTCCTTGCTTGCTGATGCCCGAGGACCATACCCCTAAACCGATTACACTGTAGAGCCACAAGCTTATAAGACGGGGATGACGAGAGCTGGCCCCCGAACCCTGGGATCTGACAGCCCCGCCCTGAGCATGGCGGTCCCACCCAAGGACAGGGCTGCCCCACGCAGGTCAAACTGGGTCCCGAGAAGTGTGAGATGAACAAGGCCCCCTAGGGGGCAGCAGAGCCTCACAGGAAGGGGGAGAAATACCGAAAAGGGGTCTGTGGGGTGTTTCACTAGAGGAGACACAAGAGGGCAATGCACACTTTGACGGAGAATGGGATCCAAATTAAACTTGATGAATTGAAGTCGGTAGAGGTGAGGGGATCAAAGTCATTATAGCAGGCGGCAAAAACAAGTTGGCTGGAAAGAGTTGGGCGGAAGTCAGTCACAGGAAAGCAAGGTTCTCTGCTCAGTGCATGTTTATTATCCCGACAGTATCAATAAACAGGTACTGTTGGCTGAGAGCCTATTATTCCTCACGTCTGCTGTGAGCTAGATGATATTTTAGGCACTGGAGATAATAAAGATGAATATAATACTGTCCTTCCCCTAGACAATGCCTCTCCTCGAAGCGCAGCCAGAGATGTAAACAGATAATGTCAGTAGAGAGCTGTAGGTGCTTCAAATCTTTGTCGGGGGCACCACGGGGACACAGAAAAGGACATAGTTATCTAAGAGCAGAGAGCAAAGGCCTTAAAGAACAACACAATACCATGGGTCCTGGTTGTAGTGTTTTTCTTTTTTTTTCTCCCTTGTGATTTCTGTAAGTCTTCCCTGAAATAATCCCTTTTTTTTTTCTTTCCCCTCTTCATTTATTCTTTCCACCAGCACATTTCTTTTATTAAACCCTGCCAGGTTCTAGGCACCGTCGTGGGCACAGGGATACAGATGTGGCTCTGACATGGCACTAACAGGCAGAGCAATGACCTTGTCCCCGTTGGTTTTCCTCTTCCTCTCCCTCAGTTCACCCTTTCTCGAGGGGTGGAGAGAGCTTAAGCCCTCCGGTCTGTCAGGTACTGTGTGAGAAGAAAGGAAGCGGAAAAAGATCATGGGGCACATGGGGCATAGTATTAATGTGTCCACCTGGGTGGCTCAGTTGGTTAAGCATCTGACTCTTGATTTTGGCTCAGGTCCTGAGCTTAAGTGTCCAAAGATCAAGCCCACAAGGGGCTGTGCCCTCACTGGGAAGTCTGGGGAAATGATCTCTCTCCCTCTGTCCCTCCCCCAGCTCAAGCACATGCACACAGACACACACTCTCTCTCTCTCAAAGAAATAAATAAAATCTTTAAAAATAAATAAAAGGAAAGAAAAATAACATCATGTCTTTGCACTTATGCATGCAACAGCCCACAACTGCACAATGTGCCTCTCAGCCCAGATTAAATTGGAATCCATCATGAGATTTGCCATTTTAATTCTATGTTCAGTCAGTCTTGTCCACATGCGGTGGTGTTGTCTTCGCCCTGGATTTAGTGTTCTCTGACTGTTTACAGTGTCCATGTTTGTCATCCCCATTAGATTATAAACTCTTTGAGGTCAGAGGCTGTGAAATGTGTTTTCTTACTGTCAGCTACAGAACCAAGCACTATGCTAAGCATCTAGAAGACACACAATATGTGTCTGAGTATATTATTTATAAGCAGGACCTACTGTGGAATTCCAACATTAATATTCATCAGTCATGTGAACTTTAGTTCTTTTTTTTTATTAACATAAAATGTATTATCTGTTTCAAGGGTACAGGTCTGTAAATCATCAGTCTTACACAATTCACAGTGCTCACCATAGCACATACCCTCCCCAGTGTCCATCACCCAGCCACCCTATCCCTCCTACCCCCTCCCCTCCAGCAACCTCAGTTTGTTTCCAGAGATTAAGAGTCTCTTATGGTTTGTCTCCCTCCCTGGTCCCATCTTGTTTCATTTTGAATAAAGTCATCACTACCCCTCCCCAGGGTTGTAAGGATGCTTAAGACAATATAAAAAACTCCTAACACAGTGCCTGTAACTTACATTTGTCCCCTCTCCTCTTCCTATTCTTTGACTTCTCTTTGATTTTTTTAAACTGAGTTTTCTTTCCATCATCCCTTTGTTAATTTTGGCTCTAGTGTTCTAGAGTACAAGCTTTAGTGTTCAACAGCTAAGATATGTGTCTGGCCTTGTCCCCTCTTACTGTGTGACTTTTAGCAAGTTACTTAACCATTCTGTGGCTCAGTTTCTTTATCTGTAAAATGAGGACGGGAATAGTACCTATCTCAAAATGTCTTTGTGAAATCAAAGGCTAAAATCCTCATGCAAAACATCAACACTATGAGTTAAGTAGCATTGCTCCCATTATTCAAAGAGAAAATTTAAGAAAAGTTAGATAAGTTACTCAAAATGATACAGCTAGTAAGTGATATTGCTAGAAATCAAGCTCATGTTGACCAACTCCAAAGCCAATACACTTAATTACCTAGATTTATTGCCTATCTCAAGCAAACTAAAACCCAAGATGTTTAGAAAAATTTGGAGACCTATTGTATATCTAGCTCTGTGTATGTGTTTGTATATGATTATTTAGATATACGTGTGTGTGTATGTGTGTGTATGTATGTGTATTCATATATGAGTTTATATGTATATGTATGGTATATATGACACTATGTAACTGCATACATTCATTTACCACACTCTGCCATGATAAACTCCTACACTTTTAGATCATCATGCAACTACTAGTTTAGTACTTGGTGTATAATGAATACTTAAGACACAAGTAAATTTACTTAAGACAAGACCTTGTAGCATCATTTGTTATGAAATGTTTCTTTGGGTGGCTCCCATTATGAAATTAAAACAATCTCACTTTCAATTTATTGTGACAGACATTGAACAGTGTGGAATCTGCTCAGAAATGGCAAAATTAGTAAATCCATCTGTTATATGTGATTATAATAAACTGTAAGACAGTATCTTAAGACCAGGAGAAGTATAATTGCCTTTATTAAAATGATACCATTAAAAAAAAATGATACTATTGGAGCACCTGGGTGGCTCAGAGGGTTAAGCCTCTGCCTTCGGCTCAGGTCATGATCTCAGGGTCCTGGGATCCAGCCCCGCATTGGGCTCTCTGCTCAGCAGGAAGCCTGCTTCCCCCTCTCTCTCTGCCTGCCTCTCTGCCTACTTATGATCTCTCTCTCTGTCAAATAAATAAATAAATCTTTTAAAAAATAATAAAATAAAATGATGCTATTAAAACAATGAAATGAAGACTTTAAGGGAGGTAGAAAGACAGTCCTTAGTCAAAGACTTGTAATTTTTATCACATTCTGTCCAGTGCACTAGAGTAGAGGTGATTTTTGTGTAGCTCACATGAGTCAGAGCACAACTCAGCAAACCCAGACTTGCCACAACTGCCCCCTCTCTCTGGGGGTCATCCCCTCTCTCAGGCAGCTGTCACAGTCACATGAAGCATGACCTCCCTGCACTCCTCAGCCCCCCACATGCACACAGGGACCAGGAACACCCCAATCTCCCTCTGTCACCCCTACCTCCTCTTGGTGCTGTCAAAATCAAGTGATGTTTAACCCTAGAGGAAGGGAAACTAAGATTTTTGGCAGTACTTGGTGACACTTTTTTTTTTAAGATTTTATTTATTTATTTGAGAGAGAGAGAGTGAAAGAGAACATGAGAGGGGAGAGGGTCAGAGGGAAAAGCAGACTCCCCACGGAGCTGGGAGCCTGATGCAGGACTTGATCCAGGGATTCTGGGATCATGACCTGAGCCCAAGGCAGTTGCTTAACCAACTGAGCCACCCATACGCCCTGGAAACACTTTCTATTTGTCCCTCCGTAGTCAAGAGACAGAGAAGTAAAGAAAAGGAAAAGTTTCCTGTGGGGTTGGAGCAATGAAGGTGAAGGAAGAGGACAGAGGACAAAGACAGGAGGGCGGCCAACAGAGTCAGTCTGTTGCACTCAGCATCGGCAAATGACCATGACCGTGTGTGTACAACATAGAGGGAACGGCAGTTCAGGTGAGGGGAGGTTTGGATAAATAGCACCACCTCACCTTTTTTTTTTTTTTTAAAAGATTTTATTTATTTGACAGAGAGAAACACAGCGAGAGAGGGAACACAAGCAGAGGGAATGGTAGCGGGAGAAGCAGGCTTCCTGCAGAGCAGAGAGCCCGATGCGGGGCTCGATCCCAGGACTCTGGGATCTGACCTGGGCCGAAGGCAGACGCCTAACGACTGAGCCACCCAGGCACCCCACCACCTCACCTTTGATAGATGTTCTTGCTTTTACCATTTCGGCAGCTGCAGCCATGCAAAAAAGCCTTCGTTGAGTGCTCTATGCCAGGCCCTGCGCTAGGTGCTTGCAAGAGGAACATGCGTCCCCTTGCTCCTGTGAAGTTTACAGTTTAGCAAGAGACACAATGAGCACTTAGTAGGCAAACTGGTATCTAATTCGAATTAGAATTGGAAATAAGTGTTCCAAAGGAAGAGAACAGGGCGCTACCAAAGACCAACAGGAGAGAAGGGCTGAGATAAAGAAGAGAACGTCTTGTGTCTGCTTTTCATTCTCAAATCCAGCCTACATTCCCACAGCCTGAGTTAGGGCGTGTGGGAGCACCCAAGTCCTGCGAGCAAGGTCTGGATGGTGGGAAAAATCAGAGATTCATTAACCCACGAGATGTAATGGGGATCATCTTCCATCCCATAGGAGGGCCCATGGCTTTGTAGTGTAAGGGGACATGTGGAGAAAACAGGACAAAATATTTTGCATCAGAACTGTCTGCAGAGGGCACCTGGGTGGCTCAGTGGGTTAAAGCCTCTGCCTTCGGCTCAGGTCATGATCCCAGGGTCCTAAGATCAAGCCCCACATCAGGCTCTCTGCTCAGCAGGGAGCCTGCTTCCCTGTCTCCCTCTGCCTGCCTCTCTGCCTATTTGTGATCTCTCTCTCTCACTGTCAAATAAATAAATAAAATCTTAAAAAAGAACTGTCTGGGGGAAAACCCATCAGGTTATGGAAGTTATTAGAAGCAAAAAAAAAAAAAAGGTATAAAAGTACCACTAATATGCACCTGTTAAGATTAAGAATTTTACATAAACTCCCTCACCTGATCCCCAACATGACCGTTTGCCAGGTGGGGCAATTATAACTCAGAAAGCATTAGCATGTCACTAATATAACACGGCTGGTTTATGGTTTCCTTGTGGGAAAGGAGGCATGCTCTGGGAAGCAGTAGATTCAAGGGTTTTTTCTGCAGTTTTTTAAAGATTTATTTATGTATTTTATTTTTAATTTTCTTAAAGATTGTATTTATTTGAGAGAGAGCGAGAGAGCATGAGTGGAGGGAGGTAGGGGGAGAGGGGTTTCACATCAGGACCCCGAGATCATGACCTGAGCCAAAGGCAGATAATCAACCAATGGAGCCACCCAGGTGTTCCTGATTTATTTATTTGTTTTAGAGAGAGCGAGCGAGCGAGGAGCATGTGGGGAGGGAAGGGCAGAGGGAGAGAATCCCAAGCAGACTCCCCACTGAGCACAGACGCCCCCCCACCCCACTTGGGGCTCCATGTCACAATAAATGAGATCACAGCCTGAGTCGAAACCAAGAGTCAGACATTTAACAGACCGAGCCACCCAGGCATCCCAGCAGATTCAAGTTTTGTGAGAACTGAGGTCATACAGTTTGGAGAAGGGACTCTATTTAAGAAAAAGCTAACAGAGGGGCGTCTGGGTGGCTCAGTCGTTAATCGTCTGCCTTCGGCTCAGGTCATGATCCCAGGGTCTTGGGATCGAGCCCCACATCGAGCTCTCTGCTCAGCAGGAAGCCTGCTTCTCCCGCTACCACTCCCTCTGCTTGTGTTCCCTCTCTCGCTGTGTTTCTGTCAAATAAATAAAAAAAAAATCTTTAAAAGAAGAAAAGAAAAAGTTAACAGAATGTGAATACTAAATAGTAACAGGGCCTTGCAAGTGACTGCTTTAAGCGAAGGCCGCTGAGTCTAACTTATTTTCAGAGCACATCTGCTTTCACAGAGATGCACTGAGGTTTGGGCTCCAACGGACCCCAAACTGAGAAAATGAGATGTAATGGGGATCCTCTCCCATCCCATAGGTGGGGGACTATGTAACTTCCTTAGTAACTTAGGAAGTTGCTACGTGCAGATTGTAACCAAGATCAGTACAGGAGAGGGGAAAAGGGATCAGGCTCCCTGTCCACCAGCGTGAAAAGGGTCCAAAGAAGAGCAGAGGAGATCAGAAAAAATGATAAAAGGGTTCAAAAAACAGTGCCTTCAGCCATTTAAGACAGAACCAGACTCAAGAATTGGCCCCACTCGTGTTTGTAACCAGCATTTTAGTGAGGAACAAGATGCGTCAGAGTTAACCAATCTGGTAACCTTGGGTAAGTCACTTCATCCCCCTTCGTACTGGTTCTTCCCCATTTGTAATATAGTGAAATCAGTAGAACCTAATGTGTAGGGTTGCTACAGAGATTCAGTCGGTAAGCTTGGGGACTCAGAATGTGTCTGGTATATTCCCAGTGCTCAGTATATATGGGCTCTTCTTGTCCTTGCCCAGCTTGTCTGGCTCCAAAGCTTTTCTAGCTGTTGATGCACAAAAAAATGTTAGGAAAAATTCCTGTTGGAAAACGACTCATTGGTTTTCAGGAAGAATAAATTATTTTGTCTGAAAATCCCTCAGCCCTAAGAGAGAAGCCAGCAACTTTTTTTTTTCTTAATTTTATTAATTTATTTGACAGAGAGAGAGAGAGATCACAAGTGGGGGGGCAGGGAGGAGGGGGGAAGCAGGCTCCCCGCTGAGCAGAAAGCCTGACACGGGGCTCGATCCCAGGACCCTGAGATCATGACCTGAGCCGAAGGCAGCGGCTTTAACCCACTGAGTCACCCAGGTGCCCTGAAGCCAGCAACTTTTAATTAATGCTTTGCCGTGACGATTCTTGAGGCTGATCATTTTCTCTTCTGGAGATCCTCCCTCTGGTCAATCAATGCTGTGCTCCTCCCTGAAAAGTTTTCCCTGTTGAGGAGGTTGTGTAAGCTTGTAAAGCACCTTAGAATTCGTTTTAAAATCTGTATCATCCTGGGTTTCTATTGTGAAACAAATAGCCTCAAAAAAAAAAAAAAAGCACATGGCGAGAAGCAATGACTTCAGATGATTCATGTCTGAAAACAAGTTCTCATCATAAGTGGGATTAAAATACATCCTTGGGGAATTTTCTGGAAGCTAAATGAAAGGCTTTACTCAATACAAAATTTAACACATTTCCATAATATTGCTATGCTATAATTTATTAAACCATTCTCCAGCGGTTTGTTCTTGTTCTGTTTAGTTTCTGCTATTTTTCTACAACACTGAAAAGGAAAATCTTTTGTACAGAAGCCTTTGAGCTTCTGTTGAATTATTTCTTTAGAATAAATTCCTATGAATAGAATTACTGGGCCAATATAGCTGATTCTTTACCTTTTAATTGCTTATCTGCATTGCTTCCCCACCTGTCAACTTCTACCTTCCTTTTATTTTATAGATGGCAGAGCAGTATGTTCCGTGGCAGCTTCTCAAATACTTTCCCAGCTTACATTCATCTCTGACATTATTTCCTCAGGCTATTACTCATGCTTATTTTTTTTGTTTTTAATCTGACATCTCCGAGTGAATCCACTTGACGTTGCAAGTCTGGACAAAAGCTCTTTTTTTTCTGGATACGGGGGCCACCAGATCTATGGGAGCAAGTAGTAAACCATTTGAATATATTTCCTTGCATACAGACACCCAGGGGGCAAAAAGATGAGACTGAAGTAGGGAATCACTTTGTAATCATGAACTAGATTTCTAGATTTGGTCTTCTTCTTTCCCTCTACAGTGAAGATCTGTGAGGACTTCCCTTCCGTCTTCCGCTAGAATTCTCCCCTTAGCAATTTGACTTCAAAGACTAACTTGGGATTTCCTTCAGTTCTCTTTGTACCACTTTAGAGTTCTGGAAAAAGTCCGCCACCTCATCCTGTGTGTCTCCTGATATGATGCAGTACCACTTCCATCAACGGTGACCGACTGACAGCTGTGCTCCGCAATGCCTCCTTGACCTTCAGAGTTTTGTATATTCCTTTGTAGGTAAACTCCAGTCAGAGGAATGGCAGTCTGTTTCCATGTTTGCAGGGGGCCCGGAGAGCGATCTGTTCTCCCTGCCCATGATGTAGTCGGAAGCCCAGCTGTATTAAACGCACACCATTCCCTTCATGGATGACATTTTCAGTCCCTCAAATGGGTTATCAGATTATTTAGAAAAGGTCTGTTTTTTGGCTTTTGTTTTTTTCAGTGTAACATGACATTAAGAAGTGAGGTGTTAATAAAAAGCATGATGTTTGGAGGTAGGACATGTGGTTTCTAGCCCTGTTTCTGTGGCCACTATGGAGACTTGGCCAGGCTGTAAAGCGTTCTGAGCCACAGGTTCTCCTGAAGGATGAGGGTAGTAATTACTTTGTTTGTTGAAAGAATCAGATGTTAGAGGGAAAGTTGTCTCCGATATTGGAAATGCTCTTCACACGTATATCATAGTTTCTCTCCTTACTTTATCACTGTCGGCATCCAAAATTAGGATAATCCTAAAGGTGACGTGGCCATAAATCTGCAAAATAAAATGCAGTGGGTTGCAGTCTGCCTCATACATTTTAAAATCAGAAGCTGTGTTTTTGGATGATGGCTACGGATGTTACCCAGGGGTAGGTGTCCGATTTCTGTGTCTGGAGTCCAGAAGCCAAGGCTAGGCTGGTGTTTGAGGAGCCAGCGTCGGAACAGAGTTGAATATTTCCAAAGCTGTTAGGAAAATCTGTACTGGGATGGAGGGAAAAGGAAACAGTGACTGAAAACTAAAGGCAGAAACATTCTGTCCAAAGCCAGGAAGGCAAAGGGAAAACTAGAAGTAAAATCTGTTTCCAAGCTCAGACATGACGGCATCTGGAAGAGAATTCCAAAGTCATCAGCAAGTCTGGTGAACCTTTACATGGGTCTAAAATTGGACTAGTTAAGAGACAAGCACAAAGGGACACAGCTTTGTATTCTTTATTTCGTTTTTTCTTGACACTTTCTTAGTCTAGTGACAGGAAAGGAGAATGAGGAAAATCTTTGGTAAATCCATGCAGAATGAGGCCGATTCTGCAAACATGTGACCAAAAGCTTTATTGAAGTACTTATCAGTGCTCTGACTTGTGATAGTTCCCATTCGTTAATCATTTTGACAATGCAACACTAAACCCAGAGGTACTGGTTACTTTGTTTTCCTGGACCCGGGTCTGGTGCCTGTGTGTGTGTTGGGGTTGTCGGCACTTCCCACACCAACAAGCAATTCTCTTGACCAGCTGGGTGTCCTATTATTCAAATCAGTTCTGGCACTTTCAACCAGGAGATGCCACAGGTTAAGGGTTCTGCCCTACAAGATTGCACCCCCATTCCATGACCCCCTCTGATGCCAGTCACAAGCCCAGGTGATCCCCTGGGCTTCTGATCAACCAGCTGTAGACTGGAGGTTCCAATGACCCCCTCCTTGGACTTCTCAGCCAGTCACAAATCAGGCTGTTATTTATATTTCTGACCAGCTGGCTCTAAACCAGAGATTCTCGTGAGCCCCCTCCTCAGTTTTCAGTAACTTCCCTGAGAGGCTCACAGAACTCAGAGGAACATTTTACTTACCAGAGCACACGTTTCTTGTAGGACGTAACTCAGGAAGAGCCAGATGGAAAGGACACATAGGGGCAGGTATCTGGAGCTTTTGTGCCCTCTCAGGATGAGCCCCCTTCTAGCATCTCCACGTGTGCACGAATCCAGAAACTTTCCAAACCTGTCCTTGTGGGGGTTTATGGAGGCTTTACTACAAAAGCGTGATTGATTACATCATCAACCACTGGTGGTTGAACTCGGACTCCAGGCCACCTCCTCTCTCCTCCATCCCCCAGGGGGGATGGGGGTGGGACAGAAGTTCCAACTAATCCACTGGCAACCCATCCTTAAGTGCTTTGGGGACTCCGCTTATTAACATAACAAAAGGCACCTTAATGACTCTCAACACTTAGGAAATTCCAAGGGTTTAGGGAACCCTGAGCCTGGAACAGTGGAAGACCAAATATATCAAAGAAATATGTATATTCTCATATATATTTGATCATCTGTATTACTTATATTTGGTCATCTGAATAGCCAAATATATATTTTTCTTATAAATCAGCATATTACATGGGTCAGGACCACAATTAGCATGGCTTCCAATAACTTAACAGTGGTGTTTGTATCATGGTTATAAAGGTCAATTGTTTAGATGTTTTCTACATGTGGGTTATTGACAAAATAATCCTTTGTTTTATCCAGTCTGTCTCCCTCTTTTCTTTCCTATACAAAATCTAACTCTGTGAAAATTCTTATACTTATTCGTATACAATAGTATGTATAAAAAGGAACAATATTTAAAAGAAGACAAATGATTACGTAAGACTAAAGCATTTGTTAGTAACTTGCTTCTTTATGGTCTTCATAAACACACACACATACACCACACACAGAGAACTTATAAATATCCAAACCTAATGCTATAAACCACCTTAGAAATTCTTAGACACGGCTGTGGTAGAAAAATTAACAAAAGCCAAGTAAAAGCTAGGAGGATTTTAGAGAATCTAAAACCTAATTCAAAGTGGCTGATAGGATAAGACTCACGTAAAAAGAAGTTCTGAGATGAAACAGACTAATTCTATCTCTCAGAGATATTGTCTAGGACCTACATTCTTCTAAACTTTCATGGCACCATTTTTTAGAATGTCGGCTTCCCTTCTCTCGTGCCTACAACCTAGGTGTAGCATTGCTAAGTACCACACCAGACAATTGCCCATAGCAAAAGAGACTATGGTTTCCAGTGTTTTCTTTGCGAAGAGTAAAAACAAAAGAAAACAAAACAAAACAAAAAAACTGTTCTTAGAAATCTCCAGAAGACCTTCCCTAATGATAATTGGCTGAAAACGATAAGCAACATGCACCTTCCCCGTCTCTTTCTCCACTAAACTGTGAACTCTGTGAGGCAGGACTTGTGGATTATTTCTATCTCCAGGCAGAAGTGCGTTGTCTAGGATTAAATGGATGCTTAACTAGAGTCTATTGAATAAGGCAATCCATTCCATCCACTTGGTTTGATTTAATGAGCCATTTTTATTCAATACTAAATATTTTTAACATCTTAAAAGAAAGGAAAATTAAGAGGAAGGCCTCTGACCGGGGCTAAAAATATTTTTGGTTTTGTTGCATTTTGTTTTATTTCATATTAATTTTGAGACAGCAAGAAAAGAAACTTAGGGGGAAAAAAATGACTATTCCAAGGGTAAACAAGTCTTTGATACCAAGTCCCTTTATCACTGCTTGAACACCAGAGTCATGGAGAAAGTGGCATCATCTCAGAACGTTCGTTCCAGTTTTAGAAGAGAAAAAGGCAAGAAACCTTAAGAGGCTTGGGCCTTGCAGGCTCTACTAACAGTTACTCCTTACCAGTGAGTCTTGTGACTTTGGTCAAGTCAGTTAAATTAAGTCTCAGGGTCCTCATCTGGCAAATGAGCAATACTGTACCCTCTTTAGTTACCCACAGGCGTAAGCTGATGGATAAAAAAAAAAAAAAGATGATTTCTGTGAAAACATGTTGGCTCTGAAAACTGTCATTCAGATATAAAGGCTCATCTTGATTCACCATAAAGCAGACTAATGTTGGGACTCTTATAACTTACTTTAGTCGAAACATCTAGTCCCTTCCAGATGTGGTGAATTTCCAGTACTGACACAAAATCTGGGTGAGCTCTCCGCCACAATGCAGGCAGCCCAATATTGACTGTTCGACTTCAGCTTCATGGTTATATGAACCTCTTCTATCCAAGAAGCATCTCTTCTCTTTCGGTATCACCAGTCTCTAATAGAATGCTCAGACATAATGCTGCTCAACAAAGCTTTGTTGATGAAAAGAACGATTTGGAAAAAAAGAAAAAACACACACACAAAGGAAGGCGACACATTACAATGACTAAAGGTATGGGTTCTAGACTGGGATTCCCTGTGTTCAAAATCCCTGATTAGTCTACTTAATCCTCAATCTTTGGTTTCTTTACTTCGGTAAAATGGATATAACCATAACAGAGCCTCTGCCACAGGGTTGATGCCAGGATTAAATTTAGGTAAAATCCTAACACCGTATCTGACACATGGTAAACACTAAATGAATTCTAATTTATTGATGTTAATCTTTTCCTTAGAGACTAGGAATTGCCTTCCTTTTACCATTGACTATTAAATGATGAAAGCATAGAGTAATAGGCCGTATAGAAGGGTAGATCATGTGTGGTTTAAAAGCAGTAACAAAATCCTGCCCAATGTGGTCCACATGCCATCACAAGAGTCTAATACGTGTTACAGATCGGCTACTGCAGGGAAGAGCAGAAGCCCTCTTTACTATGGGACGACCCTCTGCAGCCACTGCACTTCCTCAGCCTGGCCAGTTAAGCACACAATCATATCTTTCTGTTTGCTCCTGTCCTTGTTCATGCTCACCAGGTACAAAGACAGGAGACTGGCCCAGCACAAGTCGGAAATAGAGTGTTTCACCCCCAAAGGGAGTGTGGGGAATGGTGGGAGAGCAACAATGAGCAGGTAAGCAAACTGTGAGTGGCCTGAGGTGGTGTGAACTCAATGTCCGCAAGCTAGAGGAACAGGTGGCTCCCTGGTCTAGGTCCTCGCTCCACTGTGTTCCCCATGCGGTCCATGTCCAGCTGGGGCCACCAATGGTTTTCTGTGTGTGCTTGATTTGCAAAACCCATGCCATCCTCATGTCAAGTGATGGGAGCCTCCTGTCCCAGATGCTGCTGTTTCCCAGGGTCGTGTGCTTTGCATGTCAAGCCTTAGCTCACACTCAGTTCTCCCATGGAGTTTAACTTATCGGTCAAATGCTTCTGGAGTTTGCAAAGTGGAAGAGATTGGAGGAAATTCACATTTCGAGACTGTCCAGTCAGTAAAACAAATGCAAAAGCCTAGGACTGGTTCCGAAGGAAGGACTATAATGAGGGAAGATTCCAGCCCTGATCCCAGACAAACCTGGGTGTTAATCTGACTTTTTTCAGTGTAACATTATCTTATAGCCAAGGGCAAATGCTGTGCCAAACTAGCGAGATGTAGAGGCTAGAGGCTCTTCATGAACTGAAACCAGGAAAGCTAGTCCTCCACTAGCTACCATAGCTTTGCAGCTCCTTTCTTTCTCTGTGTCTGGTGGCCAACATCCCCTGTCGCTGCGCTGTGCATGACTCTTCCTACCAGGCACTCCCAATTGAGCTGTGCCCAGTCAACTGGGTTATTTAGAACTGTAAGCATTAGCTGTGTTGCATGAAGTGAACGTGCTTTATTGCATGGGACCGCGTTTCAAGAAAAGGGTTCTGGAGATAAATACCGTCAAGACTGGCATCAAAAATTCCAGAATGTCGGAGGAGTCTTGAGCTTGGGGAATCACTCACCATGAACTAACTCTCCACTTTACTTTGTTGTGGCATTTCCCCAAGCATCGGTGGTATAAAGGTGTGGAAGGGAAGCTCCTGAAAGTCAGCCTGGGTGAAAGAGGAAAGGGGAAGTACAGGAAGTACAGTGTGTACGTGTGTGTGCGCGTGTGCTGAGAGAAGAGCTTGGGATCCAGCCCCCCTGCAAGAAGATAATCCTGTGGAGCCCTGTTGAACTTTCAACCCAAACATTGTATTTGCTTCCTCTGTAGTAGGCTCCTTCTGGTTTTCAAAATAATGTCTAATTTTCTCCAAGGACCACCGCATTGCATAACTTCTGGAGGGGGGCAGTGGAATTCATGTTGCAGTCTATGAAAATGGTGCCTGGAACTGTGTAGTGTATATTCTGGCCAATCATTTATAGCAGCCCTGGCAGAGAGCTGGGCCAGCTCCGTCCATGGCTCTCAAGGACAAGGCAATGAGAGCATATGTACCTGTGTAGACATATATATGTGTGTGTGCATTCGTGTATTTGATGACCTTATGCCCGTGATCCCATTATACAACCATCTTTGGATCTCAGTGTGTCCAGAAGATAAGCCTCAATGGACCATTTTGTGAGAGTGACTCAACAGACTGCCCTTGGGCCTACTGGTTTCCTTCCATTCAGATATGACAAAGTGCCATAATTCCTGTTCTTGAAAATCAGTCAAACAGCACTGGAGTTGGCTGGACAAGGTGAAAATGACTGTATCAAATGAATATAGGGGCTCTGTCCAGAGTGACTTCTGATTTGAAGCAATTGTCTAGGACTGGACTTCCCAAACTTGAGTGACCATCAAACATACTGAGACAAAATCTGTACTATAACAAGTGTCCTAGGTCATTCCAATTTATACCCATAACGCGATATTGTGGAATGATCCGTTCATCTAGGAGATGACATGGAGCTATTCATGGTAAACATTAGGTCTCCATTGTGTAATGCACTGGTCTTGGCAGTGTTTAGTCAGTGTTTAGAAATCTCAGATCCAATCAGCCCAGCGAATATATTTGCGAATATATTTGCTCAAGGTTGTCTGATTGAGTATGAGTGAGGAGAGAGTGGGGCACAGAGGGTACAGAGACTCCAGGTCAACCAGACCAAGACTCCTTGGGTTAGGTCCAAGTCTATAGAGATAGCAATTCAATGTATCTACACTAGAAATGGTCCAGGTTTCTCTACAATAGCAAAATAGTAGTTTTTGTTTCTTCACTTGTTTGGATGTAGCCAAAGTAATGACAAGGCTTAATACATTGATAAATTCAGGTGAGGCCCAGGGGACTACTGCATGCACTAATAAGGATAGGTCATTCTGTTGGAATGACCACCTCAGCCCCATGAATAAACATAATTCACTGAGAACAAATGGTCTTCCCATCCTACCTTTTCTTCCTTCCCATTTCTTTAGCATTAAATAAAACCTGACAGAAGAGCATGAAAGTACACAGGAGGGAAAGCGAGTCCTTCAGTGTTGTAAGAGAGCTTTCCATTAGGGAGGAGAAAATGCCTAGAGACACACATAAAAGGAGAAGCCAGTATGTCTAAGACTGTCAAATCTTTTTTTCCGACTTCGTATTTGTTTATATAAATATGCACACATAGAGACACAATGACATTTATCCAGGAGAAATAAGTTGAAAATGAATATGAAGAGAAAAGATATCAGAGAGGGGACAATGGCAGTGTAAACCATTTCTAAATAAGATGTTTTAGCAGTTAATTCCAGTGTGCTTCCTCTGGAATTGAATATAAGGACTGGGGAAAGAATCACTATTTGACTTTTACAGAGACTTTCGGCTTTGGCTATGGAGGCCCTCCTTTTATCAGCTCCCACTCCCCACCCCACACCCGGCCCCCATTGCTTCTCAGAGTCAGAGGCAAGCATATTTACTCTGCAAACATCTGGGCTGGTTCTGTGGCCTTAACCAAATAATCCATCCCAGGGAGGGGCTAAAGGAAGCTCAAACAATCGCAGAAAACCTGGAGTGTGGCCTTGCATCTCATTTGCCTATGTTTTCTATGCTGAAATTATGCAAAGGACAGGACCCGGTGAATTCATGCCTGTAGTGATTCTTCTAGAGCCCAGTTACCTGGCAGGGAGAGAGAGTTTTCTGGGGCATCCAGCCCTAGAGCTGAACACTATCATCTGACCTGAAACAATGACAGGGCCTTAGAGACACTCCCTCACTTCTCCCTTTTCCCTCCACCCCCACATTTGGAAAGGAATAAGAACATTATATGGATCCTTAACAGTCTAGCTTCCTGAAATATTCTGTTGTTGTTTTCCTTTTATGTGATTTTTTTTCCCCTTCTTTCAGATTCTAGCACAACTTGTCATCTTTTCATATTCCCACAGTGGACAGTCTAAGTGTGTTTCAGAGCAGAGACCTCCTGATTGCAGGAGAAGTGAAAGAGCATCCTAAACAGGGAGGTGCTCTAAGAACCGGAAATTCTCTAAACCCTGTTATCGTGTGAGTTCATACTGAGATGGTCCACCTCGGAGATGGCTAAACGCTCAACAATGAATGTTATTATCTCCTGTCTCAGCAGGGCCATTCCGTCAGAGGGCTCAATGGAATCTGCGTTCTGAAGTGCTCATGTCATGTCCCATGAAGGAGAGGCACAAATATTCTGAGCCTCTCAGTCTCTCTTTGGAAAAGGGCTTACTAATCAAATGAAATAGATAGATCTATAGTCCCCCTCCAATGCTCGAAGGTAAAGGAGGGTGGTACATGGTTAGTTTTACTGTTGCAATGTCATGATATCAATTAGGTAAGGTATTAATCCTCAATCACTTGAGTAACTGATTTTCACCTAGTAGGTGTAGCACCTAATTTTAATGGGTATAAATATTTCATAGAGCCTTCCGAGAATCTGGTAATGGTGATGTCATAGTCATGAGGAACTCAGATTTGAAAAGCAATCCCAAAATGAGAGGTCTGTGTTAACACTGCTTTGCCTTTCATTGATTCAATTATTTCTTCCCTCATGTAACACTCATTTTATTAAGCAACTACTTCAAGCCAAGCACTTACAAGACTCTGGAGATAAATGAATGATAAAGACTTGACTGATGCCCTTGAAAATCCGCAGTCCACAGGAGAACAGAGTAAAAAAAAAAAAAAAAAAAAAATAGATAATTGCAATGCAACAGAAACCCCGGTCCCAAAGGAATATTTATGTGTCCAATTAACTCGTCCTTTGATACCAAAAACTACAGCTTAAGCCAGTGCAAATAGAATTAAGAGTAATATAAAGTAAATAATATTAACCTGAACTGAGTGTTCAGAAAGGACTACACACAGAGTTGTATAAAATTCAGAGCCACAGAGAGAAACGTTCTGTCTTTCCAGTAGGAAGCTAGCTGGTTTCATAGTGATAGGACTGCTTCAGTAGTCTTCTCTTCATTCTTCCCCAAAGTCAGTTTCAGATTAATGTCCTAACTTACATTTAGAGATATTCTAAAGCGAGTGGAAATAATCACTTATTACCCTTGCTGTAATTACTATGCCTCAAACACTGTAGCGCTCCCTTCCCATTGGTTAGGCACTAAATTCTCCCAAGAATGATCTTTCCATGGTACAGATGAGGAAAGTGAGGCTCAGGGATATTAAATAACCTGCACAGTAGAATGATTTAGTGAAAATTCTGAAACCAAAGACCTTAACACCTAATTCCAGCACTAGCCAGTGTGACCTTGAAGCACCATTTTACCTCCTTAATCTCCATTGTCTGTAAAATGAGGATAATAATAGAGCATTTCCCTTACTAAATATGATGCTGTGACAACTAAATGAGATAATGCAAGCACAGCACTTAGCAGGCATTCAAAAGATTCTATTTAGTAGTCTTTTTTGGGGAGAGTCTTTTCTTCCATTCTCTACCTACCATCATGGTTGTTTTCTCAACAGTCAATTCTGGAAAAATATGTAAAATAAAATCTAGTAGTATCAGCTAAATTAATTCAATGATATAATTTCTCCGTTTTAAAATTTACGTTTTCCCATGGTTCTCCCTGGGTGTTTAGATACACCAGACACTGGCTTTAAGTGCTTTACCTATATGATCTCTTATTTCATCTTTAAAAAGGTAAACGATAAAGTCTACACTGGAGCTGAACTCAGTTTGATTCTGGAATTCATGCTCTAACCACTATGACATCTGCCACCTGGGATAAAATCCAAACCCACACACTCAGAATACAAGGACCTTCACACAATAACCCCATTCTGACTCTTTGACCTTTATTCATGTTTTGGCACGTGTGTTCTCTTCTCCAAATACCCCAAATTTCTTACCGTTCTCTAAACACGCTGACTCCTTTCTACAATTTCACACCCTAACACATGCTGTGTCTCCCCCTGAATTGCCAGTCCTTACTCCTCGAATCCATCCCCCATTCCAGCCCCCATTCCTATTCTACCTGGCAAACTCTTAGTCAGTTTTCAAAACCCAAATCTAATGTCAATTCCTCTTTGAAACCTTTCCAAAATACATACAATCTACTTTACGTCTGCCCAAACTCATAGTTCTAAAGTATTTTGAGCTTATCTCCAATACTGCCCTGTTATCTCGTCACCTGTCTCTTCCTACTAAACCTGAAGTTTTGTCCTGTTCACTCTTCCACTCTCAGTATCCAAAGGTGCTCTGGGACTGTTGGTTCAATCAATCGGTCAATAAGAGGGCAAGGAGAACCTTTGTGTATGTAGGCTGCACTGTTTTAGGGAGCATGGGGTATTCCAGAAACTATGGAACAACCTCCACCCTAAAGAACTGGCAGTCTTTTACTTTTATTTTTTTAAAAAAGATTTATGTATTTCTTTGAGCGAGAGCACACAGAGAGGAGGGGCAGAGGGAGAGGGAGATAGAGGGTCTCAAGCAAACTCCATGCTGCGGGCAGAACCTGATGTGAAGCTCAATCTCATGACCCTGACATCACAACAAGAGCAGAAACCAAGAGTCGGATGCTTAACCAACTGTGCCACCCATGTGCCCCTAACAACCTTAATAAAGGAAATAAAATTCATTAGGATGGAAACTGCAGGAGCAATCAGCTCTATTAAGGTATAGTTATATCTATGATCCAGATCATAAGGCCTAGATTTGAATAAGGAGGAAGAAAGCAACATGACATGCAGTTTTAAGTTCAGGTTGTTAGAATCCCTTGGAGAAAACTTCACAAACTATATTCTGAAGAATGTTAGACCGAGTGCAAGAGGTACTCCATGAGCAGGAGAGAAGAAAAGGCAGAAGTGACAGTATGGATGAAATGAGTGTAGCCAACACTACATGCTCTATGTCCTTCTTGGAGATTTTCAGTAAATGCTTACAAAGCAGAGACTTGAGGGGGGCTTGGATGGCTGGGCATGGAGCCTGCTTAAGATTCTGTTTCTCCCTCTCCCTCAACCCCACCTCCGGGGACAGCAGTGAGCCTCCCTGTGGAAGGAGGATGGAAGAAAGGGAGGGAGGGAGGAACACTTGAGAAGTTCCACAGAAACTAAATCTACTTAACTTATTTGACCATAGAGCCATTTATTCATGAACCACCTATGGTCATTCTTACTTTCTATACAGTTTGCCAACCAGTTTTATAAAAGCATATCGATCAGGGGAAAAAAAAGGAATAGGGGCACCTCGGTGGCTCAATCGGTCAAGATCTACCTTTGGCTCAGATCCTGATCCCAGAGTCCTGGGATCCCAGAGCCCCCCATCAGGCTCCCTGCTCAGCGAGAAGTCTGCTTCTCCCTCTGCCTCTGCTCCTTCCCCACTCGTTCTCTCTCTCTCTCTCACTCACTCTTAAGAGATTTTTGAGCAACTTATAATAATTTCCTGGAATCTTATTATAAGAAATTTCTTAGGGAAATATTTTAGAAATCTGACAAAAACTGAGTTCAGCTAATGTCTTGTGATCGGACTAGAAATGATTAACTTCGGTAAGTGCCACAAATATAAAAGAATATAAACCAGATTCCTAATTTCCTTTGCTTATTTCTCCAAAGGAGTCACTAATTGCTATGAGTATATTCTAATTCTTTTTTCAGCCTGGCATAATACACACGTAATACATATGTGGCATAGCACAACATAGGTATGAGACTGCTTGGGTTTCCAGGCTCTCTGCTCTCAGAGAGCAGAGCCCTCTTCTTCTTTAACATCCTTTTTTTGGACAAAAAAAAGGAGCTGGTTAAAATCTTCTATAAGGCTGCTGTCCTTACATATATATTTTATATATATATGTTATATATAGTATATAATATATATATATGCCCATGAAATACATATATATGATAATTTAGTAGCTATATACAAATATAAATATTTGTGTATATTTTGAGATAAAAAATCAGCTTATAATTCCCTGTAAAAGGGAAGAAGGAAACCAGAACTGTGTCATAGAACAAAGGCCACAAGGGGAGCAGTCTTGGAGTTATCACTTCAAATTCTTGTATTTTAGAGGAAGAAGTCAATGCTGGAGGCCTCCTCGCTACTTTAACTCCCACCACAAAATACTGATAAAATCTTGCAATGTCCACCTAATCTTATCACCATAAACCTGTGAGGTGGATAATACGAAAATAAGGGCAAACTATTCAACCCACCTAAGTGCTCTGGAAACGTGAATCACTATTTCATCTAATCCTATGTTTCATGAGTCATTTTAAATGGATTCTTTAACATGAAGATTATTTATTTTTAAAAATGTTAGTTCATCACTTATTATGCATAAGGCATAAGGAATCTTTTTTTCTAAGCAGAAATCATTTTTTCAGTGACCATTATCACAATCCTGGGACAAATCTCTTATTCTCCACTCCCTTAGTATTCATCTCTGCAATGTCCAGGTCAATGTTAATAGAGAGCTTTGGAATTTATTCTCAGGTCATTTTATGGATACAAACTTGGGTGTTATCATTTCCCTGGATGCTCCATAAGGACGTGTCTTGTTAGCCCTTTAGTTTTTGTGTGTCCTTAACACACAGACAATACCACATGTTGGCAATGAATCTGGATTTAAGGTCCGATTTGGGGCAGTGTTTTGCCTTTATTTGACTTAGGCACAGGTTCCATAAGCCTCCGGGTTTGCATCTAATACAGGTTAATAATATCTATTTATTTTTTAAAGATTTTATTTATTTATTTGAGAGCACGAGAGAGAGCAGGAGCAGGGGGAGGGAGAAGTGGACTTCCCGCTGAGCAGGGAGCCCAAAGCGGGACTGGATCCCAGGACCCTGAGATCATGACCTGAGCCGAAGGCAGCTGCTTAACCAACTGAGCCTCCCAGGCATCTCAAATAATATGTTTATATGAGGTCTTCAAGGCAAATACAGAATTTGCTTCATTTCCCTAATACCCCCAGCCTACTACCTGGCATCAGGCATCATACCAAGCATAGGAAATGCACAAAATCACTGCCCTTGGAGTGTTCCAGGCTTCGTGCACAAACAGATTTGCAAATAAGAGATTAAAAATACCATGCAGTAAGTGCTATGTTAGACAGCTGTTGTGAAGGTCAAACATAACAGATGAAAACACCTTGTAAGGTGTAAAGGTTTATTCCAAGGGGACCTATTATCCTTCCAGGATTCTCCTCTTCTTAGTCATCAGTCCCAATCCTGTGTTTTATTCAAGCTTTAAATCAAGCTGGATTCGTCCACCAAGTCTTCTTGGTGGTATCAGCCAAGGGGCACAAAATAGCTATGTCTTCTATTGTTCCCTCTTTATGAAATTGTAATCTGGGCTTTGTAGTAATTGCTGGAAAAAAATAATTTCCAGTTTGAATAAAAAAAATCCTCTCATCTTAGTTGAAGCCCCTCAACAAAAGCCTAGAACTTACATCGCTCTACAAGGAGCAGTTTCGTTTGAGGTTTGAGCCCGGCTTACTGCATTTGAGATTTTAAAAAATGGCTTCACTTGAGAAAGAAAAGTCTGTGGTGATCCAACAGAATGCCTCTGCTTGGCACACGTCCCTGCTTTACAGCCTTTTACAGCCTTAGTTAGGTGCTCTCTCCTTATGAGGATGGGCGGAGGGAGAAGTAGCAGCTAGAAGCCCAGGGAACTTTAATACCCGACCCCCCCCCACCCCATGGACTATGATCTGTTGAAAAGGTGTCCTGTTCAACCAAAGCCTAGTTAAAATAGGGCCTAAGTGGTTCTTGTCCCACAAGGATTTTATTAGGGACTAAATGCCTAGTAAGAGATGATCTCGAAGGGAATTATCATAGAAGCAGGCAGCCCCTGCTCGCTCCCAGCTACTTAAAAGGGAGGCAGAAGTCCACCCCGCAAGGTTGGAAAGATTTCCTGGGACGGGGCCTGTGGCATTAGCTGTTTTGCCATATATGCAGCATACATATTAATTGAATTTTGTTTATCCGTGTTATTTTAACACTCCCAGGCTTTAAGGCCTCATTAATCTCCACTTTATTTGCAAATCCTTCCTTGAAACTTCTTTCCCCAGCGAGCAGCCTTCTCTCTGCATTCCTCTAATACCAACAGGCAAGGACAAAGGCCTGTTCTTTTACAATAGTTTTCAGATCAGTATATTCCTTTCCGTCCCCATTTTTTTCCACACCTGTTATCATCTTAACACTGCCTCCCTGCACTATGAAAACAGCTTCTCAAATCTACCCTGGACACCACTCTTTTGCTTGTTTCAATCTTCTTGGTTCCTTATTGCAGGAAGGACTAATTAACTTAACAGATATTAATTAAGCCTTAACATATTCTTGAAGTACGGCTAGAACTGGGGCAGACGAGGAATAAAGTCAATGGATGAATCTGCAGCGAGGTTTTAAAGAAGATTTTGGCAGGCTTCCTACATTTAATTGTTTTTGTTGAGCTCCGGAAATATGGAATACCTAAAAGATTAAATAACACAAAAGAATTCTTACAGTTGAAGAATAACACAGAAAAGAACACATGAGTATTTTTTTATATATTTATTCATTGATCGAGTATGTAGATTACATTGTATCTAATAATCACACCATATCTCTCTGGTCAAATATATTAGGCCACCTATCTATTCCAAACACTGATAAGAAATTCGAGGTTAATTATTAATGAGTTATTAAAATAGCAAAAGAAAGGAAAAGAAAGAAGATCCTTGCAGGTCATGGGGAGCCACAAAGCATTTTTATAGCAGACAAAAAAGCCCAAACTCTTACCTGCCGATGCTTTATCCATCCCCACATAGGACTACTGCTTATCTTGGAATATCCTTTGTGGATTCCTGAACTTGTGTCACTGCTGTCTTTCCTGGAGGGCAATGCCTACTGCTCTTTTTGGATTTTGCCGTAATCTACTAATTTTTCAAGGTGTAGATACAATCTACCTCCTGATGCAAGCATTATTCCCTGGCCACTCCCTGCCTGCTAGAAATGATTTCTTCCTCTTGTGAAGTTTTAAATCCCTTGTGGTCTGTACCCTACAGTTACCCAATGAACTGACTATTTGTTCCCATGCTCCACAATCTCTCATTCTCCTTGTCCTCAGCACCGTTCCAACTGCCCATCTGTTTCCTTCTTTCAAGGACCTAGGGAAAAGAAAAACAACCTCTTTCTATCAAAATACTATGAGTAATTCATACTGCTAGCCTTCTATATGCACCTTCTCTCTTGCCCTCTTTGATGGGAGTCTCATGTCAGCAACTCTCCGCCACAGTACCAAAAAATACTGATCAACCATAATCATTTGCCAAGGTATCACATATCACTTGTTACCAGTATCAGTTGACATGCCAAATTTTGCAAAATATCCTTGACGTTAATTACACCATTCTCATTCAGTGGCATTCCAAAATAAGTCAGAGAGAAAATAAGTGTGCTACCCATAGGACAAGTCTCTTTTACTAGATCACAGCATGGAGGAAAAAAGAGGGGCTGAAATTGCTATATGCTGTTTATTTATCTGGTGGCATACGTAAGTGCCTTCATCATCGAGGCATCCAATCGTTATCCTTGCCAAGTGTAAGTGCTTGGGTCAGCCTGTGCAATTTGAGTCAACAACCAAAGAGTGATATGGGGAGCTTTCTTGAGACTTCAAAGTACATGATTAAGAAGAACGAAGACATATGGTAATAGAGAACATAAATGACTAACTTATCGACTTAAAAATGCATATCATCACCAGGTAACATCTGAGGGCTTGACTTCAGAAAACAAATATGGATGGTGTACTGTCATGAAAAATGAATTGGAAATCATGAGATGGTATTGGTCCCACATTGTCATTTTCTAACACTTAACTTTGGGCAAATTGCCTATCTCACAGAGCTTCAGTCTTATTTTTGAAAGGAGGACCAAGACATGGATCCTATCTACCTTTGACAATCAGTGTTCCTAAAGTACTTTATAAAGCACTATGCAAATATAAGGTGAAGGGTGCTTCCGATTATGTCACCATAGGTAATTCATTTCCATTTACTCAAGTGTATTTGTCTATACGTGTATTTCTAATGCATACATCACCACGGCCATTTAACTTGTTTTTGTCAGCAAGATAGCTATTTACATCCATTTATGCTGTAACTGGGGAAATTTATATGGATGATTCTGCCGTTTTTTTATATATTATGGTGTATTTCTCAGTGTAATTGTCAAAATCAAGATGTCAGATTTTAGGCAAGGCTCAGAAAGAAATTATTCCACCTAATTTAGAGTGTCTGAATATAAACAATATCTTTTAAATACCGCATTTCCATACTTTGTAATTCAAAGCAAATTATGGCAAGCAAAATATACTGATAAAAGTTTAAGAAAATGTGCAGAAAAATGGGACTGCAATTGGAAATTTTCTGCTTATAATATTCTTAATTCATGAAATTCTTTTGCTGGCCTAGTATTTTCTGAAGTCATTCCAAAGACATATTTGCTAGTGACATTACAAGCTTTTTAAAATTTTTTAAAAATATTTTTTTGTAGGGGTGGCTGGGTGGCTCAGTCGTTGAGAGTCTGCCTTCAGCTCGGGTCATGATCTTGGGATTGAGCCCCGCACCGGCTCCCTGCCCAGTGGAAGCCTGCTTCTCCCTCTGCCTCTTCTGCTCCCCCTGCTTGTGCTCTCTCTCTCTCTGTCAAATGAATAAATAAAATCTTAAAAAAATATTTTTTTTTTGTATTAGGAAGCTCATAATCTTACAATTCCTCTCTTCTGGCTGCCTCTCAACTCAAAAATCAGAAACAAGAGAGGCTTAGTAATGAAGATAATTTTTGCATGAAAAGAATGTGCTAATTTTCAAAGGATACGTTTTATTATTCTGATACCCTAGAACTGTACAACTCATGAAGGTACTACTAAACCATGTAACAAAAGAGAGGATAAAGGCATAGTTTTTTAAATTCAGTGAACTATTCTGAGGATCTTAATTGTCTATGTGGCCTTAATAAAACCCTAAAAAATTTTTCAGGAAAAAACCACACAGGTCATTCAACGGTCATTTTTAAATTTTTTTTTTATTATTATTCAACAGCCATTTAAAATGAACACAAAAATTCTAAATTCCGTAGACTTTTTGGATGGTCAGCCTCTCCTTATTAACATTTGCCTCCTAATGATGGTTTGCCATGGCAGAATGCTAATTCCTACAGGTTTTGGCAGATGAAGAAAGAAACTGGGAGAGGTCATTGAGCTGACATTCAGAGCCTGCCTGAAGTGAATAAATTATTTATGCGTCACACATGGAATAGAAAAATGAAGAATAAAATTCTAAGAATAAAGTTAGAAGGTGTCATTTTGGCAGACACAAACTGTAAACAAAAAAAAAACAAACAAAAAGTGCAATCCTCAAATAACATCAAAATGCTCTCTTCTCCATCCCAGAAAAGAACCAATTGTATAGTAGAAAGAACATTAGAAAACGTAGTAGTGTAATCGGTAAAGGGTTAACTGGTGCCTGGAAAGAGCACAGTTTTTACAGGTTTTTGGGCCAAACTATCCTTTCCAGATGTAGCAAATCCATCTGTTCTGTCTCTCTCCATTCGTCTCTCGTCTTTCTTTTCTAATGCCTAAAATATTCAGTGGGGAAGGTCAAGAGCTATAGACAGGTAAGGAAAAGTTTGCTTTCTCTTGTCTTACCTCAGAGCCCTTAGGGCAAATGTATAATCCTAATGTGAAAAAAAATATATCTTAACAACAGCAACAATAATGGTTTTATCTCAACTGGTCGTAAGAGTTGATGGTGAAGTTTGGAGAGGTGTGCTTTATAAATTATCCTCAGTGTACTACCATTTGGGGCTCTCCCAGAAATCATGTGAGGTAAGCAAGGGGAGGTTTATTTCTTCCATTGTATATCAAAGAACAAAGAGGCACAAAGGTGTTAAGTGATTTGCCCACCATCACTCAGGGCTGGATCATACACCCACCTTCTGGGGCTGCTATCAGTGCTGCCTCCATAAAATCCCATCACTGAGAAATTTCACTAAAACAGATACACACACACGCACACACACACGTACACATATACATATATACATATATATATATAAATTACAAAAAAGGAAAAAATCCTTTGTGATTTTCATAGTAGATATGAAGATCTGGGTTTTTATTCTTAATGAAATATCTTTTCTTTTCATACACTGAGCACTACTGATTTATAGTAAGTTATATAAAAAGTAGATAGGCCCATAAGACAAAAGAAGTATTATTTTGTAAATATTGAATTTTTTAATATTGAATTATTTTTAAAACATAATTCTAACAAAAACAATTCAGTATAGCTTGTTTGAAATGAAATGCATGTATCTGCTTAATTATTAGTTCAAAGATATTATTGAGCACATGCACTGGGTACGATGGCTATAATAGGAAACAAAAGAACCCTAGTTCTAACCTAGTTGAGGTGGGGTCAGAAAAGCTTCTCAAGAAAAAGAAATTAAGGTAAAATTAAAAAAAAAAAAACTGATAGGAAGAGCTTAGTCAAAATGCAAGGAAGAGACAGTGAGGAGGAAGCACCATGAAAGAGCATTTCAGGAAGAATTATATTGTGGAATATTGTAGAATTTAGTGAAGTGGATACAACCACTAAGTAGAAAACTTAGTGTGGACAAAGGCCACAGACCAAACCCAATGGAACAACCAAAAATATTTTATAGCTTTACCACATAAAATATCTTACTTTACACTGAATTCCCTGTTTCTCAGCCAGAGCTCAAAACCACATGAGTATATTGTTTTTATTTTCTGAAATGCAGTATTCACATGGAATGAAAAAACTAACAGATACCTTCTCCTCACAGGAACCTTTCACACCTGTACTGTCCGTCTCACTGAATCTTCACAACCACTTTGCTAAATGATATCCTCTCTGCTTTTTACCAAGGTTCACAGACGATTATTTTCCAAGCATCCAGGCTGCCAGATCCAGGATTAGAACCCAGATTTTAGGCTCCTTTGTCCACTGAATTTTCTAGGACACCACACAATGGTCCTGTTAGCTTAAGAAAATCCTATTTATCCATAAAATGCTTATTAAAAGTTCCCATTTTGGAGGGAAAAAAAAAAACCTTCATGACCCAAGGAATGACATAAAGTACTCAGATTTAGCCTCCATTTCTCTGGTATCTCCTGCAACCATTTCCATTGGTATGCAGCTTGTCTGGTGCTCTCTGTCTCCCACATGACCACAGACACTGTGAGCAAAGCCATGGCCGGGAGCAATGTCAGTACTCTGTGCAGATTGGCTGGATAGGATAGCTTCCTTCTCGCACGTTCATCCAAAGGCTTTTCAATGTGCCATCATTTTTAGGCACTACTACATGTGATTCCACAGACTGTCACCGTTAATAGCCAGAGTTATGTTCCATCAAAACCTCTGTATATCGGGAGCAAGAATCTCTCTACAGTAAAGCTTAGTAGGATAAATGCAGTTAGGCTTCCGGTTTCTAGCCCATGCTTTGTATTAAAAGCGGCCTAAGCAACCTGAAAGATTAACTGTCCTTCCCAACATGCCTGTTTCTTATCCTGCTGGTAGAAGAGAAAAGGGATTGCTGGCAACCATCCTCCCAATGAAATCCCATAAATAGTTTGACCCATTTCTTCTGTGCCATGTTCCAGAAATTAGTAGACACCTGGGAAGAAGAAAGTAATGCACTAAAAACATAAAAGGTGGCAGGTCAGGTTAATACAAAAATGTAGAAACAAATCCGGAAACTCTCCTGGAAAGGGAAGTTAGGTTAGCAGAGCCCATTCGGCTACTGGGCATGCATGGCAACCTCCAAACCTGGAAAGAGTTTATCCATCCTTTCCAGGAAGAGGGGTAGGGGAGGGGGACATACCACGTTCCAGAGTTCTAAACGACATCAGGCTGCAAATATTGGGTAGATTAAATGGAATGAGATCTCAGAGGAAGAAGCAGAAAAAAGATCACGAAAAGGAAAGGGACAAATGAAAAAATGAGAAGCAGTATGGAAAAGAGGAAGGATCCTGTCAGAGGAGCTGCAGAAACAGGGGTCTGTTATCAATGGAGTAGGTGTCTCAGGCAGAGTGGATTTGGCAGTTGCAGTCTGGCAACCCAAGGCAGGTGAGCTCCAAATACAATTCAGTCCCCTGCCTGAAGAAAGCCGGTCAGCCCTCCAGCAAGGAGGCCAAGGGAGCATGGGAACCCAGAAGGGAAGGAGAGCTTCCTGCTAGAGTTTCCTGGTTTGGGAAACACCCACTGCGTCATCACTTTGGGGATGGAGTGCATGTAAAACACGGAGATCCTTGGAACCCAATCCAGACAATCAGAATCTCTTGGGATCCTGCCTGGGATAACGGACAAATGCCCTAGAGGAGTCTTAGGCACCATTAAGTTTCATCACCCCTGGCTGAGACAAGAAAACTGGGTGGCCAAAGCCTTTTGTTCGTGGACTGCCCAAGGTTATCTCTTGGTCACACTACCTAGGACAGAGCTGTCTGGACAAAAGAGATCCCCTCCTTACAGAGATCTTGGATTCCTTTGTGATGAGAAATCCCGGATATTCCTCCCCCCCCCCCAACTCTTTCCACAGAACATCCCTGAAGGTCAGGCCACATCCCCTGAGCACTAGGGAAGTTCCTGAGAGAGTTCCTTTCAGAAGTTGTCATATTTACTGGTAAGGAGGACACAGTCAGGACCCGAGCGTGAGGCATCTTCATCAGAGGCACTGTCAGACCCCAGGATGAAAACCAAAATGTTCTGTGAGGGGAAGGGAAGAGGGAGAAAAGTCCTAAGAAGGCAAGTGAGCCAGAAACACTCATCAAGACCCTAACTGGAAATCAATGTGCGAGGTGCCAAAGGCAATATGCTCCCTCTTAGAATTGTTATTCAAATTTTAGGCCTAAAAACAAATTGGGGAGGAAAACTTGGGTGAAGTAGAAACGCTCTAATGAATTAGAAATTTGTGTGTATGTTCATTGAATTTCTATTTTCCAGCAGATAAGCCAGACTAACTAAAACCATGTTCAAGTCTGGAGTTCCGATAGAAATCCCTAGTCAAATACACCAGTCGTTGGCTTGCAGAATGAAAGGGATCTGGAATCACTGTCTATTTCCTGGTGACCCTTGACTTCTACCCCTTCCCTCCCCTCTGATGACTGGGCTGGTGAGTTGAGATGCTATTCTAGCGTTTCCTTTCAGAGGCCGCCAACTTCTGGAAGCCCGTGCCCAGTACCAGGCAGGCACTTCTTTCTGCACACCGCCACAATACTGCAAGGCCTGGTTTCCAGCTCTGCGGCATAACCAGACTTTGCACTCCCGGGTGGGCTCACATCTGCTGCTGAATCTCCATAAACCTCCATCCTGTCTCCTTCCTACTATCCCCTGCCACACGCTTTCGTGATCATGATAAACCGAAGGCCACTTTCAAGATCTCTGCTCCTGGTGTCCTCTGAAGCCTTATTTCCTGAAAGACCAGGAAAGGTCCTTCCCAATCCGAGTCCCATCAGCCAGCACTGGGGCACCTCCGAGTCACCTCTGGTCTCCCTTCTCTCCGCAGCTCCAACGGGAAGTCCGTCACGTGGGCCCAGAACGAGAAGAGCAGCCGGGGGCAGCACCTGTGGCAGCGGCTGTCCATCCACATCAACAAAAAGGAGAACCCCAACCAAACGGCCGTCATCAAGCCTTTCCCCAAGAGCACCGAGAGCCGCGGCCTGGGCGCGGGCGGCGCGGGCGGCGGCGCGGGGGCCGCGGGCGGCGCGGGCGGGGGCGCGGGGGGCGCGGGCGGCGGCCCCGGCGGGCCGGAGCCCCCGGACGCCGGCCCCAAGGCGCTGTACGACGTGGCGGAGGCGGAGGAGCAGTTCCCCGCGCCCGCGCGCCCGCGCTCGCCGTCGCCCATCAGCACGCTGAGCCAGCGCGCGGGCTCGGCCAGCCGCACGGACGACGACGTGCCGTCGCTGCACTCGGAGCCCGCGGCGCGCAGCAGCTCCTCGCAGGGCTCGCTCATGGAGCAGATCAGCAGCGTGGTGACCCGCTTCACGGCCAACATCAGCGAGCTCAACTCCATGATGCTGTCCACCGCGGCGCCCGGCCCCGGCGTGGGCGCCCCGCTCTGCTCGTCCTACTTGATCCCCAAAGAGATCCAGCTGCCCACGACCATGACGACGTTCGCCGAAATCCAGCCGCTGCCCGCCATCGAGGTCACGGGCGGCGCGCCGCCCGCGGCGGCAGCAGCGGCCCCGCCGGTAGGGGGCGCTGCCCAGGAGAGCCCGGCGGCGGCCGGGCCCGAGGCTGCGGCGGGCAAGCCGGACCTGGAGGAGTTGGTGGCTCTCACCCCGCCGTCCCCCTTTAGAGACTCGGTGGACTCCGGGAGTACCACCCCCAACTCGCCAGTGTCGGAGTCGGCCCTCTGTATCCCGTCGTCTCCCAAATATGACACACTTATCATAAGAGATTACAGTCAGAGCTCCTCGTCGTTGTGAATGTCCTTGGAAACCGCGCTGGGTTCCGCTGACGGAGCCGAGACCTCCCGCGTTCACGCAGACACAGTGACAAGCATAGTCGCCTGGTTAAGACCCGAGGTGGAAGATGCCAAGTGCACCCGCGATGGAAACACGAGATTAATAGTGCTATTTCACATCAACCGACGAAGACACCAACTACAAATCTTCTGGCAGATTTTCTTCTAGTGGCCTTAGAAAACACGGGCTTTTAAGAAACACTGCTTATCTTTTTGAGGGCTGACAAGGAGTCTGTTGAAGCAGTTCCATACCAAGTGCTTTGCTCTAGGGAAGCAATGAGCGTGAAACAGCATAATGGAGGGGGGAAAGCATAGTTAATAAGCAATTGTAAAAAGTTTTGTTTACTTTAATCCTTTTCCCAGAAGATTCTTTAATTCACCAAACATGAATGTACATTTTCTAACAAACTCAAAATCTGGGACCAAAACGTCAGCCTTTCTTTTTTTTTTTTTTCCTTTCTTTTTTCTGTCCTGTAAAGACCTTGAAAAGCAGTACCTTGGGCCCAGTATTTACTGAGGCGTTGTTGTGAGTGTGACCCATGCATAACACACAACTGGATAATGAGTGCTGCGCAGACAGGTGTAGGGCTTTTACCAGAGACATTCCTCTCCGATTTGGCTTGAAATCCTCTTCCAGAAGCCTGCATCCGGGAGTCCACCTAGTTATTTCAGTTCACCTCCATTAACAAGAAAACCAGTGGAAGATTTCTTGACTATTTCACCATGTTGCCAATCAATACTGGAGTAGCAAAAAAATATTTTCTGGAATACTGTTTTGTAATTCCCTCACTGGGGTGTGTTCTGTAGCTGGAAATTCTCTTTATAATAATAATAATAATAATAATTCCTGAGCTCCAGCTTGGCTATCTCTTTCGTGAAATGTGGCCACTCCTCCTTACAAATGCTGTTCCATTAACATTGCCAGCTAAAATATTCAAATATGCATTTGGGCTTCTTCATTCCCTTCCTTTGAGAACCTGATGCACAAAGAGCTCCTCTGTTCTTTTCAAGTCCCACCGCTGGAAGAATGGTCTATAGACCCACTGAAGACAGCATCATGATTGAAAGGACTGTTGTTCAAAAAGTTAACACAATCTTAATACACTGGAAATTTTGAACTGTGTCAAGTCGGCTTAACAGAGATTTAGCTATGCCAGTGAGCAGTGATTTTTAACTTTTCTCGGCTGCTTAAATAGGGCAGCTATGAACTATGACAAATGTAGATTTTTCAAAGCAATACAGAATACTAAAACAGAGGAACCTTAATGAATATAAACCACACAGTCTTTCTTAGCCATTCCAAAAAGAGGCGAAGCAATTATTAATATTTCCTTTTTAAAATAATTATTAATATGATTTTGTGCACTTCATACTATCACTTTTTAAATACTGCAGAAAAGAGATTTAAAGATATAATAGAAATACATGTGCTTTAATAGGCTCATATAGGTAGAATTCATAGCTTGAGACCTGCATCCACTGTCATCTTTTTCTTACTCCCATTACAGCTATCCTAAGGTGCCAAATGTTTTTTTTGTTTGTTTGTTTGTTTGGGTTTGGTTTTGGTTTCGTTTTTAATTTTTAAATAAGGATAGTAATAAAAGGAGGAGGTGTCCTATAAATTTAGAATTTAGTTGATCTAGCCTTACACTAAAGATAGCCTTGTGAAAAAGATTTGCTGAGGCAGAAGTCTATTTTTAGCAGAAAGAAAAATAAATGAAACCTTATTCTTTAGCTCAATATCCTTGTTTTGGCATGTATTTTTTTATTGTACATCTATTTTTAAAAAGGAATTGAGGAATGGAAAGATATCCATTCACATAATTTATCATTCCCCAGTTTTAAAAGCTATAATACATACACTGCTTAACTTTCCTGATATCTGTTCTTAAATTAAATTTTTAAATCAAATCTCCCAGTATAAAATATTAAAAGCACACATTAATTCAGTCAAATGTAAATTTTCAAAAATCAAACCTCCCATGCCAGATTTGAAAATAATGTCATCGGAGCACCCTGAAACCCATGTTATAATGAGACTCTTGAAACAGTGAATTTAGTTAAGCTTTATGGTTTCATTGAAAGTGAATGTCTAAAAAAAAAAAAAAAAGAAAAGTGAATGTCTGCCTCTACTTGAAAAACAAATGTAAATATTTTGAAGCATAAACACCCCTCAATCCTCTGGAAAAGGGTGGAATTCACCTGGGGATTACCATCTTGATTTCTTAAACATTGAAACCTTTCCAAATATACTCTACTGTCTACGTTTTAAATTTGCTTCTTAAACCCTTTGGTTGATTTTCATTTTATTCTGTATTGGCCAATAGAAAAACATATTTTAAAACTTTTTCCATGAGCAAATTCCTCTTCTAAATTTTTAGTAACATATTTGGTTAAAAAGTACACTACCTTATGAGAAAGTTCATCAGAAGTTAAAATTTAATGCAAATAGATTTCTATCTGAGAATTCTATATGAAATTATGATAAACTGTAATAAGAAAAATACTTTGTCCAATTGAAGGAGAACAATATGTGTTTTTCTCTGTGTTTCTGCACCTTTTGCCATTTCATTCAGTACACTGTATAATAATAATATTCGTAATGCATTCTTGGGATCTTTTATTTTGGAATGATGCTAGCTCTGTCTCTTTGCCAATTTTAATACCAGGTTCCAAGTAATAAATCTACAAGGAGAACTGAATATTCATTCTAGGGCTAGGATATGAACTTCACAATTCATTTGGGTACCTATTTTCATTGAATTTCATTGAAAACAGTCTGTTCCTGGTGTCCAGTGATAATTCAGTTGGACCAGCATGACCAAAAGGAAGGGGAAAGTACAGTGAAATGCTAAGAATCAGAAAAGTGACCCTACAGGACAGTTTGGTCCCAGGATGAAAGAAAGAAGACCTGGTTTGATCAAGTTATACGGACCATCTAAGCAGTCCACTCACTCTTCTGTTTTGGGAGAGGGTAGGGGCAGAGAAGACCCTAAAAGGATTGGGAAGAAGCATTTCTCTGGGTGAGGGGTGGGGAACAGAGAGGGAATAAACAAAGGAAAACCATATGAGATTTGACTGAAGCAAAGAAAAACAGTAAATCCCCGAGTGTGCTAATCCTTGTTAGTAAAAGTCTTTCCCAAGCTTCTGCTGTTCCCAGCAAGTGATCAGGAAGACTAGGAGCTATTTCTGACTGTGAATGAGTTGTTTTAATGGCTCTGCTGCCGTTATGGGACTTCCAAACCAGGAATTAAACACTTTTTAAGAAAAAACAAAAAACACTTCCGATGCTAGTCTCCCAGCAAAATGTACATGTTTTGGAGACTCAAAAGTATTATCTGAGTTCACATTTAGCCACAGCTTCTTAATAACCCTTGAGCTGGCAGAATCTCAATAGCTAACCATTTACAATTTTATACTGTGAAAAAAAAAAATACAGATCAGTGAAAAGCATAAAGATAAATCGAAATTCATTCTCAAGAGGGTCTGAGGCCTGGGAGATTCTCTACTATCTGTTGAAGAATGAGGTATGTATAAAATAGGTGGCTGAATTTCACTGATCTTCCCAATGTGAACAAATATACTATGTATATTGTGTGTATTTCTAGAATTCAATGGCAGCTGCTGGTGGTGTTGTAATTAGAAATCTATATAGAATATAGATGTTTTAGAAAGATGGTGCCAATCCTAAAAGATTTGTGTGGGCTACAAGTGCTTGTACTTACTTTTTTCTGCACTTTAACTGATTTGGTTTTAAAATTGTGTGCGCGTATCTATTCTTTTTCTGTTGTTGCAGCTTGTACTATTAAAACAATAGAGAATGTTAAATTATTTTGATGTGAATTGCAAATGCTTTTTTTCATAAAGTTTAACATTTTTATCAGCATCGTTTTGCTTTGTACTTGTATAAATGTGTTTTCTTTTAGCATTTGAAAGTACCCTTGCCTGTTTCTGAGTTGTCTAAATCCTGTTATAGCTGGTGTTTGTGAAGTCAGTTACTTTTTGAAAAATATTAAAAAAGAAACTTGGTATGACTTTAAGATTCTTCCCCGTAAATGTTTAGAATGTTGTCTTAATAGTGTTTTCCAAGACCCAAAGAGCCATACTATTAATTCATCTTTAAATTCTGAGTGATCTACACATTTGAATTACGGGATTTACATAGTAGCCTATGGACAATAGATTAAATTAAAAATGTAAACCAACCACAAACCAACCAGAGATGCTGTCCTCAAAGACATCTACAACCATCTTTTAGGACATGAATATTTTTTTTTAAACAATGAAGCATGTAGGGATCACACCTTGATTTTGTGTCTGGAAATATAAATACAAATTATAGTTCCACAGTTATCTGTGTTGATAGAGGTTACATCATAAAAATAATATAGATTATGAGTGTTTATATATCTGTGTATGTCTGGTTGTGTATACAAACATATACACAACTATATAGATATTTTACCTTAGAGTCCATCTATATATTGTGTCTATGTGTGTATGTTTGTTTGTGTGTGCATGTATGGGCATATCTGTATAATTTTACAAGAAAAAAATTACTTGTCAAATCACTTTCTACTTTGATGGATTCTTAAGCAAATTTACACTCCTTGAACACAGATTATCTAAAATCTAAAAGCATGATGCGTGGAAGAGAAAAACAATGTAGATTTTAAAACATAGCTTCTCTCTGCTTCCCTAAATTGTATTATTTATACACATATAATATGTATATACATATATTCTTATACATATGGAAATTGATACAAAATATGTTTGATCTTAAAAAAGAAAACCATTTTGTGTGCTTTGTCAGACTCTGCTGCTTCAGTGTCTTCTATTCTGAAGTAATACAAATGGGCATATGTTTATACAAACTTAGGGTTGAGGTGAGATTGCCTGGAACACATACAGCAAATCATTTTCTAAAGAGCAAATGAGTCTTCTAAGACTCCATAGACTCATGGTAGGCCGGTCAAAACCAGCCAATGCAATAGAAATAGCAGTGAGTTTAAAAATCCATTACCCTGACCCATATGACCTTGGAAAAATTACCTTGAGCTCTCTATAACTCAGTTCCTCTTTTTTAAAATGCAGAGACAAACTGCAATAACTGGTGAGATTTCTTGCATTTCCAGCATTCCTGGTAAACGACAAATGCTCAGTAGATAATAGCTCTTATTCGTGGCAATGTGGAATTTATTATACAATTAATATTCAGCCTAGATATGTCTAATATTATTCGTGGAACTATAAAAAATTCTTGTCCAACTTACAGCATATATCACTGGGCGGCGGGAGGAGGAAGCCTATTGAGGTCGGAACTCATGGAACCTTGAAATTGTCCATCTAGGATAACTTAGCCAAATGATCTTAAACACCACAGAGAGAATGCTTTTCTTCTGTTATCATCTATGCTGGCCACTGGCCAATTTTTTGGTTATACTATACATGAATGATCAGTTTTTAAACATAAGTCTTCAAACATTTACTTTTTCAGGTCAGGTGTATCTAGTCAGCTAGATACACGGATAGGTAAATAGAATTATATTAATGAAATTATCTCCTTAAATACAGTATTTACATTTTTTCTCAAAGTATTTTGAAATTCAGAATCTATTACTACATTTCACCCTGCTTGTTATTTTTAAGAGGATTTTAGTAAATTCTATGAAAGAAACCTGTAGACTCAGCCTCTGTGGCTATTCTTAGAGTCTTAAACAAAAAGTATTATAGGAGACAGACACATGAACAAATATTTTAAATTAGCTTTTATTCCAGACCAAAGGCATTTATTTTTGCTGTGACATATGAGTCTTTTTGAGGTATATGACCCACATAAACATTTATATAAGCAGACTAGTTATGTGGTATATATATCAGACATATTTGGCTTATTTATATATAGTTTGTATTTTTACCGGTTGACATAAAAGAAAGCTTTACATAACTATCGTGTTTCTATAACAGGACAAATGTTAAATAATAAATTATATGAATGGTGTGTCCATGAAAATTACATAATGTAGTAAATTGGCTTTTCTGAACTGCTAAATAGTAACAGGTGTTTCATAAAATAAAAGATTTTAGAATTTTAAAAGTTTGGAAAACAGTAACTCCAAGTTAAATGACTATCTTTGCTTCAGAATTTGCCACTCTTTTTCTTTTTAAGATTTTTATTTATCTATTGGACACAGAGCTAGAACACAACAGAGGGAGTAGCAGGCAGAGGGAGAGGGAAAAGCAGGCTCCCTGCTGGGCAGGGAACCCAACACAGGTCTTGATCCTAAGACCCCAAGATCATGACCTGAGCTGAGGGCAGATGCTTAACCGACTGAGACACCCAGGTCCCCCTAGAACTTGCCACTCTTTGAATATGTTAACTTACAGTAACTTTAGAAGGTTTTTTAATTATTATTTATGAGTAGTCTCCTCTGAGTAGAGCTTCACAGAATGAATTTTGAAAATGCTGTGATGTAAAATTTATAATTTGTACACACTTTTCTCCTTCAGTCTTGAAAATTAATTACTATTTCCATAATGATCTCCTAAGGCTTTTAGAGAAGAAAAAAAAAAGGATTGGTAGTGTAACCTTCAGAGCCATTTTATTGAGCCATGGGAAGTCTTACTCAATTTTATTATCCACTTTCCTTCTATTTTCTGATTTCTCAGGGCTCCACCAGCACACATTAACTTTACTCTCAGGGGTCAGGCTGAGGATTTTCTTTTTTTTAAATTTCTTCTTTCTTTCTTTCTTTCTTTCTTTCTTTCTTTCTTTCTTTCTTTCTTTCTTTCTTTCTTTTTCTTTCTTTCTTTCTTTCTTTCTTTCTTTCTTTCTTTCTTTCTTTCTTTCTTTCTTTCTTTCTTTCTTTCTTTTGTTTTTGTTTTCATCATCTATGTTGGATGGTTCTCTCAGTTCCAACAGCTTTGGATGAAGCAAGATGTGACACTATAGCATTGGGAGATGTTAGGTAACCAGTGAACAGTAGTCCAGGAGCAGTAGATTATAAGAGCATTACCCAGATGTTATTTTAGAAATTTTTTACCTAAAAAAGCGAAGTTACATGGGTGTGTCTATAACATATACCATAATAATGCATTTTTACTCCTGCATATTCAGAATAATAATTTCAAGCTTTTACTTCCCTGTGTATTGTGGTTCTCTTTGTCACATACTTGCTCTCTCTGAAGAGCTCAAATCACATCATTAACTCTAATGTATCCACCTCACCCCACACTCTAAGGGGGTATTAAAAACTGTAAATGTCTACAGAGAAAAAAGTTCTTATTCTAAGAAGGCAAGTACCCACCCTAATAATCTAGGAGAAATCGAGCAGCAAAATTAAGAGAATATTCTAGCTAGTTCTATCTGGTCAGTAAGAGAAAAGCCAGTAGAAATGCTTTCTTGCTCTTTGCATAATAACAAAGAACCCCAAATTCAGTTCTTAAGAAATAAGGACCCAAGGGGCACCCAGTTTGCTCAGTTGGCCAAGCATCTGTCTTCAGCTTGGGTGGTGGTCCTGGGGTCCTGGGATAGAGCTCTGTGTCAGGCTTCCCGCTCAGTGAGGAGCCTGCTTCTCCCTCTGTCTGCAACTTCTCCTGCTTGTGCTCTCTTCCTCCCTGTCAAATAAATGAACAACAAAAAGTCTTTTTAAAATATATACATAAATAAAAATAAAAATAAATTTTAAAAAAGAAAGAAGGAGCTGAGATATAGCCATTCCAAATGGACAAAGTGGTGGGTGAGGGACACAAGAAAAAGAAATAATGATGACTAGGACAACAAACAGATAAAAAATTAAAGGAAGCTAAGGCCTAGAGAAAAAATAATGCACTTGTGTTACTGATTGATATTCACCAGCACCATCAGTTAACCCAACCCTCATATATACAAAGACACTGAGAGAGGCAAATGCTAAATAAACAAAGGTGGGTATAGAATAGTAATATCTTATAAGAAGTAAATCAAAATGAAATTAATTTAGAGGGCCAAAAGGGATATTTTGAATAGATAAAAATCTACTTAGAAAACAGAACAGTCCTGGACCTATATGTGCTTAACAGTATTGCTTCAAAACATATAAAGTAAAGACTAATAGAAATATACATACACAAAAATTCCACAATCACAATGAACCTTTTTTAATATATGTAACTCAAATACAGCAAGAAGCCAAAAGAAAAAAAGAGAAGAGAAATAGAATTTAGAGGACTCAAGTAACATAAATACCATAAATAATCAGATTTATTTAGAGCTTTGTTCTTCTTAACAAATAACAGACATTCTTTTTATCATCCATGAAATATTTATAAGCATTAACCTTAGATTTGACCACAAAGGAAATCTTAACAAATCCCAAAAAGCAAAAATCATATAATCTGCATTCACTGACTAAAACAATGAATTTTGAAATTAAAAAAAAGATATGCAAAAGAAATATATTCATTTGGGATCTCTTTTCGAAGAGTTTTCTTAGAATGAAGAAACTAAAATTACAACTTACTTCAAAATGAACATAAGTGAAAACCTTGCATATTAAAATCTGTATAACCACTAGAGTACTCCAAAGAAAATGTTTTACACTAAATGTGTACATTAATAAATAGACTGGGAATAAATTAATTAAACATTCAACTGAACATATTGAAAAATAAAAAAAGCAAAGAAAATACAAATACTGATTAAATCAAAATTAGTACAAGAATACAAATATCTGGGGCATTTGGGGGGCTCAGTTGGTTGAATGTCCAACTCCTGGCTTTGGTTCAAGTCCTGATCTTGATGGGTCATGAGATTAGTGTGGAGGCTCTGTGATTAGTGTGGAGTCTGCTTGAAAGATTCTCTCCCTTTAACACTTTCCCTCCAATTAAGTAAATAAATATTCACAAAAAATAACACAAATATCTCACAGAAAGTTAAAAGTGATCATTAAAGCTTAAGTCTTCTAATTTGAAAAGACCAACACACTGATGAACACAAGTCTAATCAAGTAAAAGAAATCACCGATATGTCCCTTCAATGCTAGCTGCTGCTGCTCCACTGGCCATATAGTGATAGTAATGTTAGGTATTTAGATTTAATAAAATACTATGTAAAATATGAAACACATAATAATACACCTGATGCAAGGTTACTGTTACTTTTATTCCTGAGCATTTATGCATCTTTCTTAAACAAGTAATACATAAATTTAACCAATCAGAATTCAGGATTCTAAACACACATGGTTCTCTCTCACACACCAGAGAGAACCAGAAGCTCACAACCATTTACTATAGCAAATATCAGAACTAAATGTGAGAAAGAAGTTGATATAAACATTTACAAGCAAATTAGGTTAAATGAAAAAGTGAATTACTAAATCACCTCTGGTTACTAATAAAAATAAATAATACTCAACAAGAATAAAAAATGAGAGAGAATATAACAAAGATGTAGCATCTGAATCAGAATATTTAAAATTGAGGGGACTGGGTGGCTCAGTTGGTTAAGCGTCTGCCCTGGGCTCAGGTCTTGATCTTGGTTCGGGTCCTGGATCAAGCCCCCCCATGTAGGGCTCCTTGCTCAGCAGGTGGTTTGATGCTTCTCATCCCCTGCCTCTCCCCCCACTCCTTCTCTCAAATAAATAAATAAAATCTTTAAAACAAAAGGATATTTAAAACTGGGGTGGGCAAAAAAGGAAGGACTTTAGAAGACTACAAACTACATTGTATATGACTTTGGGCAAGAGCCTCCTTCAGTTCCAGAATTTCCTCCATTCAGACAATCCCCCTTCCCTAGACTTTCTCTTTTCTTCTGGGAGCTGAAACAGTCTTAGGTCAATGTTTCTAAGATTTTCAAAGTTATGCAAGGATCTTCATGCCTTCAAGGAAGTAGATACATCCATTTTAACTCCTCTTTTTTTATTGCGGCAATAACACCATGAGATCTACCCTCTCAAAATGTTTTTAGGTGTATAATATGGTATTGTTAATTACAAGCATAATGTTGTACAGTAGATTTCTAGAACTTCATCTTGCCTTACTAAAATTTTATACCCAATGAATAGCAAGCAACTCCTCACTTCTCCCAATCCCTGCTCCTGGCAATCACCAATTAACTTCTCCAGTTTGACTATTTGAGATCCCTCATATAAGTGGAATCGTGCAGTATTTATCCTTTGGTGACTAGATTATCTCAATTAGCATAAGGTCCTCAAGGATCACTCAGTATGTTATAAAAGGCAGTGTTGCCTTCTTTTTTAGACTGAAGAACATTCCGTTGCATTTATACATCATAAGTTCTTTATTCATTCATCTGTTGATGGACATTTAGGTTGCTTCCACATCCTGGCTACTGAAAATAACTAAAGAGAAATTAAATATTTAGATCCATGTGACCCAACACCCATCCAGAAGTTGGCTTTCTCCTTCCTTCCTTCTTTTTAAGAGAAGTCCTCGCCTTTATTGGCATGCAGGCTACAAAACGGCTGCAGTCAGTGGCCCAGATGTGAGGCCAGCTTTGTAGGTGATGGAGAACTCGCCTAGGGAGTGGTCAATCTAGGCTTGGCCCTTGCAGAAGCCCACCACCTGCAGTAGGAAGACCCGGTAGGCCCACAGGTGCGTTTGCACCACCTGGGCTACTCCTTGGGCGGGGCCTCCTCGCGCGTTGTGCGCAGGCGCTCTCGCAGGCCCTCAGCTTCCTGCTCGGGCGCATCCGGTCCGCCAGGCGCTCAGCTGCCGCAGACTCCCCTAGGTCGTGTCCCTCCGCTGGTCCAGCTCCACGGCAGGGTAGGTGGACCTGTGAAAAGTCGCCCCCTCCTGTTTCACTTCCATCATCTTGTCAGTTTTTCCGGAGACTTGTTTCCACTGAGTTTGTTTCTATTATAGTTCGCGTGCAGTCGTCCTGTGGTTCTGAACCCTCTCTCCCCTCACAGCTCCGCACCCGGTTCCCCAGGGCCAGTTCAAAACTGAACCCGTTTACTGCCCTTTTCACAGTCTGCAGGCGGTGCCGGCGAGGGAGGGAAGAAGGTTGGAAGAGGGCGGCGGGCCACTCCTGGTTCCCGCCAGAGGTGGGCCCCGGGAGGGGACGGAATGCGCGTGACAGGGCACGCGACCTCACAATGCGCTGGCGAGGACGCAGGGTCGCCCACCAGAGGCTTTACCGGACGCTTGTGTCAAACCCAGTATAACCGACCTCGGGGCAGGATGGGGAGGTCGGGGGAGATTGTGGGAGGCCGTCTGGTGGACTGTTTCACAATTCTGCCTTCGTGGGGACTTCTAGAGGGCACCGAGAGCCCATCTTGGCAGAAAAACTTACCCTAGTGTTGGGAAGTCACAGAGAGGCCAGGGACACAGAAAAGCTAGGAGCAGAGGAGCAGCCTACCGGAATGAGATCTGTGGGTTGGGGACGTCTTCACTATGTCTGCTAAACCTTAGAAGGCATCGAGTCACATTTGGTTTCAATATGAACACGTTTGGCTTAATTTAAAAACAAATTATGGGAGTGCCTGGGTGGCTCAGTGGGTTAAAGCCTCTGCCTTCCGCTCAGGTCATGATCTCAGGGTCCTGGGATCGAGCCCCCGCCTCAGGCTTTCTACTCAGTGGGGAGCCTGCTTCCTCCCCTCTCTTTGCCTGCTTCTCTGCCTACTTGTGATCTCTCTCCTCTCTGATAGATAGATAGATAGATAGATAGATAGATAGATAGATAGATAGATAAAATCTTAAAAAAAAAAAAAAAGAAATCCTGAACATTAGAAATATAAGCAATTGGAGTATTTAAATTCCAAATATACTTCTTAACACAGATCATGAAGACAGGTTGTTTTTGTCATCATATGTAGTATATTTCAACCTACTTTTAAAGTACATATAATTTCTAAGCTAAGCATGAAATAATTTCATCTTATTTCGTCATCGAAACATGGATTTTTCTTCCAAATATAATTTAGCGTAAATTTTAAGAAATGTTTTGATAAATGGAAAAGAGTTGAAATTTGTCTTTCATATATGTAATTCATTAAAGCAACAAATACTTAATGGGTACCTGCTATGTACCAGGGCATTTTTCTAGATTCGGGGAGGTCTGGCAATGAACAAAACAAAAATTATGTTTATGTAGGCCTTTTTATTATGTATATGAATGTGTGTGTTGATAGAAGAGACAAATTTTAAAGCAAATTCTAGCATGTATTAGAAAGTAATAAGTGCTGTGGAGAAAAATAAATTAGATAAAAGAGAAAACTTCAGGAAAGGGGAGTAATTTTATTTTATTTTTAAGATTTTATTTCTTTGTTAGAGAGAGAGAGACAGCGAAAGAGGGAACACAAGCAGGGGGAGTGGGAGAAGGAGAAGCAGGCTTTCCACCAAGCAAGGAGCCTGATACAGGGCTAAATCGTGAACATATCTGGGAAAGAATACACCAGGCAGAGGAAATGATAAATGCAAAGACCCCGAGAAAAGAACAAGTCTGAAAATTTTAGGAACTACAAGTCTAGTGTGGCTGAGGGACTGATCTGGAGTAGCTGCTGCTGTCAGTAAGCCCAGAGGCAACTCCTGTAGAGCCTTGCATGCCATAATAAGAAGGCTGGCTTTTACTCCTAGGGTTTTTAGCAGAAGAATAACTTACATAGTTTATTTTAAGAGGACCAGTCTGGAAGCCTGGAATAAATTTTTAGGAGGCAGATTAGGAAGCAGGGAGGCTGTTCAGAAGCTACTGAAATTAACACTCTCTGACAAGAAACTGAGAGTGACTTGTAGACTGTGGTGGTAGCAGTGGAGGTCACGAGATGAGGTCACAATTTTTATATGTGTCTAAAATGGACTCATCAAGATTTGTTAATGGGTTAGAAGTAGGCTGCTAAAGAAGAGGAATTGAGAATGATGAGTCCAAAGTTTTTTGACCCGGATGGAGCAGCTTCTGAGTTAGGAAAGGCTGCAGTTGGAACAGATTTTTGAAAGCAGATCAGGACACACTGAATTTGTCCTTAGGGACATTTGTCTCTTAGGGAAAGTAGGTGGGTATTAGGGTTTAGAGCTCAGGGAAGAAGTCTGAACTGGAGCTGTAAAACATTTATCAATTCTAGAAGATAGTATAAAAGCAAATCCTATTACAGTTGACCTTTGAACAACACAGGTTTAAACTGTATGGGTCCACTTATGCACAGGTTTTTTACAGTACTGTAGATATATTTTCTCTTACGATTTTCTTAGTAACATTGTCTCTAGCTTAGTTTATTATAAGAAGGTAGTTTGTATACATATAGCATACAAAAGATGTGTTAATTGCTTATGTTATTGGTAAGACTTCTAGTCAATAGTAGGGTATTAGTAGTTCTTGGGGATCAAAAGTTATAAACAGTTTTGATTATGTGGGGTCAGTGCCCCCCACCCTGTTCAAGGGATAACTGTTTATAATATGTAATTATTACAGAATATATAAAGATAAAAAAATAAATTATTTAATTAAAAGTTCCTTCCTATTTGCTACCTAAAAATTTTGATTTTTTTAATTCCTAGGGGGCATTATGAGTTTATATATCACTTCACAAATCAAAGACAGAAAAATACTATATTTTCCTAGTATATTTCTAAATTATTCCTATGGTTAGTTTTAGCTTAAAAATTAATGAACTTTACCATATGGATGGAAACTTTAAATTACATTTGCCTGCCCAGTAATATTTTACAGGTAACAAAGGGAACTTCTCACTGTGTGATAAGGTGAGATGGGCCTGACTAATTAATACTTCAATTTTAGCTCTGACTCAAAGGCAAAATCGTAAGCCAGTTTCATTTATACGATTTCTTAAAACTGCACTCTGTAATTTGAGACCTTTGCATAACTATTAAGCAAGTTATTCATTGGCATAACACTCTCTGGACTTTTTGTCCTTAAAAGCAAGAGACCTGGCATTCAAAACCACCTCTGGCTCCAAGGTCTATCAGTGATTCCCACACATCTTATCTCATGAGACTTGACTGAGGAGCTTCCGTCCAAAACAACCCACACTTGAGTTCCAAACCCAGTCAAGAGACATCTTAAGGAAAAAAGCAAACATAAGGTTTCTAGTGTTCTCTTGGCATACAGCAGGACAGACACAGGGATGGTATTTCATCCAGCAAAACAGAGCACCTTGCCTAGGGCATGCCATCACCTGAAGGAAGAGGGCCATCGGAATCCTAAAGATATACCCAAAGCAGTTGTGAGGGTTGTGGTTATCTGGGAAAGTTTCCTAAAGCAGGTGATGTTGGAGGTCGGACTACAACACACACAAGAATACAGGATATTCTTGGCAAAGGAAATAGCGTGTACAGACATATAAGTGTGAAGTTCAGCCATCTGTGATAAACATGAAGGGATTTGGCAGTACTCAAGTGTAGAGTTCTTATGAAGTATCAAGAAAGTGACTAAGAAGGTTAAAAAAAAAAAGCGAGCTTATATGCTTTGCTAAGGAGTTTAGACTTCATCTTTAAGGTGATAAGGAACCATTGAAAGGACTTATAATAGAGTAGATTGGCATGAATTGATTTTTGTTCGTAAAATATGATTGTGATCGGAGAGAAAAATGGAAAAGAATGGGGAAGGCAAGCTAGGGGCAGATGGATCCATGAGGAGGCAAACTACTTGACAAGTAATGAGAGAAGAAACCGGACAGATGGCGAAGAAGTGGTAAATTCAGGAAACATGAAGGAGAATTGATATAAATTAGTGAGTGGCTAGCTGAAGTGAGTGAGATGAAAAGGACTGGGATGTCTGAAACATTGTCAGGCAAAACATTGGGAGGAGCAGATTTGTGACAAGTTCTGTTTGAGAGTTGGGAAGACTCTGAAACTGTAGTCAACAAGGCCAGTAAGAAGCAGATAATCGGGGCAGAACTCAGAAAAAAGAAATAGAATCTCAGCAGGAACCGAGTGGTCTACCCAAAAAGGTAATTGAGAAGGTGTTACTGAAGGAACTATTTGCAAAAGTATGAGCAGGGTTAGGCAACTAACTAGAGTTTAGCAGGGCTTAGCCATAGTAGAAAGTGGCCGTGAATCTAAGGACCTAAGGGGCTAGAGGAGAAAGAGTCCTGAATGGCTAAGAGCTGCAGCTATAGGAGGAGGCCCCCTAAGGGCACCATGGTCTTTAGGAGCTGGGAAATGGCACATTCCCTTTCTTCAAACCTTCCCACATCTCACACGGCTGGCTAGAACTATGGCATTTGACTGTATAAAATATACTTATTCAGGAAAGGGGAGTCAGTCAACTCTTAATAGCTTGTCCCTTGCATCAGCCTATGGAGACTAAGCTAATATTAGCAAACCAATTCCTTTGGAATAATATAGCATGACATTTCTAAGTAAAGCTGACAACTGTTTATCTATATAACCTAATTGCCTGTTATCAGAGCAGTTAGTTAAATTATAAATCATTAAAATGGAAGGAACCATAGAGATTATCTACTAAAGTTGATTATTACCACATCTCTGATATGCATGTCTCTAGGAACTAACACTGTGAAGGGAACACATGGAACAAGAGAATAAACAAAACTATAAGGCATTCATTTTATATTAAAACAATCACACATGCATTATGGGGTAGAATGCAAATAAACCCATGTGAGTTTTAAAGATAAAACAGAAGATGTAAAGTAATTTTATGTATTCGCATTCCTCTGCGATAAGGAAAAACTTGAGAAGCATTATTTCCTATTCTCTCATTGGCGTTGTTACTGGAGTCCAAAAACCCCAAATGTCATTTAAAGTTTACATGGCCCTTATATGAAAAACCCATAGCTAACATCATCCTTAATGGGGAAATATGAGAGTTTTTCTGGTAAGGTCAGGAACAAAACAAGGATATCTGGTCTCACCACTTTTATTCAACATAGCACTGGAAGCCCTAGCCACAGCAATCAGACAACAAAAAGAAATAAAAGGCATCCAGATCAGTAAGTAACAAGTCAAACTTTCACTGTTTGCAGAAGACATGATACTATATATAGAAAACCTGAAAGACTCCACCAAAAATCTTCTGGAACTGATTTTAAAAAATCCGTAAAGTCTTAGGATACAAAATCAATGTACAGAAATCTGTTGCATTTCTATAGAACAAGAATGAAGCAGCAGAAAGAGAAATTAACAATCCCATTTACAATGGCACCCAAAATAAGATACCTAGGAGTAAACCTAATCAAAGAGGTGAAATACCTGTACACTAAAAAGTATAAAACACTGATGAAAGAAATTGAAGATGACATGAGGTATGCAAAGGCATTCCGTACTCATGGTTGGAAGAACAAATACTGTTAAAAATGTCTGTACTACTCAAAGCAATCTACAGATTTAATGCAATCCCTATCAAAGTACCAACAGAATTAGAACAAACAATTCTAAAATTTGTATGAAACCACAAAAGACCCCGAATAGTCAAAACAGCCTTGAAAAAGAAAAGCAAAGTTGGGGGTGTCACAGTTTCAGACAAAGCTGTAGTGAGAAACAATATGGTACTGGCACAAAAATAGTCACATAAATCATTGGAACAGAATAGACAACCTAGAAGTAAATCAACTATATGGTCAATTAGTCTTTGACAAATTGAAGGAATATCCAACAGGAAAAAAAGACAGTCTCTTCAACTGTCTTCAGTCTCTTCAACAAATTGTGTTAGGAAAATGGGACCACCATCTTACACCATACACAAAAGTAAATTCAGAATGTACTAAAGACCTAAGTGTAAGACCTGAATCCATAAAAATTCTAGGAAAGAAACCAGGCAGTAACTTCTCTGACATCTGCCTTAGCAGCATTTTTCTAGATAGATCCCCTCAGGAAAGAGAAAGAAAAATAAACTATTGGCACTGCATCAAAATAAAAAGCTTCTGTACAGCAAAGGAAACAATCAACAAAACTGAAAGGCAACCTACTGAATAGGAGAAAATTTGCAAATGACATGTCCAACAAGGGGTTAGTATTCAAAATATATAAAGAACTTATGAAACTCAACACCTCAAAACCAAACAATCCAATGAAAAAAATGTGCAGAAGACATGAACAGACATTTTTCCAAAGAGGACATACCGATGGCCAATGAACACATGAAAAGATGTTCATCATCACTTACCATTAGGGAAATGCAAATCAAAAGTTTAATGAGTTATCACCTTACACTGTCAGAGTGGCTAAAACCAACAACACAAGAAACAACAGATGTTGGCAAGGATGTGGAAATCTAGGAACATTTATACCTGTTGGTGGGAATGTAAACTGGTACAGCCACTCTGGAAAACTGTGGAAATTCCTCAAAAAGTTAAAATAGAACTGCCATTTGATCCAGCAATCACATTATTGGGTATTTACCCAAAGAATCCAAAAACACTAATTCAAAGAGACGCATGCATTATTTACAAAAACCAAGATATGGAAGCATCTCAAGTGTCATGGATTGATGAATGGATAAAGAGGTGATACACACACACACACACACACAGAGGAATATTATTGAGCCATAAAAAAGAATGAATTCATGCCATTCACAACAACATAGATGAGCTAGGGAGTATAATGCTAAGCAAAATAAGTCAGAGAAAGACAAATAGTGTATGATTTCACTCATACGTGGAATTTAAGATACAAAAGAAACAAAGGGGAAAATAAAAGAGACAAATCAAGAAACAGACTCAATGATAGAGAGCAAACTGACAGCTGTGGAGGAATGGATGAGATAGGTGATGGGGATTAAGGGGTACATTTGTCAAAGTGAGCTTTGGGTGATGTATGGAATTATTGAGTCACTGTATTGTAAACCAGAAACTAATATAACATTCCATGTTAACTAACTGGAATTAAAATAATAACTTAAAAAAAATAGAGACACCTGGGTGGCTCAGTGGGTTAAAGCCTCTGCCTTCAGCTCAGGTCATGATCTCAGGGTCCTGGGATCGAGCCCCGCATCGGGCTCTCTGCTCAGTGGGGAGCCTGCTTACCCCTCTCTCCCTGCCTCCCTCTCTGCCTACCTCTCTCTCTCTCTCTGTCAAATAAATAAATAAAATCTTTAGAAAAAAAAAATAGTTTGCATGACCTTGGGCAAATTATTAAAACTCTATGTTGGATGCTTTATTTGACTCATGATAATACCTACCAAAAGGGTTGTTATGAGGATTAAATGTAATAATTTGTGTTAAACACCTTGCACAGTTCTTGGCAACACAGTGTCTAAATATGCATCCTTCATTCTCAGCTCTTCTTCCACTAGAGATGAGATTGCAGAGAGTAAGGCTGACTTGTCCAGTGCCACAATTAGTTCATGAAAGAGTCAGGACTGGGAAAGAGAAAGGTTGAACATCTGCTACGTGTTTATAACTGGACGTAGAACATGTATAATGTCATTTAATCCAACAGAAGCCCTTGTGAATTATACTAGAACCCATTTCCTAGTCCCATTCCGGTGGCTTTCTGCTCCAGCATGCAACTTCTACTTGGTTTGGATCCTCTGCTTGCTCAACATGCAGTTGCATTAGCTTCCAGTGACAGAGAAGCTCACAGAGACACTCAATTTGCCATCTTGCTGTGGCCTGTCTCCTGCTTACCATACTGACAGGTGGCTCGAAAATCATAAAAGGATGGGATTCAGGAGAGACAAAACAGAGCAGCTGGCAGGCCAAGGTCAGCAAGACACTCAGGGTCAAATAATTTGGAAGATTGGAATCAGATTTGAAAATCAGTCTTTCTCCCAGCTTCTTTCCTAGAGAGAATAATTTAAGAAGGTCCCAAATGACTCTCACTTTTTTTTTTCAACATAACGAATATCATATGCTTATGCAATTGCCAACTTGGAAAACACTAGCAGCATAGGAGTGAGACATGCTATATAGCAGCATTTCCCTCGGCATTCTCCAGAGATGAGTCTGACACACTTCTGGCTCAGAAGCCCTGGGCAAGGGATTGTAGCCACTGCTAACATCATCCATCTGTGGACAATATGCTAAAAATCCGTTCTGCCAACAGATGGTCAAGGCTGCATGTGATAGCATCTAGACACCCAGGGAAAATGGTCCTCTTTCAGGATTATTCCATAATACCCCTTCCTTCCCTACTAGGGACCATTTTGATGACTTTGTTTTTAACTCATTTTTAACCAACACATCCCTCTGTTGCTCAGGAAGCACATGCAGAACATCCAGAGGGACACTAAGAGTGCTAAGAAACATACAACTATCTGAATCAGGCAAACAACTGAATATAAATTCACCATGCCATTCATCTGGCCTTGACTGAAGTGACAAGTTGTTTTGGGATAGCAAATGGGAAGAGAGGAAGAAAAGCTGAAGAGAAAACTTAGCAAGTTTTTAACTAACCTTGGTATTTTAAGGTTTTTATTAGATCAACGGTTCATGAATCCAAGCCAAAATTCTTGACAAATGAAAGAAATAGAGGGTTAGTTCAGGTATTTCCGAGGACTCAGTATGGCAAGTTTTTTTTTTTTTTTCTTTAAGATTTTATTTATTTATTTGACAGAGAGCAGGAGAGCATAGGCAGGGGGAGTGGCAGAGGGAGAGAGAGAAGCAGGCTCCCTCTGAGCAGGGAGCCCAATGTGGGCTCCATCCCAGGGCCCTGGGATCGTGACCTAACAGACTGAGCCACCCAGGTGCCCCTATAGAAAGTTTTTTATAAGGAGCAATGGAATTAATATGTCCTCAGTTCTGTTTGCTAACACTCCCAGCTCTGCTTATAAACAACGTCAGCCTTCTCATCAGTAAGACATCCTCCTTTACAGGATTAATAGTGGCTAAAGCAAAGTGATGTTGGTGATCAAGGCCATTCATGAGTTGTTAATTATTTTTATTAACTTTAATAATAATGTTTCATCCTAAAAAAGATTTCATTAGCTTTTTGACAGGGACATAATCAGACAGCTAATATTCTGAAACGCTGAAACTTGAACTAGGTCATCAGGTCCTGATGAGAGGGCTACTTCATGAAACCTACTGCCTCCTTTTATTTGAACTCTTCTATATCTGAGCAATTTGCAAAAGAAGTTGCCACCATTTCAGGTCACAAGTGGACATGACTAAGTGTGCCTGTTTGTTAGAGAAGCAGAGTTACACAGTTAAGCATTTCTCTCCCCTTTCCTGTTGTGTCTGCATCTCCCCAGAATGGCATTAGCTATAGCTGCTTGGGTAACATAGATTGGAGTATAAGGAATTGATGTGAAAACAGCATTACTCCCAGTCTGAGTAAATAGTAGATAAACAGTAAATTAAAAGGCAAACAGCCAGAGTGTGACTTGGATGGATCTCTCAAACCTCAGGTAAAATTTGAGTCCCATCACCAACCAACTGTGAGATTTAAGGCCAAATAATTTTATTTCCTTGAGCCATAGTTTTATTTTCTGTAAAATAGAGTTGATAATAGTGCTAAGCCTATGTCAGGGAAGTTCTGCTGATAAAATAATGTCACAACATTACAAATTCCCTTGTAATTACAGAGAACTGTAAAATGATTAGCTGTTTGCTGTTATACTAAGCATTAAACTACTAAAATGTTTCTCTCAAATACGTTCTTCTAAATGCTCAGTCAAAAACTATACCCTCTTTCCTTCTTTCCTCTTTGATGCCTTCATAACTATCATTTGATATACATTTAAAACATAGAACACTTCACAGCAATCTACTTCCACCTGGTTCAAGATACCATTGTCTCTTGCCTAGATTTCAGCAGTAGCCTTCTAACTGCTCTCTGCTTCCACATCCCTTCTCCCCATGCTGAAATAAGCGTATTTCAACACAATAGCCAGAGTGATCCCTTTAAAAATATAAGTTGTATCCTGACCTTCCTTTGTCAAGGAAAACCTTCCCAGGTTTTCAAACCTTCCAAAACCTTCCAAGACCCTCTCACATTACTGAGAATAAAAGCTAAATCTTAGCTTTACAATAGCCTTTAAGGTCTTTTCATACCTTTAAGGACATTTTGTTAATGAATCGGGACATCTGTGTTTGCCCAATTCTTGGATCTCTGAACTACCTAAGAGACAATGAAACCATTCACCTCCAGTTTTAACTTTCCATAGGGCTTGGCTCGATCTTCTCTATCTGTTGTTATTTCTTTGTTAGTTTATAAGACATAGCTTTGGATCAGGCTCTCAAAGCTCTGAAAACTGACCTTTCAACATGGGCAGCAGCATCACATACCCACAGGAATTTTCCAAAGCTCAGAATTATCTTATAGACAAGTGGAGGGAAGGGACAGAGTTGACCTGTGACGTAAGCTCAAAGAGACAATACTACAGTGTCAGACTTCTATGCCTGTGCATACAGTATTCTTTTTGCCTGGACTGATACCTCTCATTGGTCACTTGTCAAAATCCCACCCACTGATCAAGGCTGAATGTAGATATCACTGTGTTCTTAGATCCTTACCTAATCCATCCAGTCAGGAGTGACTGTTCCTTTTTCTGCCCCACCAAAATTTCTCCTGGTTTAGCCTGTGAATCATTTTCTGCATTTTAATCTACCAAATATGTCTGCTAAGTGCAGATATGTTGTCCCTTCCTTGACAGAATGAGTCACAGTAGCTCATTATAATAGAATTCTCAAGGCAGGTAGAAGAAGGTTCATCAGAATTTCAGACTGAGAATTAAATGGGGATGGGAGAAGATAGCACTTCCCTACAGGGTAAAAATGTTTGTGCTCTTCCTTTCCCACCTCCCTCCTTCGTACTCTCATTTCAGTGTCTGAGCTATCTTAGGGATGTTGTAGATTAGACCAGTGATCCCTAGAAGCAGGCCAGAGAGTATCATTCAGTAGAAACATCTAGGGATAGTTTTCAATACATGGATTCTTGAGCTACTTCTCTTGAAGCCCCAGAAATTCAGGTTAAGTAGATCTAGGCCAGGACCTAGGTATAAGATTTAGCGTCAAATAATCAGCGAAGTTTGGCTTTATGATGACTTAGATGCTAATTTTAATAAGTTCTTAAGAGAAAATGGGAACTGTACATGATAGAGGGGGAAAAAGAAAAAAGAGAAAGCAAATGTGGAAAGTTGTCAGTATGACACTAGCATGGCACCAGAAAGAAGGTGGCTCTTAGCTAGAGGATGTGATTTTCCAGTTTAAGCTCATTTTGCTTTTTTCTTGCCATTATATTCACTAATAACTCTGAAATAAAATTTTGGTTTAGGCTTAGGTCACTCTCGGGATGAGTATATAGGCAAAAGATTATAATGTTCTTTTCTTTGGGAGTTCTATTTCTCAGTGTAAATCAATAAGTTGATATCCTAGTAACTATACATTAGCCCATGTAGGCTTGTTTGCTGTGAGTCAGAATATTCTAAGACACATCTATTCTCATTATGTCAACAAAATCGGGTTTCTGAATCTGCAGACTTCCCAGGCCATAGAAGAAAAGACCAAGTAGAAGTTCACCCATTAAAAACACATCCTCTGCCTTTGGCTCAGGTCATGATCTCAGAGTCCTGGGGTCAAGCCCCACATTGGGCTCTCTGCTCAGCAGGGAGCCTGCTTCCCCCTCTCTCTGCCTGCCTCTCTGCCTACTTGTGATCTCTCTCTCTCTCTCTGTCAAGTAAATAAATAAAATCTTAAAAAAAAAAAGGTCTAAAAACGCATACATTAGTAGCTGGTGGAAACCTCTAAAAATCTCACTAGGTTTTACTCATCAATATATCCTTAATACATGAGAAATGAAAAAGAGGGAAGAGCTGGAGACCTAGACACAGGTCTTGACTCTATGACTGATTTTCTTTGTAATGTTGATCAGTAGTAAATACCACTTATGATGCTCCACTTCTTTGCCCCAGGCGTTGTCCTTGACACCTCATCCTATTTAATTATGTCACCAACCCTACAAAAGGGTTATTTTTTATGTGGCAGATACTACTAAATTCTTACACGGTTAGTAATTCTTTCCTTTGTCCTTAGAAAGAGAGCCCCAATTTAATTTCAGGTTCTTGATGCATTGAACGTATACAAAATGACTAGAGTTCTAGCAGCTCTCTTGAACTCTAGGGTGACTTTTAGGATGGAAGCCACTTGTTAAGGATGCAGAATAAAAATAACCTAGGTTTCTGAGGGAATTAGAAGACACTGCATGGATGGTCTTCCTCTGTGATTTCTTTTACATAATAGATAAATAAACTACTATAATTTTATTCTGCTAAATATATTCCAAAGTGCTATAGAACTAGATTCTCGTTTTAGATTCAGGAAACCAAGTACAAAGAGATTGAATAACTTACTTGAGATTTTATGCTAAGTACTGGGCAGATATTCTTTACCTGGCAATGTGATTCTAAGGCCAATGTTTTTGAATCTATGCTATAAGACCTCAAAAAAAAAGTTATTTTGCTTTTATGTTTGGTGTAGACCAGGCACACTTGTACCTATTGACACTTTTTATGCCAGGCATTGTGCTAGATATTGTCACATATACTCTGTTATCTCATTTATCCTTTATACTTGGGTTTATCTATATCTAAAAACTAGGTGATTTAAGTAAATTCTCCCTTCCTTTCATCTCTAAACCAAAGACCTTTTCCTATAGACAAAGAACTCAGACCAAAGAACTTTTCCTATAGACTAGCAGGAAACACTTGATAATCTATAGCCAAGGGTTGACTGAGGTCTTTTCTGCAAGTCAGGTAGCTCCACAGGAGAAAATAATTTCTTCATCTTTGATAAACACTCATAAACATGAGATTTAAACAAGGCAAAGTTGTCCTTGTCCTTTGCTTCGCTTTTGAAGTCACTCACGTATTAGGGAAAACTTAAGACTCATTAAAAACAAGATAAAACAAAAGTAAGTAGCTCTCCTACCAGAGAAAAGAGATGAAAAAAGAGAAAAGCTTGTCATACAAAGCAGCAACTCTACATTTTATTTAACAATGAAATAAAGGTTAAATAAAGAAGAAAAATAAAGGTAAAATAAAGAAGAATAAAGGTTAAATAAAGAAGAAAAATACCACAAACACACACTCCTCACATAAAAATAGAGCATGTAAAAACCAAAATTAGAGAATTTGGAAAACAACATACACCACTCTATACTTAAGTACAATTAAACTGTTGAGTGTTAAAAAAAAAAGTGAAATCTTAAAAAAAACTAGGAAGAAAAATGACTATTTAAGCTTAGAATTAAAAAAAAGATTTAAGCATAGAAGCAAAGGAGATTGTGAAGGGAAAAAAAATCAATAGTTTTGATTACTAAGAAAAACACAAGTGACAATAGGGATAAGTTGAATTTTATGAGAAGTGAAAGAATTATACATTGCAATGATAGATAATTATTCCTAACACATTAGCAAACATATTTAAATGATAACATTTAATATTAAGAGAAAAGCAATTAACATGCATCTTTGTATACTGATGGTGGAGAGATAAAATATGCAGCTTCTCTAAAAAGTTTGGCAATGACTATTTACCCAAGAATTCAGAACAAAATTTATATGCAAGTATTGTCATTTTTCTCAAATATTTTACAACTTTGACCTTTGGATATTTACTGCCACTGGAGATATGTATTTAACAAAATGCACACAAGCTCTCTAGACTTCTAGGAAAGATTTGGAAATGCTAGATTATTAGGAAAAGCATGAAGTTCCCCAGGGAGGCTACCTAGAAGTACTGTACAGTCCTTTAGAGTATGAATGTTCTAGTATGGTTGGGAAAAGAGTCTCATGCATTCATTCGCTTATACATTCAAGAAATGTTTTTTGATTATCTATTATATATGAAGTGTGGTGCTAGGCACTAGGGATGTAATAGTGAACAGAAAACCTGGGCCAGTAGCCACCCTCATGGGTCATCTAGTCCAGTGGTACAGATAAATTATCAGTTAGACAGACTAATAGGAAAATTGCAACTATAGAAATACATGCTTGTATGGTACTCAGAAAATAGACAAGGGAGAGATGAGTTGATGACAAACTCTTATTTTGTTGTGAGTATAATAGAAACTCCTCATTCACAAATTCAATAGTCTTGATTTCAACTATTCCATGATTTACTTTAAGGTCTCTGATGTTTGAATGAATGAGTGCTTCTCACTGTGGCTTTGTTGTTCTCTTTCCAAGTTTTTGGGAATTTGTGAAAATCTAAATTCATGCCATATGAATCATAAGGTTCTTTCCAACAGTATTTCTCCAATAATTGGAACTATCTAAAAATTTAGGCTTTAAGGAATCTACTGTCTTTAATTGCTATGAAATCAGGACCTATATTATTCACGGCTGTATCCTCTGTACCTAGTGCCTACCACTTAATAGATGCCTAGTACATATTTCTTTATCGATTGAACTATTGTGATGAAGAGCCAGGAGGAAGCTTTAAAAAAGTGACTTACAACCATGTCTGCTTATCTGAATCAACTAGTGGGCTTAAAAAAAGAAAGAAACCTTGTGCACTACTCCCTACACCTATTGAAGCAGAATCTTCAGGGGTAGAGCTTAAGGAATCTGTAGTTGTTATAGAATCCAGGTGATTTTCATGCTATCTTTTGGAAATCTGTGTAAAAGAACATTTTGGACCATTTAAGGATTACTGAGTGTTTCTTTCCTTTTTTTTTTTAACCTTAGTAATGAAGAAATTGATGGGATACTAATGATATAACAAGTTAGAGAAGTGCCCCATACGAATGCCCAAAAATATATAGAAAAAGGCAAGAATCTGTTCGCTTACAAGAAAATCTAGATATAATTCATTTTTCAAAAAAAGAAAGATAATTATTGTCAAATTCTGCATGCAACTTTTTTCCCCCTTAGTCAAATCATCAAATATCTATTCAGTGCCAGTGAGCTTTTTATTTACTCCGGGAGTGGGCAATGTGATTTTATAAGATTTACACCTTGAATTCTTGGGGTATGTAAATGGAGATGTGAATATTTATGCAAATGCAAGATTGAGAAAATAATATATGAAGGGAAAGGGGGACAGTAAAAAGGTCCTATGTTCTTTTGTGCATTAGTTACAATGAACTTTGGTGATGTCAGGTAGTCTATAAATACATCATTTAAGGATTTGATTATGGTCATCCCAGAGCTGAGAAAACTGAGCCTTTAAAATTGGATTTGATCTCAAGATTATTTCATTCCTAAGTCTGTGCTCTTTCCGCAAATAGGTATAGAACCAAGATGACACACCGGGGTTTTTCTTGGGGACAGTCCCAGTTCATGCCTGTAATCCCAGCATAAGTTCTGGTTGTATCTACTTTAAGTCTCAAAAATATCCCAGTTTAGATGATAATGAAGTGGTATCTCCATGTCTGCCTAAATATTAAGTATAAGTAGACTATAAAAGACTTGGATGAGATGTGGTGGACCTCTACGAGAGAGCCTTTGGAGTTAGACAACCCTCATTCAAATCTCTGCTCTTCCACTTGGTAAAGTACCATGTATTAGACAGATTACTTAAACCAGGTTTTTTGAGCCAGTTATTTCACCTCCCTAATACTCAATTTGATTAACTACAAAATGGAAATAACAATGATGCCTTCCTCACAGGGCTATAGCGAGAATTAATAGTGCAGGAAGAATGTTTGCATGGCATAAAATAAAAGGTAGATAGATAAAATGGTTTATCCCCAAGGTATACAAAAGGGCAGTTTCCCAATTGCCTCTTTCTCTTAAATAATAGAATGTGACCCAGATCCTTGGAAAGGACAGGGCTAATGGTTCACACGTGACACACTTCATGCCTTGGGGAGAAAAGCACTTTCCCTTCAAATCTCTATTTTGTTCAACATGTCTGAGTTATGGTTTCTTTCCAGACAAGTAGCATTTGACCTAAAGATAACACATGCAGAAGCCCTCTCCTTTTATTAAGTGGAAAATAGCATAGTTTAAACTGTCCAATGTTTACCTCTTTGCAGCTCTCTTTCATGATTTGTTTTGGGATTTAAAAAAATCGAATCCCTTAGTCATAGCCTTTCAGCAACTTGTCAGTTCACACTAGCTGAGTGATATATACCTACCTAATGTCTACATGTTTGCAGGCCACCAACAAGCAAATAAGAGCCTGCAAAAGAATGAGATAGTCTAGGGACTGGTTCTTCTCTTCATATATTCCACCCAAATTATCATTTTAGATAATACCAAATCTGGCATATGAAGAATGTCACCTTCCACACTCCTTACTTCCCCCCCACGCAGCCTTTTTTGCTGATATAAGTTTAACTGCTTTGGGGCAGGGGGGACTTTGAGAACCACTGCTTTAAGAAACTGACAAATGTTCATTGGAGCCGGGTAAGAAGCAGTAGAGTTGACCCAGAGAAGGTCTCTTAAGTTAGATCAGCAAACAGAGGCAACATTCTGGGACCTTCTGAAAGGCTTTTTGGAAAACAAAGTCCTTATTTGAGCTTGTGGAATGGTAATTTCAATAGGCAGGAAAGATTCCAGAGGAAACAAGTTAGCAAAATATGGAAGGACTATGTAAATTTAAGGAAAATGAATAATCAGTTCAGTGAAGATAGAGTGTAAGTAATGTCAAGCATGAATTGAGTATTGAGAACTGAATGCCATATAGGGGCCAGATAATAAAGGATTTTGAATTCTAGATTAGTGATATTTGACAACTCTTCTCTAAGTGGAGATTGAAGGGAGTAGGACAGTGCATTTCCTACCTAAAATGAGCAGTTGCTACTCAGATACAGCAGATCAACCCCATTCGATAATGCTGTTCTGTGCCTGCAGTCATCTACTCTGGAACCAGTATAAAACACAGATAAACATATTAGCAATCCAGAGAGCTAAATATGATGAAATGAGGATATAAGGAATAGGGCTGTAGCAGAAGGAATTGCAATGCTAGACTTAATAGGACTTAGTGACTGATTAGATTTGAAAAATTAAGGAAAAAGATAAGTCATATGACTGTGATTTTCCAGGTTGGATTGCCTCAAAGATGATGATATGCTAAACCAATTCAGTGCCTACTATTTTGACCTGGCTTAACCCCACAGGGGGATTTGGCAGCTAATAGTTATTGGGCATTTTACAGTCCTAGGCACTATTCTAAAAGCATTATAGTTATCTCATTTTTTCCTCATAGTGGTACTGATGAGGTAGGTACAATTATTATCCCCATTTTACAGATGAGGAAAATGACACCAAAGTTTTTAACCAAGGTCACATAGCTAGTAAATGGTAGAGGTAGGATTGAGTTCAAACAGTTGGTGCTGTTAACTCACTAGTGAACATTTCCTTGCGATGGCTAAGTTTTCTCTCACAGAATACTCCACCTTTCCAAAGGAATATAGCCAGCTCTCAGGAAGAGCTACAAATAGAGATGGGAAAACTGTTGGCAAATAAAGCTGTATTCACCTCTTATCCCTGATCTCTGCTTCCTTAACCCCCTGGTGGAATATGGTGATGCTGGAGGAACATGGCTACTTATAGTTTCCAAGTATACATGACTGAGCTCGAGCCACAGTGGATCTCTCATTCTTTCTCTCTCAATTGTATTTTTATTTTTAGTCTTTCCCTCCTTCCAGATTCCAAATTCCTAGCCAGGGAATTCTGACTGAACTATGATTATGTGCCCAACTCTGATCCAGTACTTGGGGATGGGGTGCCTACTAATACAGCTGCTTGAGGGACTGTCTCTATATGTAAGAAGCATTTATTCCCTGGCAATCACTATCAATTGTATAGACAGTTCCAACATTTTCTATCATCAAACATCCTTGGAGTTGAAGTTTAAAAGGCCTGAATTTAGATTTCTGTTATAAGACTACCATTAACAAGTCATTAGTTCTCTCAGGGTGTTAATTTCCTCAAAAATAAAGTATCTATAATTATCCATGCTCTGCCTACCTTGCAGGGTGATTGTGGAAACCAAATAGAATAACTCTTCTCTTCCTCATAGTATAGCTAAGACTAATAAGGTGCTTATCATGCATAAGCACTATTTTAAAGGCTTTGCATATTATTCATTGACACCATGATACAGATGCTAATTTATTCCTATTTCACAAAAGGAGAAACTGAAGAACAGGGAATTTAAGAAAAACTTGCCCAAGCTGACACAGCGGTAAGCAGTGGACCAGGGACACAGTTTTTGAGTCTGTGTTCTCAGCCACTTCTAACGTGGATGTGAAAACACTTAGTAATCTACAAAGCACTATTCAAACATAAGATACTGTCATTCCTGTCAAGCACTGTATTTTAACACCAGAAAACAGTCAGAGGATCAAATGAAATAATGATTGAACATTTGGATCTTTGTTTATATCAAATTTTGGAACTCTGGTTTTGTCCTACTTCAGCAGTCAATAGGAAAGATACATATTCAATTCTGGTTCAAATTTTTCCATGAGAGTCTTTTGGAAAGCATTTTGTTTGGCTTTTGTGACAAATATTTTGATGCCTCCATCAGAAATTCATAATTTGTTTGGGTCCATTCATTGTCATGACTCATAAAATGTGTATTGTAATTTATTGCCACTTTGGGGCCTCAGTTTCACTCAGTTCTAATTCCAGAGTAAGGTTCCAAGACAAAAGAAAAGGAAAGCATGAGAAAAATGGCGAGTGCCTGCATCAAGGAACAAAGGGCCAAAGGACCCTGGCAGAGAGCCAGGGAGGAGAGGAAAATCTTGCTTACTTCCCAAAGGAGCATGTTTTCTCAGAAAAGACTAATCAAGACTCTTTTATTCTTAGGAACATTACTAAACTAACTTAGAGCAAAAGGGGGGTGTTATCAGGATATGGTGGGCTTTGCATAACGAAGTGTTGGACCTGTGGGACAGCTGGGCAGCCTGGAAGCCGGGGCCGCAGATCTTAGAAGAGGGCAAGAGTCTTTACCACAAGGCTCTCCATTAATGTAACTCAGTGATTATGTATGCAACCAATTTTCCTCTTTCTTTTCTGCTTTCAGCTAATTTATCAATCTATATGAGCCAAATTTAAACTATAGTGTAACTTTCTGTAGTAGTTTGGATGGCCAGAATTTGATTCAGGTGTTCACCTGGGCTAGTAAGCTGTTTCTATGGACATAGTCAAGGTGTGCACATTGTTCACTCTGCCAAAACTATGGACAAAAAATGTCCTATTAGAAGAGGTTGTGATGAGGCGCGAGGCAGCCGGGGCTTCCCTGTACACTGACGAGACCAGTTCAATAAAGTGCACACCTTAAAAAAAAAAAAAAAAAAGAAGAGGTTGTGACTAGGTAGACACAGTAACCTCACCAATACCATTCACTAGTCCTGACTTATTGTGGATATGTGTAAGGGATGCAAAATAACGCAAGGCAAATAATTTTTCTTCACAAAACTTGAGCTTTTTTTGAAAGATCAGACTATCTAAAAAAGCAGTGAAGTAGAGTGAAAAGAAATTGGAGTCCAATGAAGTACTTTGTGGTAGAGTAAAAACAGTAGATGACATGAGAACTCAAAGGAAAATAAAGCCCAATGACCAGAGTAGTAGGAATGGGCTTCCCAGGGGAGCTTTGGACTGTCCTGGGCATGGAAGGATCAGTGGGTTTGTGGCCTTTCCACCGCGGAAAGTGTGGGAAAGGATTTGTAGACCCATTTGTGAAGCAAGTAGAAGACCCTATGCTGAGTGTGCAGATGTGAAGGGGCACTCCATAGGTTCATAACGGATAGATGGATGGATGGATGGATGGTGAATCTGTATAAGGAGAGATGTATTAGGGAACAGTAGAAGAGGCAAAATTAAAATGAGGCCATAATATGAAGAGGCCCCAAAGCCAGACCACAGACTTTTGGGAAATAGGAAACTATTAAAGGTGCGTAAACTAAGAAATGTCATGATGAAATTAGCATTGAAAGAAGACGAATTGAGCTGAGACAGAATTGAGCCAGGAGACAGAGATGCCAGCCAGAAGAAAATGGTCACAGACTTGGTGTGGATTATTGAGGACTGCGTCCAGGTTGTTGGCAGGGCACGGAGAGGAAGAAACTGACACAAATGATATTCTGAAGGATAAAGATAAGACAAAATAAATCAGTGATACTTCTGAAGTCTTTATGCCCTAAGTAGAAGCGACAGAGAAACTGAGGGTTGGGAGGACAAATATGTTTCAGTAAGTTTCTGAATGTGATGTGATGACAGATCATAGGAAAAACTTACAGCCCTGATTATAACCCTGTTAATGACATAGGGCATTTCTATTCTTATTCCTTTGTATTTTTTGCCTAACTCATTTCTGATACCTGATTTCCAGCAGATATAGAGAAAAGAAACAGGTCTAACAACAGGCTTTTTCACATCCTGAGTGAATGAAGTCTTGGCTGTCTCCAAATTGAAGGCACTCCTGTGTGGCATGGAACTGCTGACTGTTTCCCTTAGAATGCATGATTCTTTTCTTGTGCATTGATTTACTAACTGGGGCTCCTCCCAGCAGAGGCTGACCTACTGAGTTAATGGCTCTGGCTGAGCAGGTGAGAGTGATGGGGAGCAATGTCCAGTTACCTAGGATGAATGCCAGCCTCATTTCACCCTACCCTAAGGGAAACATTTGTTATCACCCACAGAATAAAGTGTACAGCACCAATGACCTATGACTAGATTATAGCAGAAAAGGTCATTTTAGCCAACTTACATTAAAAAATAAAGTATGTTACTTCCTGCCAAAATACTACCTTTCTCTACCAAGAAATATTTCCAACTCTTAAGCCTCTTTCTTCAGCCACCACAAAAAATTGCAGTGCACGTTCCTTTTGATCCTGGTTGCAAAACTCTTGTTTTCCACTGGAAGTAAATGGACCGTCTTCATAGAGAGCCTAATCTAGAAAAATCTGCCCCAGAGGCAGTGTCTGTGGACAACAAGGGCTTTATGTCAAGGTCCCTCTGCATTTCACTCTTAGTAAGATTTTACCTTTTGAACTGAATAATTTTAACTGAAACAGAACTGAAAAACTAACAACTAGGCTGTGGCTGTCACTCAAATAGGGTTGAAAGATGGAAAATTCAGTCTTGCTGTTGTCGAGTTTCTGGGTGATTTTTCTCAAGTGGGCATTTGGGGCCCATAAAGTCAAGGCAGCTTGAGGTATGATTATATTTTTTATTTTACAGAAAATCCTTACTCAGATTCAACCTCATTCCTACAGTAAAATAAGTATCTCTGTCCATGGTGATAACTCCCATCTTCAGGTCTTTTTCCCGTCTTAATCCAGCTCAAGTGCACCATTAACCGCATCTCTACTTAACAGCCTAGCCAGGCCTAAAACTTTGCCATTTGAGATCTTCCACAACTTGATCCCAACTTAAATCTTCACTCCTCACATACCGTGTGAGGCTTTCTCACCGTGTCCCACTTTACCTCTTTGTATGTCCTCCTTCTCCTTATTGCCTAGAAAACCCTTACCTCTTGATTTCATTTATATTCAGCTGTTATTTTGAAATCAAAAGAGTGAAGATGGGGAGAATGGGAAGAATCAGCATTTACTACCTGCAAGGCACTGCACTGTGTACTTAAATAATTATCTCATTTAATCTCCCCCACATCATGATGCTGGTATTACTAGTCCCCATTTAAGAAAAGAGGTAAATGAAGTAAAGTAATTTTGAGCTAAAGTAACTTTTTCCTGAGATCACAGCTAAGATTCAATACCAGTTTGCCCAAAGTTTCAGCTCTCGTTCTCTTTGATGCCACTTCTTTGACTTTTATTAGCCTATGCCTAGTATCAACAAGGCCTCTTCCCTGGCCCTTCTGGAGGCTGAATGCACCCACCCTTTCCTCTTTACCATGCACTCCTTCCCCACAAATAACTCCTTTTTTCCTTATGTTCCCATAGGTATTCCAGAAGTCTTTCTTTCCTACCACTATCCCCAGGTACCCTTAGTTCATTCTTACCGTTCCCTGGGGTTGTGCTCTTTCAGAGGTCAACTTAAGGGAGGGCCCAAACTAAAACACTTCTAATCATCTTTGAAAAGTTAATAGGTAATGAGTGTCAGCCTTGTGTGATATTAATAATACAGGTTTCTAGATATATTTTTAAAGATTTTATTAAAGCTAATAATATATTATCTAGATATATTATTTAAAGGTTTTTTTATGTTTTTAAAGATTTTATTGTAATTTAAATTAAAAATTTAAAGAATTTATCTCTTTATATATGAAGTGAGAGAGCATGAGTGGGAGGGAGGGGCAATGGGAGAGGGAGAAGCAGACTTTTCAGTGAGCAGGGAGCCCAATGAAGCCAGGTCAGTCCCAGGACCCTGGGATCATGACCTGAGCCAAAGGCAAGAGCTCAACCAACTGAGCCACCCAATACATAAAAGAGTACATATCAGAAGTGTAAGGTGAACACATGGATGGAACCAGCACTCCAGAAACGCCCCTCATGTTTCCTTTCAGTCTCTGCCTTCCCCAAAGGCTAACACTCTCCTGACTTCTCACATCCTCTTTCTATTACCTACATAAATAGAACAGTACAATTTATATTGTTTGTTGTCTGGTATCTGTCACTCACTACCATGTCTGTAAAATTCATCCACAATTGTTAGAGCACAATGATCTGCAGACAGATCATTCTTACTGCTATTACCTTAGCATTCTCTTGATTTGCTTAGTTTTCTACCCTTGGAAATTTTGAAAATGCTTTATTTCCAAAAGTTAGGAATTCCTACTTATCAAATGTGCAATATTTGGTATATGATTATATAGATCTTTTTAATTTTTAATATTATGCCTTTTTCTAGCTTCATTGAGATATACTTGACAAATAAAACTTATACCTGTTTAAGCTGTAAAATGTGATGTTTTGGTATCTTATCTATCTATCTATATAATGAAATGACTATCAAAAATTAGGGTAATTAACATGTCCATCACCTTGCAGAGTTCATATTTTGTGTGTGTGTGATAAGAACACTTAACATCAACTAACATAGCAAATTTTAAGTACACAATGCTGTATTATTAAGTGTAGTCATCATAGTGTACATTAGATCTCTAGAAATCATTCTTCTCACATAACTGAACCTTTGTACCCTTTGACCAATATTTCCTCATTATCCCTGCCCCCTAGCTTCTGACAACCACCATCTATTGTTTACTTTTATAATTCAACTTTTTTAGATTCCACAAATAAGTGAGATCATACAGTATTTGGCTGTCTGTGTCTGGCTTATTTCACTTAGCCTAATGTCCTCCAGGTTTATACATGTTGTTGCAAATGGCAGAATTTCCCATTCTTTAAGGCTGAATAATATTCCCTTGTATTTCACATTTGAATTAGTGAGTTTTATAGTTAGAAAGTGATGAACAAACATCACACTGTTTAAATATTCACTTACTTGAGAAAGCGTGGATATATTTTTAATCCTGTAGTTGTTTTACCGTCATTATTCTGACCTTGGAAGCATTCTGATTCTGTGTTAATGATTATAAGCATTTAAATCAGACTTATACTAGTACCAGTAAATTATTGATGAGAAATTACTCTTAACAATTAATTTCATTAATCCAAATTAATTCCTTGATCAGTTTTGTATATAGCACCCTTAAAATATTTCCAACTTTGTCATATGAAGAAGCATACTGAAATTAAAAGAAAAAGACAAGAGAATTTCACATGAAACATTTTCTTTTTTCTTTCTTTTTTTTTTTTTTTAAGATTTTATTTATTTATTTGACAGTGAGAGAGATCACAAGTAGGCAGAGAGGCAGGCAGTGAGAGAGCGGGAAGCAGGCTCCCTGCTGAGCAGAGAGCCCGAAGTGGGGCTCCATCCCAGGACCCCAAGATCATGACCTGAGCCGAAGGCAGAGGCTCAACCACTGAGCCACCCAGTTGCCCCCACATGAAACATTTTCTTGAAGGAGAAGAAGTTTTAAAGTTTAGAGCTCCTTAAGACTTATCGACCACATGATCCAATATTTTTCAAACATTTTTTTGTCCAGCCAACACTTAGTGATTACGTGACCACAGGCAAATTGATGGACTTTCTGTAAAGTGGAGGTTACTCCTACCCGAGAGAGTACTACCCAGGTTACGTGGTAGGATGTTTGTATAAATTCCGTGTAGTATTCTTTGACCTATAGTAGGGACTCAAGTTTGTATATATTTTGAATATGAGTAGGTAGTAGTGTTTGTGGACCAAGCAAGTGGCTATCACTGTAAGTTACCGGTTAAAAGCAGGGAAACAGCATGGATGTGCCATAAAGAAAATTTATCTTCATTTCTAAACACCTGGGTTCTGTTACTGCCCTCCCCTCTTCCTACCTAAGGACTTTGAAGACTTAATATTTTGAGCTTCAATGTTCTAAACTGTTAAATGGGGATATGTTGTATACATATATCTTATAGGATTGTTGTGGTAATAATATTCTGCCTGCAGAGGTACTATGTAAAATAAAATGCTTTTAAAATCCAAAGGATTAGTTTTACTATAGAAAAGGCTATGGAGAAGCCTTGCGGCATCACTAAGGAAAGAAGCCAGAGTGGTTTTAACTTGATTCTTAATAGCTACACATTGTGGAGAATCCACAATATGCCAGGCACTGCTAAGCACGTTACAAACACATGCACTGACTCACTAAATCCTCACAAACACCAGGATTTAGAGTTGCTCACATTTTCACATGAGAAAATTGAGATTCACAGACATTAAGTATCTTAGCGAAGGCCACTTGGCAATGAGTAGGACCAAGGCACAAGCCCAGGTCTGTCTGGCTGCAAGGCTCATGCTCTTTGCACCACGCGTCACTGCCTCAGCCATGTGAAGCAACAGATGCTGCCCAAATTAACATTACATGGAGGTGTGGCAAGCAGACTGGCATGGGCTGTGTCAAGTGGGTGGGACAGATGCTGAAAGGAGGCAGAAGTATGTGTACTGTCTGAAGGGAACCAGGACAAACAATCAAAGAATGTGCTCATGAGAAGAAAAATCTGTTGCTCTCAGAACGTTAAAACATTTTGTTTAAATAGAATCCTCTTTTTCTTGTAATGAGGAGCATCAGAGATTTAGTGAAATACGACTGATGAGGCGATTAGGAATGCTGTTAAAAGTTATAGTATGCTGGTCTCAGGAAGACCCAGAAAGTATAGTGTGACCTTTAAGTGAGCCTCAATTAAAGCATGACCCTTCAGTTCATTAATGTCCCTTTTGGCAGTATTCTTAAATTGCTTTTAAAAGTGTCACATGACTTACTAAAAGAAGCATGTAGGAGAATTCCAGCCCTCTCAGTTAATATGGTCATAGAACCCCAGCTGGGGGGAGAGGATGTTTTATTGGGAAATGATGTCTTTTCTTTTTCAGTTGTGAGTAGAACTACAGCAACTTGGTTAATTTAAGTTGAATTTCAAAGGAGCAGAAAAACTAGGCGGTTTTTTCTATACTACCTAGTAATAAAGTTCTTCTGGGAACAAAGTAAAAATGGAAACTATAAAAGGAAGTAAAATGACAGAGATCCTTTAGTTAAGTCTGTGATGTATTTCCCAAGCAAATATTTGGAGCTCATTTCCTTCTCTGTTCTGAGCATTCACTCAGCCCTTTTGTGCTTTTACTGATTATAAACAACAATGCATTCTTATTGTATATACTTTAAATGGTATCAAAATTATATAGAACAAATGTCATCATCTAAACATAAACATTGTTTGCACTCGGATCAACATTCTTCTACACACATCTCCTCTGTCTTTGTCTTCTCACATACCACACACATATCTTGCACACACGTTATCCTATAGAAATGGAATCAAACATATATAGCACTTTATTAATCTTTTTTTCAAGTTTCCATAAATATCTTTCCAAATTTTCTATTATCATGTTTATTGGCTGCTTAGCATTTTCATCATATGAATTGATGCATCATATTGATAGTACTGATTACATACTGAAATCAGAGTCAGCAATTTCTGTCAAAGCAAAGTCCCCTTCTCTTATAGTTTTTAAGGTCCCTGCTTATAAAATAAGGTGTTTGAAATAGATGACTTCCCTAACATTGGCATTCCATACTTCATCTATGTCCTACCTTGAATTGTTCTTTCTAGTTTTGTGTGCTGCTGTCTTTCCTCACCTCTCAGAATGAGAGACCATGAGAGCACACAAAGGAGAGAGAGAGAGAAGTGGCAAGCTGGGGAGTAGATAATTTTATTTGGGAATGAAGAGAGGTTTTTTTGGAGGAGAGCTATAAAAGATGAACTTGACTTTGAAGAACTGGTACTGAACATGGGGTAGGATGTGGAAAAAGGCATTTGAAAAGCAGGAACAGCGTAAGGAGGAGCACTGAGGCAGGACAGATCACACAGTCAGGTGAAACTGACATAAGGCTACTTCAAGGAAAGTGACAGTAAGCAAGTTGGGATCATATTATGGAGAGAACTTCTAAATTGTGGGAATTGTGAGGCTGGGAAGGAGAGGGTTCAGGCGATGGGAGTTTTTAAAGGCTTTAAGTGGGAAGAAGATAAAATAATAAGGGCAAAAGGATTTCTCTCACCTTTGCCCCCTTGCTGTTTTTGAGTGGTTTGGAGATGAGAGAGTAACTGCAGCAGACAGACCTGTTGGGAGGCTACAGGACCTGAATCTTGTTAGTAGCCCTGGGGTGGGCAGGCAGAAGGACTGTAGCATCATGCAGTCAGTCTCTAGGAGCCTGCCCCCTAGGACTGGACTGCCTGATTGGAATCTTTTCTCCAGGATTTGGTAAGTACAGGAGTTCAGGGAGTTACTGAAACCTTGTTTCAGTGTCTTCATCTGAGTAATGAAAATAATGCTATTGACTACTTTCATGGGGTGTATTGTGAGGATTAAATGTATATATCTATGTATGTAAATGTATAGATTTATATTGCATAAAGCAAGTACCACCTTTTTGGCAGAGGTAGTGTAAAGATGGGATGAATGAAGGGACATTTCAGAAAGAGTTAGTAGGACATTTAGGGAAAAAGATTTGATGCTATAAAATGAAAAAAGAAAAGATGACCCCAACATTTCTAACTAGATATTAGAAAGTGATTTGAATAATAAGTGGGGAGCAGCTTTGCAGAGAGGAGTCATGTCTGGTTCATACTAGGTGGATTTTAAGGTATATAAAGGATATTCACATAAAATATACAGCTTGAGATTTAAAACAGTCTTGTACTTAGGAACCCAAGGAGAGGTGTAAATTTTGGAGTCATGAACTTCACATATCATTGGGGTGATATTTGGATTTGATTTGATTGGGTGAAAGTTGGATATGATTGGGTGAAAATTCTAGGCTTAAAAGAGATAGAAGGTATGCATCCATCCAATAAATAAATGTTGGAGGTATCCAACATGTGCATGGCAGAATATGATTTTAACATTGGTCTAGGGTAACAAGGATTCATTTGACATACAATGGTCTGTTATTAGCTCTAGGAAATCTTGATGATACTGCGTTTCTGATACTCAACTAGCCTGTAGTATAATTTCCAAATGATGATTTTCCTACTGGGCTGCATAAAACAATGGCAAATGCTCTAGTTAATGAGCCTCAAAGCAATTAAAACACATACATCCGAGAATTCTATTGCACTTGATCATCAGAGAAATAAACAAAAATTCATTGTGATGAGTAAATGAACTTGATAAATCAGTTATAAGTTAATTTCTAGAACAGATTTTGAAGGCTACAGAACTCTGATATGACATGGTTATAGGTTAGTTGTTAAGTTTTGACAGAATGAGAAGAAAATAATGGGAAAAGTACTTAGCTAAGATTTAGAAAAACTAGGTGTTTGAACTCTCCAGCTACTTTCATGACTGGTCAAATCATTATACTTCCTTGAACCTCAATTTCCTTGTCAAATTACACTAAAAATAACTTTTGTGATCCTGTGATGAAAGTGAGACATTGCAGGTAGAAATGATTTTGTTGTCTGCTAATCAGTTTTGCTAGCACATGCAGGGACCATGTAGGGTGGGTCATTGGTGTCTGTAGCAAAGAAAGGGGGCCCAGGTGCCAAGAAATCATATCACAGTTCACCACCACTTTGGTGTGTTTAATTTACTATGTGTCAAGGTCTGGACCTTAGCCTTGCAAGCTCAGCACAGAGGAGACAGATGCATTTCTCAGTGGTAGACTTATATATACAAGTGAATAAAACAGGAAAGAAAACAATTCCAATATTCTAATCTATAAAAAGACATAGCAGTCAGAATTGAATATGAAGGAGAAATTCTGTCGTATTCTCTTCCTTGGCCTTCATGAGACAGATATTAATAATGCCATTTTAAAGCATGAAATTAAAAATAGGAATTATATAGAATCAGCAACATGTAACTGTATAGCATTAATTGTATACATTGAATGCTACAAACATCTAGAGAAGGTCTTGTCTTTTTAAAAATATTTTATTTATTTATTTGACAGAGAGAGAACAAGAGAGGGAACACAAGCAGGGGGAACACAAGTGGGAGAGGGAGAAGCAGGCCTCCCACTGAGCAGGGAGCCCGATGTGGGGCTCAGTTCCAGGACCCTGGGGTTATGACCTGAGCTGAAGACAGATGCTTAACGACCGAGCCACCCAGGTGCATTGGTCTTGTCTTTTCTTGATGAAACTTCCTACTCCATGGATGGTACTTAAGTGATCATGGCCCAAAGCTCACCTCTGTGATTCTTCTTCTCTTTAGTGACTGATAGTCCATCTTTAATATGTTACATTAATCAAGCAAGTTATAGTTAAGTCCATTGGCTGGTGAGCCACTACCACTACATCTTTCATTTCTCTGATATGATCAAGATGTCTACAGGTTTCTTCTCAAAGGAACATCTTATTTCCAAGTTCTTGAGGAGTAACTCATTGTGCTATGCTACCACCACCCCCACTCTCTCCCCTACATCAGCATAAAATACTTTATTTTTATGCAAAAAATTTTTATTTATACCCAGTAAGACTGACTACAAAATCCTAGGAAGCAGAATGAGATAGACTAGAGTTCTCTCCAATAGAACTTTATGCAATGACAGTAATATTCTGTAATCTGTGTGATACAGTGTAGTAACCACTAGCCATATGTAACTATTGAACACTCCAAATGTAGCTAGCTAGTATGACAGAGGGGCTGAATTTAAATTTCATTTTATTTTAATTTAAATATAGGTAGCCACATATAGCTAGTGGCTACCATGTTGGGCACCAAAGGTAGAATGGTAGTTCCCAAACTTACTGAATCATGAAAGTGAGTAGGTCCCAGGCATTCGTGCTTTAAAGAAAAGGTTCCCAGAGAATTCTGACACAAACCACCTTGGAAACTTCTTAAGAAAGGTAGCTGAGAACAAAGAAACCCAATCCTGTCTGTCCCTGATCTTTTCCCTATTTAGCTTTGGACAAATAACTTAGTTGATCTGATTTTTAGCTTCTTTTTGTGTAGAAGGTATATTTACCTAGGGTTCATTGTATGTGTTAGCTAAATTAATACTCATAAAAAATTGTTAGGTTAAAATTCTTGGTGAGTCCCAAAGTTTCTAGCACAGAAGATGCTGAATAGATGACTAAATGAATGATTAAAATTATGGCAGGACAAAATCTCTAATAAGACATTTCTTAGTTGTACATAAGCATCATCTAATGATAATACTTAAAGCTAAAAATTATTAACGGGTTTCCATATGCAAGCCAATATGCTATTACTTGTATTACTCTGTGTAGTAGATATTTTAGAGGTGTGGTGTCCAAGATTCAAAGATGTTAACTTTTTTACCCAAGACTACATAGCTAACAAGTGGCTGGAAGGAGATCGAATCCATATTTGAATCCAATATTCCTGTACTTGATCAATAAACTCTGCCTCAATTTCTTAATGGCATTAGCTTTTCCTCCATTGGGATTCTAAAGGAGAGCGATAGAAGCAGCAGCACTTAGGGGCTTCAGCTGCTCATATCCTGGCTGATTTGAAGTGGCCATCAAAGTGAAGAGACTAGATAGATTCAGGAGCAGAGAGGCTTGACAAGAACCTCATGTCAGGGTTGAGTGGAGTTGGGGGAGGGGTGCCAGCAAGCTCTTCAGGGGGATACCAGACTCAAGCACCCTCCAAGCACCTGTTTACATCAGTCCAAGCAAGGTAACCCCTCCACCCATTTCTTAGTTTTAGCTAAGATATCTGAAATATAATGCTGTGACAGATTTTGATGAAAGTGTGACAGCTACCAAATTTTTCCAAAGCTCAAACTCTCAATTTTGACATTAAATATTTTACAGAATTGGATTTTGTTCCTTTTCAAAATTTCCAGTTTGCTCTGCCATACTTCCTCTTCTGTTATATACATTCCTCTTCTGTTACCATGCATTAGATATACACATACATTATAAGATCTTGACCAGGTTTCCCTGCGTAAGTTGCAGTTACAAGAGACTGACTCACCTAATCCTAAATTCTTGCCTGTCTCTACAGTAGAGACTGTAAAACCTAATAATTCAGTTTTTCATTCCTTCCAGTGAGGAGTAACCTTATCACACTGGCCCAGGAGATATGATAGAAGTCTGGTTTAGGTGCTCACCTCCCCCTTTTAACCTGTGTCACAATTTTACTATTGGTGGTTGGAAATGGAATAGCCCTCTTGACAGGAAATCCAGGGAATGGGAAACCTAGTCGTCTGACCCTTCTAACCATGAAACTAAGGCCAGCAGACCCCTGCCTCAGACATACTTGTTTTGAAGCTAAAATAAGCCTTTATTTTTTCCCACTGTGATAAGGTTTCTAATATGTACAGTTAAAAGGAACCCTAACCTTTATAACATGAACTGGGGTATTTTTCTTTTTCACTGATCTGTAATTATTGACCATTGGAATGAATGTGTATTTTAAAGTTGGATCTTGGGGTGCCTGGGTGGCTCGTTATTGTGTCCCACTGATGTGTGTGTCTATTTTTGTGCCAGTACCAATTCTAGAATTATGATACTTCCAGTCGTTAAGCATCTGCCTTTGGCTCAGGTCGTCATCCCAGGGTCCTGGGATCGAGCCCCACATTGGGCTCCCTGCTCCACAGGAAGCCTGCTTCTCCCTCTTCCACTCCTCTTGCTTGTGTCCCTCTCTCGCTGTGTCTCTCTCTGTCAAATAAAATCTTTTTAAAAACTAAAGTTAGATCTTAGTTGTGAAACCATCTGATCCTATTGTCTTTTTATTTACTTGTTTTTTTGTTCATCTTTGGTGGTCTATTTTAAAATTTTTATTTTTAAAAAATTTGAGTATAGTTAACACACAATGTTACATTAGCTTCACGCGTACAACATAGTGATTCAACAAGTTTATACATTGTGCTGTGTTCACCACAAGTGTAGCTATCATCTGTCTACATACATCACTATTATAGTATCACTGACTATATTCTTATGCTTTGCCTTTCATCCCCATGACCTATTCGTTCTATAACTGGAAGTCTGGATCTCCCACTCCCTTTCATCTATTATGCCCCTCCCTTCCAGTAACTGTCAGTTTGTTCTCCATATTTGTAGTCTGATTCTGCTTTTTGTTTTTTCGTTCTTCTTTTTTCTATTCCACTTGTGAGTGAAATCATATAGTGTTTGTCTTTCTCAGTCTGACATATTTCACTTAGCATAATACCCTCTAGGTCTGTCTGTGTTGGCTCAAATGGCACTGTCTCATCCTTTTGTATGGCTGCATAATATTCCATTGTGAGAGAGAGACAGACAGACAGACAGACACACACACACACATCTTACCCATCCGTCTGTTGATGGATACTAAGGTTACTTCCATATCTTGGCTATTGTAAATAACGATGCAGTAAACATAATGGTGCATATATCTTTTTGAATTAGTGTTTTCACTTTTATGGATAAATACCCAATATTAAGATCATATGGTATTTTTATTTTTAATTTTTTAAGGAACCTCCATACTGTTTTCTACAATAACTGCAGTGGTTTGCATTCCCACCAAACAGTCCAAGATGGTTCGTTTTCCTCCACATTTTCAGCAACACTTGTTATTTATGTTTTTTAGTTTGGCTATTCAGACAGGTGATTTGCATTGTTCTGATGATTAGTTATGTTAAGCATCTTTTCATGTGTCTATTGGGCATCTGTATGTCTTCTTCGGAAAAATGGCTATCAAGGTTCTTTGCCCATTTTTAAAAATTGGATTATTTGTATTTTGGTGTTCAGTTGTATAAGTTCTTTATATATTTTGGATATTAACCCCTTATCAGGTATATCACTTGCAAATATTTTCTCCTATTTAGTAGGTTGCTTTTTCATTTTGTTGATGGTTTCATTCACTATGTAAAAGCTTTATTTTTTTTTTTAAAGCTTTATTTTGATGGAGTCCCAATAGTTTATTTTTGCTTTTGTTTTCCTTGCCTTAGGGACATATCTAGAAAAAGTATGCAACACCCAATATCAGAGAAATTACTCCCTGTATTCTCTTCTAGGATTTTTTTGGTTCCGATTCTCACACTTAGATCTTTAATCCATTTTGAGTTTATTCTTGTGTATGGCGTTAAAAGATAGTCCAACTTCATTCTTTTACATGTAACTGTCCAGTTTTCCTAGCAGCATTTATTGAAGAGACTATCTTTTCCCCAATATATATTCTTGCCTCATTTGTCATAGATTAACTAACCATATATCTGTGGATTTATTTCTGAGCTCTTTATTGTGTCCCACTGATCTGTGTGTCTGTTTTTGTGCTAGTACCATACTGTTTTGATTACTGTAGCCGTGTAGTGTATCTTGATATCTAGAATTGTGATACTTCCAGCTTTGTTTTTCTTTATCAAGATTGTTTTGACTATTCAGGGTCTTTTATAGTTCCGTATAAATTTTAGGATTATTTGTTCTATTTTTGTGAAAAATGTGGTTACTATTTTGATAGGGGTTACACTGAATCCATAGATTGCTTTGGGTAATATGGACATTTTAACAATATTAATTCTTCTACTTCATGAGCATGGACTATCTTTCCTTTTGTGTCATCTTTAATCTTTTTTCATCAATGTTTTATAGTTTTTTGGAGTGCAGCTCTTTCACCTCTTTGGTTATGTTTATTCCTATATATTTTATTCTTTTTTGGTGCAATTGTAGTATTGCTTTCTTTTCTTTTCTGTTCTCTTCTCTCATCTTTTTTTCTTTCTTTTCCTTTTTCTTTTTCTTTCTTTTCAAGTAGGCTCCATACCCAGCATGGAGCTGAATGCAGAGTTTGAACTCATGACCCTGAGATCAAGATCTGAGCTGTGATCAAGGGTCAGATGCTTAACCAACTGAGCCATGCAGGCACCGCACTAAAGTTGTTTTCTTAATTTCTCCTTCTGCTAATTCATTATCAATATATAGAAACACTACCAGTTTTTGAATATTAATTTAGTGTCCTGCAACTTTACTGAATTCATTTATTCTAGTAGTTTTTTAGTGAAGTCTTTAGGATTTTCTATATATAGTATCATGCTGTCTACAAATAGTGACAGTTTAACTTCTTCTTTACCAATATGAATTTCTCTTATTTCTTTTTTTTTTTTTAAGATTTTATATTTTTATTCATTTGACAGAGAGAGAGAGATCACAAGTAGGCAGAGAGGCAGGCAGAGAGAGAAGAGAAAGCTGGCTCCCTGCTGAGCAGAGAGCCCAATGCGGGGCTCGATCCCAGGACCCTGACCTGAGATCATGACCCGAGTTGAAGGCAGAGGCTTTAACCCACTGAGCGACCCAGGCGCCCCTCTTATTTCTTTTTCTTGTCACATTGCTTGGCTAGAACTTCCAGTATTATGATAAATAAAAGTGGCAAGAGTAGACGTCCTTTTCTTGTTCCTGATTTTAGAGTAAATGCTCTCAATTTTTCACCATTGAGTATGATTTTTTCACTATGGAAGTATGAATGAGATATGTTGAGGTATGTTCCCCCTAACACCACTTTGTTGAGAGTTTTTATAATGAATGGTTTTTGAATTTTGAAATTTGCAGAGAAATGATTTCTCTGCAACCATTGAGATGATCATATTGTTTTGTTGATGTGAAGTGTCATATTGGTTCACAAATATTGAACTATCCTTGGATCTCCAGAATAAGCCCCACTTGATCTTTTCAATGTATTATTATATGTGGTTTTGCTAATATTTTGCTGAGGATTTTTGCATCTCTGTTCATCATGGATATTGATTGGCCTGCAGTTTTCTTTTTTTTGTGACGCCTTTGTTTTTGGTATCGGGATAAAGCTGACCTTGTAAAGGTAGCTTTCCTTCCTCCTCTATTTTTGGAATGGTTTGAAGAGACTAGGTAATAACTCTTTAAATGTTTGGTAGAATTCACCTCTGAATCCAGCGTGTCCTGGACTTATTTTTTTCATAGCTTTTTTCTCTTTAAAGATTTATTTATTTATTTGAGAGAGAGAGAGAGAGAGAGAGACACCATAGGCAGGAGGAGGGGCAAAGGGAGAGGGAGAAAATCTTAAGCTGATGCCGCTGAATGTGGAGCATAACATGGGGCTTGATCTCACAACCCCAAGATCATGAACTGAGCTGAAATCAAGAGTTGGGTGCCTACCTGACTGAGCCACCCAGGCACCCTGTATTTTTTATAGCTTTTTTATTACCAATTCAGTTTTGTAATTTGTAATCAGTCTCTTCAAATTTTCTGTCTTCCTGGTTCAATTTCAGTACACTGTATATTTGTAGGAATTTATTAATTTTCTTCTAATTTGCCCAGTCTGTTGGCATATAGTTTTTTTTAGGATATTCTCTTATCAAAGGATGATAAGAGATATGTCATTTGTTACTTCTCCTATTTTGTTTCTGATATTTATTTGGGTCTTTTATCTTTTTTTCTTGATGAGTCTAGTTAAGAGTTTATCAGCTTTGTTTATCTTTTCAAAGAAGCAGCTCTTAGTTTCCTTAATTTTTTTCTATTGTTGTTTTAGTCCATATATCATTTATTTTTGCTCTGATCTTTATTATTTCCTTCCTTCTACTCACCTGGACCTATTGTCTTTTTAAACTTTTTTTTTTTTTAAGATTTTATTTATTTATTTGACGAGAGAGAGAAATCACAAGTAGGCAGAGAGGCAGGCAGAGAGAGAGGGGGAAGCAGGCTCCCTGCTGAGCAGAGAGTCTGATGCAGGGCTCGATCCCAGGACCCTGAGATCATGACCTGAGCCAAAGGCAGAGGCTTTAACCCAGTGTGCCACCCTGGTGCCCCAGTTACCCCAATTTTAATAAATTATTTTTTACCCCTAATTCATAGAGCTTTGCAGACATCATTGGGCCAACTTTCAAGACTCAATAAATTAAAAGAAATAGAAAATTTTATTTTAGCTTTATGTTTGTCATCTTATAAGCATATTTCATATAATTTATTAGATGATCTAAGCCTCTAGAAATTGTTGCTTTGTTTTATTTCAGATGGTATGTCATATTTCTTCATTTCTAGAGTTCCACTTCTCTTTTATGCATTCTTTGCTTTGATTTACACATTCAGTCATTCTGCTTATTGAAGTATCTATCAACTTTACAACTGATATGTTTCCTTCTTGTAAGGAGAAAGAAAATATTAGCATCTCTGTTAAAATATCATTTGGAAAAGCCAAGTTTAATATAAGAGTTACTTAAAACATTTTCAGTGACCTCCATTTGGTAATTTCCATCAGAATGAATATCAGAGGTCTGACAAAATTTCCAAACCAAACCACTTCTGCAGCTAGAAAACAAGTTGCTGCCAGCTTGACTTGCACGTATATTCTTTCAACTGCTGATTTCTAGATCTTCAGATGTGTTATGTAATCCTCTTTGATATATATGTGTTGAGTAGAAACAAATTGAAAGTTTATTGAAAAAAGGTGACTGGAATAATTTACCAGTGATTACATCATCTAGAGATACTTTTATCTGGAGATAGTGCCAATTAAAACATCTGGAAATTTTCAAAATCTTGGCTGAAACTCCAGTCTCCCTCTTTAGTATTATACTGTACCATCTGCACAAAGATTTAATGCAGTTTTCCAAGTTCTCAAGAACTCCACTTTTCTCAGTCATAAATAATAAAACTAGTATATTATTTTAGATAATGTCCCTTCTAGACCAGAGGATCAACATAAGCCATAAAAATAACTTCAAAGTCATGAATTTTACATTTAAGTACATTTTAAAAATAAGTGAAGCAGTTGAAACATTGTTGATGATTTTTTAAAACATTTTTGAAGTATAATAAACATGTTCAGAAAGGTGCATACTACTTGAGTTCTACATTTATTGACCTCTGTGCTAGGGACATAATGAGGTCTAATAAATCAGAAGAATGGAGTAACATGTTTGAATATAAATTCGGTGTTGTATATTCTCTCCTTTTTGCTGTGTTTTGGCTTTGGTTTTACTTTAGTTTGTTTAGGCTTTTTTGGTACCAACAAAAATTCTTTTGCTTTTATTTATTTTTCTATTTTCTATTTGAAAATTAAATATTTAAAAATTAAATATTTTTCTATATTTCTATTTTGTACTATTTTTACAGTAGAAATGCAGTGAAATGTATTTCACTATAGGTTTCAGTTACATATGCAAATATTTGCATTGTGTCCATTTGCAGCTATAATCCATTTATAGTTTTACCCAAAAAATTTATGTATTGCCATAATGAAGAAAATACTTCTGTTTTTCTTTTTTTTGAACTTTTAGTTTTTTATTTTTTTCTAATTTTTTTCTTTTTTTTATTATGCTCAATTAGCTAGCATATAGCACATCATTAGTTGATGTAGTATTCAACAATTTATCAGTTGCGTATAACACCCAGCACTCATCATATCATGTGCCCCCCTTAATACCCATCACCTGATGACCCCATCTCCCCACCCCCCTCCCTTCTGTAACCTTCAGGTTGTTTCTCAGAGTCCAGAGTCTCTCATGGTTTGTCTCCCTCTCTGATTTCTTCCCATTCAATTTTCCCTCCCTTCCCCTATGGTCCTCCATGCTATTCCTTATGTTACACATACGAATGAAACTATATAGTAATTGTCTTTCTTTTTTGCCTGGACTCAGTATAGCCACCTAAGTCTACCTGCTCCTACCCCTGTACTGTCTTGGTCCTTAAGTTCTCAAAAATTCATTTTCATATTTTAGTACTGAAATGGCTACACTGGTCTGCCTTCAGCTCTGGTCACGATCCCAGAGTCCTGGGATCGAGCCCAGCATTGGGCTTCTTGCGCGGCGGGAAGCTTGCTTCTCCTGCTACCATTCCCTCTGCTTGTGTTCCCTCTCTTGCTGTGTTTCTCTGTCAAATAAATAAAATCTTTATTAAAAAAAATAGCTACACAGCTTTTTTTTTCTTCTTGAGATTCTTTCATGTAATTGTAATAGTAGTGGTAACTGTGGTAATCAGCAATATCAATAAGAAAGTCATAATTTTATTGGTTTATGCCGATTGTCTTAGGGTCCCACAAAGGCCACTGGGGAATTGAATTCCCATCATGGTGTCATCTGCAAAACACTCAGCACTGTCTTACAGGTGGCCTAAGTCATGATTAGTTGCAAGGCTGCTCTAAGGATTGTTTATGAAGCACATTGTTCTTTAGATGACGTATTAGTTTTTCATTATCCTTGAATTATGTTGTGACTGATAATTCTTAGTTTAGATTGATTCTTCTGAATCTATAGGGGAGAACAAAATGACATTAATAATGAACAATAATCTAGACATTTTTCTGATACTCTGCGAAAGTTAGAAAAGCCTGGAATGTCTTTTGATGATGTGGAAGAGAATACAAAATAAAAATCAATAATTTCCATTTGAGGAAAGAAAAACTGATTATTTCAATGAAAAATATGAGAGTGATTTATTATTGTTAGTAACATAAAGTTTGGATACAATGACACTCCACAAAGTTTTATCATTAATAACTGAAAGTGAGTATTTACTATTTCTTTGAGAATGGCACTTAGGTTTTGTTTAAAATTTGTGGATTAGATGAAGAATATGTACAGTTATTGATGAGGATAATTTCTTTAAAAGAACATTAATCAATTTCATGTAATAAAATAGTCAAAAAAGTGAAAATTTGGAAAAGATTCTTTTTTTTTTTTTTTTTAAAGATTTTATTATTTGAGAGAATGAGAGAGAGAGAGAGCATGAGAGGGGACAGGTTCAGAGAGAGAAGCAGACTCCCTGCCGAGCAAGAAGCCCAATGTGGGACTTGATCCTGTGACTCCAGAGTCATGACCTGAGCCGAGGGCAGTCACTTAACCAACTGAGCCACCCAGGCACCCCGGAAAAGATTCTTAATTACAGAATGCCTATAAACTTTATTGGAGAAAATCTTCAAAGCACTCTCTTTCAGATGAACTTTTTGTCAGTCTGAGAGGTTCTGTAAAACACTGTCTTACATAGTTTTAATGTCTTAATAAAAGATATGACAGCCTTATCTTAATTTTGATCTTTGGAGCTCATTTCTTAAATTCAGAATAATTTGACACCTGGAGAAGGTGAGAATGAGATAGTTATATTTTGAACACAACAAGTCCTGGTTCTTTTAGATTTAATATTTTTTGAGCTCGTCTCTATCTTCGCACATTTATTATGCAGTGAGAGGAAGCCAGGTGGCATTTTCAATGGTCTTCCTGGAAATCCAAGTTATGTCATCAAGTTTATTAGATATATATCTTGTTTGCTACACTGCAGGTAACAGTGTTGCCAAACTTTTCACTAATAAGTAACAACTTCTTAGTTCTTACTCCAACTACTAATTAGATGTTACTTATTTTCTTGATGCATGCATCAAAACTCTGCTGGCTTCACTAATACTTTTTTGAGGTCCTCTGGCTTTCATACACTGCATGGTCCCAAAGTCAGTGATAGGTATTTTGGGGTTTTGTGACGGTAACACACAACTTATGGTACCAAAATCTCTTCTAGTTATTCCTTTGCTTCCTTACACCCCAACCTAGTGGCATAATACAACCACTATTTTATTATATTCATGGATTCTGTAGGAAAGGAAGTCATAAATATTATATGGGACTAGGTTGTTTCTCCTGTGTGATGTCTGGGACCTCAGATGGGTAGGTTCAATGGCTAGGAATGACTTAGTAACTGAGATCTGGAGTCATTTGAATGTCTGCTCATTCACATGCATGGTGGATATGCTGACTCTCACCTGGGACTCATACCTACATATGAACCCCTAAAAATGACATTCCATATGGCTGATTGGCTTTCTCATGAATGGTGACTAAGTTCTAGGAAACAAAACCAGTTTTGTTTTGTTTTTTTAACATTTTTAAATTTAAATTGAATATTATTGGTTTCAGAGGTAGAGGTCAATGATTCATCAGTCTTATATAATACCCAGTGCTCATTACAACACATACCTTCCCCAATGTCCATCACCCAGTTGCCCCGTCCCTTCCATCCCCCTCCCCTCCATCAACCCTCAGTTTGTTTCTTGAGATTATTAAGAGTCTCTTATGCTTTGTCTCTCTCTCTGGTTTTGTCCTGTTTTATTTTTTCCTCTCTTCTATGATCCTCTGTTTTGTTTCTTAAATTCCACATATCAACAAGATCATATGATACTTGTCTTTCTCTGATTGGCTTATTTTTTTTCTGATTGACTTATTTTGCTTAGCATAATACCCTCTAGTTCCCTCCACATCATTACACACCCAACCAGTTTTAAGAGGAGAAAACCTAAATCTCACCTATCTATAGGAAGAATGTCATGTAGGAAGAGTATGTGTGGTGGGAAATAATTTTGTGGCTGACTTTGGAAAATGCAATCAGTAATAATAGTGTTTCCAAACCAAATTTACCATAATTTTGACATTGGAATCAGATAGAAATACATTAGAAAGAGACGGCATACATAAATTATGAATTTTGAGAAGAATTTACATGGCTATAAATGTGTGAGCAGGGTATAGTGTCTATCTATATTTATAAATCTGTATATTCAGTATTATATGAAAACAAGATAACAAGTATTTTCCATCTCTATATTTCCTATTTCTCTTGCTTTATTTTACACTGTATTATGATAAACATTTTAGTGTACTTTATTTCCCTAACCCTTAGCTACTCCAGGATAAGATGTTTAGAAGGTTTTAAGATTTCTCCCTAGTCTCCAACTTCCTGAATACCTGGTATTTGTTAAGATAACTTAGCAGTTTTAATCACAGGTGATTATCAAGTTTTCCCCTTGTAATATGATATATTAGTTGAAGAGCTCTTGTTTAGAATTGTATACATTCACACACTATTATTATCCATTTATACACACATATACATGGAGGTTAAGAATGAGAGATTGAGTCATTGCTAACCACCTCAGTGTCTCCCATATTAATTCTCTAATTGGTTTCATTCCTTCATTTATTAGAATCCTTTCAGAAATATTTTTATCAAATAGATATATTCTCTAAATATTTGAATATCTACATTTTTTCCCTTTTATCTTGACAGATAAATAGTATATGATTAGGTATAAGAGTCCAGTGTAGTAGCTCTGGGGTGCCTGGCTGGCTCAGTCAGTAGAGCATGCAGCTCTTGATCTCGGGATTGTGAGTTTGAACCCCATGTTGGGTGTAGAGATTACTTAAAAATAAAATCTTAAAAAAATAAAAAAGTCCAGTGTAGTAGTTCTTTAATCCATCATCAGTAGCTGTTATTCTTTATCCTCTAGATTCTACTATTTTAAATTAAGTATCTGATATCACTTTAGTATTTTTTTTTTTTTAACTCATTTTTCTGTCAGGAAGCTTTTAAATTTTAATCTTTATGTTTTAACCTTTCAAAGTCTTTATCTGAAAAAAAAAGTCTTTATATTAGTGTTCATGTATTTTACCAGGATATGTGTATGTCTGTATTTTTGTTTTGTCCATCTTGCCTGAACATTGTGAGAACTCTAAATTAGAAGACTGAATGTTTTTAAATTCACTAAGATTTTCTTCTGTCATTTGTTAAACACTGCTGCTCTTATGCTAGCTCCTTTCATTTCTATAAGTCTCACTGTTAGCAAATAAAATCCCTTCGGTTTTTCTTCCAAGTCCTTTATCTTTTCTTATGTTGTCTTCATTTCTGTATATTTTGTTATATGTTTGGTTATATATTTCTCCTTGTTCTTCCAAAACACTAATAACCATCTCAAGGGTGTCCACCTTCTCTTTTTATTCCCCTGATACATTTTCAAATTTGAAAATTATATATACATTATATATAATACATATAATTTCAACAATAATTGAAAATTTTATATATAATAAATATAATATTTATTTATTATATAAATAATATAATATATGCTATATATTATATATATTTTATTATGTATTATATATAATTAATATATTTTGGCTATATAAATAAATATAAATAATATACATTATAAATTTATATATTTATATATAAGTATACATAAATTATATTATAAATAATAAATAAATATATAAACATATTTCTATATAATATACATATTATATATTACATATAATTTATAATATAATTTAAATAATATAAAATATTATAGATAATATGTAATGTTATATATATATAACATATATGTGTGTGTATATATAGTTTTTTTTAACCTCACATATTTGCCTTTTTTCCTTTCTTTTTTTTTGCGTATGAACATTTAAAGTTTACTCTCTTAGTAAATTTTAATTTGCCTGTTTCCTCTCATAGAATTTTGTGAATCTAAAAGTCTTCCTTCTGTTTGTTTGTTTGTTTTTTCAGTCCAGGCTGTCAGGGATTCTGATGATACAACACTTTCAAGAACTTCAGAGGTCTCTCATGTGTGTTTCAGGGATTCATTCCTTTAAGCAGGAAGTGCTTCTACAGGTCTTCCTTATGTAACCCCATCTCTATTCCTGGATTTTATTTAGATGACTGAGGGGAATCCAGGAGTCACATGCCTGACCTCTTCAAAGAGGGTTCTGTGACTGAATATGCTGACTTTTTAATTTTCCCAATCCACTCTCGAAAAGTTGTTAGGTGTATTATTGACTTCTATTCCAGAGTACACTTTCCTGACCATAAATCTTCTAATTTTTACATCTTTTGTTGTTTGGTTAGGTTGAGAATGTTCCAAATCATGAAGTCTTGGTTCCTTTTTGCTTAACAGTTCTTCCGTCAGTCTGTCTCTTTCTCCTCATTTAACTAGAAGGAACCAGGTCACACTGTTCATCCTTTGCTTGGAATGTACCTGGGTAGATATCCAATTTCATTGCTTATGGGTTTTGGTTGCAACATAGCTGTACTTATGTACAACAAAGCTGTACATAAGCTTTCCACCACAGTGTGACAAGGATCTTTTTTCCTTCAGTTTCCAATAACATCTTTCTAATTTTCTTCTGATCCCTTACCAGCAGTTTCTTTAATGTCCATATTTCTACGAATAGTCTTATAATAATGACTTATGTGTGCATTAAGACAATAAAAGTTTTCTACTCTGTGCTTTTCATTCTGAGTTTTCACTGGCAGAGTTGTTAATGTCCACATTTATATTAACAGTCTATTTAAGGCAATCTAGACTTTTTCTCTCATGCTGTTCAAAATTCTTGCATCTTCTGCCTATTGCCCAATTCCTAAACTGTTTCCACATTTTAGGTATTCACAGAGCACCATCCCACTTTTAGGTACCAAAATGTCTATTAATTTCCTACTGCTGCTATAATAAAATGACACAAACTTATTGACTTAAAGCGATACAAATTTATTATCTTATAGTTCTGAAGGCCAGGAATCTAAAATAGCTTTTACTTGACTAAAATGGTGTTGGCAGGGCTATATTTCTGGATACTGTGGAGAGAATCTGTCTCTTTGTCTTTTACAGCTTCTAGAGGCCTCCTAAGTTTCTTGGCTTATTGCCCCTTCCTTCATCTTCCAAGTCAACCAAGAATAGGAGCTTCAAATTCTTTCTGACTCTGCCTTTCCTGTCTCCCTTGTGATTATGTTGGACATACTGGATGATTCGAGATAATCTTCCCATCACAAGATCTTTAATTTAATCACATATGCCAAGTTCCTTTTCCTTTGTCAGGTTAGGTAACATGGTATATTAGTCAGGGTTCTCCAGAGAAACAAAACTAATAGATATATAGAAATAGATTTATAGGTGTAGTCCCGCTTCACTGGAGAAGGTCTTTAATTAAATCTTCAACTGATGGAATGAAACCCACCCACATTATAGAGGGTATTCAAAGTGTACTGATTCAATGTACTGATTTAAATTTAAATATCATGTAAAAGATGCCTTACAAAAACATATAGAATAATGTTTGGCCAACAATCTGGCCTAGTTGACCCATAAAATTATGTGACCCATCACACATAGAAGTAGGTTTCAGGGATTAGCAGGTGAACATCTTTGGAGGGTAATTATTCTGCCTACCAAAGTGAAGATCTAAAAATGTGAAGAATGAATGGAGTAAAATAAGACAGAAATGATAGGGAGGGGAGTATGGCTATAAATAGAGTTGTAAGCCTTTCAAACAGATAAAACCAAATTTTCAACAGTGGCATGGGGGACTAAATGGGAATTCAGATATCAAGAAATACAATAAGAGACAAAGCTATAGAGGTGGCCATGGGCCAGCTTATAGATGTAAGGGGTTAGTCTTCATAAAAGGTCTTGATTTTTACCCTAAAGTAAGCCCTGAAGTATGGGTAGTAAGACAACCCACAGTGAATCCCTGAGGAGTTGTAAATAGGAAATGATGAGATTATCATTATATTTCAGGAAGACCACTCTGGAACCAGTGTGAAGATCTGACTTTCCAGGAGAAGCACTAGAGGTAAGAGAAAAATAAACAATGACTCATAAAACACTATAATAGTGACATTGAAGGGAAGGAACTTAAAACCTAATAAAACTGGATGATGGATAAGTTAAAGATGATAAATACATAAAAATATGCCTACCAATTATTTGGAAGATTATGTTCATGTCTAAGACAGAAGTGTTATTATAAGGACAATTGATTGTATTATTAGAAGACAATGTAGGCATTAGGCAATGTTTTCTTAGAGTGATGATATTTGATTATATTCTAAGAAAATGTCAATGTAGATTAGTAGGAAATGTGAAGAATCTCAAGAGAATTTCAAAGAGCCTATTAAAGATTGCTCTTTTGGTAGCACCAAAGTCAGAGTGGAAAAGTAGGATTTGGTGAGGATCCTAAGAATGAAATGGAAGCAATGGAAGTCTTCCAACTTAGAAATAAAATGAGGTGGAAACTCAGTAATTTACTATCATTTATTTGCTATGCACTGCCTTAGACAATTTATACATCATTTTTAAAAATCTTAATAATAATGACTCAACTTTTTTTAAGCATAGTGTCAGGCTTCAGCAAAAAAAGTTTGCATACATTTATCATTCAATGTCCATGTATACCTGGCATGCTAACATATGTGCTATCAGTATTACAATATTAAATTTGAAGTAATTGAAGCTTAGAAAGCTAAAACATCTTAGTTATCCCAAGTCACATAATGTAGAAGAACTTAAACCTCTCAGACGCTAATAACTATTCTCTTAAGGAAAGATCTCTCTTCACTGACAAGGTACTTAGTGTAAGTAAGTGGTCAAATAGCAGTTATGGTATAATGTACAAGGAGCACAGTAAAGAGACTCAGGGATGCATCTTCAAACAGCCAATGGCTTGCTATGTGACCGTGAACAAATCTTTACTCTCTCTGTGTCTCATTTTCCTCATCTGCAGATTAGACCTATAGTTTCCATCTATTGCTTTACTGATCAGTATGGCAAACTGTTTACCCTTTTGTGACTATTCCTTTCACCATTCCCCTCTGGGAGTGAGGCTGATTCCTCTTCTTCCTGTCTCACTTTCTAGATTTCATCTGGTGGACGATGTCCACTGAGTCTGTAGTATGATTTGGTTTGCAAAGCATCAGATGACGAGACCTCTAAAGTCCATTCCAGATCAGGAAATTTACTAATGTGCTGCATTTGACAATGTTTGCTTTTTTCCCTCCACGCTGTAAATGTATTTAGTTGTGAAAGAGAAATCCTGTTTCTTGAAATACTTTTGAAGTGTCTCAGTTCATACAAAGCAGAGATCCCACTGAAAAAAATAAGACTGGGTGGAATCTCTTCTCTGTGAAAGAGATTAAAGAAATGCTAAAGTGCACTAAGGACAATGGAATATAGACAACATAGATTCATTACAGATTTTTGAGACATCATCATAGTCTGGAATTAGTTATAGACAGTGGATAAAAAGAAATGAACGCTTCCTGGAGTGAACTCAGAAAAAGTAATTTGACATTCACAAAACTCTTCAGTCCTGAATCTCCCCCAAAATGATTGTTTTACTTAGAAATTTAACTTAAAAACAGCTGCCAATGACATGGAAGTAGCAGGTGGGCTTTTAAAGGTAAACAGTGGGGTACAGAAAGCTATTATATAAGGGAATCACACTCTGTGACAAGCTAAAAAGCAATATCTTCCTTCAGTAGAAGTGTGTGACAGGGCTTGGGGCTGTTAAAACAATTGAAGTTCCTTATAATTGGGAAATTGCCTCTTTCACACAGTCCATCAGACACTCTTGTGGCTGTACTTAATGGAAGATGCTGATGGCAAGCCACAAAGGTGCCACTGGAGTGACATTCCATTTAAAGTCACCCCCAAACAGATAATGTGAGCTTTCCAAGGGGAGGCATAACCATTGGGCTGGAAGCAGGCGGGTTTATAATGCAGAACCTAACAATGCAGGAGAGAGTTCTCCAGCCCAGTGACTTGGGGATGGGGCTCAGTGGGTTAGTAGTGTCATTGCTGCATGCATGTGGATTTTGTGTTCCTCTTCCAACTTCCTCTCTAAGCCTTGTGTACTCTCTAGAGAAAGAATGCAGAGTATGGAAGCAATGTGTACTTTTATTTGATTGAGAATGTACCTAAGTGAAAATAAGGAGTGGAAATAAAAACAAAAGTCATTGTGTAGTGGCATGAAAATTAGATTAGAAAGCAGGGGAACGACCATACGTGTGGCCTCTCCGTGTGGAACCTGTCATCAATTGCCTTAGATGATGTCAAAGTCAGCTCTAAGTTTATTTCTGTGGATTAATAATTGTTTATTTTAGTTGGAGATATGGATTTATGGAATAAAACAAGAGTAAATATGTAGGCATTGGCAGGTCCTTTTAAGAAATAAAAGAGAAGGGGTGCCTGGGTGGCTCAGTCATTAAGTGTCTGCCTTCGGCTCAGGACATGGTCCTAGGGTCCTAGGATCAAGCCCTGCATGGGGCTCCCTGCTCAGTGGGAAGCCCGCTTCTCCCTCTCTCACTCCCCCTGCTTGTGTTCCCTCACTCTCTGTGTATGTCTCTCTCTGTCAAATAAATAAAGAAAATCTTTAAAATAAATAAGTAAATAAAAAAGAAAATTGACCTAAGTTGATTGTGGTGACTGGTGATAACATGACATGGTATCTACTGACTGACTCTCGAATCCACCTCCCCGTCTTCCTCCATCAGCTGTCACTATTCATGCCTTAATCATTATGAACCTCTCCATGAATTTCCCTGCCTCTGTTTTTATCATCTTCCATTCATTTCTACACTTCAACTAGAGGGATATTTACCAAAATGCAAATCTGCTCACGCCACTCCATTGCTTACACATCATTAATTGTTCACTGTTGGCTTCAAAGTAAAATCCAAATGCCCAAATGCCTTAGCATGTTGCACAAAGCCTTTTTGCACTATGGCCTGAGGGAGTGTTACCAGTGGCAGGACTAAAGAGAAAGCCTACAAAAACTGGGAGTTGTGTTTATCTGAAGTACTCAGAAATGTTCTTGGGAGAGAGAATAGGAGTCACATAAAATAGGATGTGCAGAGAAGCTAGTGAAAGTGCCTAGCATCATATAGGAAGGGTTGAGGGAAAAAGCAAAGAAACACATGGGAAAGATCTGAAGCGAACAGATAGAACTGATGCAAAGAATTGGTAGCAAGGAAGCTTCAGGAGGACGGTTGTGTAAAGTGAGGGCAGGGCTCTTCATCGACCCTGTGGTGAAACAGAGAGAATATAAGGGAGGCGGGAAGGACTCCACACTGCCTCCCTTTCCAGCCTCAGCTCCTTGTGACTTGCCCTTCCCTGTGCTATTCTCTTTCAGTGAAAGGAAATATTGAAAATTCTCTGTGTCATTTCACATGACTTTGCTCACACTATCTCCACTCTGGAGTAGACTTTCTTTTCTCCTGCATGACAAACTCTTTTTTTCAACTTTTGATGCCTTGACATGACATCAATTTCAAAAACTGAATGGGCCCTTCTTTGGGCCCTCACAGTTAATTGTTCTTCTCTGTGTCTCCATAGGACCTTACACATATCTAAGAAATATCACATAATTGCATACTATTATTTGTTAATGTGGTTGTCTCCACACTAGACCATGAGTTTTTGGAGGCTAGGGATGTGCCTTTACTTGATACACTAAATGTATGGAAAAGAGATTGAGGGAGAGATCAAGACCCATTAAAGACACATTCTCTTTTCTCATAGGTTGAATCCAAAGGACTAAAATGGAGCTCTACATTATTGTACAGTATTGTTTTGTTTTATTTTACTTTTAATAACCTCTGGGAATGTTTTCTTCTGATTTAAAATAGCTGTACCAAGAATGTTCTTTTTACCTACCCATAAGACAGACACCTGCCTAGAAGAAAAGGATGAGGAAGCTAAAAGACTTTAGATCAAAATGCTAGAGATGTGGGATAGGTAGCAGCTTGCTTCTGGCACCAAACAGAGTTAAAGAAATGGTTTTAAGTTGCTTCCCAGAGAAAGATGACTTAGTCTGCCTGGTGGGAGCAAGTAAACAGTAAAGGGAACTGGATTTGATCCAGCATTGCTTCTATCAGAGCAATACTTCCCGTTGGATGAGAGGCTACACATCTAGAAAGCTAGATTTGAGGGGAAGAACACATCCCAAAAGACATGGAAATCAAAAGTCTTAGGTTAATGGTTGTTTTTTATTTCTCCATTGTCTTTCTGGGATGAGGAGAACATTGCACTACGAAGGATTCAATTTAAGAAAATTCAGTTCTGGGGCGCCTGGGTGGCTCAGTGGGTTAAAGCCTCTGCCTTCAGCTCAGGTCATGATCTCAAGGTCCTGGGATCGAGCCCCGCATCGGGCTCTCTGCTCAGCAGGGAGCCTGCTTCCCCCGATCCTCTCTCTGCCTACTTGTAATCTTTCTCTCTCTCTCTCTGTCAAATAAATAAATAAAATCTTTAAAAAAAAAAAAAAAAGAAAATTCAGTTCTATAAACATTTATTAAGTGCTTACTATGATAAAAGTTACTGTGCCAAGTTGGATTTGTAAAGGACAGATGAAGTTATATGAATGAATGAAAGAGGCAATGTAGAAGAATAACTACATGCTTTAGCTTTGGAGCCAGATAGATCTGGATTCATAACCTGAATTTTCCATTATTCTGTATAACATACTTTAGTGTTATTATAAAAATAAAAAGACTAAAGTATGGGCTCAGTTAAGATGATTCCAGCTGAATAACCAATACCCATCTAAAAGTGGCTTAAGCCATGGTAACAAAATGTCTTTACAACAGGGAAATCAAGAGAAAATATGGTATTAGGATTAGAGCTATATGTCCCATTGCTGTCAGTAGGGACCATGCCTTTTCCACTTGTGTTGTAGGTTGAATTGTGCCATCCCAAAAGATATGTTGAAGCCCTACTCCACAGTGCCTGAGAGTATGACCTTATTTGGTAATAGGATCTTAATAGAGGTGATCCAGTTGAAATAAGGTGGGCCTAATACAATATGACTTGTGTCCTTATAAAGGGGAAATTTGGACATGGGGATGGACATGAAGAGAGGGAAAATATAAACAAATGCAGGGAGACTGCCATGTCAAGATAGAGGATTGGAGAGGTGTATCTATAAGCCAAGGGACAACAAAGGTTGCCAACAAATCATCAGAAGCTAGAGACAGGCAAGGAAGGATTCCCCTGCAGGTTTCAGGGGAGCATGGATCTGCGATGCCTTGATGTCAGATTTGTACTATCTAGAATTGTAAGGCAGTGGGTTTCTCTTGTTTTAAGCCCCACAATTTATGGTACTTTGCTATGGCAGCCCATATCTAGGAAACTACGACACATTTTAGCTCTGCCATCCTCAATTTTCTTCTTTATGGCAACCCTTTGCATATTCACAAAATGACTACAGTCCTAAGAATCATATCCTGTCATATCAAAAAAGAGAAAAGAGGATAATTTCTCCTGGTGTACCTCTTTTTTAAGAAAAAATAATTTTCCTTTTCCAGCACAAAAACTTAGTTTTAGGTCCCCAAAATGATCATCGGGTCTCATTGGTTAGTGGTGGGTCAAATCTTCATGTTCTGTGTGCAAGCATGGGTGGCATATGGATATACGGAATGTTAAATCTCTGTCATAGAAGGCATACAGTGCTTTCAGAGAAAAAGGGAGAGAAACATAGCTGTTGGATAGGCAACCTATACCAGCTGACATAGCACATGAAAGACTTTAAGTAGGTGAAAATAGCTATTAAAGACTCAACTTTATTTTATGTTGATGCTTTATGTACCTCTAAGCAGAATGAAATTTTATATCAAAATAAAAGTAGCTAATACATATTTGGCAATCTGCTGTGTGCTAGGCACTGTGATAGATTTTACATGTTTTCTGGGTGCCTGGGTGGCTCAGTGTGTTAAAGCCTCTGCCTTCAGCTCAGGTCATGATCTCAGAGTCCTGGGATCAAGCCCTGCATCGGGTTCTCTGCTCAGCCGGGAGCTTGCAACCCCCTCTCTCTCTACCTGCCTCTCTGCCTACTTGTGGTCTCTCTCCTCTCTGTCAAATAAATAAATAAAATCTCAAAAAAAAAAAAAATATTAGCAAATCTTAAAATTGCAATCTCAACTCTGTTGAGATTTAAAAAAAAAAAAAGATTTTACATATTTCCTAATTTTATTTTAATAAGCACCATATAAAGACGGTGCAGTTAATGTTCCCATTCAACAGATGAGAAACCTTAGATAGCATAAGAAAATTGTTCAGTCTCACATAGCTAGTAGATGGTGGGCCAAGAATGGATGTTAGGCAGTTTGATTTGAAAAACCAATACATATAACATCTTTCCTGGGAGATAGAAAATCATGTCCCTTAATAATCAGTTTCTCTTTGGAAGCACTATGACAAAGTTGAAGTTTTCATGAAACCAAACAAACACCTTTGGAGATTTTTATGAAGTGCCCTCAATAGAGACTTCTATAAATTCATTCCTTTTTTTTTTTTTTTAAAGATTTTATTTATTTATTTGACAGAAAGAGAGTGAGCACACAAGCAGGGAGAGCATCAGGCACAGGGAGAAGGAGAAGCAGGCTCCCTGCTCAGCAGGGAGACTGCCATGGGAGCTTGATCCCAGGACCCTGGGATCATGACCTGAGCCGAAGGCAGACACTTTACCAAGTGAGTCACCCAGGAGTCCCTATAAATCCACTCCTTATATGTAAAAAGCCCATATTCTTCAGAGGAAAATACTTGTAGCCAAATTCAAGAAAGAATATTTATTTGTTTTTAAATATTTTTAAATTTAAATTCAGTTAATTAACATATAATACATTATTAGTTTCAGAGGTAGAAGTCAGTGATTGATCAGTCTTATATAATATCCAGTGCTCATTATATCACATGCCCTCCTTAATGTCCATCACCCAGTTACCCATCCCTTCAACCTTTCTCCCGTCCAGCAACCCTCAGTTTGTTTCCTATGATTAAGAGTCTCTTATGGTTTCTCTCCATCTCTGATTTCATGTTGTTTTATTTTTTTCTCTCTTCCCCTATGATTCTCTGTTTTGTTTCTTAAATTTCACATATCAGTAAGATCATATGATAGTTGCCTTTCTCTGATTGACTTATTTTGCTTAGCATAATACCCTCTAGTTCCACCCATGTCACTGCAAATGGCAAGATTTCAATTTTGATGGCTTAGTAATATTCCATTGTATTTATATATACCACATCTTCTTTATTCATCTGTTGATGGACATCTGGGCTCTTTCCATAGTTTGGCTATTGTGGACATTGCTGCTATCAACACTGCCTACTTGTGATCTCTCTCTTTCTCTCTGTCAAATAAATAAATAAAATCTCAAAAAAAATTTAAGGGGTGCAGGTACCCCTTTGGATCACTGCATTTGTATCTTTGGGGTAAATACCCAGTACCAGTAGTGCAATTGCTGGGTCATAGGTTAGCTCTATGTTCAACTTTTTGAGGAACCTCCATCCTGTTTTCCAGAGTGGCTGCGCCAGCTTGCATTCCCAGCAACAGTGTAGGAGGGTGCCCTTTTCTCCATATCCTCACCAACATCTGTCATCTCCTCACTGGTTAATTTTGGCCATTGGGACTGGTGTGAGGTTGTATCTTACTGTGGCTTTGATTTGTATTTCCTTGGTGGCAAGTGATGTTGAGCAGTTTTTCATGCATTTGTTGGCCATTTGGATGTCTTTGGAGAAATATCTGTTTGTCTTCTGCCCATTTCTTGATTGGATTATTTGTTCCTTGGGTATTGAGTTTGGTAAGTTCTTTATAGATTTTGGATACTGCCCTTTATCTGATATGTCATTTGCAAATATCTTCTCCCATTCTGTCAGCCGTCTTTTGGTTTTGTTGACTGTTGCCTTTGCTGTGCAAAAGCTTTTTATCTTGATGAAGTCCCAATAGTTCATTTTTGCCTTTGTTTCCCTTCTCTTTGGAGATGTGTCTAGCAAGAAGTTGCTGTGGCGGAGGTCACAAAGGTTGCTGCCTGTGTTCTTCTGAAGGATTTTGATGGATTCCTGTCTCACATGGTCTTTCATCCATTTTGAGTCTATTTTTGTTATGGTGTAAGGAAATGGTCCAGTTTCATTTTTCTGCATGTGGCTGTCCAGTTTCCCAAACACCATTTGTTGAATGACTATCCATTGGACATTCTTTCTTGCTTTGTCGAAGATTAGTTGACCATAGAGTTGAGGGGCCATTTCTGGGTTCTTGATTCTGTTCCATTGATCTGTGTGTCTGTTTTTGATGCCAGTACCACACTGTCTTGATGATTACAGTTTGAAATAGAGCTTGAAGTCTGGGATTGTGATGCCACCAGTTTTGGTTTTCTTTTTCAACATTCCTTTGGCAAGAAAGAATATTTAGACACTGAATATCAATTGCTTTTTTGTAAAGAGAAGTAAGTTTGGTATAGCAGGAAACTCACTAATTTTAAAGTCTTTGAATCCCAGCTTATCATTTAGAAAATACATTAACTGGGGCCAGTTAGTGAACTTCTCCAAACCTCATTTTCCTCATCTGTAAAATAGGTAGAATAGTGACTAATAGTATGAAATGAGTACATTAATATGTATCAGATACCTATCACATGGTGTGTTGCCAAGTAGCAATTCAATAATTAGTAGATCTTATTATTATTCCACATTAAAATTTGTTGTTTCCTTAAAAAAAAAAAATTGTTGTTTCAGTTCTCATGCATGAGCACTGTCAAGGACATTAGTATTATCTTAAAGAGTATAAACATATAACCTAGGATGGGAGCTATATAAATAGAACTAATCATTATATAGTGGGTTAAGTACAAGAAGAGGACTACATACAAAGGTATGACGATTTATTTTATCTTGTTTACATGTTTCTCTTTTAATGAATTTTTAGCCAATGTCTTTTCTTTCCTGACATATATATGTATGTATGTTTGTGTGTATGTATATATATATATGCATTATATATATATATATGTATGTGGCTTAAACTTAGTGGCTTAACACAACACCCATCTGTTACAGCAGAGTTCAGTAGATCAAGTCTAGGTCTAGGTATGCTTGAATGACTCCTGTGCTTAAGATCTCATAAGACAGAATCAAGGTGTCTGCAAGCCAGGCTCTTATCTGGAGGCCCTGGGAAAGAATCCACTTCTGGGCAGAATAGTTAAGAGAATGTAGTTCTTTGCTGCAATAGGACTGAGGTCCCTGTCTCTTTTCTGTCAGCTAGTGATCACTCCTAGTTGCTAAAATGAAGGCTGGCTCTCTGCACTGGCAGTTCACAACATGAATGTTTGCTTTCTTCTACACCTGCAGAGCATGTCTCTTTGTCTTCTCATTCTCTCTTCTGTCCTTGCCCTCTGTTTTTAAAGGTTTGTGTGGATATACTGCACCTATTTGGATAATCTAGGATAAACTGCACCTATTTGGATAATCTAGGATAAACATTTTAAGGTCAATTAAGTAGTAACTTCAATTAAATCTCTAAAGTCCCTCTTGGCATGTAAACTAATATATTCACAGATGGGTATCTCGTCACGTTCAGTTTCCAGGAATTAGGGCAGGACATCTTTGGAGGCTATTAATCTGCCTACCACACCTGAGAGTAGTTGTGAATAGTTTCAAAAGTCAGATAGTGTCAGAAGACTTAGAGTGAGGGGGAAAAGAAATCCTGTATTCCGTCTCAAAGACTTTCTCCTCTAGGTTGTGTTCCTCCAGAACAACTATTTTCAGTTATTTTGCTATTTGTTCTAAAATTTGCTTCCATATGTTTAAAAAATGCATTTACTGATAACTAAGTTTTTAGTTTGGGACACAGTGGAATGGACTCATCTCTCCTTGTTCCTCCCCACTAAGTACAATTAAGAAACCTGGAAATAATAGAGCAGGTGGTCATGAATAGGAGGACTCTGAAATGTGGAAAGAAAGAAGCCATTAGAGACCACAGGACTTGAGAAAAAGATAGTAGCCTGGCATCTCCTGTCTCCCCCAGGAACAGAACCAGGGAGGGAAGTCAGAATGTCAGCACATTCTGACTACAGAGGCAACACCAGCAGGGACTGAGAGGGGGCCTTGCTGGCATCTGGTGGCCAGGGGAAAAGTTTCTACCCTTATAGGCCCAACCTCTCTCACTCCGCACTTGGAGTTACCAGGTCCAGGAAGTGCATGTCTCCCACTCCAGGGGTAGAAATGACACAGGAGACACTTCCTTCGGCACCAAGTAAAGGAAGCAGACCAGAATCACACTGAGAGGGTTCTGAAAACTCAATTGTCACTGGAAACACAGCCCACAAAAGTAGATTAGAACCTGTATGCTAAGCCTAGAAAGGTTGATTATTACCTAAAATAAAAAACAGAATTCAGAATCTTCTAATATTCCAAATTTTGATGATCCAACCAAAAACCACCTGCCATACCAAAAACCAGAAAAATATCTCAACTTGAAAGAGAAGACAATCAAAAGACACTGAGATGAATCAAATCCTGGAATTATTTGACACAGACTTAACACAGCCAGAATTTAAAAATAAGAATATTATAAATACTCTTGGAAAAATTTAAGAAAAAGAAATACCACCAAATTAATAAAAGATATAAAAAAGAAACAAAAGTTACAAAACTGAAAAACATAGTAACTAAAATAAACTTTCACCAGTCTTATTTAACATAGTATTAGAAATTCTAGCCAGCACAATAAGGCAAGGGAAAAAAATAAAAAGCATCGGATTGGAAAGGAAGAAATAAAACTGTCCCTATTTGCAGATTATATGATTGTCTACATAGAAAATACCAAAGAATTTACAAAAACAAATAACAACAAAAAACACCACAAAACAAAACAAGAACAAAAACAATATCAGCCCTCCCAGAACTAATAAGCAAGTTCAATAAGGATGTAGTGTTCATGATCAACACTGAAAAATCAATTGCATTTCTACATGCTAGCAATAAACATGAGTACCCAAATTAAAAAAAAAATACTTTTTATAGTTGTCCCAAAGAAAATAAAATATTTAAGTATAATTCTAAAAAAACTGTGTAGGAGCTATATACTAAAACTTACATGTTAATGAAATAGATCAAAGATGACCTAAATAAGTGGAGAGACATACTGTGTTCATTGATTGGAAGACTCAAGATAATGAAGACATCCATTTTTCCAAATTGATCTACAGGTTTAACTAAAGTCCCATCAAAATCACACCAAAAATTTTTTCATAGATATAAGCAGTATGATTCTAAGATGTATGTGGAAGTTAAATGGCCTATTATAGCTAAAACAATTTTGAAGAAGAATAAAGTGGGAGGAATAACTCAACTTGAAGTTAAAACATTATATAGCTATAGTAACAAATACAATGTACTGGCAAAGGAAAAGACAATCTAATAGTACACAATAGAGAATGCAGAAATAAACCCGACACAAGTATGGCCAATTGATTTTTTACAAAGATCCAAAGGTAAATTTAATGGAGGAATGGTAGTCTTTTCAATAAATGATGACAGAGCAATTGGACATCTGTAGGCAAACACACACACAATCCCCTCCCTCAATTTAAAGAAGAAAGAAAATATAGGGAAAAAGTCTTCAGGAACTAGGGCTATGTGAAGGAGTTTTGTACAGTTTTTTGCCTTTTCTACTAGAAAACAATGTAAAGTGATTTCACAATGTGAAGAGAAAAATTGTCACTATGACCAAATGCATAGTCTGTTCTGCAGCAATAATGGGATTAAATCAACTCAAAGTCGTGATTCAGGCGTAGAAATGCTTTTCCTTTACCTTGTTTGAGTTTTTCCTTTCTTTCTTGTTTTGATCTGCAAAAGAAAATATTTTTTGGTGTGAACTTGTGTTGTACTATGTAGAAAATTATAGATTTTACTTTAATGGTTTAAAAAAAAAAAAAAGGCAAGAAGAGCCTTTGTTGCTTTTCTGACCTGATCACAGAGTTTTTGTGTAGTGGATTAAAAAAGAAAAAAAGTGTTACAAGTTTGCAGCAAGGGAGTATGTGTTTAAAAAGAATCTCCTTTTTTTTGTGTGTTTTTCCTTTTGTCCCAATGGGGAACCTAAATCTGTTTTAATTGCACAGACACACGGACAAAAAGTCATTTTGTATCTGCCAAGTGTGGTACCTTCCTTTGTTTATTTGCTATTAAACTGTTTGAGAAGAAAAAAAAATTATTCTTGACATGATGAACATGCTCCACTGGAAAATTGATAAATTTCTTTAAAAGTAAAAACTTCTCTGCACGACCCTTTTAAGAGGCTGAAAAGACAGACAGTAAGGTGCTGGCTGAGAGAAAATACTTATAAACCACATATCCAATAAAAGACAAAAATATAGAACACATAAGGAACTCTTAAAACTCAACAGTAAAAAAAAAAATTCACAGTCCAATTAGAATATAGGCAATAGACATGAGTAGACATTTTACTGAAGAGTATATACATACAGATGGCAAATAAGCACAGGCAGAGATGGTCAACATCTGTAGACATTAAAAGAAGACAAAACCTCAATGAAGGGTGCCTGGCTGGCTCAGTCAGTACAGCATGTAGCTCTTGATCTTGGGGTTGTGGGTTCCAGCCCCATGTTGGGTATAGAGACTGCTTAAAAAAAAAATCTTAAAAAAAAAAAAAAAAACCCACCTCAGTGAAATGCTACCGCACACCTGTCAGAATGACTAAAATTAAAAGGGCTGCCACAATAAATGCTGACAGGGTTGCAGGAAACCTGGATCACATACAGAGCTGGTGGGAATGTAAACCAGTACAGCTGATCTGGAAAAAGAGTAAAATGGTTATTTACAAAACTAGGTAAAGGGTACATGGGACTTCTCTGGACATTTTTGGGCAACTTTTTGTAAATTTATTATTCCAAAACAAAAACATTTAAAAATATACATTTACGGGATGCTTGGGTGGCTCAGTTGGTTAAGCAGCTGCCTTAGGCTCACATCATGATCCCAGGGTCCCGGGATCAAGTCCCAAATCCGGCTCCTTGCTCAGGGAGCCTGCTTCTCCCTCTGCCTCTGCCTGCCTCTCTGCCTGCTTGTGCGCTCGCTCGCGCGCTTGCTCTCTCTCTCTCTCTGACAAATAAATAAATAAATAAAATCTTTAAAATATAATAATAAAAAATATATATATTTTCTATTATCTTGTATATCATCATGGCTATGCATTCTCAACTGTCTTCCTATTATGGAAAATGAAGATGTTAGCTTTCTTTCAGTCTCCCTTCCCGTTTATCCCACCTTATCCCCATTATAGTTATCATTATCATTATTGGTTAAATTTGTATAGTGTTTTTACTGTTATGATGACATAAATATTACTTCTGAACCAAATAGTCTCTTGCCATTACATTTCTTAAACAGGTTTCTTGTTTTACTGAAGTTAAAATTTGCCTCTTTTTTTTTTCATTTGCTCACATGAATATATGACTAAGCCTTCTTCCTACCCTTTTAACAGATCTATTACAACATTGCACACATAAAACCTATCATTCAACCAAATCCATTTCTTTTTTCCATTTTCTCCTTGGAGTCTTTTCTGAGATTCTCTGTCCTATACTTCACTCTGGAAGCTGGTCTAAAGAAATCCTGCTGCACAGTTGAAGTCCTAGAGATTCTGTCACCATTTTAGGAGTTCACCTCCTCTTTCTCCTGCTCTGGGTTATCCACTCACACAAACCCATGTTCTTCTATGTCCTGATATACTCCCTTTTTGTGTGTGGTGCACATCTTCCAGTAGCTTTCTGAAAAGAGTTGCATGGAGATTGAGATTGTATTTGACTGAAACTACCTTTCCTTCACCCTCACACCTGATTGAATATTGAGTTGGACATAATGATTCTATGTCAAAAAACATTTCCTCTCAGTATTTAGGAGGCATTAGTCCATTATCTACAAACTACCATTCTTAACACAAAATCTTTATATATACTGTTTTTACTGTCTCAATCAATTTTGAATTAACATCTTTGGTGTTTGCAAATTCATGACCATTTGTTTTGGTGAATTCTCAGTGGGCCTTTTCAACTAGAAATCTGTATCCTAATTTCATTATATTATTTCTTTGATGATTTACTTCTCTTCATTTCCTGTTTTTTTCCCCCAAGTTTGTATGTTTTAAATAATACCTTCTGGATTGATTCCCTAAATTTTATTTCTTCTGTTTTTATCTGTTTGCCTTTTTGTTGTATTTGTGGATGATTTCATTAAGTTTATCTTCCAAACACTTTTCTTTTACTTTGGATATCCTATTTTAATTTCTGGCAACTCTTTCCTAATTTTTAATTGTTCATTTTTTAAAGCTTCCTGTTCGCTTCTCAGAATGGCTAAAGTAGTTTTCCTTATCTCTTTGGTATTAATTTTTGATCTCTTACAAATTTTCTTCTTTTGTTGTCTCTTATTTTCCTAAGTAGATTTTTTGGTTTTGATTTTCTTTCATTTTAGATATTTCCTATAATGTTTAATAACTCTTTCTTTCCCTTTCATATTTAAAAGTGGGGTCCTAAAGAGCTGGTTGGAAGTATTATGTACATATTCAGGGCTTCTTAACTGATGCATATCAATCTAAACTGGAAATTAGGGGTGCCTGGGTCGCTCAGTGGGCTAAAGCCTCTGCCTTTGGCTCAGGTCATGATCTCGGGGTCCTGGGATCGAGCCCCAATCAGACTCTCTGCTCAGCAGGGAGCCTGCTTCCCCCTCTCTCTCTGCCGCCTCTCTGCTTTCTTGTGATCTCTCTCTCTCTGTCAAATAAATAAAATAAAATCTTAAAAATAAATACATAAATAAACTGGAAATTAGAAAGTATCCCAGCCTTTATATTAGACTTCTCCAATTTTCAGTATATGCAGATCTTTTTTCTGTATCAGTTATGTTATTTTACTCTAGAGAATAATCCTCCAAACTTCTATCAGGAATTTTAAGTCCGAGTACTGATACTTTGAAGCTAGATGGACAAAGGAGGGTAGGATGAGAAATCTTACCTTAAATATATAACTTTCAGTAATCACTCTGTTTTAAGTACAGAGCTTCACCTCTTTGCTGGATGTCCTCAAATCCATAGCCTCTCTGCTTTCATTTTTCAGGAACATATACCTCCAATGCCCTTCATCGGTGAAGGAAGTTCCTACGTGGACTAAGTCCTTTTGTAGACTTTTAAATAGTCCTGCTGTTGTCAGGCCAGTCAGAAATCTCAAGAATGTTTATATTTTTTTAACTTGGAAAATAAAAAAGAACAATGAAGTTATTGACCCAGTCCCTATACATCTCTGACACTGTGTTGCCACTGTATTTGCATTGTCTCATTTAATCTTCCTTAGTCCTTTATGAGATGCATCATCCTTACTTTACAGAAGAAGCTGAAGCACAAAGAGGCTGATTAAGTTTCCCAGTATCACACAGCTAGTACATGTTGGGAAATTTAATAGAATGTCTTATTGGAGTTCCTTAGTCTTCGATCAAATTTTGTGCAAAGATCCAACATAGGGCACCAAAGGATTAGGAATGCCCCTCTAGTCCTTGTTTATCAGTTCATACTGATAACTTCTTTGACACTCCTTAACTTGAAACACAGGACCCCACCTTGCTGATTCCCTAGGGCATGGCTATCTTTTCTAGTGTGGGTAACGACAGTGGTTTGCTATCCATGTTCTTCAGCTCTACTACACAGGCATTCTCTCTGTGGTCTAGTGAACTTACTGGACAGGGGTCTTTTGTTGGATGTGAGACTTAGCTGTTTTCAGAACCCATTAAACTCTACCCCTTTCCTCTGATTAGGAAATCTCTTACAAGTGTTTTTACAATATTCTCTTGCCTACCGTTCAGGGACATTCATTAGTATAATCTCTATAATAAACTTAAGGGGTTTTTACAGAAAAATAAAGAAGAGCCAGAGACCAAAGAAGCTTCCTCTTTCCCACTCTAGAAAAATTTATGAGAAAGGGAATTAGGGATGAGAGATGAAAAATAAAGAGTAAACATATTAATGGTTTGATAAATTATTCCTCCACACACATAGTATTTTTTGAAAATCTGGTCACTTCAGCACACTCTCTGTACAATGTCACTGATTTTTTAAATTATGCCCTTTTGTTCTCTGTTAAGGCCCCTTGCAACTATACAATGCCAATTGCTTTTTTTGAGTTTTGCAATCCCTCTGGTAAACTTCCCTTCCAGATGTTCCAGAATGCTGTGTCATGGCTGTTTTTTGGTTTTTGGTTTTTTTTCCCTATGAACTTGAAATCTGCTTTGCAACGCTAACTTCAGACTGTGCTTGGTGTTTCCTTTCCTGGCTATAATAAACTAACAAACATGGCAGCTTTCTACCGCATCGCAAATCTCGTTCATTTCACTATATCTTTAAGCCCCATATATCAGTTACCCTAGATACTCTACCTCCTCAGGAGTGAAATTTTCCAAAAGGTAGTAAAGAATTCATCAGAAACCCTTTTTTGAGCCAGAGGAGTGTTTTGGCAGATGTTGCAGGATTGGCTCTGTGTCCTTTCTTGGGATATATTACTCATTTCTATAACTGGTCCCTGCTGCTTCTCCTGTATCTCCACTGTGATGTCACTTCTATCTCCCTCCCTCTGTCCTCATGGAAATAGACTTTAAAATCTAATTTGCAGATTTTACAATATATTTCTTAATATACAGTAGATCTCTGAATTCTAGCCTAAAAGATGTATTGCTTTTTAAATAGGGCTCACATTTAAACCCAGCAAGTCTCAGTAATCCTTATAAGATTAATGTTTATTATCTGAGGTAATAATCTCAATTTTACAAGTTAATATTTTGGTATACATTGTCTTATCCTCTTTATTACTGTTTTTAGTTACGCTTTTTTTGTTTCTTTTTAGAATTACCAGATACTTGATATGTGTTTCTTTCTTCACATTAGACCTTACTTTTTTTTTTTCAAGATTTTATTTATTTGACACAGAGAGAGAGAGAGAGACCACAAGAAGGGGGAGCAGGAAAGGGAGGAGCCGATTCCCTGCTGAGCAAGGAGCCCAATGCAGGGCTCCATCCCAGGACTCCAGGGCATGACCTGAGACGCTTAACTGGCTGAGCCACTCAGGGGCTCCACATTAGAACTTTCTTAATATGTTTTTCATTCACTTTTCACCTGGTTTGATGCTGTGTAATTAACTGACAGATAAAGTATCTAGTAGACCATAAATTCTCAAAGCTCACAGTGCATAAGCACTAATAAGCACTAATTTCAAGTTGCAAATCCAATAACTTCCGATGTCCATTTCCCAGTGGGCTCAGCAGGTCTTTGTTAAGGCCCAGAAACTGGATTGTGATGCCACCAGTTTTGGTTTTCTTTTTCAACATTCCTTTGGCAAGAAAGAATATTTAGACACTGAATATCAATTGCTTTTTTGTAAAGAGAAGTAAGTTTGGTATAGCAGGAAACTCACTAATTTTAAAGTCTTTGAATCCCAGCTTATCATTTAGAAAATACATTAACTTGGGCCAGTTAGTGAACTTCTCCAAACCTCATTTTCCTCATCTGGGTAATAACTCTGATACAGACAACCCTTTGAGAAGTACTATTCCTCACAAACAAATGTTCCCGCTTTAGTGAAATAGATGTCATCCAAGAGCCCAACATTCCAGTGTCTTAGGCTATTGTTCAGAAGTCCAAATGATTGCCAATACCATCTGTGTAGCCAAATGTTCGATTCTAAGACCATTTTTCTCTTCTAAAGTCTCATGGTTAGGAAAATATGTCAAAAATACCACTTGGTATCTGTAGTCCCTTCACTTTAACTTCCTGCTCAACACTTAGAAAGAATTCTATTTTTAAATGTCTTTAATCCTGATACAAGTCAGCAGGAATGGTTAGCCATCTTGCTGAAGCTTTCCTTCCCTTGTATGAGGCATGCTTTGGAAGAACAAGGCCTCTCTGGTTGATAAGGATGCTTACATTCATCCATATCTAAATGAATCAGTAGAAAGTACAATAGCTATGCCAATGTATCCCTGTCTCCTGTGATCAACGGCAAGTTTCCTTTTCCTTTTCCTTTTCCCTGAAAATCATCCTTACTAGGTTATGTCTTTTCCAGAAGCTCTGAAATCTCTAAATCAGTGGTTCTAAACCAGATGCAGTTTTGACCCAGAGGACATTTGGTAATGTATGGAGACATCTGTGATTGTCTCGAGGGAGGGGGGCAGGTACTGGTACCTTGGGAGTAAAGCCAAAGATGTTGCTAAGCATCTTACAGTGTACAGGGCCACATCTCCCCACCCCCAACAGAGAATGACTGTACATTGCACAGATACTGAGAAACCCTGCTGTATATAAAACAAGCCTCATACTTGCCATGAATGCACAATAACTGGCATATGCTGTTTAACTACTTTTGTTGCTTATTAAATATATACATCTCGGGGCACCAGGGTGGCTCAGTGGGTTAAGCCTCTGCCTTCAGCTCTGGTCATGATCTCAGGGTCCTGGGATCGAGCCCCACATCGGGTTCTCTGCTCAGCAGGGAGGCTGCTCCCCCCCCACCCCCTCTCTGCCTGCCTCTCTACTTACTTGTGATCTCTTTCTCTCTGTCAAATAAACAAATAAAACCTTTTAAAAATAAATAAATAAATAAATATATACATCTCATTAGGTCCGTGTCATAACTTTTCAAACTTCATTTTCATGATTCACGTTTGGCTTTTTTATACAATCTTTTATTTCTTCTTCTGCCTCATTTTTCTGAATTAGAAGCATTATCACGGGTATCTGTGTTTTTGTTATGTCCAGCAGCTTTTCCATTGGGGGAACAGCATCTCACCAACTCCATCCATGTGATTGTTAAGAGTCTGCCAATCGTTAACAGAACACATATGTGATCATGGGGCCCAAAGGTAGGCCATTCTGTCATTTTACAGTGGGAATGAAACATGGACACACTTGAGTGAAGACACAGGAGTATAAGATTATTCTGTCTCATCCAGTGGCAGCACTCAAAAGAGAATGGTCTCTGTTTCTGCTGCTACAGAATCCTCTGTGAATTAGGCAGTCCTTCCACTAAACATCTTCTGCTTATTTAAAAACCTTAGAGGGACATGTGGGTGGCTCAGGGTTAAGCGTCTGCCTTTGGCTCAGGTCATGATTTCAGGGTTCTGGGATCAAGCCCCAGGTAAGGCTCCTTGCTTGGCAGGGAGGCTGCTTCTTTTTCTCCCACCCCTGCTGGTTCATTCTCCCTCTCTCTCTCTCTCTCTCTCAAATGAATAAATAAAATCTTTAATATAAAATAAAATTATTAGAGACCTATACTGTTCCTAGCAGCCAAAGAACCTGTAGGATACAGTTTTCTTTATATAAAGAAGAAATATTGGGGTACCTGGGTGGCTCAATGGGTTAAAGCCTCTGCCTTCGGCTCGGGTCATGATCTCAGGGTCCTGGGATCGAGCCCCGCATCGGGCTCTCTGCTCAGCGGGGAGCCTGCTTCCCCTTCTCTCTCTGCCTGCCTCTCTACCTACTTGTGATCTCTCTCTGTCAAATAAATAAGTAAAATCTTTAAAAAAAAAAAAGAAGAAGAAGAAATATTTAAGTAAAGAAGAAATATTCTTCCAGTTGTTTCACCTCTTCTTTTGGGAAGAAACCAGCTGGAATTAATTCTCTATTCGTTGGGGGGCATACTTTTGGTAAGAACAAAATCTTTTTTATTAATTTATTTATTTGTCAGAGGGAGAGAGAGCACAATCAGGGGGAGCAGCAGGCAGAGGGAGAAGCAGGCTCCCCACCGAGCAAGGAACCCGATGCGGGACTCCATCCCAGGACCCTGAGATCATGACCCAAGCAGAAGGCAGACACTCAAACAATTGAGCCACCCGGTTGTCCCGGTAAGAACAAAATCTTAGTATGCATCCCTTGAAACTCTGGAGTGTGTACCTACCTCCACATGCACTTAAGAAAGAGAATATTTTACAGCTGTGCCATTCAAGGCGGGTCTGCCTTCGAGGGGTGTAAGCAGTACCTGCTCCTTGTTGGAGATGCACAGGAGAGACCTCCCAGGACAGCTGTAGTTTTCAAATTTCAGCAAGCACGAAAGTCACCTGGAAAGCTTGTTCAAAAGGATGCCTGGTTGTGCTGCAGAGATTCAGGAGGCCTGGGGTGGGGCCCAAGAATTTGCTTTCCTAATGAGTTCCATGGTGACACTGTCCTTGAGGCTGTTGGACAGAACACGTTGAGAGCAGCGTGGTGGGAGCAGGTCACTTTTCCTGCTTTTACTCTTGATCGCCTCTGACAAGAAGCTCAGCTGCTTTCAGTTGCAAATAGCAAAAACCGGCTTAAATAACAAAGGGAATTTATCTCCGCATACGGACTGTAGTTCAGAGGTTTGACGGCTTCAGCTGTAGCCCAATTATGTTGCCAACTACCTGGTTCTTTCCAAGTAAATGACCTCTTTTTAAATATTACTGAAAACTGTGAAGCTCTCCGGTATGCATGTACTTCCTAACTGATCACTACTCTTCAGACGTATCTTTCACCATATCCACATAGCAATTTTAGAACATTTTAGGCCCTCAGTAAATTATTTATGTTAATCTCTGTGCTTCCTCCTCCTTTGAAGATATCTATTGTCTCTGTGTGACACAGTATTTTTCCTTCTCCCATATCCCTTCCCTGTACCAGAATAACTCCCAAATGCCAGGAATTCATATGCACTGGGCAAGGAATGGAGAACAAAACAGATGTGGTCTTTAAAAAAAGGCTTAAATTCAGTTTAGATGAATTTCTAAGTTTTCCTCATCTTCTCTTCCTCACCCGTTTCCCCAAAGCAGCTTTGGAATCCTTGTGACTCCAATCCTTCCTCTTATAGAACATATCACATTTAACTGTGTGTATTTAATAAATAGAAAAATGTGAATAGGCATAAAGTAGATTCAGTCACATAGAAAGACATGACTGGGGAATGTGGCTCTAAAGGCCATAGACTTTTTTAACTTGGATCATGATCCATTCAACTGATCTTATTAGGATTTTGAAATATGAAATACATGGCGTAATAAAGATTGGGAAAACATAAAAATCCCATAAAAGAAATTGTAATATATGTAATTAAATCCAAACTTTAAAATATTTGATGGTGTCTTGAGAAATCAATAACATTTTACAGTACTCTTTTTTAATACTATTCCTCTGCTTTGGGAGAGATAACTGTATTAATATTATTTCTCCACATAAGCAAAATAATAATAATAAAGTCATGAGGGCCTGGATTGGAAATGTCTTCGGCTGAATACATCCTCTGAAGACTATAGAGCTGATTTATAACCCCATTTGAGCAATTTGCTTTACTGATGATCTCTTCTCCTTCCATCCAGCACGGTAAAGCACTGTCAAAGAAAACAAATGGCTCCGACTCTGGGTGTTGTGTCGGTGTCTAGTTTATCTGGAGTTCTTCATGTTCCTCCCTTGTGCATATCTAACAGTGTCCTCTCAAGGTCAGAGAAGGAGTGAACACACACTGCTGAGCAAATTGGAAATAAAACTAGGAACGTTTGCGGAGAAAGGGCAGCAGAGGAGATGCTGTCTCTCACCCCCACTTTACTTTGCCTTTAGGTTTTTCCTCTTTGTCCTTTTCTCGACTCATTAACTCAGGCATTGGCATAGCCAAGATGACTTGTAAAGATTGCATTTTAATCTGAACAATAATGATGGAGATTATGAGCTGGCGACTTTGGCAAGGACTAAGAAAGTGCCAAGACTGTATTGAGGGAAACACAGCCAATCCTTCTATTGTTGGGTCATTCCCAGGGGACAGATGGGCAAAGGAGTAAAGGAAAGTAGTGAGACACCTGCTGAGCTCTTTATCTAGGAGAGGATCAATAGTCTGTGGGGCCAGAAGTTCTTACAATTTGGGGTACCTAAGGAAAAGAACAGAAGATAACAAAAACTTGTGTAAAGATATTTTAAAATTGACAAAAGACTTGGAAAAAAACTACAAATATAACAGTGCTGACGGATAGTACACACATCACAAGTCTAGAAAAATAATATAATGTTCTCCTTAATAAATGGTTTCCCCCAGGGGTACCTGGGTGGCTCAGTTGGTTAAGCCTCTGCCTTCAGCTCAGGTCATGATCTCAGGGTCCTGGGATAGAGCCCTACATTGAGCTCTCTGCTCAGCAGGGAGCCTGCTTTCCCCTCTCCCTCTGCCTGCCTCTCTGCCTACCTGTGATCTCTTTCTCTCTGTCAAACAAACAAATAAATAAATAAATCTTTAAATCTTTAAATAAATAAATAAATGGTCTCCCCCAACACTATAATACTTTTTTTTTTCTCCCTCACATATACTTCCAACTCCAGGTGCCATAGCACATTTTTATATAGCAAATAACTCTGGCCTCACAGATTCACATTATGACAGTAGGTGAGTGAGCAATAGAAATATAATGGAAAATCAATGCTACACTTAACAATAACTTAGCTATTCACAGAAGAGACTGTAAAGCTTGTAAACATCTCTCCCTAAACAGTGAAAAAAATAACTATGCACCAGCCAGCAGGTCCTCACCGGACACCAAATCTGCTGGCACCTTGATCTTAGACTTTCTAGCATCCAAAACTATGGGAAATAGTTGTGTACAAGCCACCCAGCCTGTGGTAGTTTGTTATGACAGCCCAAACAAACTAGAACAGGGCCCAGGCAAGTGAAGTGCCCTGAAGCTTGAGGCTCATTAGCTAAATCCATCTCATGTACTGTGTACTTGGCTAGGGACTTGACTGTTAAAGTTCAATGAGTATTTTGGGGTCCTATAGTAAAAAAATTGGAAATATTTATGAGGCACATGATGGTGTGGAAGGGAACCTATTTATCTAGTCATCTTGGAATTTTTATCTATTGAATGCATTGCCTATTCAAAAAATCATGTTTAAGTGAAATTTTAAAAGGAAACCAATGAGCTACAGTTATTACTCATATCTTTTTTAAGTTTCTTCAAATTATACTGGCGTAGAAGAAGAAAAATAAAACAAAACTGAGGGTTTGAGAACTCTCAGGAATCTAACAGGGGTACAGACTCCAGTCCTTGTGAGAGAATCTGGACATCTCAACTCAGGCTTAGTTCTGAGCTTAAGAGAAAAAGAATGAAGCTCAACAGGATAAAAGGAGAGTCAGGAGGGGCCATTGTGGCCTCAACAGAGCATCCATTCACGAAAGTCCAGTTGTAAAATCTTGTGTAGAATGAGACTAAAGATTCCAGGCAAGTCTCCTGGTGCCAGGAGTCCAGCCATGGAAAGACCCCCAAGGCCTAGTTGAGGGCTGAACCAAGGAAACAAGAGGAAGAAGGCTGCCTCCAAGAAGACGCTTACATAGGCCTGGCTTGCCGTACTCATACTACACAGTCCCGGGAGCCCATCACAAGACAGATAGGAGATATAGGAGTTATCTTGTATAGGAGATAGCTTTGGGCCACAGATGTGTAACAGGTTTCTTCATTGGTCCTTTATGAGCTTCTGACCTACACAATCTAAGCATAATAAAATGTTTGTTGTTTTAAGCCACTACATTTGGCGCATTTTACTATACAGTATAGTAACTAGAAAACACTATCTTCCATCCATTTACTTCTGAAGCAAGATACCAGGCACTTTGAGCATAAGTTGTTTTTAACAGTTGGAACTTTTTTGCCCCAAGGCCTAGAGAATTCCTTTAATGTGTAATGACATTATTAGGTAAGTGAACTGTGAAGCAATATAACCTGGACTCAAAGACCAGGAGTCACTCTAACCTCCCAAGAGGTGGAAGGCATTCCAGTCCTGCTGTACAAGTACATTCCGGGAGTGCTAAACTCCAGCCTTGCTGTGTTCTCTTTTGTCTCTCACCTGTGTGCATGCTATTCCATCTGCCAGGAATACCGTCCCCTGTATCTCATTCCTTCAGTCACTCTCCTTCCGTCCATTGCCACCTTCTGCTTTATCCAACTCTCTGCTGTGTAGGTGCCCCTCTTCTCTGATGCAAAGCACACAGCTTTAGTCATCGTGAGCAACCATCATAAGTATAACCGTTTTTGCATCTTTCTCTCACAAAATTATGAAATTCTTGAGGGTGTGGACAAATTCTTGTTCACTGTTTTACCTGTAAAGCTCTAATATACACTTAGAGTCTGGCACATAGTGTTCAAGATAGTGACGGACTAAAAGGATAAACGGACTATAACATGTCCTTTAACTACTGTAGGGAGTCACTTAAATAACTCTTCATTCCATGTTAGTTTTTCTTAGTGTGTATTGGCCAAATGGAACTGGACCTTTATTCTAAACTCAGAGAAGAGAAGGAAACTTTCTGTGAACCAATATCCAGATTTGGGCTGGTGAAACATACTCCTTGACCTGGTCATATAAAGCCACTGGTCATATTGACCTGGCTTCTTACATTCTATGACCTCCTAGAACAGCCCAATGTAAAGTGATACCCATCATTCCTGTTGAAAGTAATACAACTTTAGAAAGATCTGAACATTTTCTCCCTAAGGCAACTTTTAGGAGTAAAGGGAATGTGCGGCCTTCTCTAAGGCCTGAGCCAATACCCAGCTCCACAACTTAGGCCTTCAGGCCATTATAATGAGGAGAAAGCCTGGCCCTACAAAGGCACTAAAAACACCATGTTGGCCTCAAATGAGGCTAGGCGAGAGAGTTCATTGGTCTGAGGAAGAGTGAAATCTATAATCAAAGCACCTGGCTCAATTTAGGCACTATAACATAACTTCGAATGGAATGTGGGGAGCCCTACTCATTAATGAAATGAGAAAAATAGTAATACCACATCACAAAAGTGTTCTTGCTGTTAATGAGCTCATGATTGGGCAAAATGTAAAGCCTTTTACAAATGTTAATTATTCTTGCAAGGAAAAATGTAGTTAAGACTTACTTAATATAGGGGCGCCTGTGTGGCTCAGTTGTTAAGCCTCTGCCTTCGGCTCTGGCCATGGTCTCAGCGTCCTGGGATCAAGCCCCACATCAGGCTCCCTGCTCTGTGGGGAAACCTGCTTCTCCCTCTCCCACTCCCCCTGCTTGTGTTCCCTCTCTCGCTGTGTCTCTCTCTGTCAAATAAATACATAAAATCTTTAAAAAAACAAACAAACAATATAAACATAAGTAAAAGTTAAAGAGTATATTATGTGTATCAATACAGCAAAGAAATGCCTCCACAGTGGCCTTGGACAAGTCACCTAATCATTTATTCATCTCTATCAGTTGCAAAAGGGAGTTAAAAGTATATTTACGTACAAGTTTAGTACTTGTAAAGTGCTTAATTGATAACTTGGAATCCATTAAATTCTAATTACAGATTAACAAAACATTGCTTGTGCTCTTTGGAAGTTTAGGAGAGGGAAATCTTTTATTTACACATAATTCTCAAAATTTATTTTGGAAGAATTAAAGGAGGATCCATGATGAAGGAAGTATGTTGTCTGTGTTTTGAAGGGTAGGTGGACATAGACGAAGAGAAAGACCACAGAGTTTTCTTTCTGCCCAGAGAAGTATACAGGCATTCTCTGCCAGCTGACTGTCCTAGAAAAGTTCAGATGACCTAATCATCTTCTACTGTGGAATTCCATAGGAAAGAGACAATGGGGGGAAGAAGGCAAAGGAAAGTAATCTGATGATTTCTAGTCTGTCTAGCACTTAGCATTTCACAAACTGGGACCCTCGGAGTCAATGTAGAAATTGGACCATAAGCTTTTGTTCCAGGGAGATTTCAAATAAAGGCTCAAAATTCAGTTTTAAAAGTGTTGACTGAATCATCTGCTCTGCTTTTAACCCTTGGAAATGTGGTAATTAGCCTTCCCCAAATCAAAGTCATACACACACACAGGTAAAGGTTTTCTTGCCAGTCAGTGCAGAAGTCTTACTCTGTTTTTCCAACTTTATTTCACCTGCATCCATCCCCAGGGCAGTTTCAGCCTCTCCCAGAGAAAAGACCTAGCAGAAGGAAGTACTGCCCAAACAAGTCCTTTTTTTAAAAAAATGAAAGAAGGCCTCAGAAATGTTACTATGTATCGTCATGAGCCTAACCAGTGATAAAATTGTAAAGCAAGCTTCATTCTGTGTCATTGGCATCAATTCCATTTTACAGACTCCTTTTTTTTTCTTTTTTTAATTAAGTAGGCTCCCTGTAGGACTTGAAGAGGAGACCCTGAGATCAAGAGTTGCATGCTCTACCAACTGAGCCAAATAGATGTCCCAGCAATAATTCCATTTTAAAAAGAAAATCTGTTGAAGGTAAAGGATTAGGAAAATGGTAATAAACAGAAAGGAAAAAAAAAGTTCCCATGGGAGTATTTACCACAGGAGCGAGCTCCCCTCTGAGGAGTGATGGAAATACACGGCCTTCTTTGAGTCCCATTGGAGTTTGGGGAGAGGGCTGTCAGGGTAGCTGCTCTTGCCTTACTAACAGTGTACTCGTATAGGACTAGCTAGCAAGAGAAGCTGTGGGCGTGTGTTTGCCAGGCAAGTCTTCTCAGAAAAGTTGTTCCACAAGTCTTCAGGTTCCTGGAGGTCATGTGACGGGTCATTACCTGGTATCCTGTCTGAAGCCTTTGGGGCCCAAAGCAGCTCTCTACCACCCCACCCCATCACCTACTGCCTCCTCATTATATTTCCTGTACCTTGGAGATTTTTGCTGAAGAAAGAATTTTCACTTGAGTAAAAAGAAATAAACACACACACACCACCCTGCCAAATCCCTGTACCTGTGAGGTTTATCCCTTTGAAACTCAAAATAGGCCTCACTGAAAAGGGCAGCCCTGTGATTTTTACCTGTGGCCTTCTATGTTGGTTCAGTTAAAACTCTGTTATCCTGTTGTGGAGAGGTCACTTTTGTAGCTTCCTCTTATTTTCTGCAAAAGCTCCAAATAATTGTTATTTTCAGTCCTCATGGTCCATGGAATCTAAATGTGAAAATGAAAGGAATCTTAGGGATTATCTAAGTCAGGTCGTCTAACCCCACAGACCTCACTCAAGGTTTGACATCCCCCGTAGCAAAATTCAGAGGGGTCTTCAGAGACACGAGGCTATGGCCCTCTCTGGCATCACTTCAGAAGGCATGTGTCATAGGTGCCCCTGACTTCTGATCTCAGGCTCTTTGCATTCCCTGTGTTCCTGACTCCTTGCTTTAGGGCTTCTTTCCCCTCTCACACCCCGATCTTCACACTCATCAAGGTCTGCCAGCAGGAATGCAGAGATCAGTCACAACTTGGTTTGCATTTCTGTACCTACATTCACTCATTGTATATGGAAGAGGAAGATTTGTCTCTTAATTGGACAGTTTTTAGACACTTCTCATACGTATGGTCAGGGAGTGATGATGAAGAGAAAGCCTCAAAATCACACCAGGAAAGCTTTTGCTCTCTTGGCACAAACATAAAGCAGACCTTGAATGAGGTAAAGCATGGGCCAAAGAGGGTTTGAGAATGTCTCCCTCCCTGTGACTTATGCCGCTCCTTAGCACGGACAGCCACGTTGTTTCTCACTGCCAGCAAGCATGTCTTGACATCCTGTTCTCATGACACACTCAGGCTCTGTGCTTTCTCTGTTAATTCCTGACTCACTTTATGCCAGTTGGAAATCGTGCTGCCACGAAAACTAAGCATGACTCAAAAAAAAAACTCCCTCTCTCCCTTTCCAAGTCTCATCTCTGCACAGCCTGTCCTTTAACAGCCCACAGGACCCAGGGGCTCCTCTGCTCCTCGTCTGCTATTGAGGCCTACTGGGTCTTCCTCAGGAGTCTCCCAGGGTTAGCACTGTTTCCTATCTTTCTGTGGCCTACTCCTGGGTCAGAGTGTGGCAATTTCTAACCCTAAATATCTCTTCTGGGCCTGCAGAAGTTAGGCCTAAGCCAAATTATGAGCTCTTCCAAGGTCTTTCATCCTTGGCCTTCTCATCTGCTTTGACACTTTTCTTCCACTTGGAAAATTATGTAGGCATTTTACATAGGCACCACATGTATTCTCTTAATCTGAGTAGTGGTCTTGTTAATTTAAAACTGTAGTATGACATGGGCAGAGTACTCTATAAGCCTGAGATATTTCTTAATTATCTATAAAATGTTTCTCTTCATTCTTACTATATTGTCCTCGTCCAGACCTCTATCATTTTGTTTTTTTAACTTGGACACTAGCATCCTGACAAGTCTGTATGCTTCCCGTCTGCCTCTAACCTTTCTATTCTACATGTTTCACGCTGCTATCATTATAATCTACTGAAAGTGAAGGTCTGACTATGAGTGAATTCTCTGCTCAAATGCCTTAGCACTTAAAGGATAAAGTATAAGATCCAGGGGCTCTTGGGTGGCTCAGTCATTAAGCGTCTGCCTTCGGCTCAGGTCATGATCCCCGGGTCCTGGGATAGAACCCCGCATCAGGCTCCTTGCTCGCAGGAAGCCTGCTTTCTCCCTCTGCCACTCCCCCTGCTTGTGTTCCCTCTCTTGCTATGTCTCTCTCTGTCAAATAAATAAATAAAATCTTTAAAAAATTATATATATATAAATATAATATATATCTATAATATGATCCATAACATGGCATTCAGTTCCCGTCTCCTGCTTCACCCCAAGGCACCTCAGGCGGCAGGAATTACACATAATATTGTCCTCTGAGCACTCCATGCTGAGCCTCTCTTCCCCCTGGGTCCTCCTTCTGAAATGTCATTCCCTAGGTTCTCTCCTAAAAAACTTTATCCCTCAGAGCTGAGCATAGAGATTCCACTCAAGCATCATTTAATTTAGAAATATCTACTCCACCCCCACCCCTCCCACAAAAAAAAGAAAGAAAAAAAGAAATATCCATTCCCATAATATCCTGTATATAAGTTATTCATAGGACTTTGCACTTTATAGTCTTAACTAGAATGTGTGGAGATACTTCTCAATTTGTAAAATGTATTTATTACAGGAAATTTAGAAAGTACGAAAAGAAAGCCAAATGAAATCATCTGGTGATGAAGTCTACTAATGTTTGAAGTATATTTTTTCCAATCTTTGGTTCTATGTATAAATTCATATTTTTTCTGCCCTGTTTCCCTTCACATACCACACACATATACACACAAACATGCTTGCTGAATCCAACATATGTTGTAATCACTTTTCTTTTCCACCTAAAAACATATTATGAGCTTTGTTATATATACTTACGTGTTCAGAGAATAAACTCCATGAGGGACAAGAATTGTGTGTGTGTGTGTGTGTGTGTGTGTAAAACACATGGTATAAAACAAATATGGAGGGAAATTCAGATGAGCAGATAGCATATAACAGGCTCTCAAGAATTATTTGTTGACCTAATTTAATAAGAAATATGACTTAGGAGGAAATTTAAAAAGAATATAAGAATTGGTTGAGAAACAAGACAGAGGATCATAAGAGAAGGGAGGGAAAAATGAAACGAGGTGAAACCAGAGAAGAGACAAACCGTAAGAGACTCAATCTCAGGAAACAAACTGCTGGAGAGGAGAGGGGTGGGAGGGATGGGGTGGCTGGGAGATGGACATTGGGGAGGATATGTGCTATGGTGAGTGCTGTGAATTGTGTAAGACTGATGAATCACAGACCTGTACCCCTGAAAAAAATAATACATTATATGTTAATTAAAGAAGAAAGAAAAAAAGAGAATATTAGAAATGGAGCACATGGAATGTAAATAAAGAGAAGAAAATAAATCATTTGAATTAAAGCATTTATGACTTTTTAAATTTTTATATACTTTATATTTGATTCCCACAATAGCCTCTTGAAATAACTATAAAATTATTGACACATCAGGAAAAGAAAATTCAGGTGGAGTAAATGACTCACCCTAGATTGTGCACTTAATAAGTGGCAGAATGAGTTCGGGGGAATCCGTAAACTTATTTATCTTACTCCACCTGACTGCTGATAAAGGGCAGCAATGCTGAGTCTGGGAGCTTGGGGTGGGTGCCTGGCAGAGAGTTGGTACCAAACAAGTGATTATTGACTGAACTGAGGAATGGAAGTAAGAAAGAACAAACAAGCAGGGCATAGTCCGTAGCCAGGGTTAGGCATCCCCAGTCCACTTTTTCCCAAACTTACCATGCTCCTCTGATCTAATTGATCTGCCTGCTTCCAGTCTATCCCTCCTTTCATCTGTTCTCTGTAAATGCAAACTGATTATGATAAATAATTTGATTCCCGTCAGAGGGGTGCAGGTAATGAAAGTGGGCAAACTGCAGTTGCACCAAGGCCTGTTCCCCCAGGCGATGAAGAACCTCAGGCTGGCTTTTGATATCATGAGAGTGACCCACGGCAGAGAGCACAGCCTGATTGAAGATTTGATCCTACTTTTAGAAGAATGCGACGCCAACATAAGAGCATCCTAAGGGGCTCAGGCAGAGGGAAGGACGCTTCTGCCCTTAACAGATGCCTTACAAGGTCATACACCCTGCACTGCCCTGCGAGCCTCCCTGCTGGGAATGCGGCTCTCTGTTCACATAGGTAAATAAAGGCAGACATACATTGTGCAGACCACAAGCAGCATTAGTTGTAGAGAAGCACAATTACAATAAATATAAAGAATGTGGTTGAAAGTGCCATCTGGTAACCGTTTGCTTCCTCACCGGTGACTTCAGTGTTGAAGAGCTCAACATTCTCCCCACCAAGGACAGAAAGTTCTAGTAGAAGCATCCAAATTGTAACTTTCTCCTTGCATATCTGTGGGGGTAATGGGATTAAAAATCAGTGTTTTCACAAGCAAAGAAAGCATTTTCCCGTTTGCTTTTGGGATAATGTTTGAAATATTCTCCTGGCTTAAAAGACTCTTCCTAAGTGGACCTACCTCATTTCCATCTTTACTTCTTTTTTTTTTTTTCCAAGATTTTTGTATTTATTGGGATGCCTGTGTGGCTGATTTAGTTAAGCGTCTGACTCTTGGTTTCAGCTAAGGTCATGATCCCACGGTCCTGGGATGGAGTCCCACATCAGGTTCCTTGCTTAGTGGGGAGTCTGCTTCTCCCTATTCCTGCCCCTCTCCCTACTTATGCTCTCTCCTCCCCTTCTCTCTCTGACAAATAAAATCTTAAAAAAAAAGAAAAAGATTATTTGTTTATTTGATGACCCTGAGATCACCTTAGCTGAAACCAAGAGTCAGATGCTTAACCAGATGCTTAGCCACCCAGGTGTGCCATAAGTATAATTTCAAAAGTTATTAAGTAATCAATTCCTATTTATCATACCCTGTATCCTTTTATCAGTTCTCTTTAGGTTATTTTCATTGATTGTATCTGTATAGTAGAAACACTATTGATGTGCTACTGTACATCTCTTCCTAGATACCTGTTCAGTGCTGTCACATTGGGAACTTGAAATCAGCCACAGTGGAAGTATTTATACCACAGAAATTAGGGAAGACTAGTTGACGACTTGATTTATTATTTATTTTCTTGTCTAGACTTAAAAAAAGGTGAGCATATTAATAACACAGATTAAGCTTAAAAATGGACTGTGCTTATAGCTGTTACACAAAAACTTTAAGAAATGTTATTCTTCTGGTATTCAAAACCTGAGGTTAGCAAGGATGCATGTTGTTGGCAAACAAATGAAGTTACATTTGTCCCCATTTTGCTTTCATCTTACTCATTAATATGTATTGCAAAAATCAAGTGGCATTCGTCTGTGGTCTATTTTATTGATCAGTTGCAGCCATAAATTGGCTGAAGACATAAGAGTTTGCCAGAAAGAAATTGTTTGGGAACAAATTGGCTCTATGAAATTTACAATAAAGAGTATTGAACATTGTGTGCTGCCATTCTTTGTATCAGTGTTTAATATAAAAACATATATGTATATGTATGTGTGTATGCATATGTACATATACATGTTTATGCCCATTAAAATTTACTAGCCAGCCACCAAATATACTCCTAGGGCTAACCACAGTGCTTGGCACAAAGCAGGTACTCAGAAAATACTAGCTTAATGAGTGAATGGATGGAAGGCATGGTCTTCATGATTGATCAGAGAACACACGTGGGTGGAAAGGGAAAAGAGACCAAGAAAGACGTGGTGGATTAGGGAAGTTGTGGGAATTTACAGGACTAGAGATCAACTGGGTGAACTGAGAATTTCTGTAAGGTTCAATAGAAGTAAGTGTGAGCGGAGGAGAAAAAAAATTAAAAGAGCTCTGATGAGAGAACGTATTTAAGGATTTAGAGATAATAATATTGAATATATATTAGACACCGACTTTGTGCTAGGCCCTGCATGTGAGTCCACTTTAGAGATCATTTTTTTTTTAAGATTTTATTTATTTATTTCACAGGGAGAGACACAGCGAGAGAGGGAACTCAAGCAGAGGGAGTGGGAGTGGGAGAGGGAGAAGCAGGCTTCCTGCCGAGCAGGCAGCCAGATGCAGGGCTCTACCCCAGGATTCTGGGATCATTACCTGAGTCGAAGGCAAACGCTTAACCACTGAGCCACCCAGACGCTCCTAGAGATCTTTTATAATCCTCACAAAACTCTCATTTATCCTTTCATAGTTGAGGAAACTAGGTTAGTAGTTTATAAACTTGTCCAGACCCAATCAGCGAGTAGAAGGGTAGAAGTCAGTGTGGTCAGAAACCAAAGCCTGGACTCTTAAAAGCTACACCAAAATTGAAGTGTGAACAAGACTGTGAGTAGGTATAATTTAAGGTCTTGCTACTCAGTGTGTTCAAAGGACCAGCAGAGACCTAGTTAGAATGTTAAGGCTCTCACTCTACCCAGATTTACTAAATCAAAATCTGTCCTTTAAAAATTAATTTACAAAATACCCTGGAAATTCCTGTGCATCTTAAATTTGAAAACCACATGTTTATAGGTCAGGTGGACCAGCAGGTGACACACTACAGATGGTCATTAAAGCAAAAGAAGTCAAGAAATACTGTCAGGGGTATTACAAGACTGAAGCTGCCCAGGGTACAGTGAGGGTGCATCCTCTAGGTTGTGGTATATTAAAATCACCTAGAGAACTTCCTATAATATTAGGGCATTGTTCATTTAAAAATGATCCCAGTAAAAAAAAAAAACAATGATCCCAGTATATAGTCAAAGCCAAAAATGAAACACATGTCTGTGGATCTGATCTTGGACTTTAGAGACTCTACCCATCTCATGTCTGGGAGTATAATCACCCGTCTCCCCCACAGTGGTTTCCAGTACTTGGCACCCTAAACACTAGGCCCTCTAACTTCTAGGATTTCAAATGTCATGTGCTCTCCACCTAACACACCCTCTTTCCTCCTAGTCCTCCTAGCTACCAAACCACATCCTTTCCTTCTCCTAGCCCACATTTATTTCCAATCTTAAAATAATTTTTAATAGAAGCCTTTCTTTTCTTTTTTTTTTTTTTTTTGTGCTCACGTAACATCACATGTCTCACCAGGATCAAATTATACCATAGATCCTTAGAAACAAACTGTACAAAATCAGCACATGGATTTGAGGGAGGGCATATAGTTTTGTTTGTTCAAATCAATTCTCCTTAAAACAAAGCAGAACAAAAAACACCACTGGAACAAGCTAGTTTCCTTTTGTGGTCCTTTGCTGTGCAGTCACAAGCCAAGGCCCACAAAAGAGTGCCGGGCTCCTTCCCACATATCCTGCTTTTTCTCCAGCAATAGACTGTGTTCTGGTCGATTGCAGAGCAACAATAGTCAGCTCATGCTGGCTGGCTTTCAAAATAGGTCTTTGAAGACCAGGAACAGGGCAAATTGATGCTTCTAGTTTTCTGTCAATAATCCCTCCCCAAGGTTCAGATTTACCCATGCACTCCTATTATCAGCTTTATGTGATCTTTTTAAAGAGGTCTCTTGTCTCCCTTTGGGTGACACAGAGCATCTATGAGAACAACAGAAAAAACGCTTACAAGTTTCCCTCACATGATCAACAGGCAGATGAGATCTTCTGGTTTAGCCACTTCCTCTTTTCTCTCACCAGCTGCTGAGCACATTGCCAGTAACCCTAATTGGGGATATAATTGGTTCTTTGGATTTTGCTCCATCCTTAACAATATATTAAGCTTATGATTTAGTGGGTTAGGTAGACTGAAGAATGTTCAGCTGAGTGTAAGGGAAAGTGTTTCCAGGTTATTCGTTCATTTTAAGAAATCAGTAAGACATGCAAACTCATTTCACTTATTTCCTCTTTTGTCTCTCAGGGAACGATTTGCTTTGTGAGGGTGATAGCTTACAGAAATTCTAGGGAAAGGGATATGGAGATGAAATATGTTTAAAACATGCAAACCGAGACAGTCTCTAAGAAGGAAGTCAAGCAAAAATCCTTTTGACTTTTGAAAGGCTTTGACTTGATTTGCATTCTCACTCATACTTTGTTATTCAGATTTTTTTTCTATATTTAGATTGTAAGTTCCAGGAATATAGATCCCCATTCTCATTCATTTACTTATGCATGCATATACTTAACCACTTTTTCATTCATTTATTCAGTAAATATTTACTGGATGATTGATATAAGTAACAGGTTCAGGGTAAACATAAATAAATAAGACATGTTCCCTGCCCTCAAGTAACTCACATTCTATAGGGGAAGAAAAGTTTATATGTAAAGACATAAATTCTCTAAAATTGTATAGGTGCTAAAATAGAAATTTCCAGAAAATACAGTGAGATGCCAGCAGATATGTTCAGCTCTGTAACAGTGGCAGTAGCTGGATGAGAAACTTTTCTTTATAAAACAAAGGAAGAAAATGGAGGACATTTCTGGGGGTAGGGGAAAAGAGCTTTGGGATCACTTTTCTATAACCAAACTGAGGTGCTCAGATCTTATGTTTAGTTCATCCCATTTTTTCTGCACATGACATCACATCCCTCATTGGAATCAGATTACACCACAGATCCTTGGAAAGAAAATGTACAAAATAAACAGAAGGATTTAAGGGAAGGTATGTAGTTCTCTTTGTTCAAATCAAGTATTCTCTTTTAAAAAAAAAATCAGTCTAGCCCTGTCTTTTACATGAAACCCACATGTCAACTGGAGTAACCCTACTCCTTCATTAAGCTAAGACTTCTCAGAACTCCCATGCCACAGTGAAAGCCTTTTCTGAGGGTTCTATGAATCCCTGGAGGATTTAGGTTTCCATTGTCATTTCTAGCTCTGAACTCCTATTCCCACACATCAGTTTCATCTTCTTTGCATGGTGTCTCTGATTTATAGCACTTCGACTCAAGTATAAGATTTCAGATCTTTTCTTTAACTTTAAAACACACCAACAATAAAATCATGAGGTGCTCATACTTGCAACAACAGTGTAAGCAGCAAAGAAACAAATCCCCATGTGAACCAATCTACCTTTGTCCCCTAGCCATCCAGGCACAGTGGTGTCACTTGTCCTTTCTTCATCTTGGTGATATCTCTCCTCTCTTCCTCTTCCTGGTGGGCTTCCCCTGGCTTACTCCTAGGAACTTCAAATTCTTTTCACATCATGCATATTAATGCAGTACCCTCCAGCTCCAATCCAGAAATTCAGCTCTAGGGCACTTTTGTTTGTTCACAATCATGCAGGGCTTGAGTAATCCTGGGATGGTGCTTTTATTCTCAGAAGAAATTACACCTCTAATACAATCTGCTTTTCTTAGAAAGTACTTATGGTTTTATATAGCGATCTCCTCCTACATCACACCTAGCACTCTTCACATTTGAGAATGACATTGCTATTCATCAAGCCCTGCTTTCTTGTCTTCCTGCTTTTGTTCTGGTTTTCTTCAGAGCTGGTTTGAAAGGAATCCAGTTCTGTTACTGTACAGTCATACTTCACTGTGAACTCTAAACATTCTTCACCTGATCATGATTTTGTTTAATCTGGATGTCTTAACTCTCTAGAAACCCAAAACATGGAGGAACAAGTATTATCCTCCAAACATGATACTAAAAATATTCTACTGTCTCTGGATTTATTCGCTTGTTTTATAAACCCTAGTCATGCGCCATACATTAAATTCATTTTTGTTGTGTTCTAGAAGAGTTCACAGTCTCACCAAATGTAAATTCCAAATACTTGAAGGAAAGGCAGCTTCTTTGGAATTATAGAGTAGCCCCTCAAAGGGGTAACTTTAAAGCGGCCAACTTCTTTTGAAGCATATTTCCCATTCATTAATTAGAAATTTAGTCCCATGCTTTGCATATCCACCTTGTACTACATGCTCTATCTCTGGGGATATAATGACAATAATATAGGAATATCTTTTGAAAAGAAAAAACAGTTGTAGAAATGAAAGGGATAAGACTCTTTCCCACCTCCTTCAATTGTGACTTAGAAAATCTTCCTCCGTGGTTTCATATAGCCTAGAGCATTGCACATGTTACATTATTTATAATTGTGTTATCTCTTATCTGTCTTATGTCCTAAATATGAACCACTGGATGGCAGGGCTGTGGTTTACCCAAACTTGAATCCTAGCATAGTACCTAAACTGGCATTGTATTCACAGGAGCCGTATGGGGGGAAAAAGGGGCAGGAGGGAAAGAAGGGAGGGACTAAGAGAGAGAGAGGAGAGAAGTATTATGACTTTCGTTAGTGGAAGTGAGATTCTTTCCATTTGGCACCTGGGAGAATTCCCCTTCAGAGGTGTGGTCAATCTTACACAGTTTCTAGATGGCTCAGCTGTCAGTTGCACCAAACTGGGGTATAGTCTCAGCACTGGGATAGAATGCCTTTTGTAACATGGGCAAATATATTAAAGTCTTATAGATATTTTCTGTCTAACTCCTCTACCTGATACTCTGTAAACATCACTGCTAATAGAAAATTACAGTGGAATTCTAATCATAACTTTTTTTATTTTGTTTTTAATATAAAATGCTATTAGTTTGTTATCTTAGTGTTGGGGCTGAATCCAGTGCCTCCCTTCCAAATTGATATGCTGAAGCTCTTACTCCCAGTACCTCAAAATGTAGCTGTATTTGGAGATAGGAACTTAAAGGCTGATTAAGGTAAAAATAAGGCTGTGAAGGTGGGCCTTAATCCAATCTGACTGGTATTCTTTTAAAAAAAAGAAAATTTGAACACAGACACGCCAGGGGTATCTATGCACAGAAGGAAGGACACAAAATGAAGAGTATCTTCACAATGAGGAGAAACACCTCAGAAGAAACCTGAGGATCTCTGCCAACACCTTGTGGACTTCCAGTTTCCAGAATCATGAGAAAATACATTTCGGTTAAGCCACTGAGTCTTATGCTACTTTGTTATGGCAGCCATAAGAAATTAATACATGTAGGGGCACTTGGGTGGCTCAGTCATTAAGCGTCTGCCTTCGGCTCAGGTCATGATCCCCGGGTCCTGGGATGGAACCCCACATCAGGCTCCTTGCTCAGCGGGGAGCCTGCTTCTCCCTCTGTCACTCCCCGTGCTCCTGTTCCCTAACTCGCTCTATCTCTCTCTGTCAAAAAATAAATAAAATCTTTAAAGAAATTAATACATGTAGAAATTGCACTGGTCTCTGGTAAAAGGCATTTAGACTAATCTTGGTTATTCCACTAACCAGGAAATACTCACTTTTTAAAAATTTAATTGAAAAATTGGATGCATAAACGAATGGTGTGAGTTTAAAAGTACAAAGATTTAGATTACAAGTTAAAATGAAAAAGAAACCTAATTATATCATTCTAGAAAAATCCCTTATCTCTGGAAAATCTGAGCTTTCTTATTTCTGGAATAAGACTGTTAGAAAGATAACTCACTTGGTTTCTTAACTTTAAGAGTCTGTAATTTATTATTAAGTACATCATTGGTAATGCTGGTTATGATGATGATGATGATGAAAAGTGAAGGGATTCAAGCCAAGATTTCACCAGCCATGTGTATTAGAAGATCTTATCAATGTATGGCATATGTTTGCATTGACTTGAAGACCATCATTAGAAACTAACTCTTCAGGGGCCCCGGATGTCTCAGTTGGTTAAACATCTGACTCTTGATTTCAGCTCAGGTTATGATCTCAGGGTCATGAGATCACGCCCCACATGGGGCTCTGCACTCAGCCTAGAGTCTGCTTGAGATTCCCTCTTTCTCTGCCTCTGCATCTCCCCCAGCTCATGCTCTCTCTCTCTCTCAAAATAAAGTCTTAAAAAATAAAAAAGAAACTAACTTTTCAGTCTGAGAAGATAAAGGCTAAGGATCTATTATGCAATTGTATTTTATTACAATAGGTTAGATTATGCTGCAGTAACAACTGTCCTCCAAATCTCAGTGGCCTAACGGCTGATTTATTTCTCTATTCACTGTACATTTCCAGTGCACGTCAGCACTGCTCATACTAGTCACGCAGGGACCTATGCTGGTAAGGGTTTAATTGTCAACAATTATTTCATCATGGGAAAAGATGGGACAAATTGGGCGTGGCTCTTAAAACTTCTGCTCAGAAGTGGCCATATGCCACTTTAATTCAGATTTCATTGGGAAAAATAAGCCACATGAGTATGCCCCAGATTAAAGTAGATGAACAGTACAATTTTTATATGTGACAGGATAAGAAATGAAATATTTGTCAATAGCCTGGAGATGTTGACAACCAAATAGTTAAAGGTATTCCCTAAATCTGATTTTATTCGTGAGTAAACATATTTTGGATATTCCAGTCTGTCAGAACTAGGAAACTCTGCTTTCAGCTTGATAGTTACTTTGACCTTAAGAAGAAGAAAAAGGAGGAAGAGGCAGCAGAGGAAGAGAAAAAAAAGAAGGAAGAGGAGGGGGAGGGGAAGGAGGAAGACTTTGGCAGCAAAGACTTATCTCATATACTATGAAGTACACTTCTGAAACTTATTACTTCAAGAGGTGGTAGAGACTGAAAATTGCTTCAAAAAAAGTCTAATTTAGTGATGGAATTGGCTCCAAACCAAGTGGTAATGAAAAAAGTTCATGATATCCTAAGTCCCCAGTCACTGAATCATTTAGTTTAGTTTTTATTTTAAACAGGTAACCTGGGCCTTAATACATTAATAGCCAATGCACTAACAATTCAGTAGTAACAAAATACTTCTGGTTGCCCTTAGAAATAAATGTGGTGTGTCTTAAAATTTGAATGTTGTCTTAGCTCATGTTTTACCCCTTCAATCAGTGAAAAAAAGTAAAGAATTTTGTAGCATAAAATAGAGTGGTTCCAAGAAGTCCAGAAAAGCTGCTCTCAAAATTGTCAGTGTTAGTTGCTATAATACATATTGCATATAGGCTCTCTGCTAGGCGCTTTACATTTAGTATCATGGTTACTCTTCTCCTTAATCTATAGATATAATTTGCAGGGATCCTGAGCTGTCTCTAGAAACTTGTGCGGCCAAAACTGATGGACATTTGACATGAAATCATCTTTCCATTCCTGAAAAAGCTTGGGTTTGGCCAACTGTCAGTAGTGAAAGTAACTTAGAGGATAGTATCAAAAAAGTATTCCAAAAAATTGCTTAGATAAATACAGAATAAAAACACAAAATCATGTTGCCTTTTCAAATTACTGATCGAATCATGTCCATGAACTATGAACTTGAGCAGACTTTTTTTAGAGCAGTCTCTAACCCAAGATAGGAAGACTATCCTTTCAATATGCCTTTAGAAAAAAATAATAATAAAGAATTCTCACCAGAGAAGGGCCAAGAAACAAATATAGGAGAGAACAGAAAAACTCTTTTGATGGTATACATCTCTGGAAATTCCAAAGCTTATACTAGTTGTTTTGTAGAAAGAACAAAATAATTAAATAATTAGTCTGGCAAAGGAAAAAGAGTCCCTTCTTTTTCCTAGGGAAATAGCTAGGGAAAAAATGTTATTGGTTCTATTTTACAGATGAGAAAACGGAGACTCAAAAAAGTCAAATCATCAGTTCAAATCCAAAATTGGTCTTCTCTCCTCATTTCATTTTCTGAACCCTTGTCTTCCTTTTTGCTTCCTCAAATGTCTTCCTTTCTCTGCTTGCTGCTAGAATGTCAAAATCCAGGGTCAGAGAAGTGCCTAATGGACTACAGTCTCAAGAAAGTGACACACAACACACACACACACACACACACACACACACACACACACACACACGATGTACACATGTGAGCACTGCTCTAGCTTTTCCCCAGGCCCTTAATTTGTTTTTTAAGAGTTTCAGACAGAATTTTACATGTTAATCCTTGTATCAGGATTTACATTTTAAATCTAAGTTTGAGATTCTGATTGATTTTGTCCAGAGGATCCTTTTTGGTGGGACTATGAACTTCAGGGAGAGAGACACGAATGAGGGCTTTCCTGGTGACCTGGAAATCACACCACCACAGCTTATGAACACACTAAAGCTTATGGCTTTGCTCTGATTCTTCCAATCCAGGCATCGAAATTTGCTATGCAAAGGCAGTCATCCTTGAGTAGGAGCCATGAACCAAGAAACTTAATTCAACGGTTTGAAAAAGTGTAGGGTGTGAGGGAGATGATTTCAGACACTTAATCCAACTATAGTGCTTTAAAAAAAAAAATCCATGAGCATTTGTGCTCTCATCTGCTCAGAGATGAGTCATCTACTCTTTTGCCTTTTTCTGTCATTCACTCAACCTGCGTTTCTCCTCTAAATAAAACATCTGGTTACTCCCACAGATGTTTCCAGACTGACTATTGCACTCTTCCTTCACAGCTTGTGGGATCCCCATCTTGTAATAAAGTATGATCTTTTTCATTTGGTGTTCGGTAACAATTCAACACAGGACTGGCATGAGGATAATTTGAATTGATTAGAGGTAAACCTAAGCTAAAGACAATGGTCTGCAAAGGAAATAGCTACATAAAAAAATGTGTGCTGTAATCCAGCTAAGACGGACAGGAAAATGAATAGGGGGGCTGCTTGCCAGAAACCTCCAATCCTGCCCTGAATTTCCCATGGATATTTGGTGTACCAGAAAGTACTTGAGTTTAATTTCTTTGTTGGTACTTGTCTCCTTCCCCTCCGCCCCCCCTTCCCCCCGCCTCCCAGTGTTGCAACTTGCTTGCCAACGCTTTATCAACCCACTTAAGCAAGACTAAGTGGGAATTTCCATCAAACATTCTCTAGAAACGTCTGATGCTGGTCATTGAACTGGAAGCAGCTGTGTTACCTAATGTACACAGAACACTAATTAACCCCTTTTGCTATCCTCACCCTCTACTCTGGTTTTTAATGTTTAACCAGAGAGACTGTATCTAGAATATATATGCCTCTTTTCTGAGAGCTCTAAGTACATCTAAAGAGCTAAATCTGATATAAAAAATCAGAAACTGAGATGTGACCTGGAAATGGGATTTTTCTATAGCTTCTTATTAGATAGATGTCTGGACTCGGGGGACTTTAAGATGACTCTATAAGCCACTGAAATGATAATGTGGATACAAAGAGAGAAAAGACCCAGTCCCTGACTAAAGTTTTTCACAGTCCAATGGAGGAGATAAGTAAAATAATTTGATTCTACACTGATCATTCTAGGAGGCAGACATGGTTAGCTGATGTTAAGCATTATCTTTAGAAATGAGCATGAGATGCCTGGTGCTTCCATGATGCTGATGGTGTTGTGTTTCTTGATGTAGAGATGCTCAGTTTGTGTATCTATGTGTATTTTTTTCTATAATTTTTTGTGTATTTCTGTATCCCATATGTACTATTTTAACTTAACAAATGTTTATATATGTTTGGCCCTAAATCTCCCGCATTGCTTATAATAGTCATCCTAGTAATAGTATTTAACATTTGACCAGTTTAAATACCTTTTCAAACAAGAGGCATTAAAAACAGGGCGCCTGGGTGGCTCAGTGGATGAGGCCTCTGCCTTCAGCTCCGGTCATGGTCTCAGGGTCCTGGGATCAAGCTCTGCATCGGGCTCTCTACTTGGTGGGGAGCCTGCTTCCCCCTTTCCTCCTGCCTACTTCTCTGCCTACTTGTGATCTCTTTCTCTTGTCAAATAAATAAATAAACAAAATCTTTAAAAAACAAACAACAACAGAAATAGCTTCCTTAGTTAAGTACTACAGTGTGCCAGGCACTGGACCAGGCATCTGAGATCAAAAGTCATCATGCAGGGGAGAAATTTATTGACCACCAGAAATCTCAGACTGAGACTTGGGACTGCCTGAGCCATATTCGGGCATTGAGTTCAAAGGAGAGAGAGAGAAAGAAGAATTTGAAGATTTTTAATGAAATATCCTTTCTGGTTAATTGCTAATCACACCACTTTCTATTATCTTGTGCCCACTTGCTTCACATATTTATCCACCTGCAGGGCCTCAGAGGGTGGCCCAGTTCCCTGCCAGGTCTAGGCTTTTCTGTTCTCAGGGTTTCTATCTGGAATTCAGATTTCCATGTCAGCAAAAAGCTCTGTGAGAGGCACTGGGCAACCTCCCAGATCTCCAGGTGGCTGTTGTGCATTGAACACAAATCTAAAGCCAGGCTAGGTAGTGACCACATCAACACAACTAAGAATCAGCTATCCTCTCTTTTAGAGGGTATGGAAAGTCCAGTGAATCCCTTAACCTTTTAAGCGGCTAAAGTCATACAGCACTAACCATCCTCATAAAACCAAAGTCAAAATGAAAATCCTAGCCAGTCTTTATTTTATTTTTTTGTTTGTTTGGGAAGGGGCTTTATTTGGATCCCTACTTGATGAGGAAAGCTCAGTCCAA
>CM053613.1:55214592-55238674 GCA_028646535.1 Procyon lotor | reverse complement strand
AAGAAAGAAAGAAAGAAAGAAAGAAAGAAAGAAAGAAAGGTCCAATGATTGGAAAACCTCACTTCATGGATGATGTGTTGATCGAAAAAAGAAACATAGGCACATAGAATGGCGAAGCCTACTTAACCACGGACTTAGACTTCTCTCTCCCCTGGATTATGGGTAAAATTTCATGTCCAAGAAGTTGTCTTGAGTTTGTGGTCTCCAGAGAGCCTTTTTACCAGTGCCTTTCAGTGGAGGGATATTGCTGCTCTCTTTTGACCCAAAGCCAGTTTGAAACAGAGTAAGGGATGGAGAGTTATTTTTTTTTTCCCAGTCTTTAAAAGCGATGGCCTCACTTGTATCTTAGGAAATCACAAAATGTTTTCTCTTGCTCTTATCCTTTTCACTCTATCTCGATCCTGGCCTCCCTGCACCAGCTATCTTCTCTGCTCCAATTGCTCTGTTGCTGTTTATAAAGCTTATAAAGTTAAGTGTCTGACTCTTGGTTTCAGCTCAGGTCATGATTTCAGGATTGTGAGATGGAACCCCACATTGGGCTCCATGCTCAGCATGGAGACTCTCTTTCCCTCTCCCTCTGCCTCTCCCCACTCTCCTCTCTCAAACAAACAAACAAATAAATAAATAGAATACTTTTTTAAAAATGAGGGTGCTGAAAAGTCACGTAGCCACCAGCACAAAACTACACATAGACTTCCCTTCAGGAGCCATGCAAATTTCTCCATCCTGTGAGAGTAGGCATACCTCATTTTATTGAGCTTCACCTTATTGTGCTTCACAGATAGCATTTTTTTTTTTTTTACAAATTGAAGGTTCAAGACTTGAGGGAAGGAAGTAACTATAGATGTGTGGAAACGGCAAGAAAACTAGAATTAGAAGTAGAGCCTGAAGATGTAACTGAATTGCTGCGATCTCATGATAAAACTTGAACAGATGAGAAATTTCTTCTTAAAGATGAACAAAGAAAGTGATTTCATGAGATGGACTCTACTCCTGGTGAAGACGCTGTGAAAATTGTTGAAGTGACAACAAAGGATTTAGAATATACATAAACTTAGTTGATAAAGCAGTGGCAGAGTTTGAGAAGATTGACTCAATTTTGGTTTTTTGTTTTTTTTTGATTGACTCAATTTTGAAAGAAGCTCTACTGAGAGTAAAATGCTACCAAGCAGCATAGCATGTTACAGAGAAATTGTTGATGAAAGGAGCCAAATGATGCAGCAAACTTCATTGTTCTCTTATTTTAGGAAATTACTACAACCACCCCAACCTTCAGAATCTACTACCCGAGTCAGTCAGCAGCCAACAACATCCAGATGAGATCTTCCACCAGCAAAAAGCTTGAGTGTCTCAGTGAAAGCTCAGATGATGGCTAGTATATTTTTTATCAATAAAATATGTTTTAATTAAGGTATATACATTGTCTTTAGATATGCTATTTCACACTTAATAAGTTACAGTATAGTGGAAGCATAACTTTTATATGTACTGGGAAAACAGAAAATTCATGACTCGCTTCATTGTGATACTCGGTTTATTGTGGTGGTCTGGAACTGAACCAGCAGTGTCTCAGAGGTGTGCCTCTGGTCTTTTCTGACTAATTTCCCATTCTCATCACTTGAAGTTCTGGTATTGGTTTGGCCAGACACTCACAGTGTTCTCATTATTTTTCTTCTGATTTGTTTTTGTCCGTTAATGGCTTTGGTTTTTTTTTTTTTCTGTGAGTCAGACTCTTCTTACTTAGTGACCTTTTCTTAACATTCTACCTACTTCTCTTTTGTTTTATTTTTTCTCTTTTGTTTTAAATATTCTCTAAGTTGCCCAAATAAATTTCCACCATCCTTTTCAAATTTAAGAAGAAAAACAAAACAACAACAACAAATCTTGTGCATAGGAGAAGGGGGTTTGGAAACTATCCTTTAATGTGATGTGAATTACTTGGGTGGAGGGAGAGGGAATTGTTCCAGGCCGGTGAAAAAATACCAAAGCCTAAAAAACTCCAAGCCAGTTAAGACAGGACACACCTGAGAAATTTGGAGAGGAGGTCCCGAAGTTTGATGTCCTTTATATAAGGGAAAACAACCCATGAGCAGGAGGAGTATAGTGCCTGACAGGCAGTGAAGCACTCTTCCCATGGGATTTTGGGCATGAGCAAGTTTTACGGAATTTACAGAAGGCAGTACAGACACAAAGCATGATTGGCTAGGAATACTGTAAGGTAAGCTCCCTAAAGCTGAGTTGGAGGATTGTTATTGGTATATGTTAGGTTTCCTAGACAGCAAAGTGTTTCCCCTAAGTGTGCTAACTTTGGTTTAGATTTGGGGTAGGATCTGGGCCACTGAAGCAGCCTCCATTTTGTGGGTCCCTATACACAAATTTCCTTTATCAGGAACATCTTTACAAAAAATAAGCATTGTAAAAATGAAGCCAAGTCCACAGTTGGTAAATTCATCGAAATACTCATTTATTCAACTAACATTTAGAAAACATGTTCAATTGTACCAAGCCTCACACCTGGTAATTGAGCTACAGTGGAAAGAAACAAAACTTTCAGGACACCTGGGTGGCTCAGTCAGTCAAGCTTCTGCCTTTGGCTTAGTTCATGGTCTCAGGGTCCTGGGATCAAGCCCTGCATTGGGCTCCCTGCTCAGTGGAGAGGCTGCTTCTCACTCTCCCTCTGCCATTCTACTCACTTGTGCTTTCTGGCTCTTTCTATCTCTCTGTCAAATAAATAAATAAAATCTTAAAAAAAAACCACAAAACTTTCTCAAGGAGTTGAATTCAAGAGACAAAAGAATGTTGAAGGAAGTTTCTCAGATGTATTGATTTTAAGGAGAGGTCTAGGTTTATTTCAAACTTGCCATAAGAGTAAGTTGTATTTTTTTTTTCATAAAGGTAAGGTTTTTTTGTTTTTTGTTTTTTTTCAAAGAAAGCTAGTTCAAATCTTGGTTCTGCAAAAAGCCTTTATAGAAAAAAAAAAAAGCCACACACTCCCACAAAACAAAAAGCACTGTCTTGATAAGATTGTTAGTCCAGGTGTTAGAAAGGGATGTCTGTTAAAGTTTATTGTCCCAAAACTACTTAAAGGTTTTAAGTTTGTAAAACTATCACATATATATATCCATTTTTTTAGGCTAGACTTTAATTTCACTGATCAGGTCATTAAACAGATATACTACCAATTAGTAAAGAAATATTGCTCTAGGCTATTATCAAAAAGTAAGTTTTTGCTCACGTTGAAGAAAATTTGTTTCTTTGTCATCTCTAAAATTTTTCCTGAGAAAAACGAGAGATACATAAACTGAAAATTATACTGTAGTTGCCTACAATGAATAAAGATGGTGACAAGCTCTTCGTGACTAATAAGACTTCTTAATAAAAGCAAAAACTGATAGTATAAACTCTTTGATCTGGTACATCAAGTTATAAACACATGATCAGTCCCTACTAAGGCATTTCGATGATTTTTCTACCCTCCACCCCAGTCTAGATGGAATATTCTCTCAACTAACAAATTCTCTCCACTCTAACTCATTCATCAAGTATTCTTATTGGACTTATTGGTGGAAAGAACTTTGTGTGCAGAAAGACCTGGTTTAAATATTCGCCCCTCCGCTTACCTAGGTTGAAAGACTAGAAAAGTTACTTAATCTTTCTGAACATCCATCTACTTACTTCTAAAATGAAAGTAATTTCCCACCTACTAGAGTTGTTGTGAAGCTTACATAAGATGATGTGTATAAAAGCATCTGGCTGAAAGTAAGCATCCAATAAGTTATAATTAAAATAATTAGATCATCATCATTTTTCCCCAGCCAGTGTGGGTGCACTCTCTCCATTGTATGGGATAGAAATCAAAGAATCTTAGGTTTGGATCTTAGCTTCAAGACTTAATAGCTGTGAGAACAAGGAACATCATTTAAGGTTTCTCATTTGAACTGCATTACAAAATTTTGATGACAACTAATTGAAATAATATGAGTAAGTGCTCACTGCTGTATGGAGTAGTTCTTCACTAAATGTCATTTCCCTTACAGAGAATGCCCAGATCTAATATTCAGGCCAATGGAGAGGCATTCCTATGTCATCAGTGAATAAATGGACAATTAATTTGCCAGTCTGATTGTAAGTTTTGTTCATGTGAGGCAGTCCACTAGGGGCTCCTGGGCCTTCTCATCCCTAGGGTAGGTGATCAAGTCACATTAAAGAACCTACAAAATTGCAGGCAAAATCAGGGTATCTTATCAGTAGTTGTCTACATAAGAAGTTCTGTGCCATGAAATAATCTGTTCTTTGTTCTCTGATTTAAACTGAGTATATATAAAAATAAATGAAAATCAGAATACTTAGTTCCAGTTTGTATATCTAAGAAGGAAAAATGGTTATAAAATTCCTGTAGATAGAGTGCAGAAGACTGATTCTGGTTTAGGTCCAGTTGACTGCTTAACACAAGAGTAGTTTCCTAGGAGTTGGTGTTCTCTGCCATTTCCCATATTTATTGCCATGTGCCATGTATTGAAATCCCTGTTCCAGGCTTCAGCCATTCTCAACTACCCATTATTCTCTGATGACTTTGATTTTTAATGTTAGTACCTTACCTTTGTACCATCTAGTCCCTCTGCCAAAAGTGGCTCAGGACCACTTCCCTCTGCTTTTTCTCCTATCCCTGCATATCTTTTAGGACTCAGGTGAAGTGTCACTTCCTCTAGGAATACTTTTTTTCACACCATCAATACTTTTCCTCTGTGTTTCTTTGGACCTTGACCTTCACTATAGACATCCAGGCAATATCTTTATTTTCCATCCCCTCTAAAGCATCGAATATAGGTATTATGTCTTATTTTCAGCTCCCTCTGAAGCTTTTTTTTTTTTTTTTGCCTCAAGCCTTGCCCAAAGTAAGTTCTGGCTTATACTAACCTGTATTGACAAGTCAAAAATTGAGATAAAAAGTAGGTCAAGTTCCAAAAAAAACAAGGTCAAGTTCCAAGTAAAGATAACTATAAGTAGCTTTTTCTTTAATTGGAGAGTAAAGGGTGTTAGGATCACCTAGTATGTTATTCTTAGTAACTTTTTAGTTGTTATTTGTTTTATTTTGGTTTTAGTACAAAGGTACTAAAAGGTATTTGGTTTAGTACAATGTACTAAATTTCTAAAAGAAATTATTTCTAAAAGAAGAATAATCATTATTCAAGGTACCTATAAGATTTGAAAAAGGTAATATATGTTAATGTGGATGGAAAGTACTTGGACCAAGGTAAGTAATCAATAGATTCTGCTAATATAAACCTATTATCAGCAGTCTTTTCATAAAACACACTTTACACACAGTAACTAGTCACTGACATTAACCTTAGTGAAGAGTTCATAAGGAAAATAGAGAAAAGTATTTATATCTCATTCCCTGCCACAAAACCACAGAAAATCCTCTGTATAAAGCCTCTTCTCAGCCATACTACTACTGAGCATCTTCTCTGTGACCCTTGGATGACTACTTCAGAGTGGAATGTCTAGATTATGGAATACATGAAAGCTGAACTTTTTGAAAAACTGCCCAAAGTTTTACAAATTTGTATGTACAATTATGTACAAATGTACAAAAAATTGTACATTTTACATTTCCATCAAGAGTGTACAAGATTTCCAATTTCTCCACATCATTGCCAACTTTTGGTATAGTCAGTCTTTTTAATTTTAGCCTCTTTAAAAATCTTATATGCATAATGGTCTTATATCCGTAATATATAAAGAACTACTTAATAAGAAAAGGACAGCAAAAACATAGACACAATTCCTGAATAAGCACTTAACTAAAGAGAAGGCTAATTCATCTGCTGAAAGCAAGAACAGGAAGGATCTTAAGGAGAGAGATGTATCTTCAAAACAGGCCATGAAAGGAATGAGAGCAGTTCATGACCAGAAGCACACAGAAGGATTACACAGCAATACTGGGAGCCCAGTTGAAGCATTATCCAGAGGGTTGCATAATCTCTCTCACACTGTTCAGTCTCAAGAATAGCAAGCAGGAGAGAATGAGGGACCAAGTCAGAGATAGTAGTCACCATGCCAAATTATTAGGCAAAGAGTATCAGGGTGGGATAACTGCAGAAACAAATAATCCCACAATTCAATGTTTTACTACCACAAAAAGAGCAGGGAGCGCAGTGTTTCCCACTTTACAAGTAATATAGGTCAGTGGATGGTATCCACCACACCATCACTGATCCAGTAGATGCAGGAGGGCTCTCCTAGACTAGGCCTGCAAGTACTGCTCATCACTTAACTCACATGTCAGTGGACAGGACTTAGTCATTGGCCTTATCTCATTGCTAGGAAAGTGGATAAAGAAATCATCGGTTCCTGGAAGATGAAGATACTGGTGACCACTTTTAGTCTCCGAAATATAAAGCAAAATCAGATACCATAGTATTTTTCAGTATGGGGTCAAAAACAGACATGGGAATTTTTCTTTTCTCTCTTGTTTTTTTTAATATTTTATTTATTTATTTAACAGAGAGAGACCACAAGAAGGCAGAGAGGCAGGCAGAGGGAGAGGGGGAAGCAGGCTCCCCGCTGAGTAGAGAGCCCTATGCGGGGCTCGATCCCAGGACCTTGAGATCATGACCAGAGCTGAAGGCAGAGGCTTGCTTAACCCACTGAGCCACCCAGGAGCCCCCAGACATGAGAATTTTTCAAGTTTAGTTTATGTAATGACATGATGTATTATCCATCCTTATCTTTCATTTTTCTTCCTCTGAAAATTAGTTCATGCCCCTACCTCCTTAATATCCTTAGCACTTAGTACCCAATCTTCATTTTTACCTCATTCTTGGCATTATTCTCAGTTGTACTTTAGAGTTCATATTCCTCTGTCAACTCTCAGGTTTGTGCTGAGAACTCCTTATTGTGCTTGAGCTCCCGATATCCATTCAGGCTGCCTGGGGACTGATTTATCCTTGTACTCAAATGGTTAGTTTCCCCTTTCCCTTTCTTTGTTTATTCAAAATTCTGTTGATTTGTTCAAAGCTTGGCTTAATTCAAATGACACTTCCACACTTTGATAGCCAGATACCTAGATTCTCGATATGCTTTTTGATTCTAGATCTTCCATTTATTTATTTATTTTGATTTGGGATTGGGAACTCAAGAACTTTGAGTTCTTTTCCTTTCATCAGTAAAATGGAAACAATAGTTGTCTTACAGAATAATGGTAAACGTTCAACCTAGTGAATAAAATACAAAATATCTAATGCATAATAAGCATTCAGGAATCCTAGTGATAATTTCTGCTCTACTCAGAACTTCTTTAGCATTTTCATTTTATGAATCCTTTCACACATTACCACATTTTCCCTAGTGTTATTGGTGTCTGTGCACTTGTCCTCTTCTTGTCATTGGATTTTGGATTATGAGCAGATGTTCTTTCTTAAGCATATTGTGTGTATGCGTGAATTCTTAATAATACGGAGCACATTTATTCATGGCACAGACCAATTAAAAAAAAGTAGATAATGAAAAGATTTAAGCTAATTTGGCAAGTATAAGAAACACACAGACTTTTAACAAGAAAGAATCTTGTATATGTAAGCACAAAATATATCTTAGTAAACATGAAAATGCTATATGTAGCATGTTATACAAGTGCAAAGATTATTATTACAAAGTAGAATAAAATTGAAGTTAAAATTTTATGTGTTCTCCAGTTTATAACTTCTTTTTTATTGCTTTTCTTCCCTAGGAAGTAAGGCTAAATGATTCCCTATTGAGAGAAATTAAACTTGTTGGTCATTTTTCCACCAAGAAATTGCTTGATAGAACCAAATACAGCTCTATAGCTGCTCTTCTTTCTAAGTACTGCAGGAAAGCCCCATGGATATCCAGTTTAAGCAAATAGAGAAAAGCTTCAGCATATGATCAATTATGCATGATACTGGAGAGAAACTAGACAAGAGTTAGAAACTGAGGGTCTGCAGCAAAAGGAGTGGTCTTTAGCACATATTGTGTATTTCACATACACAAATTTTTTTCTGTCACACACAAAACTGACAAAAATAAATACACCAAACACATTGACTGGATATAATTTTTGTCTTTGTATTATTATTAAGATTTTCTTTCCAAAATTACTTTTCAGGAGGTTAGTTTATCATTTTGAGTTGCTGTTCCTTAGTGTTTCTAAGAAACAAAGTTACTGAGATAGTATTGGAATTAAGAACTGAGGCTAAAGTAAAAAATAAAGACAACTAAAAATAGTTCATGCTCTCATTTTTTTGAAGCCCTAAACTGATTTAAAAAAAAAAAAAAAAAGAATTCATTGTTATGGCTCTAGTTGAAAGTACTCTGTCATTCACATTTTATTCTATAGAGCATTATGCTGACATGGAATCTAGGTTGCTTCTGATTATATTATATAAAGATTAGAAGAGACAGAAGCCCTTTCAGTTTTAAAGACTTTAACAGAAGTCTTCCAGGCACTTCTTTAGTTAAACACAATGCAAGAGAATCAAAACTGTTCATTTCTTTAATTAAACTGAAATAGCTTCTGATAATTAACAGTACATACAGGCCAAAATGTGTTTGGAAAGTGGTCACTCTTTTGCATGTATGAACTGACATTCCTTCAGTAATAACCATGATATAAAGTATGGGTTGCTTTATAGATTCTACCTGTTGGCTGGGATACAACTTTCCCATCACCCCCTTCACCATTTAGCAGACACACATATCCATAAAAGAAATCCTGGAACCAATTACCTTGGGGGAAAGATATGTCCAACTAAATCTACCACCTTGTTTTTCTTCATCATGTCCCAAGATTTTTTTTTAAAGATTTTATTTATTTGACAGAGAGATCACAGGTAGGCAGAGAGGCAGGCAGAGGGAGAGGGGAAAGCAGGCTCCCCGCTGAGCAGAGTCCAATGCAGGGCTCGATGCCAGGACCCTGAGATCATGACCTGAGCCAAAGGCAGAGGCTCTGAGCCACCCAGGTGCCCCCATCATGTCCCAAGATTTAAGGCTCTCTACTCAGTTGCCCTTTTGAGTACTCAGTCACTCCTACCCATCTATTCATCCATGTGTCTATTCATCCATTTATTCAAAGCTATTCAAGAATATGCATTGACCTAACTCAATATGCATTGAGTTAGGTACTTCCTTATGAAATGCAAAGCAGATGTGGTTCCAATTCCTACAGAACTTTAGTAAAAGAGAGAGACACTAATCAAATAGTTACCTAAATACTTAAATATACTAAACTAAAGGCTATGGTAGAAAGGAATCATATGATGTGATAAAGAATAGCAGTAAGGTCTAATTTTTAAAAAAGATTTATTTATTTTATTTTAGGGAGAGAGAGGGGGCAACGGAGAGAGAGAAGGAAAATCCTTAAGCAGACTCTCCAGACTCTCCAGACTGCCCAGTGAGCATAGAGCCCCACACAGGGCTCCATCCCAGGATGGAGCTCCATCATGATTTCTCCATCCCTGGGAAATCATGACCTGAGCCAAAATCAAGATTCAGACGTTCAACTAACTGAACCACCTAGGTACCCCAGGATAACAGTAAGATGTAATGAAGTGTTGGGAGCTTAGAAAAAAAATAAGTTAGGAATTAGTATTTAAATGGGCATCTAAGAGTGATTAGGAGTTAGTCAAATGAGAAATGGGGTGAGAGGGAAGAGTATTCCAGGAAGAAGCATTAGAGTTGAATAAGTAAGCATTGGACTGAGAGAGGACTAGTGAGGCAATAGTACAGTAAATAGTACAGTAAATAGAAGGGGAGGTACAAGAAGGCAGAGCCAAATCATGTCTTTCAGTGGCTTTAGATATTTTCTTAAAATTATTAGAAAGTATTTATAATACTGGTTATATTATATAATCTTTATATTTTATAATATAATCTTTATAAATTGTTAAGTATTTTCACTACTGATGATTTAAAGTAGAGGACTAACATGATCAGATTATCTTTTGAAAAAATCACTCTGGCTTCTGGTGAGGAGAAGATTTGTAAGGGGTTTTAAAGAAGATATATCATATTAGACAAGAGATAAATGATTGTCTGTTAGACCACAGCAGTTGTAGAGTTGAGAGATCCTTCTCATACAAAATGGAAAAACCCAGTGATTTTTTAGCCAGCTTCCAAGATGATACCCATGGATCCTCACCTCCTGTTATTCATGTTCTTGTATAATAAGCTTGCACATTCACATTGAATCAAACTGACCTGTGTGACCAATAGAATATTTACAAAAGTGACAATTACTACTGAGGTTACATCAAATGAGGCATTGCAACCTCTGCATTGGTGTCTTAGGTACTCATCCAGGGGAAAGCCAGGAGCCATGCCATAAGGGTACTCAAGCAGCCCTTTGGAGAGGTCTACGTAGAGGGGAATTGGGGCTTTAAACCAATAATCAGGACCAACTTGCCAGCCATGTGTATGAGCCACTTTCAAAATAGATCTTCCTGCCCCAGTCAAGCCTTCAGAGAACTGCAGTGTCAGCTACCATCAGATTTCATCCTGCTGAGAGACACTACTTGCCAGAATTGCCCAGCCAAGTCACATCTGAATTCTCGAACCATAGAAATTGTGAGAGATAACAAATAGTTATTGTTGCTTCAAGCCACTAATATATTACACAGCAGTAGTAATTAATAGGGGAAGAGACTGAATGTGGTAAGTGAAAATGAAGATATCACAGATAATTCCTAGATTTCTGACTTTTGTAGCTACTCTGACATGGTCATATAGAGAATACAGGCAGTGACCTAATTTTCAAAGGTAGAACAAATTCTGTTTTATTCTGGATGAATTTGGGGTGACTATGGAATATCTAGGTGATTATAAATAATAGTATTCTTAGTTGCAAGCAAAGTAAACAAGTTTTGTCTTATTCATACAGAATATAATTCACTGAAAGTTACTGGAGAAAAACTCTTTAGAAGAAAATATAGAGAAATATCTACATGAACTTGTAGTTGGCGGCTTGTTTCTTACACAGGACACCAAAAGCACTGAACATACATAATAATAACTTGGAAATTCTCTTCCCCGGAACTTTTCTTTATCAAAAGACTCCATTAAGAGAGTGGAAAGAGGGGCGCCTGGGTGGCTCAGTGGATTAAAGCCTCTGCCTTCAGCTCAGGTCATGATCTCAGGGTCCTGGGATGGAGCCCTGCATCCAGCTCTCTGCTCAGCAGGAAGCCTGCTTCCCCCCCTCTCTCTGCCTGCCTCTCTGCCTGCTTGTGATCTCTCTCTCTCTCTGTCAAATTAAAAAAAAAAAAAAAAAGTCTTAAAAAAAAAAGAGGAGAGTGGAAAGATAAAAGCAACCCACTGTGTGTGTGCGTGTGTGTGTATAGTAAGTGATATATTGTCTTATATTCCCTTTTCCAAAAAGAGGTTGTCCCTGCTTTTAAGTTTGTAGAGACTTATTTATGAATAAAATGTATTCTATTTTCCTTAAAAAAGGAGTTGGAATATATGAAAACACCTATAAATATTTGCAATACATGTATTAACAAAGCAATATGTTCAGAATATGCAAACAAGACCTATAAATTAAAGAAAAAGGGAGAGATCTCAAAAGAGAAATGGTCACAGAATTGAATAGACAGAGTAGCTATCCAAATCAAAAATATACACGTGAAAAAATGCTCAATTTCATTGTTGCAATGGACTAAATGTTTATGTTCCCCCCAAATGTGTATGTTGAAACCCTAATCCTCACTGTGGTGATATTTGGAGATTAGGCCCTTGAGAGTTAATTAGGTCATTAGGATGGAGCCCTCATGATAATATTAGTACCCTTATAAGAAAAGACAAGAAAGAGTGTGCTTCCTCTCTCTCAGAATACAGGGAGAAGGTGGCTCTTTATAAACCAGGAAGCAGGCCCTCCCCAAACAGTAGGTCTGTAAGAGTCCTCATCTTAGACTTCCCAGCCTCCAGAGCTGTGAGAAATAAATGCCACCCAGTCAATGGTAAGCAATTGTTTATCAAAGAAAGGCAATTTATAACTAGTTCTGTACTACAACATGCTTACCAAAGTGGCTAAAATGAAAATGCTGGAGAATACCAAGCATTGATATGATTATGGAAGAACAGGGATTTTATACCCTGTAATAGAAGAATAAATTGTTACAACAGGAGTCACTGCTACACTTAGAGAACTGTGTGATGGTATCTAGTAAAATCGAACATTCGTAAACCCTGTGCCCTGGCAATTCCACTCATAGGTACACAGCCGATTGAAGTGCATGCATACAGTCACCAAAAGACAAATACAAGAATGTTCATAACAATACATTGTAAATAATCATGGAAATAGCCCCTGCATGGCAACTCTCAAATGCTTGTATATAGGGGAATGGATGAATACATTGTGTATATTCACCTGGTGGTAAATATAAACCAATAAGCATGAATAAGTGTACAGCTATATGCAATATGTGGATGAATCCCAAGAGCATAATGTGAAGCAAAGGAAGGCAGCCAGACACAATGGAGTGTATATTGCATAAAACCATTTCAGATGTAAACTTTATAGGAACCTTGAAAATTGAAAATTAATTAATGAGAATACTGAAATTTATATATTGTTTTCATGTTTATCCAGCTAAGTCTTGGACTGGATGTCAATATTTAAATTCAGGTATACCCTTATGCCACACTAACTCTTCAAGTTTTTCATAAATGTGTGTAAGTTACATCCTTCTTATGGCCATAATTCTCCATCTCTAGACATTGCATCTCCATATGAGGGAGCAAGAAAGGAAAAAGAGAAAGATGCTAAGAACAACAGATGTGTGCCCGAAGAGTCTGTCAGAGTTTATCTAACAGGGAAGCATTGCTTTTCTCAAAGTCTCACCCCGTAGCCTCCTGGTAATATCTTCTTGGCTGAAGCTATGTCACATGGTCACCGCAAATATAATGGAGCCTGTGACATCACATTTTTTAACTGAGTACATTGTTGCCTGAATAAAGTTGAAGTTAGTAAAGAAGAAGGAAAGAACCAATTATGAGTAGCCAACTACCAGCATCTGTCTTAGCACTTAATCAGAAAATCATATTTACTAAAAATTATGATTGGGAAGGCTCCATATCAAAGATATGAACACAACACAACTAAATTTTCTCCAACAATGGAATGTATCAACCTTTTTTTTTCCAGTTGAAGTTTTTCCCAGTTGAAGTTAGGTTGCTGTATTGTAGTATCTAAAATTGCATGTGCTACTTTGACATGGGTCATTGGGTTCCAAAGGGTCCCAAGGGTGGTTTAATTGTGAGTACCTTTCTGATCCCAGATATGCTTCCCAATCAGCAGACTCACTCAGCTAGCAGCTACACTGTACCTCAACCTGACTGTTTCAGTCCCCTGGATTATTCAAGCAAACCAGTTACATTCTCCTATAAGAACCAAGGGCACCTCATCATCTTGTTACTTTAAAGCCTGACTTCCACAGCCCCTGTTTATTGACTACTCCCAAATACAACCCCTTGTGGCCCTACATGGTAAGCAGTCTTCCTTATTTCCAAGTTTGAATGTCATGATTGTTCATCTTGTATTATTTGCGGGGGTGGGGGCACTCCCTCGTTCACCAGCAGAGTAAATAAGAGATTATATGAACAGTTGAGCAATAGGCAGTTGCTAGAATTTGACAGATTTTGACCTATAAAAATGACAATTTTATACGATTCAGCATAATAATTGGTTTACATTTGAGACCACGCTGTATCAAAAACATACTAGTTTTTAAATCTTGAAATGACTCCAGTTTACTAAGATGATCATCTTATGCTAGACATATGGAAGGAGACTATATAAGGGATCCAAAAATCCTTTTGCTCACTCAATAAGTAGAGCAGATGGCTTTTGAGTTTCTCTTTCTGTCACTATTAATCTCATTCCATTTTCTGTATGTATGTGTTTATGTGTGTATCTTGCTATCTGTCTCTCTATATCTCTTTTCCCAGAGCACTTAATTAATGTAAAGTAATGAAATTCCCTGAGAGGCCATGATAATTATACCTACCATTATAAAAGTTGACTCATGCCTGGTGGGAAATTAGATAGTCTTATGAAGACATATACAATTTTATAAAGTTGTTAATCTAGTATCACAGATTTGAACACCTATATAGAGGAATTTAGGAAGATTTAGGAATTGAATATTTTCCTGATCTGAAAAAGAATTGGAAGGCTTGTGTTTCTCTGGGGAAACAGCAAAGGAAGCAGCTAGAGGTCTACAGTGGAATGGACATGATAAACACCTTTTGACCTACTCCACTTTAGGGTCCTGAAAATAATCTCCATTCTCAGCACCCCCACATACAATTTTTGTGTGTTTCCAAAATCCCAAAGGGAAATCTTGTCTTGCCAAAAATTGTCTTAAGTTGCTTTTGAATTATTTCTTTAAGGAATATAGAAAGACATACTGCTTACCATCCTGAGTAACCTAAATGAGTTTGGATTGAGTATCAACATATCTTCCTTAGGGGAGGTGATTAAAAATGATTTGTATACTTCGCTTTAAAGCATCCTGCAGGGGCACCTGGGTGGCTCAGGGGGTTAAAGCCTCTGCCTTCGGCTAAGGTCGTGAGCTCAGGGTCCTGAGATTGAGCCCCTCATCGAGCGCTCTGCTCAGCAGGGAGCCTGCCTCCCCTTCTCTCTGCCTGCATCTCTGCCTACTTGTGATCTCTCACTCTGTGTCAAATAAATAAATAAAATCTTAAAAAAAAAAAAAAAAGCATCCTGCAGTATTGCCTGTGGACTTTGACTTGTGGGCAAACTTAATTTTTGCTTCCTTTTCCAAAGGAAATATGCCAATTCAAAGTTCTAGATGGCTCAAGTGTGCACAATAAACCTTCCCTTAGCAGAGAACTTAATGTACATGGCATTGGAACACTGATAAGCATTTTCTGGGGTGAAGAATTTAAAAAAGAAAAATTCTTTGACTTATTTTTCTCCTGTACCCTGAGATTTCTGTCCCATCTTATTTAAAAGAACTGTAAACAACCTAGCTTCATTTCTTAAGGAACAGATTTTTATAAGAGCTCTGCCTCTTACTATAGCTTGTTTGTGGGTTTTTTTTTTATTCGACAGAGAGAGATATCACAAGTAGGCAGAGAGACAGGCAGAGAGAGAGGAGGAAGCAGGCTCCCTGCTGAGCAGAGAGCCCAATGTGGGGCTCGATCCCAGGACCCCGGGATCATGACCTGAGCCAAAGGCAGAGGCTTAACCCACTGAGCCACCCAGGTGCCCCGTGTTTGTGTTTTTTAAGTTAATTAAATATTTATTTAATGCCCTGCCATTTGCTAGACTAAGAATGAGAAATACAAAAAGGAATAAGACCTTCACTTGTAAGTTGTTGTTATTGTTGTTGTTTTACAACTTACTCATACTTTATTTACTTGATTGAAAACCTTATGGTACATATGATGTTTGATGTAGTTGAACTCAGTTTTATTCACACTGACTCCTGTGGGTTGTATTTGGGTTTTCTATGCTTGAGTCTCTGCTCAATTGCTGCTATTGCCATTGGTTTGTTTTCTTTCAGGGTCAAGGTAGGTACTTTTATATAAAATCTTACTTTTAATTCCTCCTCTGGCAATTCTTTCCTAGATTCTTAGCTTTACATAATTATACCTACAATGGAACTAGCATCTTAAAGTCACCAACATAAGTCCTCCAACATCACATGATCTTCTAATTCTGCTAATTAGCCAAAAATGTCCAAGACCAGCCACAACAGATCCTAATGAACAATATAATATTGAATTGCATGGAATGTTTTCAATCTCTTAAATTCCTAAAAGCTTAAAAGGCTTCACCTCAGCAGTCTAGCTGGACTCTGTCATGGCAGCCATGGACTCCAATCAATTATAAGTGTTTTTAGAAAAGAAGATCTTGTCTTTTTCATCTTTGCAATCTACCAGAGCACCTTATTCATAACAGAATAAAAGTTTGATTGGATTGATTGTGATTGGATTAAATTGCTGCCAGGATTTTGCCAATACTCTTCCTATGAGTTGAGCTCTGAATCAACTGATCCCAGTTGATTCCTAGAAAATCAAGATCTACTCAGGAGGCAGGGAAGACAGGGAAGTGTTGTGGGAGTTACACCCCACCTTCAGGAGAGATACCATTTGAGAATCATATGTAACATATCTAACCTGGTCTACTGTATTTATTAGGAATCTTCAATCTTCTTTGTCATTCCAGCATGTGTCACCCAGTTTTGAGAAGGAACATAGAAACAGTGGTCTCACTGAGAAGTAAGAATGATAATTTTGTACTAAGAACTCTAGTGGAATAGAGACAAAACTTTGCTTATAGATTTAAGCCATATCAAGATCTTGCATGGTAATCCAACCTGCAGTTCCTTAGTGAAGGGGTTGACCCAAGAGCTGTGTTGGTGCATTGGCCAACAGCAAAATACATCTCTGCCCCAACCTTGTTTGACTTAACAGACTCCAGCTCAACAGCACCGGGTTTCTCAAGACAAATGGTGTACAGATAAGGTACATTGATGATTCACATGTTATATAGAAAAGAAAAAAAGTATAGAACAGAAAATCAGCATTAAACTGACTAGAATTTAGGGAAAGAATTTTTTTTTAAAGAATTTTTAAAAAAATAAATTTTATTTATTTATTTATTTGACAGAGAGGGAGAGATCAAGTAGGCAGAGAGGCAGGCAGAGAGCCCGATGTGGGGCTCCATCCCAGGACCCTGGGAACAGGACCTGAGCTGAAGGCAGAGGCTTTAACCACTGAGCCACCCAGGCGCCCCAGGGAAAGAATTTTTATATCATGAAATACTGGTGAAAACTTTAAATAAGAAATAAAATCCATAGTAAGAACTTGGCAAAGCATTAACAATCCTATAGTTTACAAAACAGGGAAAGAAAACAATGTGTAGGGGCACCTGGGTGGCTCAGTTGTCTGCCTTTGGCCCAGGTCATGATCCCAGGGTCCTGGGATCGAGCCCCACATCTGGCTCCCTGCTCGGCAGGAAGCCTGCTTCTCCTGCTACCATTCCTTCTGCTTGTGTTCCCTCTCGCTGTGTTTCTCTCTGTCAAATAAATAAAATCTTTAAAAAAAAAAAAAAAGAAAGAAAAGAAAACAATGTGTATTAAAAGAGCTGGTATGATCTATTAGCACTTATTGCATCCTTACTCTTTCAGACATTCCGAAGTAACTATTATCTAATTGAATATCCACTCAACCACTATAAGGTAGATATTACTTCATTTTTACAGAATATGAATATACAGAATTAGAATATGAAGCTAAAAGACACTAAATATCCTTCACAAGCTTATAGAACTAATAAATAATGGACTTGACATTTAAACTATGCTTTCTCTGAGAATAAACTGTGCTTATTTTCAGAACTGTTTGGATCGGTTCTGAGAATTTTTGTTAACATATGGACTATTTCTTAGGATTATATTCAGCTGCATCTAACAGAAAAATTCCAAAACCTATATAAGATGGAAACTTATGCTCTTAGGTAAAGAACTCCAGCATTAGATAGTTTAGGGTTGGGATAGCTGCTCTAAGCCTTTCATGAAGTTCTGGACAACAGCCACCAAAAGTTCCTTGCTACAAATTTGATAACTATTCCTAACTATAAAGGAGGATGGGAAATGCAGTCTTTCTTCTAGTGGCAGTGTGCTCAGCTCAAAAAGCAGAGTTGTGTTACTAAGGAAGAAAGTGAGAATGGATGTAGAGATAGGAATATAATTATCTCTGCCAAAAATACCTTCAAATTGTGTTTTTTTCCAGTTTTATTAAAATATAATTTATACTACTGTTGTATTAGTTTTAGGCATATAACATGATGATTTGATGTGTGTATATATTATAAAACGATTGCTACAAGATATTTAGTTCACAGCTATCACTTCATGTGGTTTTATTTTTTCCTGTGATGGGAAGTTTTAAGACGTAATTTCTTAGCAACTGTCAAATATATGATACTGTGTTGTTATCTTTAGCCACCATACTATACATTACATCCCCTGATTGCAAATTGTGTTTGAATATTCATATCTTATCCCCAGTCCATAACATTAAAACTATTCTTTGAATTATTTGTGTGCAATAAAATCTTAAATAATTGAAGTGCTCTGTGAAATGGGAGGTTGTGTTTAATCCTTTGTTTTAGGATTTATCAACAACCATTTTGATTGTTGAAAAAAAAAACCATTTGTTTCAGTCCTTTAAAATATATTACTGGTGGGGCACCTGGGTGGCTCAGTCATTAAGCGTCTGCCTTCGGCCCAGGTCATGATCCCAGGGGCCTGGGATTGAGCCCCGCATCGGGCTCTCTGCTCGGCAGGAAGCCTGCTTCTCCCGCTACCATTCCCTCTGCTTGTATTCCCTCTCTCGCTGTGTTTCTCTCTGTCAAATAAATAAAATCTTAAAAAAAAAAAAGACAATTTAAAAAATATATGTATTATTGGTTATTGCACTAGCATATAAATGCTAGTGAACACAATCAGTATTAATCGTTGAGTTCTCTGAAGTGGTGATAGCAGTCACTTTTTAGTTATCATTGGTTTCTATCCAGTCCTCTAGATTTACTTGTTTGATAAACACTTTTTTAAATACCTCTTGGAGCCGTGCTAGGTACTTGGATGGGATTAAAAGAAAATAACACATTTTCTGTCATTTCAAGAACTTAAGTCTGGAAATATATACATTTTAACTATGCGCTTTTATTTTGAAATAACTCAAATTACAGAAAAGTTTTAAGTACAGTAGGAATAGTTTTTCCCTGATCTTTTGAGAGTAAGTTGTTGATATCATGCTCTGTTACCTCTGAATACTTTTGCATGTATTTCCTATAAACAAGGACATTGTACTATGTAATTATAATAAGATGATTTAAGGCAGAAAATTAAGTATTGGAATATCACCACTAATGAATCTTCAGATCCCATTAAACGTTCATTAATTATACCAATACTATCTCTAATAACAAAAAGATCCAGCTGATAATCATGTTTCCTGTTTAATTTTCATGTCAGTTTTCTTCAATCCCAATAATTCTTTGGTTTTTCTATGACTTTCATGACTCAATAATTTTGACAATTCCAGGCTAATTATTCTGTAGCACTTCCACCAACTTGGGTTCATCTGGCATTTCCTCATAATTAGCTTCAAATAATCCATTTATTGCAGAAATAACAGCAGTGATGATGAGTGCATCCTATCAAGTGTCAAATAATTTTGATTTGTCCCATTACTGGTAATGTGCACTTTAATCATTTGATTAGGGTGGTGTCCACCAAGCTTCTCCACTGTAAATTTATACTTTTTCCCTTTGTAATCAGTAAATATTTTGTGGGGAGACACTTGGAATCTGTTAATATTCCATTCCTCATGAAACTTTCAATTTATGCACGCATATACATCTGTATTCTGGACTTATTTTGTATTTTCCCATCCCCAGACCTGGAACCAGCTATTTCTCCATGAAGTCCTTGTTTTTTTATTGGAAGTACAATGATTTTTACAAACTAAGATCTGGGTGCTAGATGTATTCACTTCTGTTGAGTTATTGCTGACCCGAGGCCCCACCATGGACAGGGTAAGAATATACATAGATAGAAAGATTTAGAGTTAGATACAGATATAGAGGAGTGCCTGGGTGGCTCAGTCAAACATCTGACTCTTGATTTGGCCTCAGGTCATGATCTTAGGGTCGTGAGATCCAGTCTACTTGAGATTCTCTCTCTCCCTCTTCCTCTGCCCTTCCCCAACCCCTACATTCTCTCTCTCTCTCAAAATAATAAATAAATAAATCTTAGATATAGAAACAGATATACACACACATACATGCATACTCACAATTACATCTATATTTATATCTGCCTAGACACTGAGTATCATAAGGTCACATTGATTTCACAAATCCACTCCAACACTACAGGTACATTCTAATTTTCTCTCCTTCCATATTTGTAACTTTCTTTTCTGAAAGCAAAAACTTGGCTCACATTATCCTTTATCTACTTATTTGTCCAAGCCCCAGGAATGTCAACCATCTTCCAGTGCTAATGCCCACTTTGCCTTCTTGCAGATGCCCTCTTCTCTCTGCTTGGTCTCTGACACACTCCCTGAGCTGCCTCACTCCTCATGTGGACACCTTCCTCACTCTACTGCCCTCCTAACTCCGCTCAGACTACATATCCTGGGCTATATGATCCAGGATTGCGATTAGGCAATCTGTCTGGCGAGGAAGGGTGTGCAGGGGTCTGGGGTTCCCAGATTGGTCTGAGAACTATTAATTCCAACCCCCGGCATGTGCATGCCCTCTTCACCCTCCTCTGGCAACAGGACAGTATTCAGGGTCATCTCCCCCAACTTTTGGATTCTGATGCCATCATTGTAACGCCCTCCTAAAAAGACACCCTTCCTAACTCTGTTGAGCTCCAACCCAACACTCTGCCACAGTAGCCCTCCTCGCCCCACAGACACATACTACCTTATGTTTTTTGGACTAGATTATTCAGGAAGGAAAAAGAAGAAAAAAGAAAGGGAAGAAAAGAAAAAGGAGGTAAAGTGGGGAGAAGAGTAAAAAAGAAACATAAGGAAGGAAAAGAGAAAACATATAAGACTTGGGGAAAAGATAATAAAGTCATACATTTCTAAAGGACCATAGGAGTACATATCTAGTGATCCCTAAGTCTTGCTAAATATCAGAATCATCTGAAGAACTTCTAAAAACCAAGATATTGAATGTCTTGGGGAAAAGGTTGTTATTTAATCAGGTCTCCCAATGCCCTGTTGAAGGCTCATTCTAGTTCACTGGTGTTTTCAGGATGTCCTTTCCAGAGCCCCATGGTTTTCTCAAGCTTCCAGGGAATATGTGTCTGTGCATGTGTGTGTATGTAAATGGAAAAGAGGTAGAAAGGAGTCCACCTCGTGAATCACACCAGAGGAGAGTAAAACTCCAAATGTATTTTCCGTCTTTGGCCTTCATGTAGAATTTCATTGAAAGACTTTTCTGGCTTAAAAATGATGAGAAAGCATGGTATTATACTATTTTGCTTCCCTTAATTATTGCATTTGGTCTTTACTGTAATCAAGGCAAATTCTAGAAATACTCAAGGATTCTTTTAGAAACATAAGCATTCTCTAGTGCAACAAAAATCACTCCAACTTGCCAATCTCATTTAATACCGTATCTAGCAATGCATACTATTTCATTATGTTCTTTACAAAGTTAATAGGCTTCATTCTTTCATACAAAGGGAAAGTTTTAAAGTCATTCTTTCTAAAACCTAATATTTTGGAAACACTAAAGTTTAGAAAATGATGTGCTATCTAAATTATGACAACTATTATAGCTATGGCTTATTTTTTTAAGAAGGTGAAGTATAGTGACACATATCTTTTCACATCACAAGGACATTGAATTTATATTTGTCATGTTCTTTCTGTATGTTCAGTATCATGAAAAATAAGAAGTAGTTCACCTCTAAGAGAGGAATTCATTCTCTATCCAGAGAGAGACAAAAAAGCAAAAGCAATGAAACACTGTCAGTACAAGTATCAAGATAAAAGGGAGAAAGAACTGTGGAGCCCAGAGAAAGAGTGTAGAGGTCAGTCTAGGGGTTTTACAAAAGGTTTTCTGTAGAAGGTTAGATTTAAGCTACAAAGCTTCTTCCTGCTGGTTATTTCAAAAATGCCCTTAAATGTGGCCAGGGTGAACTTCAGCCTATGAAGCCCATATGCTGCATTGATTCTAACGCAAGATCATCTAACAATCTCTGTACCTTATTTAGATCATGTGATTAGGCAGGTTCTAAAACATGACATCATTCATTCCTTCTTCCACACCTCATTTAATGGGCATTAATAGTTTTGTTTTTTATTTTCTCAATTGTCCACTTACTGTAAATTTTTGGGAAGAAGCCTTCCATGACAGTAGATACATGAAGGTTGAAGCAATTCTGGATAGTGAGAACTGGATTCACCATTTGTTAGATTATATGGTGACAATTTATGTCAGTTTTTTACAGTTTCTGTCTTTATAAAGTTGGTGTAAACATATCTTTCCAGATATTTATGTGTCATGAATTAAGCAATATAAGATCATATCTTTGTTATGTTTAATGCTTTCATAGATGTTGAAACATTCACATCCTTTCATTATTTTCAAATAATGAATTTTCACCCCAAAAAAGATAAGATAATTAACGATAAAAGTGGGTAGAAGGATATAACAAATATTTTAATCAATTCTTAAAGACTGGGTATGGATCAACATGACAGTTTATTTTTCCTGGGAGTCTCAGATGCAAGGAAATCACTCTCTCACAGCTCTTTTCTGTGTGCATCTATCAGGTGCTCATGAGGAAAACTGGGGACAGGGCAGGACCAGAAAGAGGCCTATTAGTGGCACAGACATGCTGGACCTACCTGGGTGTGTGAGTGAAGGAGAAGTACTTGGAGAAGTCCACCTGTGTACTATAGGTTCTGCATGAACACAAGGTGGTGATTGGCTATCACTTGGGAAGAGAAGGGAACACTGGAAAATCCTACCACTGAGGCCCTTGTAACACAGGGTCCACCTAAGATTGAGGCTAAAGCAGAACCAAGAAAGCACTGCTCTTACCACAAGTAACAAAAGATAGCAATCTTTCACCAAGGGAGAGGCAAAAGCATAGAGGGAAACCACCCATGTGTCATAGGCATGCAAGGCCACAGAAAGCCAAGGGTGGGACAGGAAATCTTCTAGCACTCTGGATCTTGCATTAACTTTAAGGTTAATGCCCTACCACTAGAGGAAACCCAAACCTAGCTCAGCTACAGATTAGATTTACTCAACCCTTCCCCTCAAATTTTCTGACAGAAGAAAGGGCTGCCCATTGCCAGGCATAAATTTTATTTACCTAGCTTTAACTCACATTCCAGTCACCATGTCTGACATTTATTTGAACATTATGAGACACACAAAGTAAGAATAAAAGACCTATATTGAAGTAATAAAAGCATGAATAGCACCAGAATTAGAGATGGCCCAGAGATTGACTATCAGGCATGGAGTTTAAAATAACTACAGTTAACCTGTTAAAGAAATTTAGTAGTGAAAGAGACGACAGCATGTGTGAAAAAATGGGGGAATTCAGAATAAGTAAGTAAGGTATAAAAAAGATTCAAATGTATATGTTAGAAAAAAAGTATCTGAGGGGGCGCCTGGGTGGCTCAGTCATTAAGCGTCTGCCTTCAGCTCAGGTCATGATCCCAGAGTCCTGGGATCGAGCCCCGCATCGGGCTCCCTGCTCAACAAGAAGCCTGCATCTCCTGCTACCATTCCTTCTGCTTGTGTTCCCTCTCTCACTGTGTTTCTCTCTGTCAAATAAATAAAATCTAAAAAAAAAGTATCTGAAGAAATTACTCCAACAGGCTTATTAGAAGGGACACGGCGGTGGAAAGAATCAGTAAATTTGAAGATAGTTCAATAAAAGTTATCCAAACTAAAACACAAAGAGAAAAGAGTGAAAAAGCAAACAGAAGCATCTGAGTTGTAAAACAATACCAAATGGTTTAATATACTCACAATTAGAATTTTAGGAAGAAGAGAAACAATGTAGCAGAAGTATCTGAAGAGATAAAGGCCAAGACTTTTTCAAATATAGTCAAATACAATAAGCCACAGTTCCAAAAGCCTCGGAGAAACTTGTGAAGCAGGATAAATACAGTCAAATTTATTTTAAACGGACTAAAAAAATTAAACTGTGTTATATTTACTCACAGTTACCATGTCCAAACGCTGCCACTGCCTCCCTCCTTCCCCCTCCTCCTTGTGTGTGTGTGTGTGTATGTGTGTGTGTGTGTGTTCAGAAGTCTACCTGGTATCATACTCCCTCTGTCAAAAGAACTTTTTGTAACATGTCTTTTCATGCAAGTCTGCTGGAAATATTTTATCTTAGCTTTTGTTGTCTGAAAAGGCAACTTACTTTCCTATCTGTAAAATGCTTTCACCGGGCATAATTCTGGGTGGGGAGTTGTTTTCTTTCTGCGCGTCAGATAAGCCAATCATTGTCTAATGGCTGGCAGGGTTTCAGAA
>CM053613.1:55193974-55214092 GCA_028646535.1 Procyon lotor | reverse complement strand
TGAGACATAGATCTGGGGAAGTGAGGGGTGATTTGCAACTTCCTCCCAGTAACCAATCACTACCTAAACACCTGCACATGGATGTCACCCAGAGGTCTCTGTGCTTCCTGAAGCCCTGCACCCAGCCTTCAGTCAGAACATCTTTGGAGGCCTATGGAAAAGAAACTGTGGGTTAGGGTGAATTCTGCTTGTGTCAGGGTTCTCACATCACTATCAAATGCTAAGCTCTCCTATTCATTGACTTTAAGAATGTGTACCATTGTACCCTCTTACCTGATTTGCTGACAGTAATATTTTCCTCTCATGTTCTGTCAAAAATGAAAGGGTTCTTTAATCCCATCTCTTCTCAGAGGGGCATGCCTTTCATTGGAATTGAATTGGTTTGACTTGCCACCTTAGCTCTCTTATGATTTCAAGAAAATTTATGATTTTGTAGATTATCTAACCTTTCTCATTGTTACGAGAGTGACATTTGCTTGCCACTTTCTACATTCTAAGCAGAAATAGAAATCTTTATCTACTAGTTTTAGCATCAATTGAGGATTCTTGCCTGAAATAGTTATTACTATCATGTTCACAAATTTTTCTAATTCCATCATCTCTTTCACATTTATTGACATTTGAAAGCTTGTGTTAAAACAGGTGAAAAAGACTGGGAGTGTCAAGAAGTAAGTAGGGGACCCCACATTGTGTTTCCTGAGACATATGAACTATGAAGAAAAAAATTTACATTTGAGAGCACACCAGGGAAATAGCTTCCAGAAAACTCTACTGATTTATGCTTTTGGTATAAAATTAAGTCCTACAATCTTTTTTTTTTTGAGGGTTTGCTAAGTGGTAGGCATTGAATTAGGTACATGCTAAGTTCTGTTGATAGAAAAAAAAAAAAACCTTTTATCCATCCTCCAAAACAGTTAACTTCAGTCAACCTTTACCATCTCCCAGGAACTCTCCTAAATGATTAATAAATATTATTTTATTTGTCCCTCATAGCAATCCTATGATGTATCATTATTATATTTTCATTTACAATTCAGTTAACTATGGCAGAGATTAATAAAAGTTATGCAGCTTGTGGGAAGAAGAATTGAGATCTATCTCAGTCAGTCTTATTGTAGAACTAATTCCTCTAGATGTGATGGGGGAAACGGGCTTGGCCTCTGCTGTCAGCAAGATTTGAGATTCTTGGAAAGGGCACTTGGAAACAGATCTGTGTCTCTGGTCAAGTTCTATTAATTTCTCTTTAGTTTTTCATCTGAAAAATGGGGGAAATAATACCTATGCCATTAAGCTATTATAACAACTAAATGAAAGTACAGACTGTAAAAAGAATAAAATCTAGTATTATGTCTGACATAGTAATGACTCCAATTAACCCTTAGTTTCCTTTCCATCCCCCCTTCCATCAAGGATCTGGATTTAGTGCAAGCAAAGTATGTGTAAGTGGTGCAGTGCTATGACAAAAGATATATCCAAACACTGAGACATTACTTCTTCCCAATTGGGGAGGAGGTTAGAGGAAGCTACAAAGGGCAAATGAGCCTGCAGTGCTATAAAATGTGTGGCCTAATCTGTCTACTTGAAACGAGTGGTAATAATCACACTCTAATGCTGACTTCCTTTCCATTTTCTCAAAATACTTTACTCACATTAGCGGATGTAGCTGATGTATGAATCTTGATGACAGTTTTAAAAAGCATTAGCTCCTTGGAACAGAAATCTTTTTCCATGAACAAACTCTGTCCTAACTCTGGACTCAGCTGTTTATAGTAACACAGACAAGGCATTAATCCTCCAGTTATCCACTCTTGAGAAACAAATAGATGAAGGGCAACTGGGTGGCTCAGTCAGTTAAGCAGCTGCCTTCAGCTCAGGTAATGGTCCTAGGGTCCTGGGATGAAGCCCCACGTCAGGCTCCTTGCTCCATGGGGTGTTTGCTTCTCCCTCTGCCTCTTTCCCCTGTTTGCATTCTCTTTCTCACTTGCTTGCTCTCTCTCAAGTAAATAAATAACATCTTAAAAAAGAGAGAGAGAGAACTAATAGATGAGATTTGTGTCCCGTTTAGGTCTTTTCTTATCCTGCAAAACATCTCTAGATCTTTCAACTATTTTTCCTATTCCACAAAGCTTGTGTATTCTAGAAACATTAATTGTTGTACCAGACACTGAGGAAGGCATTGGGAATTCAGTAGCAAGCGTGACTACATACCCTGCTCTGGAGGACCATATGGGCCACAATGAAGACAGACAAATGCATAGATGTTCTCTCAGAGTGCTATGGATTCTAGGCTCTTTTCCCTCCATGTTTCCACCTCTATACAAACACCAGTAAAACATGAGCAAGACTCACATTTCAGTCACATTTGATGATACATGTAAAATAGGGCAACACAACAGTGTAATTATATCTCTGGCAATTATTATCTGGCAATAAGACATTCCTGATTTTGGTTCAGGAAAAAACTGCAGAATTGGAAAAGTGAACATGCTTAATCCTGTAGAGGAAGAGACAGAACTTGGAAGCAGGAGAGCAAAGCCAAGTTCTGAATCAGTTTAGATCTCAGTATAAACCATATGATGTAATCTGAACCCAGGCCCAATGCGTTTCCTGTTCTAGTGATCATGTGAAATATCATTCTTAGATAAGACAATATCCTTTTTTAGGTACCTGTGTGATTCAGCAAACTGAATCATAATGGAATCAACACTAATTAGTTGGCCTGCTTACCCAGTGGCTATCAGTATAATTTGAATGAGTTCAGTGGAATTACTTCAGTCATCTCTGCCTCGGTCACACTCTTTTCATTTCAATTTTGTTGACTGCACTGTACTCAAAGATAGATGGAAGTATCTTGCTTGGCACATAATTTCTTATCAGGAGTGGGAAGTGAGGTTGGAGAGGGCTCTTCTTTGTTTTAAATATTTTGCCTCTTCCCCACATAAAGAGGAGACCTCTGATCTACTATCAATGGTTTTCCTGTTGTGCAATCTTACGATTAAAGGCCCACATTTATAAGGTGGCCAACTAAGATTAGCAGTTCATCCTGTGACCACAGATTAGTTTTTCTCTATATGCATAGGAAAAGAACTTTTGCAGACACCAGACCTTAGAAACATCATGTCTTTACTCACCAAGCTCAATACTAACCAGCCCAGACCTCTGGACTACATATTTTGTTTCCATAAGCTCTAACTCAGGAAAGATATGAGTGCCTCAATTTGCCCATGAAAAATAAAGCATTGTGTTGGAGGGAAGATACTGATGCTTTAAGTGGGGAAGATCATGATTGAATCAGCTCTTTTAATATCTCTTTTCAAGTAGACTCAGGAAAATAGGTAGGTTCCAGAACCCAGGGTGGGATTATATGTCCCTCTCTGGGCCTGGATGAGAACACTCTACTTATTGCTCAGAGTTATATGAGTTTTATGCCAGAAAAGAACATTTACAGCTTCAACAAAACAGACTTTGGTGGGTAAGAACTTAAAACTCAATTTTAGAATTTAAATTTGAAAACTGATAGAAATCTATGTCTTCATCATGATGTATGTGTATACATCATGGTGGGAAACATTGGAGTACCAAGCTTTAAGATCTATCCTTTTCATCTCTAAGAGTACTCATGGGATGTGGATGAACTTCCTTATGATTCCTTGTTTGGGGAGATCACAACTAAACATGATAAATGGGATAAATACATACCTAACTCCTGACTAAACCAAAGATTTACTAAACAGTTTTGCTTTTGAACTCCATGGACCTTCGATGCTCCATCCTGACTGTTCCATTAACATCATGCATGGTTGGGGCACCTGGGTGGCTCAGTCGTTAAGCATCTGCCTTCGGCTCAGGTCATGATCCCAGGGTCCTGGGATCGAGCCCCACATCGAGCCCCGCATCGAGCCCCGCATCGGGCTCCCTGCTCTGCAGGAAGCCTGCTTCTCCCGCTACCATTCCCTCTGCTTGTGTTCCCTCGCTCGCTGTGTTTCTCTCTGTCAAATAAATAAAATCTTTAAAAAAAAAAACAACATCATGCATGGTTATGTATACATAAAAATCCCACCAAAGGGTATCATATTCATCACAGAACAAGTTGGCTCTATAAAGCCTACTGCCTTCTCACTCAGGATCTGTTTTTCTGAGTTTAGGTCTCTTTGTCTGAAATTCTCCCCCATTTTCTCAATCTCATCCTTTTTTGAGTAATTCTTATCTTTTCTTTGGCTATCAACTTAAATATCACTTCCTCAAAGAAGTATTGTGAAATTAGTCTCTTTTTATAAACATTCCTAATACCCTTTGATTTTCCTACATTGCAGATAACAAGTTTAGTTATATAACCTTTTGTTGAATATTTATGTTTTATGCTAGATGCTGAAGTTTCATGAGGGCAGGAATAATTTTCATTGTATCTACTTCTGTAGTCCCAGTGCCTAGTAAACTCTCTGGTTCAAATAGATGTTCAGTACATGTTTCTATAAGAAATGAACAAATCAAGTGAAGATATAAAGGCAAAGAGAAATATGGTAATCCAAAACCAGAAAAGATCAGAAAATTTTAGGATTCACAGAAGTATAGGTGAGCAATGTGACATTACAATTTCAGCTAGGGTTTAAATGATATCTATACAAGTCATTCAAATATGTGCCATGAGGAATTCACTAATTGAAGCAAAATCAATTAAATATGAAATCTGTAATATACATTTGAGGAGGCACTAAGAATATACACAACAAAATAATAACTCCTTATATCAAGAGCTTATACTTTGCCAAGTTATCTATGCATTAACTCATACAGAGATGAATAAGAGATGATAGTAGCCTGAGGAACTCATCATTGAGAGGGGAAAATGGTAATGAGTAATGCAAATAATTATCTCTAATTTAATATGTAAACATCTCTAATTTAGAAGAGAGGTAATTACAGAGAGTTTCAGAAAACAGAGCATGAGGGAGATTAGTTCTGCCTAGGGGCATCAGAGAGAGAGACTCAAAGAGGTGACATTAAGGTGGGTCTTGAGTTCAGCAGGTAGATAAGAAAAGAAGGATGTAAGTAAGGTTATTATAAGAAAAATTGCCTGGAAAGGAACATGAAGGTTTGGGTGGCATATTTCAGGAATGAATGAGTAGTCTGTTGCATCGGGGAAGAGAATGGATAAGCAATGCAAGATAAAGGAGGAAAAATAAAATTGGGTCCAAACTGTAGAAGTCTTGGCATATGATGCTAAGGAGTTTAGACTTAATATTCTGTAACCTGCATAGAGACTTTTAAATATTTTTATGTGAAAGACTGAGGAGATCAAATTTATATTTCAGAAAAAGCCTTTCCTTTGATCTAAGACTTTGTGATAACCAGAAGCTTAAAAGAAGAGATACCAATCAGCAAAAGTCTAGGTTTAAGCTTGGTTAGCATCCCCCTGGGGCTTATATGCAGGATAAATACCACATGATTTTGGCATTCAAAGAAAGCTGATTCCACAGTGACCTTTCACCCACATTTCTGCACAAAGATTGCACCTACCCTCAGTAATACCACCTGCAAACATCAAGAGTAAAAATACCATCATGTATCCTCTCCATTTTATATGTTGGTGTAGTCAGTATCCCAGTGTTCACAACTATTAATACATGCATTTCTTTCATGTCTGGAATTATAAAATCTTAAAAGGTAGAATACAAATTTCACATAATATGAATTCTTATGAGCACATGAGAAGATTTTTTTTCTCCTATGGATTACTTTTAATTTCAAAAAGAAAACATACTTTTAAAATATTTAAGTAGCACATCAGTATATAAACCCATCTTCCATTGAAAACCACCACTGGCACTTGGTTTAATATATTATCGTGCATTTTTCTATGCATAGACAAACATATACACACATTCTTTGGGAAATGAACTTACCATACATAGTATGGTATATTTTTAGCCATGTCATTATTTTTTTAGTCTAACAGACTACCATGGATGGCTTTTCAAATCAATATTTCAAATCTAACATACACTTTTATGAACGACTATAAAATGCATGCTACCTATCACAACTTACTTATGCTATTTTTAACTAATAGATATATAACTGGGTTTCTAATTATTAACTCTTAAAATTATACTGCAATAAATATCATTTGCTTGCATATTTTCAAGTATTCTTTAAAGTGCTCATAATCACAGCTGTCAATACTGCTAAATCAAAATGTTATCTGCTTTTTAAATTTTGATTTCTCCAAATCAAAATGGTATATGAATTTATATTACCACAAAAGATTTAATGAACTTCCCATCTTCTCAAACTTGTGCTCTCTGGTACAGGAACCCACTACCTACATATAGTTGCTTAAATTTAAATTAAATAGAATTCAAAATTCAATTCTCAGTCACACCGGCTATATTTTCAGTGATCAATAACCACATGTGGTTAGTGCCTGCCATATGGGATACCACAGATGTAGAACATTTCCATCATCACAGAAAATTCTATTAAACAGTACCACTTCAAAATACAACCAACATTGGATATTATGGATCTTTTATGTTTTGAACAATATGCTAATTTATCAAGGTCTCATTTTAATGTTGATGTTTTATCAAATTACAAGTATTTTCTTTTTTTTTTTTTTTAAAGATTTAATTTATTCATTTGAGAGAGAGAGAGAGAGAGAGAGATCACAAGTAGGCAGAGTCAGGCAGAGAGAGGGAAGCAGGCTCCACGCTGAGCGGAAAGCCCGATGCGGGGCTCGATCCCAGGACCCTGAGACCATGACCTGAGCTGAAGGCAGAGGCTTTAACCCACTGAGCCACCCAGGCGCCCCAAATTACAAGTATTTTCTAAGCATTATTGATTATTTATATTTCTTTTAATGTTAAGTGCCTATTTATACTTTCTCAATTTTTCTACAGCAGTGTTTGACTTTTTATGAATATGTGAAATAGTTATTGAATTACTATATCCATGAGTTAGCAGAACAAAATATAATTGAAATAATTTTACAGTGACATTATTTGACCCATAAAAAAGGTTTTGAACTGGCAATAGTAATTTGTTGCATAAAATGCTTTATAATGGGGTGCCTGGGTGGCTTAGTCGTTAAGCGTCTGCCTTCGGCTCAGGTCATGATCCCAGAGTCCTGGGATCGAGCCCCACATCGGGCTTTCTGCTCAGCAGAGAGCCTGCTTCTCCCGCTACCATTCCCTCTGCTTGTGTTCCCTCTCTCGCTGTGTTTCTATCAAATAAATAAAATCTTAAAAAAAAAAAAAAAGTCCTTTAAAAAAAAAAATGCTTTATAATATCATCCAACATTGTACTGAAAGACCTAGCTACAGCAATCAGCATAAAGAAATAAAAGGCATCCAAATTGGTAAGGATGAAGTAAAATTCTCACTATTTGCAGATGACATGATAACGTACATAGAAAACCATAAGACTCCACCAAGAAACTACTAAAACTGATAAATGAATTCAGTAAAGTTTCAGGACACAAAATCAATGTACAGAAATCTGCCTCATTCTTATGCACTAATAATGAAGCATCAGAAAGTGAAATTAAGAAAATAATGCTATTTAAAAGTGCATCAAAACAGTAAATTATCTAGAAATAAACTTTACCAAAGAGGTGAAAGACCTATACTCTGAAAACTATAAAATACCAAAGAAAGAAATTCAAGGTGATGCAAAGAAATGGAAAGACAGTCCATGCACATGGGTTGGAAGAACAAATATTGTTAAAATATGCATACTACCGAAAGCAATCTACACATTTAATGCAATCCCTAGCAAAATATTAACATTTTTCACAGAACTAGAACAAATAATCCTAAACTTTGCATGGAACCACCAAAGACTTTGAGTAGCCAAAGCAATCTTGAAAAAGCACAGCAAAACTGGAGGCATTACAATTCTGGACTTCAAGCTATATTACAAAGCAGTGGTAATTAAAACAATACAGTATTGGAATAAAAATAGATGCAGAGATCAGTGGAATAGAATAGAATAGAAAACCCAGAAATAAACCCATAATCATATGTTCAATTAATCTTCAACAAAGGAGGAATGGGAAATACAATGGGAAAAGAAGTCTCCTCAACCATTGGTGTTGGTAAAACTGGACAGCAGCATTCAAAAAAATGAAACTGGACCACTTTCTTATACCATACACAAAAATGAACTCAAAATGGGTTAAAGACCTAAGTGTGAGACCTGAAACCATAAAAATCCTTGAAGAGAGCACAGGCAGTAATTGTTCTGACATCGGCCACAGCAACATTTTTCTAGCTACTTCTCCTGAGCAAGAGAAATAAAAGCAAAAATAAACTATTGGAACTACATCAAAGTAAAAAGTTTCTGTACAGGGAAGGAAGTAATCAACAAAACTGAAGGCAACATACTGAATGGGAGAACATATTTGCATATTCAATAAAGGGTTAATGTCCAAAATATATAAAGAACTTATGCAATTCAACACCCAAAAATAATCCAATTAAAAATGGGCTGAATATATGGACAGGCATGTCTCCAAAGAAGACATCCAAATAGTCAACAGACTCATGAAAAAATGCACAACATCACTAATCTGCAAAATGTAAGTCAAAACCGCAATGAGGTAACACCTCACACCTGTCAGAATGGCTAAAATCAACAGAGCAAGAAACAAGTGTTGGCTAATATGTTGAGAAAAATGAACCCTCTACAGTGCTGGTGGGAATGCAAATAGTGGCAGCCACTGTGGAAAACAGTATGGAGGTCCCTCCTAAAGTTAAAAATAGAACTACTGTATGGGCCAATAATCATTCTACTGGGTATTTACCCCAAAAATACAAAAACATTAAGATTGAAAGGGATAGGGGCGCCTGGGTGGCTCAGTGGGTTAGAGCCTCTGCCTTCGGCTCAGGTCATGATCTCGGGGTCCTGGGATCGAGCCCCGCATCAGGCTCTCTGCTCAGCAGCGAGCCTGCTTCCCCCTCTCCCTCTGCCTGCCTGTTTGCCTACTTGTGATCTCTCTCTCTGTCAAATAAATAAATAAAATCTTTAAAAAAAAAAAAAAAAGATTGAAAGGGATACATGCACACCTATTATTATTGCAGCATTATTTATAATACCCAAATTATGGAAACAGCCTAAATGTCCATCAATAGATAAATGGATAAAGACATTATGTGTATACACATGCACACACATACACACAACACACACACACACACACACATACACAGAGGAATATTATTCAGCCATAAAAAAGAATGAAATCTTGCCATTTGCAATGACAGGAATGGAGCCAGAGAGTATTATGCTAAGCAGAATAAGTTAGAGAAAGACAAATACCATATGATCTCACTCACATGTTGAATTTAAGAAACAAAACAAATGAGCAAAGGGTAAAAAGAGATCAACCAAGAAGCAGACTCTTAACTATAGGGAGCAAACTGATGGTTAAGGGGTAAGGAAAGGTAGTAGAGGGATGGGTGAAGTAGGTGATGGGGATTAAGGAGTGCACTTGTCATAATGAAAGTAAAATTAAAATATAGTAAATTATAAATTATATCTACTCATCAAAATAATTTTCTAAAGATCCTAGATTGCCAGCATTTGATTAATAAGCTTGAGATTATGAACAGAAACTAATTAAACTGATTTTATTTTTTTTTAAGATTTTATTTATTTATTTGAGAGAGCGAAAGCACGAGAAGTGAAGGGTCAGAGGAAGAAGCAGACCCCCTGCTGAGCAGGGATCCTCATGTGGGACTTGATCCCGGGACTCATTCCAGGGACTCCTGTGTCGAAGGCAGTCGCTTAACCAACAGAGCCACCAAGGCACCCCTAAAGTGATTTTCTTGTTAAAGAATTAAGCACATTTTTTTCATAAGCCCAACTTTATTCCTAGATTTGCACAGCTAAAGAGGCTTTGCTGAATTGAAAGACAGACTGCATAAGTCCTCAAGTGTCTGGAGAAGGAATATAAGTAAAAATGTATCTCTGTTTGCTTTAGATGCAAAAGAATAGAAGAAATAAAAAATATGAATGAGATTTTTAATGCTTTAGTTTTAGCGTTTGGAATTTTGTACTAACAGCTGGCCAGAAGACAAGAGGTAACGTTTTCTGTAGCACTTTGTATTTTCCAAAGAATTTTCAGGTAAATCACTCCTGAGTCAGAATAAACTAAAGGCAACAGTTAAAATTTAGGGAAAGCTTGAAAATATAGAGTTAGAAGTTGAAAATTTAGCACATGGAAAATAGAAAAATGTTTCTTGGACATGTATCCTGGACAATGTGATAGAAACAGAGGCTTGCTCTCATGGGTCCACGTGGGACTCAGCAGAGGCACTGCCATCCTGATGTCAAGGGGCAACAAGAAAACAAAGTGGTCTGAAGGCCGGAGAAAGACTAGAAGACCTGGGGTACACCCAAGAAGTCACGGAGTGAGAAATGAGTCAAGGTTTGAGAGAAAAGTCTGAGCCTGGGGATCAGAAAAAATAGTTTAACCCAACATGGAAGCTATAAAGGTAATTTTTAGATGCATAAAATCATAATGGTAACCATGATGATGACGACGGTGGTGGTGATGATGGCCATCGACACTAGGGAGCCACACTTACTCTCCACAATAGTTTTATGAAAAACATAATATTGGCTTTGTCATTTTACAAAAACCAGCTCAGAGAGGTGTAATAAATTGCTAAAATCTAGTCAGGAACAGACTGGTCGTTCTAATCAGAATCTTTTAACTTGAAGTTTTATGCTCATAACTGCCACTCTCCTGACTCTGAGGGAGTAAAGTAGCCTGAGGACATGTCTATATCCTTAGGCACAACTGAAATGATTGACAAGGCTGTCATTTGAATAAAGGAATAGGTGCATTTTGAGCTCCAGGATTCCTGACACTGTTGGGGGTGAGGCAGCCTGAGCTCTCTTTGGTGGACTGGAAAACAGAGGGATTCAAGAAAAAGACCTCACATTCTAGGCTATGGCTTCTGGCAGGGAGAAACCCTGTCCTTTATTTAGGGAGTTTTTCAGAGGCAGAATTTGTGGTGTTTTGTGTAAGTTAACAGCAGAAGCTTTTACTTAGAGGTGATCTTATCACCGTGCAATGTCAAAGATATATTTATCTTCAGTTTCTCCATTAAACTCGCCTTTGCCTTTGCTCCCTGTGCATCAGCACTAAGCCGTGCCTGGTCCTGCTTTCTTTTCCTCCTTCTGGTTTCAACCAGTTGGAAAGGGAAATGTGGGTACACATTGAGGAAGAAGAACAACTTGAATCTACCCAAGAATAACTTGAGATGAACAGTGTTGTGGTAACAAGAGTTAAGAAAAACTTGAACTAGAGAGTTCCCTCTGCCCCGCCCCATGCCTGGGATGCAAATAGGAGAATCTACTCTCACTGTGAGATGCCATCACTTACTAGTGTTGCTTGACATCCTTGTTAGCAGTCTGCCAATTTAGTCCCTGACAGACCTCAGCTTTATGTTTTCTAGATTTCCTCAAATGTAAATTTAAGGTAAAGATACATATATATCTTGCTGGAGTTTTTGGAGGATTAAATATGATTATGTAAGCATTAATCAATTTCCTCCTTCAAAAAAGGCAATTTGAAAGTGTTTTTTAGGGGTGCCTGGGTGGCTCAGTGGGTTAAAGCCTCTGCCTTCGGCTTAGGTCATGATCTCAGGGTCCTGGGATCGAGCCCCACATCGGGCTCTCTGCTCAGCGGGGAGCCTGCTTCCTCCTCTCTCTCTGCCTGCCTCTCTGCCTGCTTGTGAATTCTCTCTGTCAAAAAAATAAGTAAAATCTTAAAACAAACAAACAAACAAAAAAAGTGTTTTTTGAAGTGGTGGTAGGGGCACGTGGGTTCAGTCAGTTAAGCGACCAGCTCTTGATTTTGGCTCAGGTCATGATCTTGGGTCATGGAATCGAGCCCCCACTCGGGCTCTGTGCTCAGAGGGGAGTCTGCTTGGGACTCTCCCTCTTTCTCTCCCCCTCCTCCCTGCATTCTTTCTCTCTCTCTCTCTCTCAAATAAATAAACCTTAAAAAATTAAGTAAGTAAGTAAGTGGTGGTAAATCACACTCTCCTCACAATCTCTCTCTGAACTGATATCATACCGTTGTCTTATTGTGAGAATTAAGAGGTATATAGGAAAGTGCTTGGCTCATAGATGCTGCACAGGAAGTAAAAGGTATCAATGTCTGTTTCCTTTCTAGGGATGCCCTGTGCACTAAGAATTAGGCAACATCTCTTGGACCGCATCTGTAATTTTCCTTTTAGTACCCTCCAAAATCTATATGTAGATACTAACAACTCCTTAGATGGCAGATCCTTTAACCGGGAAAAGATGTATACATATCCTAAATGTCTAATTGTAGTGGAATAATTATGTATGTTTCGAGGCTTGTGTTTGATGGAATATTCAATATAATAACTATTGTGTTTGGGAATAAGATACAATGTTAAGCAAAATAATAGCAGGTATAAGTTCTATGCCATAGTGAAGAAGAACATATATGCACACAGATAAAGTCTGTTAGCTCTATAAAAGCAGGAACCTGAATATGTGTGTGTGCATTCACATGAGTAAGTGTGGGCAAGTGTGCTAGCATATTTACTAGAGTTGTCCATCAAACCACAGGGCACAAAGTACTCAAATAACATGCAGGGGGGTAAAAAGGAACATCGAAACATAGAAAACAATTGTCTTTAGTGAATTAAGGTTGAAATTTACTTTTAAAATTATCTCTGTTGAGTTTACAATTAAAAATGAAGGTGACAAAAACCCTCACCTCCTAGAATGTTAGAAATCGTCACCTCCAAGCAATGACTGCCAAGAATTTTCTCATTATCCCACACAGTTTTTTTGGAAAACAAACATGAATTTACACATATTCTTTAACCACATAATTTGTTTTTATACCATGTATTATTGGCCACCTTTCCATGTCTGTACTGAAAGTTCTATCTTATTCTTTTTAACAGCTCCAAAAGTATTCCACACTATGGATTTTCCTTAATTGACTTAGCCACTCTCCTATTACTCACCTCTCTTATAAAAATGCTGTAATGGACCCACAACCCATGGAATTGCAGAGAAAGCACTACATTTTATCGATATTGTCAAATTACTCCTGAGAAGGGCTATTTCCATTGTTGTGCCCATCGATAATATAGCAAAATACCTATTTCCCCACATCTTTACCCAAAGTGGATATGCTCAATCTATTACATTTTTATCACTTCTAGGTGAAAATATCTCCATTTAATTTGCATCTTGAATTAACTGGTAAGAATCTAAATATTTTTATTTCACTTAAATTGCTAATTCATATCCCTCGTTCATTTTTCTATTGGATTTTCTTTCATTATTAATGAAGAATGTATATTTGTTCAAAAGGAAAATTGAAATGCAATCACCAAAGAGCCTTGTTAAATTTATGTCTTTTCTCTGAGAGAAATAAATCATTTACAGCTGTGCAGGGAAGAAAAACCCTGAGGGGAGCAGAAAGAGTGAAAATTCAAACTTGACAATTATGGTGAGGTCTGGCTTTGCCATTATTCCTTCCCCAGAAGCAGAGGAAACTCTCTATTCATGAAGCCCAAAAGCAGGAGTTGAGAATTAGACAGGGCTCTCAGTTTTCCACTGGGGAAGGAAGCTTTTGTGGGTCCCTCACATTCTTCAGTTTGAAGGGATATCAGTTCATCCCTTCGACAGGTGATTGCTAGTTAATGGGGTACCACAGGACAAAACAGAGGCTGTCACTGCCCTCACTAAACTGATGGTAACCCTGGGAGAAAAACTCATATCCTTCTTCCTTTTCTTCTGTGGAGGTTGAGGAGTAAGGGCAGAGGGATAGGCCACCTGGGTGCCTCAGCCGGTTAAAGCCTCTGCCTTCAGCTCAGGTCACAGTCTCAGGGTCCTGGGATCGAGCCCCGAATCAGGCTCTCTGCTCAACAGGGAGCCTGCTTCCCGCTCTCTCTCTGCCTGCCTCTCTGCCTACTTGTGATCTCTCTCTCTGTCAAATAAATAAATAAAAATCTTAAAAAAAAAAAAAAAGGGACAGAGAGGATAAATGAAGGGCAAAGGTAGAAAGGGATGAGTATACAGATTGGTACATTTGGGGAAACTCTTGTCAGAATGGGGAGAGACAAAAGATGCAGCATTGGTGAACATGTGTTTGGGCTATTATTTACTGAATATAACAATGAAAAACCTTAACATATTATTCATTTACTGAATTAATTACTTATTATTAATTATTTAGCAAAGTTCACTGAAAACAGTCCCTGTGCTTTTTTCTCTCTCATCTGGTTCAGTGTTCTGTGGTTTAAACCTCCCTAGCTCTCCTCACCGATTCCAGAGATGTTGATGGTTGCATTCAAGGGAGAGACAGTTCTTATAGTAGTATTCATCTATTTAGCTCTATTAAGTTGTCAGAAAAACCAATAGATCCTTTGTGCTTTCCATGTTTGAAGAATTAAGCCTATTTCTATCTATCCCTAAAAGTGGGTAATGTTTTAAAATGTTTTATAAATCCCCACTTAAAATAAATTTCTAAATTTGAAACTGTGATTTCAGCATGTCAAAACTAGAAAGTCAAATTCTCTACTTTCAGACAGAAGAAAGCAAGACTCAAAGATTTAAAACTCTTTTCCATCAAAAACACTCTACTCCCTTTCTTTCAAACCTTTTGTTTGAATAAGATAAAAAAAATGAAGCAAGGAATAAAGATAAATAAAGGGGAAATTGGTAACGGTTTCAGTATCACATAGTTTTTTTGGTTTTTTTTTTTTTGCTGTTGTTTTTTAGAAAGAGAGAGGGAGTGAGGAAGGGGCAGAGGCAGAGGGAGAGAGAATCTCAAGCAGGCTCCAGGCCGAGCACAGAGCCCAACACAGGGCTCAGAACCCTGAGATCATGACCTGAGCCACTGAAATCAAGAGTCTCATGCTTAACCCACTGAGCCACCCAGACGCCCAGATGTCCTATGTACTCTGAGCATGTCAGAGTTTTATCAGCAGCTACAGAAATCATTTTCTCTTGTATAGGGCCACTCCAGTGTCTGTTTACTCTTCTTTGAATCACTACTCTACTTCAGAGAATGGCTCAGCCCCTCTCACATCCCACAGTAGACCCCAATGAGCTGCAGGATCTATTAGGGTGGTAGTTACTCTGATTTTAAAACAAAGGAAGTTAAAAGTGATACTACACACCAAAAAGTGAGAGATCTTTACTTGTGGTTTTGTTAGCTCTGCCAAACTGTTTAGCTTTTTGACTCTGAAGCTTTCTCTAATGAAGGAGGTATTTGTTTAATATAAATGCTTCTTGAACTGCTAGTTTCTTAAGGAACAAATTGCAGAGAGATGTAGAGGCTTGTGGTAATGTCAGATTTTTCAGGCCTTGGAAATTAGGAAACTTTCCTTTTGCTTTTATATGATAAAAAATTGGGTACATAAGGCATGTGTTATAATGAAAGAGCATAGAGTTTGGATGTTGACCTAGGTCAGAGGCTGGCACCACTGCTTAGAAGCTGTGGATTGTCTACAAGGTGATACTGTGCATATTATTATCCCTCTCTCTGGTTTTTATGAGGATTGTGTCTTTTAAAAATTAATGTAAAATATATGAAATAATAGATCCTCTTCTCTTCATAGTGAAATTCAAATAAACAAATTTCAAAATCCTATTTTGCTAAGTCTTTATACAATAGAATTATCTTCCCAATTCTAATTCAGAGACTTTCATGATTACAAAATACTCTATCTTGATTATTCTAGTCCCCATTTGATTACAGAACAGGTAAACCAAAACACACCCAATTCAGCAGAATGACTTGCGCAGTATCACCAGCCAGATAGTCATCAATTTTGGTCTGAAATCTAGTTTTCCTGCCTCTTGGGCAGAGAATGCCAGCAGCTGCTTCTCAAACATGGTGTGCAGCAGTCCTTTCTACCTTTTCTAGTAAAACTAACCAGTTCAAGTGCTTTTTCTTAACGTCCTTGTCAATCTCTATTTCACCTCCATCTCACTAGCACTACCTTTAGAGTTAGTTGCTACCATACATTTTGACTAAATATTTTTTTAATTTAAATTCAATTAGCCAATTTACAATACATCATTAGGTTCAGATGGAGAGTTCAGTAATTCTTCAGTTGTGTATAGCATCCAGTGCTTATCGCATCACATGCCCTCCTTAATGCCCATCACCCAGTTACCCCTTCTCCCTACCCCACCTCCAGCAACCCTCAGTTTGTTCCCTATAGTTAAGAGTATCTCATGGTTTTTCTCCCTCTCTGTTGACTATATATTTCTGTACATGTTCTTACATGAATTTGTAGCTTAATCACAACTTGCTTATGAAAAAGGGCCATGCATGTGAGTGTGAGACACAATACCCATGTATGTGTGTTTTGTTCCATTTTGCTCCCTCAACCCCAAAAAAACAACTTCATATGATCTGTATTTGGAAATCCTATATACAGTTATTCATTTTGTTGTTGTTGTTGTTTTTCATGTCACTCTTCTCAAAAGAACTGTGAGTTTCTCGAAGGTAGGTCGGGAAGATTAGTGGCAAAAATATGAAGACCAGTGTTGTTCCTGTTGCTTCCTCCTTTCCTTCTTGCTAGCTTTCAGGAAACCTCCCACACGTGAGGGCCCCCCTCCTATTATGTTCTCTCTGGGTTTTATCCAAGTATAATCCCTTTTTCATCACTTTGTCTACTGTTATTACAGTAGTTGTGGGGACAAAGTTGTGGGGACGGCGCCTGGGTGGCTCAGTGGGTTAAACTCGCTGCCTTTGGCTCAGGTCATGATCTCAGGGTCCTGGAATTGAGCCCCATATCAAGCTCCCTGCTCAGCAAGGAGCCTGCTTCCTCCTCTCTTTCTGCCTGCCTCTCTGCCTACTTGTGATCTCTCTGTCAAATAAATAAATAAAATCTTTTTAAAAATAAATAAAAATAAGCAGGTTGTGGGTAAAATATAATCCTAACCACTATAAAGTTAGAAGTGATGTTTTAAAATTTTACTGGTGGAGGGGCACCTGGGTGGCTCAGTGGGTTAAAGCCTCTGCCTTCGGCTCAGGCAATGATCTCAGGGTCCTGGGATAGAGCCCCGCATCGGTCTCTCTGCTCAGCATGGAGCCTGCTTCCCCCTTCTCTCTGCCTGCCTCTCTGCCCACTTGTGATCTCTCTCTCTCTCTGTCAAATAAATAAATAAAATCTTTAAAAATAAATAAACAAACAAACAAATAAACTTTTACTGGTGGAGAGGTCATGATTTAGGGATATTTAGTTATAGTTCTCAGAAGTGTTTATGAACCAAGGACAATTCGGTTCAATAACCCTTTATTGAAACCTATTCCACTCCTATATAGTACTAGTTTCAGCTTCTCCCACACCAGGCCCAAGCTCTAGGAGATGCTCAGGAACACAGGCAAATAAATGAACACTGTAATTGATATGGTGGTGGAAGCAGGTACATTACAAAGCAGTGAGTTGTGCAAAAGAAGGAATGATTAAGTATAGTTGGTTTAACAGGGAGGACTTAGAATTAATCGCGTGAGTAAAATTTCAGACATCAGTGATGAACTAATAGGGAAATTGCTATCAAGAAGTAAACTCTGTTTTCTTATCACATCAAAACTTGTTGCCAATAAAGTAGCATCTTTCATGCCTCTTCTGCCTGAGTAAGTTTTCCTTCTGCCTAAGGTATACTACTTAAGTCAGCGAGTCTCAGTCTTCCCCTTAATCTCTCCTTAAATATAGCCAGCCACCATTAAGGATTAGCTAGAACCTAACCTCCTCCAATTCAGGTCCCTTCCTTGCCCTTAGAAGAATTGATGTCCTCTCTCCCTTCAGGCTCTCTTCACACATCCCTTATCAGAGAACTCTGTATGAGGGCCATTAACACCCAGATAACCTTTATTTACATTTCTACTGTAGATATTGCAGTTTACAAAATACTTTCACATTAATCATCGTCACCAGTGATCCTAATAGCAGCTCTTTATAAAAAGAATAGTCTTTGTTTTATAATAAGTATATCTAAATCTCAGAGTAATTCCCCAAGATAATACACTGCTACATAGTAAGCAGATGCCAAAATTTGGTCTTCTAACACTAGTGTTCTTTCCACAATAGAATGATGAGACCAGATTCTTTATATAACACCTTATAGATTGAGAAAAATAGTACTCAGTCTAAATGGTGAAAATAATAAGCTGTGTATTTTCAACTTTTTAGTTTCCTTGCCTGTTCTTATGTTTATGTTTCCCATAATCTTTATCACTTCTATTAATATCTATCTCCAACTCCACAGCTGTTTTATTCTAGAAATAATCTGTGAAATTAATTTCTGCATTAAAAAAACCCTACCTGAATGTTATTTAAAATCTATTTATAGAGGCTGCTTCTGCACACAGGTATTGTACTAGATCACTTGACTTGATTATCTTGACTTTGTACTATTGAGATAACTGGACAGTTTCCTTCAAATAAAGTGATTTGAATATATTTTCATTCATTAGGTTGTAGAGTGTTTTTTTTTTCTTTTGCCTCTATATATGGAATAATAAAATCACAGGATTTAAAGTAGATTAGAGTTTAAATGACCAACTAGTCTAAAAAATCATTTAATAAAAAATGGAACCCAGAGAAATCTTGACAGCTAATTAATGGCAGAAACTTCCATAGATTGGCTAATACTTATGGGAAAGAATGTTACTGTGTAGCCAACTTTCCATTTTCCACACAACTATGAATATCATGTACTCATTATAATAATTCTTGCTAAAATAGCATGAAGAATTACTATTCAGGGCCTCTGGATGGCTTAGTTGTTTAAGCATCTGACTTTTGATTTTGATTCAGGTCACAGTCTCAAGAGTTCTGAGATCAAGCCACCATTGGGCTGCCTGCTGAGCATGGATCCTGCTTAAGATTCTCTCTCTCCCTCTCCCGCTGCTCCTTTCTCTAAAAAAAAAAAAAAAAGAAAAAAAGCATTATTAGTAGTGGGGTACCTGGCTGGCTCAACTGGAAGAGCATGTGGCTCTCGATATTGGGGTCACAAATTGGAGCCTCATGTTGATGTAGAGATTACCAAATAAAATTTAAAAACTTAAAGAAATATTAGCAAAAAAAAATATTAGCAATAGAAATAATAAAAAATAATAAAAATTTGGGGCTATAGGGAGAAAACTCTCCATTGCATTTCTTTTTTTCCCCCAAATATGTTTATTTTATTTTTTCAGTGTTACAAGATTAATTGTTCATGCACCACACCCAGTGCTCCATGCAATACGTGCCCTCCTCAATACCCACAACCAGGCTCACCCAACCCCCCCACCCCTGCCCCTCCAAAACCTTGTTTGTTGCTCAGAGTCCACAGTCTTTTATGGTTCATCTCCCCCTCTTGATTTCCCCCATTCCCTCTTCCCTTCCTTCTCACAATGTCCTCCATGTTTTTCCTTATGTTCCACACGTGAGTGAGACCATAAGATAATTGGCTCTCTGTGCTTGACTTAATTTCACTCCGCATAATCTCTTCCAGTCCTTTCCATGTTAATACAAAATTTGGATATTTGTTCTTTCTAATAGAGGCATATTATTCCATTGTATATATGTACCATATCTTCTTTATCCATTCATCTGTTGAAAGGCATTTTGGTTCTTTCCACAGTTTGGCGATTGTGGCCATTGCTGCTGTGAACATTGGGGTACATGTGGCCCTTCTTTGTACTGTATCTGCTTCTTTGGGGTAAATACCCAGTAGTGCAATTGCAGGGTCATAGGGTAGCTCTATTTTTAATTTCTTTTTTTTTTTTTAAAGATTTTATTTATTTGACAGAGAGAAACACAGCAAGAGAGGAAACACAAGCAGAGGGAGTGGTAGCAGGAGAAGCAGGCTTCCCGCCGAGCAGGGAGCCAGATGTGGGGCACGATCCCAGGACCCTGGGATCATGACCTGAGTCGAAGGCCGATGCTTCACGACTGAGCCACCCAGGCGCCCCTATTTTTAATTTCTTGAGGAATCTCCACACTGTTTTCCAAAGTGGCTGCACCAGCTTGCAATCCCACCAACAGTGTAAGAGGGTTCCCCTTTCTCCACACCCTCTCCAACATTTGTTGTTTCCTGTCTTGTTGATTTTGG
>CM053613.1:55127044-55193874 GCA_028646535.1 Procyon lotor | reverse complement strand
CATTCTAACTGGTGTAAGGTGGTATCTCAGTGTGGTTTTGACTTGAATCTCCCTGATGGCTAATGATGATGAACATTTTTTCATGTGTCTGTTAGCTATTTGTATGTCTTTGGAGAAGTGTCTGTTCATGTCTTCTGCACATTTTTTCATGTGCTTGTTTTGTGAGTGTTGAGTTTGAGGAGTTCTTTATAGATCTTAGATATCAGACCTTTATCTGTAGTGTCATTTGCGAATATCTTCTCCCATTCTGTAGGTTGCCTGTTTGTTTTATTAACCATTTCCTTTGCTGTGCAGAAGCTTTTTATCTTGATGAAGTCCCCAAAATTCATTTTAGCTTTATTTCCTTTGCCTTTGGAGACATGTCCTGAAAGAAGTTGCTGTGGGTGATGTCGAAGAGGTTCCTGCCTATGTTCTCCTCTAGGGTTTTGATAGAGTCCTGCCTCACGTTGAGGTCTTTTATCCATTTCGAGTTTATCTTGGTGTATGGTGTAAGAGAATAGTCAAGTTTCATTCTTCTACATATAGCTGTCCAGTTTTCCAGCACCATTTACTGAAGAGACTATTTTTTTTGCACTGGATATTTTTTCCTGTTTTGTCAAAGATGATTTGACCATAGAGTTGCGGGTCCATGTCTGAGCTCTCTATTCTGTTCCACTGGTCTATGTGTCTGTTTTTGTGCCAGGACCATACTGTCTTGGTGATCACCGCTTTGTAGTAAAGCTTGAAATCAGGCAATGTGATGCCTCCAGCTTTGTTTTTCTTTTTCAACATTTCCTTAGCAATTTGGGTTCTTTTCTGGTTCCATACAAATTTTAGGATTGTTTGTTCCAGCCCTTTGAAGAAAACCAGTGGAATTTTGATTGGGATGGCATTGAAAGTATAGATTGCTCTGGGCACTATAGACATTTTAACGATGTTTATTCTTATGATCCATGACCATGGAATGCTTTTCCACCTTTTTGTGTCTTCTTCAGTTTCTTTCATGAACATTCTATAGTTCCTTGAGTACAAATCCTTTACCTCTTTGGTTAGGTTTATTCCCAGGTATCTTATGGTTCTTGATGCTACAGTAAATGGAATCGATTCTCTAATTTTGCTTTCCATATTTTTCATTGTTAGTGTATGGGAAAGCAACTGGTTTCTTTCTTTTTTTTATTAACATATAATGTATTATTTACCCCAGGGTACATGTCTATGAATCATCAGGCTTACACATTTCACAGCACTTACCATAGCACATACCCTCCCCAATGTCCAAAACCCAGCCACCCTATCCCTACCCTCCCGCCCCCGCCTCCCAGCCACCCTTAGTTCATTTCATGAGTCTAGGAGTCTCTTATGATTTGTCCCCCTCCCCGTCCCTTCCGGTTTCATTTCTCTCCCCTACCTCCCACAAACCCCCACCAAAGCAACTGATTTGTGTGCATTGATTTTGTATCCTGATGCATTACTGAATTGATGTATGAGTTCTAGTAGTTTGGGGATGGAGTCTTTGGGTTTTCCATATAAAGTATCATGCCATCTGCAAAGAGAGAGAGTTTGACTTCTTCACTGACAATTTGAACACCTTTTATTTCTTTTTGTTGTCTGATTGCTGTCGCTAGGACTTCTAGCACTATGTTACACAAGAATGGTGAGAGTGGACATCCTTGTCATGTTCCTGATCTCAAAGGGAAGGCTGTCAGCTTTTCCCTGTTGAGAATGATATATTTGCTGTGGGCTTTTCATAGATAGACTTTATGATATTGAGGAATGTTTCTCCTATCCCTATACTTTGAAGAGTTTTAATCAGGAACGGATGCTGAATTTGTTAAATGCTTTTTCTGCATTAATTGAGAAGACCATGTGGTTCTTCTCTCTTCTCTTATTGATTTGTTCTATCACATTGATTGATTTGCGAATGTTGAACCACCCTTGCATTCCAAGGATAAATCCCACCTGGTCATGATGAATGATCTTTTTAATGTGCTCTTGGATCCTATTAGCTAGGATCTTGTTGAGAATCTTGGCATTCATATTCATCAGTGATATTGGTCTGAAATTCTCCTTTTTGATGGGGTCTTTGCGTGGTTTGGGGATCAGGGTAATGCCGGCTTCATAGAAAGAGTCTGGAAGTTTTCCTTCTGTTTCTATTTTTTGGAACAGTTTCAGGAGAATAAGTATTATTTCTTCCTTTAATGTTTGGTAGATTTCCCCAGGGAATCTGTCAGGTCCTGGACTCTTGTTTTTTGGGAGGTTTTTGATCACTGCTTCAATCTCATTACTAGATGTTGCTCTATTCAGGTGGTCAATTTCTTCCTGTTTCAGTCTTGGAAGATTATGGGTTTCCAGGAATGCATCCATTTCTTCTAGGTTGTTTAACTTATTGGCATATGGCTGTTGATTATAAATTTTGATGATTGTTTCTATTTCCTTTGGATCGGTCGTGATCACTCCCCTTTCATTCATAATTTTGTTAATTAGGGTCTGTGGGCAGCCGCGGACTAGCTGGAGTGAGTTGACCAAACCGGGCTCGGACTTGCATCCCCTGGACACCCACAAAGGGTTAAGAGCCCTGAAGGTGGACAGGCTGAGTAACGCTTGAGAAAGAGCTTGAGCAATGGGTCCTGAAACTCGCTTGTATGTGACTGCTCATGTAAACTTAATTGGCAAAATGCAACTAGGCCTAGTCATAGTCATGAGGCAAACCATTGCAATAAATCAAAATGATATCTGAGGCCTCCTTTCCCCCACCATCTTCTCTGTCTGCAGACACATGGTGGCCATCTTGTGCTCAGGCTCCACCTCCAGCACTATTTTCCTCTATTGTCTCTGCTGAACTTTCCTTTTCTTCTGAATTTCTCCCACTCCCTCTTCTGAACCTACTGAAACTTGCCTCTTTAAAGTTTTCTGAAGATCTAAATAAACCTCAAATCTTGTATGTTCCCTGGACTAGGGCTAGATTGTAAGTCATAGTTAAGGAGTTTCTTCAAGTAACTGAGAGAACCCACATAAGGTTGCTGAAGAATTTAGCATAGTTACTGAAATTTATCAATCTAATTTCTCAGGTTTATATCAATTAGTCTGCATACCAGTTGGTGAGGATCAGGCCAAATATTTTATGAAACTATCCAGAAGGGAACATCCTGAAGGGGAATTAGAGAAACAGACACCGAACTTTTGGGTAATGAGCTAGAAAACTCACTGGAAATCTCTGCTGAGCTATTATAATAGCTTTTCCTAAGTCTGTTCATAGGAACAAAATTCAGGCTTACACACAGAAGCCTTGTGAACCTGTCTTTTCATGACTATTACAATCAACTCCAAAGTGTCTTTTAAGAATATTGTGGTCTTCTTTTGGATATTGACTCTACCTGCTAGCATATAATTCTATTTATTTATTAATGAGCTGAACTAGAATCTTTCTCTCTTAGCCAAAAGGACAGGATGGAATGGGAAACTGTCCACTCCAGATATAGTTAATATGGCAAACCAGCTTACTTGCATCCTAGATGCCACCTAAAAGAAAGACCGCTAAAATCCTTTTTTCAACTTTGGCAAATGGATACGCCTAAATAAACTCCCAGACCTTCAAGTTTCTGCTATTATTCCAAAGAGACAGGGCATTGGAAAAAGGATTGTTATAAGTGCTCCAGGTACCTTCTAACGAACCTTTCTAGTGTCCTCCTAATTCCCAGTGGTGGAGTTTTGAGGAAATTCTCTCAGGAACTCCACTAGGACCTGAGGTTCTTTTCCCAATTCTCTCTTTTAATCAGCTTGGAGAAACCAATCCTCAGATTGGGAATAAATCTCTATCCGTATTGACACTGGAGATATACTCTCAGTGCTTAACCCCACTGCTATCAAGCAGCACCTGCACTGGAATACCAAAATACTTCAAACAGTGGGAGTCTAATCAACTTCAACAGGTCCCTGTCTCTGAATCTACTCTTTGTCTAGGTCCTTCAAAAGATACTCGCTCTTTTCTTCCTTAGTTCCTCCACCCTTATAAATTTATTGGGATGAGATTTCTTAAAAAGTATTGTGCTAGAATTTCTCCCAAAAGGGAAAAATAATTCCATAATTTAAAAGTAGTAATCAAAATACCCATCTAGTGGAATTGTTACTATTTGACATATTTCTATGCTCTGTCTCTAATGACACTGTAGTTGAGTCTGGGGACAATAATCATTTATTCCTATTGAATCAGCTACCATCCTCTTTAAGGGCAAAATCTTCAATTGATGTTGGCAAAATCCACAGTGCACCTCCCATCAATATTCAAAGAGATCCCCCAAAACTTGTTTCCATAATTAATCAATACCCTATAAATAAAGAAATTCTTCAGGGCATTTAGCCTATAATAGATTACAAGACCCAGGGCCTCAATATCCCCTGCACTAGCCCCTCTAGTACCCCAATTTTACACATGAGGAAACCAAATGACTGAGGATGAAGGTTTGTGTAGGGCCTCTGAGCCATAAATAACACTTTTATCCCCAGGGACCCTATTATTCCTAACCCCCACATGCTACTAACATCCATTCCCATTGAAAGCAAATTAGTCTCTGTAATTGATCTAGGCGGTGCATTCTTAGTATTCTAGTAGAGAAGGATAGCCAATATCTTTTTACTTTCACTTGGGAAGAACAGAAATACACCTGGACAGTAAGTAATGCCCTAGGGTTACAGAGAGAGTCCTTCTTACTTTTCACAAACCTTAAAAGCTGATTTGGATGGTACAAAGTTTTCTATAGGCTCTACATTGCTTTAATACATAGACAATTTGCTTCCCTACTCCCTTTTTCATACCTCTTCAAGGAAGACAGTATGTACCTTTTGGCCTTAAAGGGACATAAAGTCTCCAAAGAAAAATTACAGTTTGCTCAAACTCAGATTAGATACTTAAGGCCTCTGATCTCAAAACAAGGACTCCATTTGGATTCAGACAAAGCCCTTCATGGCTGCTTAATACTGACAGATTACCTTTTGACTCTCTCTGACGGTTTACAGGGAAACTCCTCCAATGATGCAGGTTTTGTTTTTTAAGATTTTATTTATTTATTTTTTGAGAGAGAGAAAGCACAAGAGGGGGAAGGGTCCGAGGGAGAAGCAGACTCCCTGCTGGGTAGGGAACCCTATGTCGGACTGGATCCCAGGACTCCAGGATCATGACCTGAGCCAAAGGCAGGCACTTAACCAACTGAGCCACCCAGGCACCCACTAATGCAGATCTTTTATGCTTTACTGATGCTTCTTAGTTAAAGGACAAACATAGTAAATATTATACTGGGTATTCTATTGTAACTCTTCTGAAGTCATTGAGACAGCTCCTTTATCTTTGGTACTTCAGCCCAAAAGGCTGAATTATACACCAAATGGTAAAATAGCAAACATTTACACTGGTAGTTGGTATACCTTTGGGGTAGCTCCTGACACTGGAGTATTAGGGAAACAGCGAGATGCCTATACCTCCAAGGAGGATAAAATTCAAAATGGCTCCTATATCCAAAATACATTAAATGCCATTTTCTTGTTGTCTTCTCTGGTTATTAAGGTTGCCAGGCAGTCCCTGGAGACTTAATCTACCTCACTGATACTTCCACCAAAAATGCTGCTGTCAAGGAAACCAATAGGCAAACTTCTGTCATGGCCCAAAGAGATCTTCTCCCAAAGGAGAATTTGGTAAAATAGACAAAAGACATTGAAAAATAGGTCCCAGGGTGGGAGAAACAATACTGGCGATCTAGTTAACTGTTGCCTCAATAAAAGGGGAACTCAGGTTTGGGCCAAATAACAATCCAGCCCTCTCAGAAATTCTAAAATTCCCACTGCTTACCGCTGTACATACATTAAGCCTGAAACCTTAAACTGGAAAATGATCATGCTTATGAACCAGTATTGGTGGAGAAATTTAAGAAGGCCACAAAAAGTGCCTATCTTGCTTGTTTCACTTAATTAGAATATAATCCTGGGAACCACTTATGACATTTTAAATTAAGCAATGGGTCATTTTAGGTTTGGTAAATGGATTTCATATACCTTTCCCCATATCATGGATATAAATATGTTTTAGTCATTGTGGTGTTTATTGTTTGTTTGTTTGTTTACTGGACCAAAGCTTTCCCGTGTAGACAGATCAACACTTCCTGTGGCTAAAATTCTGTTTGAAAAGATTATTCTTACCTAGGAAATGCCTCTCAAAACATAGTGAGTGGGGAACCCCTTTACCAGTCAAGTTCTTTAAGAAATCTGTGCTGTTGGGCAAATTTTTGTAATACTTCATCAAGCATAACATTCTTAATCCTCAGAGTTAAGTGCACTCACTGTTGACACTATTAAGACACCACTGGCAACATTTTCCCCTTAGTTTCAGATCTGCCCCCTTGGGAACTCATGGACTCCTACCCTTTGAGATAGTCACAGAGTATCCATTTTGCCCCTGTCTCCTTTGCACTTGATCTTAGCCAAAAGGCCGAGAAGCGAAGCGATGCCCCTGTCTCCTTTGAACCACAGTTGATAAAAGGAGATATGCGTCCACAGTGCAAAGGCCTCATTTTTTTCTATTAGAAATAACCATGCTTTGGTAAAATGCTCTTTTCACAGTGCTCTGCCAGGAGACAATGACCTTAAGCATCACACCTGGCAAAGTGAAGATTTCATCTATTGGAATAGACACCACCGGAAACATTCTCTGCAGCCTCATTGAAAAGGCCCTTTGGAGGAACTGCAAACCAACCCCTTTGCTTCCAAGCTCCAGGAAATAGATTCTTGGGTTCACGTGGCACATCTAAAGAAAGTACCAAACCTAGACTGGAGCCGCCTACCAGCTCGTGACCTGAAGGTGATGACTTCCTGGGATTGGAACAGATGACATCTGACGAGAGATGTCCTTTCCCAAAATGTCCAGAGCAGGCCTGTATACCTTTTTCTCATTGTTGCTGCTTCTGTTGCTTCAAAAGATAAGGCCCTTGTCTGCATTTCCCAAGCCCTTGTGAAAGGGGGAGGGAGCTCTTCTTTTCAAATAGCCTCAGTCATGATCTCAGGACAAGTTAATTTTTTACTTGCTTTTTCTGAAGGGTTAGAAGGTTCAGAATTCACCCAAGTCTTCTTTCATGTGAACTATTAACTGACTGGAAGCTTATCCAAATTCATGGGCTCTGAATTTGCAATCTTACAGGCTGTATTATCAATGACACAATTGGTTCCAAACAGTTCCTCTGAGATAACAATACTGTTTTATTTTTTAAAGATTTTATTTATTTGTTTGTTTGTTTGTTTGTTTGTTTGTTTATCTGACACGGGGCTTGATCTCACGACCCTGACCCTGCGATCATGACCTGAGCCGAAATCAAGAGCTGGACATTTAACTGACTGAGCTCTCCAGGCACCCCTGAGATAATAACAAAGTTGTTTTAAAATATTCTTTGAAGTTTTGCTATTTTGCAGCAAGGTCTATCAGCTACTGCTTCATGTTTATACCTGCACTGTATCTTCCCAAATGCAGTCCATTAATTCTTTCCCTGTGCTCTTGCTGTATCCACTCATCTGCTGTCATGGTTGCTTTAAGCAGAGACTTCGAGACACAGAGACCCCAGGTTTGCCTTCATAAAGAGATCCTTTCTCCTCCGAGTTGGAATAAGTGCCAATAAGTATTTGAGCTGGCTACTTTCAGACCTAGAGTCCTCATTGAGAACTATCATACACTTTGGAATTGTTATGTTACTTCTTCTATTTTGTATAATGATTTTAAGTTTTATATTTTGTTGATTGTTGGGGAAAAAAAAAAAAGATGTACCCAATGAGGTGAGGTTGGCTCAAGGCTTCAAGATGATCTCCAACACTTACAACCTTGAGAAGATGTAGACTTTAGACTGTAATATGTCCAAGTTTTTCCCTCCTAACCTTTCTGGGTACTCAAATATGGCCTTAATTGGCTTCTAATTACTAAATACTTTCCCTAACAGAGGATATGACAACCAGGAAAGGTCCTTCCTTGGACTGAGGGGCAAAATCATTAAATATAAAGAACCCAACTATTAATCAGCAATGCTTTTAAAGAAAGACCTTGATCAAAAGGGGGAAATGTGAAAATTAATTAAGGGAAACCTCATCAAAATGGAGTAGGGAGGTTTGGCAGGGGAGCTCTTCTGCCCTACCACTCTTCATCAATGGCAAATCTAACAGGAAGATAGGGACCTTGCTCATGGATACTACTTTACTATCCCAGCAGGAAGCAGAAAGTCTTACCTCATCTCCTGGCAACAGCTTGGCCAATGAAAGATAGCCACAATTTAGCTAATAAGAAGCCACTGTACTTCCAATTCCCAGTGTACCCCAGTGGACCTTTTATTTATAAAAACTTTCCCAACTTTCTGCTTTTCTCTATAAAAGAGCATACCTCTCCTTTGTTCTACAGACTTGCCTGTGGTTTTTGCTGTAGCTTGCTTGTCTTAGATCTCAGTTCTCTGTTATTCCCAAATAAACCCATCTTTTGCTGGTAAAATAACGGAGTTTTATTTCTAAGTTTAACAAAAGCAAACAAAAATCTTGGAACAATATTTTTCTTTTGCTAATAATTTTCTTGCCCCATCCTCCTTTATAAAAACCTCCCATTTTGTACAACTTCTCAGAGCTCCCTTCTACTGGTTAGATGTGATGCTACCCAATTTGTATACCATTTAATAAAGCCAAGTAGATTCAGGAAGGAAGGAAAGAAAGAAGGAAGGAAGGAGGGAGGGAGGGAGGGAGGGAGGGAGGAAGGAAGGAAGGAAGGAAGGAAGGAAGGCAGGCAGGCAGGCAGGCAGGCAAAGAAAGAAACCCAAAGAATATTATGGTAGATAAATAAATACAAAGTTAATTCTTTTAAAATAATACTCAAGGTTGCCTGGGTAGCTTAGTTGGTTAAGCATCTGACTCTTGATTTAGGCTCAGGTTATGATCTTGGGGTCATGAAATCAAGCCCCAAGTTGGGCTATGCAATGGGCATGGGGCCTGCTTAAGATTCTCTCTCTCCCTCTCCCTCTGCACCCCCCGACTCTCTCTCTAAATAAAAAATTTAAAAATGAAATAAAATAATACTCAAAGAGAAAGAGAGAAATCAGGGAATAGACTGAACTATAGAGAACATACTGATGGTTACCAGAAAGAGGGGCAGATAGTGGAAGTAGGTGTTGGTGATTAACAAGTGCACTTGTCCTCATGAACACAAGATGATGTATGGAATTGAATCATGATATTGAGCACCTGAAACTAATATAACATGGTATGTTAACTAAATGGAATTAAAATAAAAACTTAAAAAATAAAATAATATCCATTGAGTGCTCCATTAAGGAAAATAAGTAAACCAAAGGTGATAGATTACAAAACATATAATTTTGAAGGTGATAAAAAATTTTAAAACAAATAGTGCTCTTAAAATTCACTATGAAGGAGGGTAAATGCTTGAAAAAGCTGAGAAAAATATGAAAAAGAAGAATAAGGATCAGACTTGCTTTAAAGTCAATCGGTAAGACAATATAATATACAACAAACCATTCTATTGTTCATGGGAATTGACTATATTTAAATTTGGTGTTTGAATTTAGAGGGAAATAAGATTTCATAAATGGTATTGGTACCATTGCCTGAATGAAAAGACAACTGAACTCCTATATCACACAAACAAAAACACACCTTAGGTGTTTCAGAGATACACAGTTAAAAAAAATAATAATAATTATTTTAAGTACTTCAACCAATTTAAAACATTTAAAAAATTTATAACCCAGGGAGGAGAGAAGGTTTGCAAGAAGCAGGCCAGGCAGGGATGAGGGAGGATTCTCTGACATTGCTGGTGTCACTGAATTAACATGAGTTTGCTCCTTGGTGAGTCACAGAAACTATGCTAGGTGGGACTGTCACACAAAACAAATGTTATCTGCAGCAAATAAAGAGATCACAGGGAATAACTTCCAAAGCCATGACTCTCCATGAATGGGTTCCTTTTATTTAGGATTAGGATGGATATTTAGAACAGGAAGCCTTGTCATCATATGTAGAGGCAGGCATTAGTGGTGCATGCATCTTAAGGAAACGTGCCTATACATGCATTGTATGTTATGTAAATGAGACTTGTGTTCCTCCTTGGGTGGAGATTTTAGTATTACGATGAGGTAAAGGTAACTGCTGGGCACTCCTGAGTCATTCCACGGTCCTTCTGAGCAGGTGTGAGTTGAGGGTTGAGCACCAACTGCTCTGGGAGGGCAGGGCCTCCAGAGCTCTTCCTTAGGGTAGTAATGTTGATACAAAAGTTGGGTATTCATCCTTTCTGATGGAAGCATAATATTCCATTGTATATGTGGACCATATCTTCTTTATCGATTCAACTATTGAAGAGCATTTTGGTTCTTTGCACAGTTTGGCAATTGTGGTCATTGCTGCTATGAACATTGGGGTACATGTGGCCCTTCTTTGTACTGCATCTGCTTCTTTGGGGTAAATGCCCAGTAGTGCAATTGCACAGTTATAGGGTAGCTCTATGTTTAATTTCTTTTTTTTTTCTATTTTTAATTTGTTAAGAAATCTCCACACTGTTTTTGAAAGTGGCTATACCAACTTGCATTCCCACCAACAGTGTAAGAGAGTTCCCCTTTCTCCACATCCTCTCCAGCATTTGTTGTTTCCTGTCTTGTTGATTTTGGCCATTCTAACTGGTGTAAGGTGGTATCTCAGTGTGGTTTTGATTTGAATCTCTCTAGGAGAGACTCTTAAGCAGGCTCCATACCCAGACCAGAGACAACTCAGGACTCAAGAATGAAAAATTTGTATTAAAAAATGAAATCAGATCCAGGAGAAATACATAGAATCCGCTCCCACTCATAAAAATAAACCTCAAAATCCATGCTCATATAGCACTTCTATAGTGTTTATTCTGTGCCAGCATTATTAAAAGCATTTCACATTTTCACTCATTCAAAACTTCACTACAACCCTGTGATGTGGGTACTACTATTATCCCAGTTTTACTAAGGTAGAAACTGAGTCAGAGGGGCACCTGGGTGGCTCAGTGGGTTAAAGCCTCTGCCTTCAGCTCAGGTCATGATCTCTGGGTCCTGGGATGGAGCCCTGCATCAGGCTCCCTGCTCAGCGGAGAGCCTGCTTCCCCCTCTCTCTGCCTGCGGAAGGAAGGAAGGAAGGAAGGAAGGAAGGAAGGAAGGGAGGGAGGGAGGAAGGAAGGGGAAAAGGAAAAGGAAAAGGAAAGGAAAAGAAACTGAGTCAGAGAAGATAGCTTCCCGAAAGTCTCATAGATAGTAAGAGGTGGTGCCAGGATTCAAACCATGGCATTCAGGATCTAGAGTCTGTGCCTTTATAATCATGTGCCCTGCTTCTTATGCATGTTTGTAAATGGCTGGTAAGTTTAGTAAAAGATCTGGGAGCAGACACACCAGGAAGTGAACACAGATTACCTTGCTTGGCAGGGTGGGAATGAGAAGGAAAAGGAAAAGAAGTGGAAGTTGGGGAGAAACTTTGTAGCACAATGGCCAAATGCACTTGGTGTGATTTTAAATAAAATTTATTGAATTTTATATCATTACGTAATAACATAAATGTGGTTAAATATAAGGAACAAAAATCAGCAGTAGCAACTGAAGAAGAACAAATTATACCTCCCCCAAAATATGCCTCTTTGGCCTATTGATTATTTTAAGCCGGTCATTTTTAAGAAACAGCAGACAAAGGTGAAGCTCTGAAAACCCAGTAGAAGTTAGAAGAGAAGTTAACAAAGGAAATCTCTATTTGTAAGGGTGTCACCCTCAGGGTACCAGGAAACTGGGAATGACTCTAAATCTCTAGAAACTGTTATCAGCGGAGATGGCATAAACTTAAATCTCCATAACTATCTTATTCGGTGTTAAATGTGCTTTTCCTGGTAACCTCCTATCACTGAGTCCCCATCATGAAAATCTTTTGTCTTTAGCTGAAGATTTAGGATTTAGCTGAAGATTTAGGTATTCAAGGTGATGGCTTTGGCCATTTTGGAGAGGTACTCAGTTTTCCTGGTGTTATCAGATTCAAACTTGTCTGTGCATCCAATGCGCAGTAAGCCAACGTCTGAAACACCTGTTGTGAAGCAAAGAAAGCCTTATTATCAGAAGGACAGCCCAACAAGAAGGCAGGGGCTCATTCCTAAAGCTGCCTTGTCCTGTTGAGCCTGGGGACAGCTTACATGTTTGCAAAGAAAGTGAATACAGGAGAGGAGGGTGCGGGACTCCTTAAAACCTTGAGGGGAACAGGGGGCTTGAAACAATCCGGAGGTATGCGTTCTTCCAGACAGTGAGGTGCCTTTCAGGACCTGGTACATCAGGTATGTCATTTAATTTCAGAAGAAATCTTACTGTCGGGTTCCTATCAAGTTTCTACAATCAGGAGGTAAACACGGGGTAGGAGTGGATAAGGCAAATTTAATGATTGATAAGAGGTGTGTAAAATATAATTAAGTAGGGAACCAAACCAAATGTGTAGCTAAGTTAATAATGCAACTAATACAACTATAATTCTGCTTATGCATTTATAGCAGGTCCAGGAACCCGGTGCCCAGCCTCATGGGGTCTCTCCTGTGTATACAGCAGGTGTACATGCTAGGAAACTTTTGTCTTTTTCCCGTCAATGTGTGTTACATCAATTTAATTATTCAACTACCCAAAGAACCTAGAAAGGAGGAACAGAGAAGTTTTCTGCCCCTAGAGAACAAATAAAAATGATGATAAATTTGAAGTCATTTTCCTCAGAGCTGTTACCTTAATTGTACCCACACTAAAGTTATTTATATATTTAACTATTATATATATATTATATATATATATATATTATATATATTTAAATTCTAGGGGTAGTAAAGGTTTAAAAAGAGGAATGCATAAATCAGCTTGATTATGTCAACTTAAATAATAGAAAGTAATGATAAATAATGAGTCAACTTATTTTCAACTTATTAAAATGAAATATTTTAAATGTTCCCATATCATCACTTGGGTGAGTTATCTGATTCTTAGTCTTTATCTATTTGGAGAAATGGATAGCCTGGCCTTGAAACCTGTCATCCTGGTCTGGTTTTGCTCTTCATGCAAAAGCGCTACAGTTTTGGGGCGCCTGGGTGGCTCAGTCCGTTAAGCGGCTGCCTTCAGTTCAGGTCATGATCCCAGAGTCCTGGGATCAAGTCCCATGTCAGGCTCCTTGCTGGACGGGGAGCCTGCCTCTCCCTCTGCCTGCTCTGCCTCTCCCTCTGCCTGCTCTGCCTGCCTCTCCCCTTGCTTGTGCTCTCTCTCTGATAAATAATCTTAAAAAAAAAAAAAAAAAGCTCTACAGTTTTGCTATATTAGAATTCATCTTGGTTGAGTTCATGTGTCCTTGTCGGTGATAACATATACAAAAAAGGGAACTCAAATCAAAACATGAAACTTTGAAATAAAATGCTGAGACATGCGTTAGCCTTCCTATTGCCCAACATGTGTTTGTACCTTCACTTCTGGATAGCAAACCAAACAGTTATGGAGCAGTCCAGGGTCAACTTCCAAATTAACCCACACAGATATATTAACTTAAAATTCCAGAGGTTGCTGGGACTCTCAGGCTGGTCCCTTATACTACTTGAATGTCTCTGAAAGTGAACACTATGAAGTGAGACATATAAAATGTATCATCTCATGGCACAAACATTTGCCACACAAACACAAATGAAACGTTGCTTCCAATCAACCTGATTCTTAAAGCGGGAGAGTAGAGAGTTTCAATCAATATTTAATAGCATTTTTTTTTTAAAGATTTGATTTATTTATTTGAGAGAGAAAGAGAGCATGAGCCGGGGATGGGGGGGCAAAGGAAGAGGGACAAGCAGACTCCCCACTGAGCAGGGAGCCCCCTGACACGGGGCTCAATCCAAGTACCCTGAGATCACAACTTGAGCTGAAGGCAGATGCTTAACCAACTGAGCCATCCAGACACCCCAACATTTAATAAGTTTTACTGAACACTGAACATGAATTAGGGGAAACCTCACTGAAATGAAAGTCTGGAGGTTCGGCAGGAGGAGCTCTCGGGCCCTACCCACTAGTCATCAATTGCGAGTCCAACAGGAAGACAGACTTTGCACATGGTTACTACTTTAGCTACTACTTCACTATCCCAGCAGAAGAAAGGCTCCCTCTACCCTGCAGTAGTTCAACCAATGAGCGACACTGACAACTTAGTGTATGAGAAGCCACTATACTTCCAACTCCCAGTATACCCTCGTGGACTTTGTGTTTCCAACAGCCTCTCCAACTTCCCCCTTGCCTCTATAAAAGAGCATTTCTCTCCTTTGCTCCGCTGACTTGCCTATGGTTCTGCCATAGCTTGCTTGCCTTGGATTGCAGTTCTCTGCTATTCCCGAAAAAGCCCGTCTTTGAGGGTAAAATAACCGGCAGTTTTATTTTTTAAAGTTAAAAGCACCTACTATGTGTTGGAAATACCATAGCTAACAAGACAGAGAAGTCCCAGGCCTCATGGAGCTTATGTTCCAGTAGGGGAGAAACATAATAAACAAGAATTTTACTATATGTTTCTCAATAATTACAGGCAGTTTTAAGTGTTACCTAGAAATAAATGGAGTAATAAAACTGAATGGCTGGAGAAGGCAACTTCAGATAGCATGGGTAGAGGAGGCCTTTCTGAGAAGGTGAAATATTTATCAGTGACAACGTCATTAACAGTGAGACTGAGCAGCCATGTGAATAGGTACGTTATTTCAGGCAGAGAAGATAGCAGAGTACAAAAGTAAAGAAGAGAGAAGAAAGCTCGAGGGTCTGAGGATCAAACAGAAGGCAAGAGTTCTCAGTACAGTGAGCAATTGGAGAAACAAAGAGAGGACAGTTCATGCAGATCTCTCCTGTAGAATTTTCTTCAAAGACGATAAAAAGGTAACTTATTAGGAAGTATTCATCTTTCTGCTATTTGGAGTAACTCAATATGATTTACATTTAAATGTTTTTAAAAATCACAGTGCTGAGGGTAGGCTCCGTGGGATATATCGGCTTATCAGATGGAAGGTGTGCGAAAAGGGAGAGTCAAAACTGACACTTAGGTTCCTGGCTTGTACATTACATTCAAGAAAAAAGTGGATGAAATTAGGAGCTAACCACGGTTGTTCAGCAAGAGAGGATGGCATATTGGACCAGAGTGATGTTGGTAGAAAGGGAACAAAGTGAACATACTCATTACATCTGTTGGCTCTTACTCTGTGTGACCTACAGGATTAGTCTGGTCTATCAGTAAAAATAATGCTTCTTAAAAATTTCATTTCCAAAACTTGTGTTATTTCACAGAAGGAAATAGTGAAGTGAGAATAGGATCCAATGGTAGAGACTATCTCCATAACTTACGATTCCACAGCTGCCTCGACATATGCATCTTCTGTCCAGTTCACTTGTAGAACCTTTCTTTTAATTTTATATCTGACTGCATCAAGAAGTAGACCATGCTTCTCTTCTGAAATTGCATTCCAGCATCGTAATGGAAAACAGGAAAGTCTTCGGTTGGTTATCAGACTTATCTATACTCACGAGCAGCGTGACTACAGAAAAGTGATATATGTTTCCTAAGCCCCATTTTCCTTATCTGTAGAGTGGGAGTAATGATATCTGTATGATGGCTATCAGATTTACATAACATGTGAATGTACTGTGAAGGTTATGATAAGCTATTCAAATAGAAAGCACAATAATTCTCTATCTTCATCAGCTCATGTTCCATCAAATGCAAGGATGTCCTCCTCCAATTTTTATATCCTCACTGAGTTAACCTAGAATATTACTATCCCTCTTATACAAAAATGACACTAACGACCCCCAGTCAGTAGGGAACGTGGCTTAAGCAGTTTTTCCATTCTTGCAGTTGTGTTTGTGGTCGGAAAACCACACTTTCTGCTCATCTCTATTCACCCCGTGACCAAGGACATACAGTTTTGAGAGAATCTCAGGGTGTACAATTCTAGTGAAGAAGTTCCCAGCATGTGCTCCAAGAGCCCATGGGACTTTTTTAAGAGTTCATAAGGTTCTTCTTTTTTTCAACTACATATCTGTATAATGCTGGGTATTATTCATATTCTTCAACCAAAACAACATATCACAACATATGCAATGTGGAAGCACATAATACAGCACTTTTCCATTAACACAGGCCCTTGAATTTGCAAAATGGTAGAACAATGTTACTCTTCTATTTTTTTCATGTTTTTGATAACATATCTATATTTTTTAGAAGTGTGTTACTCCGACTTTATTGTTATTATTCAATAAGTCAATACTTTTTACTTCCAATTTCTAATAGGATAAATATTGCAGATATAACCCATATACACAAAAGCTTATTGGAATCTTCATAATCTTTAAGAATGGAAAGGGATCCTAAGAACAAAAAGTAGGAGAAACATTATAGTGCAATCAGCCAACCTGGGCGGTGTTCCTAGCAATCCTCTTATTTCAGCCAAGTAAGCTCTAATTAGCTTGTTTTCATGTACAGAAAGCTAATTACTTACTTCTTCTGTCTTCCTTCCTGCATAGGATCCGCCCTTTCTTTCATAAATTTTATGGAGAGGATGAATGAGTGAATATTAGCCAGAGCCTGTCAAAAACTTTGAGGTACAAAAGTAACAAGAGTCCTGCTATCAAGGAGCGTGGATCCTAATGGAAAAAGCAGTCAGTCAGATAATTGCAATGAATCATGAACACAGGAACACGGGGTGACACAAGAGGGCATTGTGCCATCTGCCTAGGAGATCAGAAGGACAGAAACTGTATTTGGGACATCACAAGACCTCAACAAATGGTCTGGTGTTCTTTTCATGCTTGTGGATCAACCCTACTTCCAAACAGAAAGTCTCCACTGTAGGTGCCATGGCACATGTAGGTGCTCCCATGTCTCTTTAAGAGAGAACCTACATAGAGTGCAGCTGGCTGACAGCCTCCCCCTGTAATGACTTCAGAAAGGACCTCAGCTTTCCAGGCAAGGCCGACGACTAAATGTAGTCCAGGTACTAGGGCCTGGCCATGTCTGCCCAAGTCAAGCTCGTCTCTGCTGTGCTAGCTAAAAGGATCTCAGAGTTGTATTCCTGAGTCTCTTTCTCCTCAACCCTCCTTCCTTCCTTCCTTTCACAGGAGTGAAATCCAAGGTTTTGCCTTCCTGTTCCTCTTCCCTCTCTACTTTCTCTTTTATGGGCATTGGTCCCTAATGAATTCTCTGAGTCTCAGTTGTATTTCCAGTAAGACAGATAATAGCTTCCTCATACAATTGTGCGACAATTAAATGACCTATTATTTGTGAATTATCTTGGTACAGTGTAAAGTCCTACATAAATAAAATGACTATGATTATTATTATGACTTCCAGTGACAGAGGTGTACACACAACCAAATAACATGCTACAATGATACGTCAGGTTCTTTTTTTCCACTCTGTTTCTAAGATCTTTCATTATTTTATTTTATTTTTTAAAGATTTTATTTATTTATTTGACAGAGAGATCACAAGCAGGCAGAGGAAGCAGGCTCCCCGCCGAGCAGAGAGCCCCATGTGGGGCTTGACCCCAGGACCCTGAGATCATGACCTGAGCCAAAGGCAGAGGCCTCAACCCACCGAGCCACTCAGGTGCCCCATCTTTCATTATTTTAATATGCATTCCAGAACACTGGCTTTCAGACTTATGCTCAAGGCATGGAACTTGGAAATCATGATGGTCTTTGCTCTCTACCATGAGATATAGATACACTTATGTCCATTATCATATTATTCATTCATGCAACAAATATTTGAGAATTTGTTGTGTGCCAGAAATTATTCAGGCTGCTAGGATTAGAATAAAGAACAAGATTTGGAGCCTATTGTTAATTAAGAGGGATAAGTTTTCTAATAGAAATAAACACAATAATAAATGCAGTCAGATCTCCACAGAAATCTGTATTAATTCATTTTGTCTTCCCAACACCAGATGAGGCAGATAGGGAACACAATTATGTACATTTTGTAGATGAGGAAACCAAGGCACAAAAAGAAGTAAAAATAACTTCCAAGATCAAACATCTGGTGAGAGGCAGAGGGCCTGGCTTCCCTTTCAAGGAGTGTGACTTGAGTACTTGCCAATGTTTAAACCAGTGATTCTCAACAATAGCTGTATCAGGAACTTTGGAAAGTGGATTGTTAAAGCACAGATTGCTGAGACCTACCCAGACATTTTCTGATTCCGTAGGTTATGAGGTAGGGGTCAGGAATTTGCTTGTTTACAAATTCCAAGAAGATGTGGCTGCTGCTGGTCCTATTGGTTCTGGGACCACACTTGGGAACTACTAAGCAATGCTGCCTCTCTATAAACTTACTTGTTATAATGATCTGAGAACCAAATTCTAGTTTGCATATAAAATCAGTTGGGTTACAGAGGTACCCGGGTGACTCAGTCAGTTAAGCGTCTGCCTTTGGCTGGGTTGTGAACCCAGGGTCCTGGGATTGAGCCCAGTGACAGGCACCCTGCTCAGCGGGGAGTCTTGCTTCTCCTTCTCCCTCTGCCCCTTCCCCCACTTGTGCTCTCTCTCCACCTTTCTCTCTCTCAAATAAATAAATAATCTTTTAAAAAATCAGTTTTGTATCATATCATTTCAATACATGCCAAATTTTCTGGAATGAAACTTCCAGGTAAATCAACAGAAGATTGTACTTTGTTCTGCTGGGACTTAACGAAGTTATCTAGCACTGACACCTGACCAAGAGCTATCTAGCACTGACACCTGACCAAGGGCTATCTAGCACTGATAACTGACCAAGGGCTATCTAGCACTGACATCTGACCAAGGGCTATCTAGCACTGATACCTGACCAAGAGCTATCTAGCACTGACACCTGACCAAGGGCTATCTAGCACTGACACCTGACCAAGGGCTATCTAGCACTGACACCTGACCAAGGGCTATCTAGCACTGACACCTGACCAAGGGCTATCTAGCATGAACACCAAGGTATGGTGGTTGAATGACCATCTGATGAGATATTTGTGGGTTTTGTTTTGTTTTGTTTTGTTTGAGGCAGGGTGCAGAGGGTGAGATGGAAAGAAAGATTCTTCTTTTTTTTTTTAAGATTTTTTATTTATTTATTTGACAGAGAGGAGAGAGATCACAAGTAGGCAGAGGGGGGTGGGGGAAGCAGGCTCCCCGCCGAGCAGAGATCCCGATTCTGGGCTCGACCCCAGGACCCTGAGATCATGACCTGAGCCGAAGGCAGAGGTTTTAACCCACTGAGCCACTCACCCAGGCACCCCGGAAAGAAAGAATCTTAAGCAGGCTCCACACCCAGTGCAGAGCCTGATGTGGGGCTCAGTCTCACAACCCCAAGATCATGACCTGAGCCAAAATCAAGAGTCTGAGGCTTAACTGACTGAACCACCCAGGTACCCGGATATTTGTGTTCTAACTCACTGAAATGATTTGTTTTCAGAGAAAAGGCATCTGTCACTTTTATCCTGATTCTACAATTTTACATAGAGGCACAAAAAGTATCTGAATATCTTATTATTATTATTATTATATCTTATTATTCTGTTTTCCAGTATATTGATCCATGGGCATTTTAGATGCTGAAATATGTCTTTGAATTAGAAACTTAATTAAAATATTTTTTTATTCTTTATATTAAATCTGGTATATTTTTCTTCTTTATTAAGTGTGTAACTGGCTTATATGTACATTTCCTTTCAGAATAATAAATACCTCTATAAAATATTTGTTATAAAAATAAAACTTAGGGCCTCATCAGTTTGAGAATCACTGATTTTCCTCCTTGCTAATGGAGACAGGGCAATATTTTATTTTGAGGGGGAATAGTTTGGGAGTTAGTAGATAATTGGAGATAAACTAAATTTAAAAGCAAGGTACCTGAGGCTTATTTTTGAATCTCAGTAACAGACAATGTGACATTGAACAAGTTATTATGATCCTTGGATCTCCATATTCCAATATTAAAGTCATCCCATTAGACTAAAAGGTCTCCAAGATCCCTTTTTAGTTATCATTCATTGAAAAAAGACTATTTAGGGGCACCTGGGTGGCTCAGTTGGTTGAGTGCCTGCCTTCGGCTCAGGTCATGATCCTGGGGTCCTGTGATGGAGCCCCATGTCAGGCTCCCTGCTCAGTGGGGAGCCTGCTTCTCCCTTTCCCTCTGCCCCTCCCCCTGCTTGTGTGTGTGTGTGTCTCTCTCTCTCAAATAAATAAAATTTTAAAAAGAAAAAAAAATACTATTTAAACTTTCTTCACAATTAGGTATGCTACTTTGATTACACCTATCAAAGAAAATTACAATGGGACTGTTCAACTCTCCAATACTGACAACCTAGTAAAAGTTTTAACGACAAATAACTTGCTTTCCCAAGGACATAGAAAGGCAGTGCTACTCTGCCAGTGTATCTCTAAGTGTGTTAGCTTAATTACATGATGTCAACTTTGAATCTTAAGTATAGGACTGTAAAATCTAAAAGGCCCCACCCTTGCCTTTGCAGTTTGTGCCTGCATTACAGAATATATCCACTTTTGAGGTTTCAAGAGTGACTCCTGTTGCCAAATTGAAATTGGCTTTCAGGCTTAGAAACCAAGGTAAATATCACGAAGAAGAAAATTCTCCTCTACCCTTCAGAAGTTCTTCTGGTGGGGCTAAGAATTAAATTGACATGGATCAGAATAACAGGAGGAAATAAAATGTGATTTTGTATGTACGGGAACCCCACACACGTGAGCAGTTCAAAGCAAGAAAGGTAAAATGAGGTATTTATGCAACCCGAGCTAAGGAAGGGATAGATAGGGGTCTGGCGCCTCAAAGGGGAGGGGTAGGATTCAAAAGGCAGTAAGAAGAGCAGGTATTTGGTATTTAGATGTTTGCCCTGCCATACAGGTGAGTCAGTCAGAAAAAAAATGTTATCTCTGGTAATAACTCTCATTCTGAGAAAAATTCCCATTTAGATTCTTCTAGGTGGTTGAGGGGCAAAGAAGTTTCTCTTGACCTTGTAGTCTTGACTGCCTTCAGCTCAAAATGGTCCAGGTGCGCAAAGGGCACATTTTGAGAGGACTTGCCCTGAACACTTTCACTTATGTATTTATTTTTCACTCCAAGAAAATTTGAGTGTTTTTGCATCAGAATCTAGGGATACAAAGGTGAATCATTTGAGTAATGTGCATATTTACTTGTAAGCAGTGTGATGAGGGCAAAATGCATGTGCCCCACAGGGCAGGGACATAGAAAAGTGTTTTTTGTTCATCACTCTCCCTTGATGCTGACAAAAGTCCTGATACACACAATGGGCTCTGTGCACAAAAGGAGCCCCAACTTCCACCAACAGCCACGAAAGTCAGAGAAGCTCTCAGAGAAAAGGGTGATATTTAAACTAAGCCAAGAGGCACTTGGAAACAGTGCGACCTAATAATTATTGGCAGTCAGACTGGCACACTGAAACCTGCTCATAAGACCAGCTTTCTCTCACCAGCTTCCTTCCTCACTCTGGGCAAGTTACTTCCTCTCTCTGAGCCTCTTGCTTTTCATCGTTAGAGGAGAAGGGGTTGAGCTACATGATCTCTGACATCTTTTGTGCATGTGTGTGCAGGTATGTGTTAACCAAATCCTATAAAGTTTGGGGGGGGGGGACCCGAATACCTAAAAACTGCAAGTATGCACTACAAATGAATTCTCTTGTGGATAATAAACATTAACAGGAAACTAGACATAACTAAGCAAAAAATGGTTGTGAAAGTTTTGGAAAACGGAAGGAAAAGCAGTTCTCAAACGGTTAGGGTGAGTGGGTAGCAAGAAAAATTTTTCCGAGGGAGGGAAAAAAAAAAAACTTGAGTTGGTGAGGACTAAGCGGAGCAGAAAAGCAAGTAAAAGAAAACTTCACTTGTTAGATCTTTCCCTATCTGGGATTTTTTTACCACCTTCTGTTTGTTCCCTCCTGCATCCCTAGCCTCACCTTCTTCAGTCTCCCTCCGGAGACCTTTTTCTGATCTTTGGTCGCCTCCCCGCCGGCACACACACTCTTTTTCTCCACGTACCCCGCCCAGTTACTTTTCAAGGAGCAAAGTCACTGTGGCTCTTAACTCCTATTTTGAGACGTCCCATGGTCTTAGAACCTGTGCCTCGCTTCTCCCTAGGGTCAAGGTCCAGCCGCAGCCAGGTACCGAGCAGCTCGTACTGGGGAGGCCTCACCTGCGGGCGGGACTGCTCCGGAGCGCCCCTCCCCCGCCCCCGGCGCCCCAGACCCCGCCCCCGCCCCCGCCGGCCGCGGGTTTCCGGCAGCTCTGCTTATTTTAAGGCACGCGCTGCCCGGATCGCTTCGCTCTCGGCCCTCCGCTGTCTGGCTACGGACCTCGGCTTTTCCCCTCCGGAGCCCCGCCAGCATGGGTCTCCGTCCCCGCTCGCTGCTGGCCGCCCTCCTGCTCCTCTGCGGCGTCGGCACCGCACACTGCGATACACCTGCCAACTGCACCTACCCTGAGCTGCTGGGCACGTGGGTCTTCCAGGTGGGCCCCGTTGGTTCCCAACGCAACGTCAACTGCTTGCTCATGGGTAAGCCGCCGGCGCCCTCGGAATCTCACCCTACCCGCTTTAGCCTGGGACTCTTTCCTTTCCGTCCCCGAGCTCTTCGTCCCCTAGTCCCCACATGGAGCGTCCCCACCCGGAGCCAGTGCTAGTGGGAAGCGGGGTGAACTCAAAGCCCCTTGGGGTGTCCTTTCCTGCTCCAGGTCCAAGAAGGCGAAGTTCAGCAGCTGAGAGCTTATAATTTCACGTTTCCTTGGTTATTACCGGACCTAAAACACTGTCTTCGGAAACTTTCCACTCCCCTTAGTTTTTGGTTTTGGTCTGTTTAGTTCGGAAGAGAGTTTAGACTGTGCAATCTTTTGATCTCCCTGTCCAGTGTGAATTTTTCTAAAGTTTGCCCACGGAAAATAAGCTCAGACACTGGAGAGTATAGCGAGAAAAGTTTATTGGGTTGTTTTTTTTTTTTTTTTTTTTTCCTTTTGTTAGCTTGTGGGAAAGAGCCCTTATGCCCAGAGTTTTTGATTTACACGTGTGTTGATGCTACTAGTCCAAGAAGACTTTGGTATGACTCCACACGGTTTCATGTATTGCAGGGAGATAGATAAAAGTTGTGCGTCCCGTCCCCGCCCCCCCCCCCCCCGCCTTGTTTTGGAAATAACTCTTTAACCATTAATTTGGGAATGCCCAGAGACAAGCACAATGTCTGGCTCTGGAAAGCTGTCAATATATACCTAGTGTTAGAACACCACGGGGATATTCCATATGCCCTCAGTTAATGTAACTACACAGAGGACAAGGAATTTAGTGAAGGGAGAAGGAAAAAGCAGTCTCCATTCAGAAGAGGCACTCTTGTTATGCCCAAACCCTTAACCCCTGTGGCATATGCAGAGTGCGTGAATCTCTCTTCTGTGATTTCCTTGTCAGCAGAAGATTGTGAGGTCATTTGTTACTAAAACAGACCTTTTCACTTGTCCAGCTCCAGATGACTATGTGGCATTTCCTAATCCTGGACATTACAAACCTTCTGTTTTAGTGGAATGTGAAGGTCCAAGGGAGAGGGAGATCAGGATTGACACTTGTTCTGTCATATGCAGTCTCCTATTTCAGAGCATTAATCTGAAACTTGGAAAAACCGTCCAAAGTGTGAAACCTCCAGATGGACACAGCAGAGCCCTTTCAGGCAGCCTCTGCCTGTAAGTCAGACCTTTGACTTTACTCCAGTAAATTTAGACACACATGTATCTACACCCCATCTTCTGAAAGTTGAAAGCTTAGTTCCTGTCAGCACAAAATAGCTTTATAGGATAGAAACCGTGAGTTTGATGAATACTGTGGAAGAATTCAGATTCTGAGGTTCTGAACTATAGAGCCATTGAGTTGAAAAAGACTCCTTTCCTTCTCTGAAGAGGTAATTTCCTTTGTCCTTATAAGCTGATATCTTTTTATATTTCCTTTTTTTTTTGATAGGCATCTTATATTCTACCCATTTCTGTGTATCATTTTAAACATCCCATATTCCTCCTTTTCCTTAATGGACAGATTTCTTCAGTGTTTGGATGTTCTGGGAAGGTAAGGGCTTTACTTTCTGGTGTCTCTGCTGGTGGCTACTTGACATCTCTATCTGTTGAGCCCTCATTTCACAGGCTTGCCTCAGACCCCCTGTAGGAGTGTGCAGAGGGAAGCAACAGGATGGAGACTGATGTCTTCACAAGCCAGACTGGTCCAAATCTGGTAGCATGAAAGGAAAGCCGCTTAAAAATAATGGAAATTATAGAGGAGATTTCCCCTCCCATTTGAAGTCCAAATAATTTTCCTTTGTTGTGAATTTTTCTTTCTTTCTTTTTTTTTTTTTTTTTTTTTTAGGACAACCAGAAAAAAAAGTAGTGGTTCATCTTGAGAAGTTGGACACAGCACATGATGATTTCGGCAATATGGGCCATTTCACCATCATTTACAATCAAGGCTTTGAGGTTGTGTTGAACGACTACAAGTGGTTTGCCTTTTTTAAGGTTAGTTTTGTTGGAAATGCATTTGTATTTTCAGTGATTTGGTATCTGAAGCTTCTTCTAATCAGACCCTCAGAATTTTGGTTTTTAGATTAAGATAACCAGAAGTGACACCACCGGGCACCTGGGTGGCTCAGTTGGTTAAGTGTCTGACTCTTGATCTCCGCTCTGCTCTTGATCTCAGGGTCTTGAGTTGGAGCCCCACACTGGGGCTTGGGATCTCAGGGCTGACTGATTCGCTTCTGCTGCCGAGGGTCACAAGAGAGTATCCTATTGTATAGTGCTAGCCCAGGAAAATACCAATAGTTAAAGTCTATTGTGTATCGCTTTCACACCCTCGTAAAGTCGGGGACTGGCTGCTAGAATGTACTAGATATATTAATGTGACTAACTCACTTTACTAAGCTGAGACAAACAGATGGAGAACTTGAGTTACTCCTTGGGCTAAAGTAAAAGATAGCCCTGCGAGTCCAGCTTGTTTTCTTCTTTCACTGGGGAAGAAGTCTTGTTCGTTCTTCTGTTCTAACACATTGCTTCCAACTGCAGACACATTCTAGGGTAATGTTAGCAGAGTGTTAACTGGTTTAAGTGAATTGAGGACACAAACCTGAGATGTGCTGTTTCTTCCTATAAATAGAGTATAAACAAACACAGACTTTCTTGTGAAGGAGGGTTTACAACCTTTGGAACATCTGCTAAGAGTTAGCCAGTTGTAGGGATTCATGGGAAAGTGGGGAAAGAAAAGATGATGAAAAACAAAACACCAAAAAAACGTCACCTCTAAATGTACTGTGATTTCTCTTGTGATTTAATCACTACAATATGGTGTTACATCTAAGCCAACTATTTTCCTTAGCATAACTCCTTCCCCCCCCCCCCCAGCGCCATGAGAATCCCCCTTTAGCATGAAAAAAGGAAAGCGACAACAGGAGAAGAGATGATCCCCTGTTGCTTGGATTGGCTGCCCTGATAATCAACCCGGCGGAGCTGATCTGTTGAGGGCCGGCTGTTCATTTTAGTAGTTGGAGCTCATGCTTGACCATATATGAAACATTTTACTGTCACACCCGGATACTATGTATTAAAAAAAAAAATACATGGCAGTACCTATATGAATTTTTAAAGTTGCAATACTTTGATGGTAAGTAGAATTCATTGCAAATATAATTCTTGGTCTGCACATTGATGAGCCTAGGGCTCTACAGGCCTTGTAGGTGCTCCACGGTAGTCCTTTGAAAGTTCTTTGCCTTCATGTTGAGAACCACTTGCCTTTGGAATTGAAGCACAAGGAGGTATTCAAGACAGTTGTTCACTATATACTCTACCCGCCCTCCCCCTTGTCCTTTTTTACCTGACACATACTAGGCACTTGGTCGAGACTTTGTTTAAAAAATGAAAATGAATCAGTGAAGTAGAATTCAATTGAGAAAGAGGTTGAATAAAAAATGATTTAAAGGTTAGGGGCGCCTGGGTGGCTCAGTTGTTAAGCGTCTGCCTTCGGCTCCGGTCATGATCCCAGGGTCCTGGGATCGAGCCCCGCATCGGGCTCCCTGCTCCGTGGGAAGCCTGCTTCTCCCGCTACCATTCCCTCTGCTTGTGTTCCCTCTCTCACTGTGTTTCTCTTTGTCAAATAAATAAAACCTTTAAAAAAAAATTATTTAAAGGTTAGATGGAAGTTGTATATAAGTAGAGATGAGTCAATAAAATAGTTTTACCCATATGGCCTAGAAAATTTTTTATTCTTCCCTTCTATAGAGTGGGAGAAACTGTTGGACAGACTTCTAAAGTCACCATTTAATTTCCTGAGCCATAACCGGAAATAGATAAGACAGTTTCCCTATATTAGTACTTTTCCATCAGTTACTCTGCTCTCAGCTTAAAGAGGAATCCAGAACTGGTAGGGACAGAGGCAGCAGCTGGTGGCTGGACGAGGAATCCGAATACCTCTTTGTATTTCTCTTTAAATCACAGTGTAAGCAGATTTGGTATTTTTCCATAGCCTCAGAGCATAAGTCCTAGGGCAGTAGAGAGCCACTTTATAAAGCCAAATGAGGTTAGAACTGTACTCAGCCACACTGTTATAGGCTAGAATCCTACCTAATCACAGCCTCCTGAATGGCGTCCTCTGATTAGAAATAAAAATAGGAAGAGTGTTCTTTCATTAACTGATTCCAGTGTATTTCTTGAAGTGCCTGTTTGACCGGAACCGTTATCAGAGCTGTTTTCTTGCTGAGAAATCAGTCACTCTGACTGGACAATAGTTAGGCCTCGTGATAGGATCATAATTCAATAAACAGAGTAGAATATACATAAGATACTTGGCTTGAAAATGTTTTAACCTAATCAAGTAGTTCTAGGTCACCATGTTTTGCAGAGTGATAAAATCTATGTTCTTTTAGCAAATCCAGCTGACAAGGTCATGGGGAACGGAATTTTCAAAAATCTGAGAAAAATGATAGAGTGGAATTGACTTTACTTTTTTTAATATTTTATTTCACGCACGAGAGTACAAACGAAATGCGCAAAGCACATGTGGCTTTTGAGAATAAACATTAATTTATTTTTAGAAATGAAGAATTACCAAGGCATAAGCAGCATTTGTTATTTAAAATGTCTCCTGTGAACTACAACATCCTCCTTTTAGCCTACCACTGCTCAAGAAACATCTGATGCTTTTGCCATGTACATCTATCTCTCCTCTTGATTTTGTTCATTGTTAGTCTACACATCAAGTGGATTTCTAGATCGCTCCATTGACTCATACCAGACCCTACTGCTTGTTTCCTTTTGCCTTCAGATATGCTGTCATTAGATGGCACATTTGCATTCGATCGTCCGTACTGTTGCTGCTCGAGCAGGTGATCTGGGCAGGGTATTCCTTTAGGCTGCTGGTCTGCCTTCTCCGCAGACTACCCTACAACTCAGCAGACAGCTTCCACATCATTCTCCCTGCATGCCAACTTCGAAGCAATTGTGATAACATTCCTATTGGTAGGAATTGGCCTTCTTAAGTTGTCAGGAAGTTGTCTCACTTGGCAGACAGGCATTTGTCATGACACGAGGTTTGTAAGCTCTTCCCGCCAGCCCTGCCCGCCCCCCCTTAGTTTTACCTGCTTGAGACTTTGGGAGTGAAGTGGGATCATCCTTTTTTTTTTTTTTTTTTTTTGCATATGACTTCAAGCTAGATAAAAGCCTGGAAGGAGAAACATCTCCACACTGAAAATTTTTGGATAGTTTGAGTTTGGTAGGAAGCACTGGGTATATATTCTCAGAAGATAAGTTTTTCTACTCAACTTTCCGCATACACTCAGTTATCTGAAGGCTTTATAGGAGGATACAAACTCAAATGCATTTAGGGCCCACCCAGGCAGGTACCTAAGCATTTGAAATGGCCCTAATGTAAAACAATAAGGAGTAATTAGACCTATGACAAAATGGAAACTTTCTTAGAGGCATTCATATTCATTTTCCTTTTAAAATAATGTACTGGCCAAAATAAATGACAGTATTATCTGCAGGTTGGTTTCTATGAGTCCTCAAATGTAATCACTTTTCCATTTGGTTATAATCAGCAAACCCAACCGTTCTTCCACTGCTTGAGAGTATCTGCAGACTAAAAACAGCTGACTTTTTTTAAGATTTTATTTATTTACTTGAGAGAGAGAGATTGTGAGTGAGAGAGAGAGAGAGAGAAAGAGACAAGAAAGTATAGGAGCCAGGAGAGGGGCACAGAAGCAGACTTCCCATTGAGCATGGAGCCTGATGAGGGGCTCGATCCCAGAACCCTGGGATCATGACCTGAGCGGAAGGCAGATGCCTAAGTGCCTGAGCCACCCAGGTGCCCAAGCAGCCAACCTCTTAAATGAAGACCAAATGTAAAGAGACAAGATGTTGAATTATGGCAACTTGGTGTTGGGTAGATAAATGATTTTTTTATTTTAAAGATTTATTTATTTGACGGAGAGAGAGAGATCACAAGTTGACGGGGGGGTGGGGGGGGGAGCAGGCTCCCTGCTGAGCAGAGAACCCGACACGGGGCTCAATCCCAGGATCCTGAGATCATGACCTGAGCCGAAGGCAGAGGCTTTAACCCACTAAGCCACCCAGGTGCCCTGATAAATGATGTTTTTTTTTTTTTAAGATTTTATTTATTTATTTAACAGAAAGAGGGAGAGAGAGAGATCACAAGTAGGTAGAGAGGCAGGCAAAGAGAGAGGGGGAAGCCCCACATCGGGGCTCTCTGCTCTCTCCCCGCTGAGCAGAGAGCCCCGATGTGGGGCTCTATCCCAGGACCCTGAGATTGTGACCTGAGCTGAAGGCAGAGGCTTTAACCCACTGAGCGACCCAAGCTCCCCGATAAATGATTTTTTTTATGCTTTTATGAATTTTGTTCATTTTTTATGATCCTAGATAAAGCCATCTAATCTAATTGCACAGAGGAAGAAAGTCATATGAAAAAGATTAAGGCCCAAAGAACACCCTCAAGTTGAATAGACTTTCTGGCCTTTTCCTGCTTCTCATTTCACTTTCTCTGAGGCTAGAGAAAGAAGCAGTAGAGCAGGAACTGATTTTGTTTTGAAGATTAAGCCATTCAGGGGCTGAAGAAGATGTGTAGAAGGGAAACTAGACTCATGGCTGAAATTTTTATTTTATGACCATCAAGCAAACTTCATAGATTTTCTTTGGGGCCTACCAGTCTTAGTAGAACTCTAAGCTAAGAAACACTTCCATGGGTGTTCCTAAAGCAGGTTGGTATTGGAAATGAGCCGTATGTTGGGAAAGCCATACCAGAGGATTTATAGCCCATTTTGTGTGCTACTGACTTGTAAATTTCCAGCTCGTCGCAACCGCTAGAAATGTCAATCATGTTTCTACAATTAAAGATATGGGAATCTTGTCACATTTTTTTCACTCTGCTTTCTGGGTTCATTTTTAAGATCTAATGGTTTAGCTTTCGGAATACTTGTTTTTTGGGTAATTTATTTTAATATAGATTCAGTATACTGAGATCCAGATTTTGTCTTTTTTTAAATTTTAACAACTTGTGGTTTACTCTTAAGAGTGTTTCAATTTAGGGAATGGATCAGAAGTTTAACAGTCGTGCCTAATTTCGTTTTCTTTCATGATGATGCTTAATCTTAATGTGATGACTTAGTTTCCCATTGTGAACTCTTCATAGGATGTCACTGATTTTATCAGTCAGTTGTTCATGCAGCTGGGAACTGTGAGGGTACATGATTTGAGACATCTGAGGAACAAACTGGGTGAGCTCCACTGAAATTTTTAACTTCTTAAAAGCCAGCAATGTTTGTTGATTCATCTGGGCGAGGGAGACTGGAGAGATTTGGGATTTCACGCACGTTTCTTGCTTGAGCCTGCTTATTTGCTACTTCTCACCTGCCTGCGCTATCTTATGTGAGTGAGCTTTCACTTTATTCTCTTTGCACACGTCGAATTGGTTCTCCCGAGTCTGATACTGCTAACCTAAGCAGACGTGAACCCAAAAAGATCAAGACTCAGTTAAGAAAAGGTCAGCCCAAGGTTGTTTCACTTCCTTGAAGAAGCTGCGCCTCCTGGGGTTGCTCATTTTTTTCCTAAAAGGGCTCAAGAGGAAACCATGGGAGGCTCTGACATTTTAGGTCTGTCTTCTGGTAGGGAGGGTGGCTCTTCCAGAGAAATCGACTTACCTGCCCCTCATCCCTGGGAGACTCCCCCATCTTTTTCAAACTGGCTCCTGGCTCAGAACACAGACTACTGCCTAGGAGGAAGAGGACCTTTTTCACTCTTTTCATTCTCCTCACACTTAGAAAAGATATTTAAATCCTTACTCTCACTGGATCCATAATTTTAAAGGTCTTAACATTTTTATGGGCAAAGGGTGGTTAGAGAGTAAAGTTGATAGGGACTTAACCATTCCTTGCATTTTAACACAATATTATTTCCCCTTTCCCTACCTCCTTACCAACTCCTAAGTACAAAAGGAGGATATGAAAAGGGAACTGGGGCAAATGTTGGAAGCTCCACAGCTTTATCCTGTATCAGCATTTTCCAAACTGTTGATGGCCCAACAGCCGCCCACACATCTGCTAAGTAGGAATTGCTTATCGGTTCTGTTCACTTCATCTTGTGAACCTTTGAAGGTGGTTCCAGGCAGCCACCAAGAATGGATCAAAGTGGAAATTAGAGCTGAAATTAAAAAGCTTTTTTTTTTTTTTCTGAATTCCTAGTAGTTAAGGAAGTATAAGATTGTGTTGAATCGTTTCCTTTATTTCAGAACTTCTCAGAATCTTTAATATATTGGATAGCGGTTGCTTAGGAAGATAAAATAGGAAACCTTCCCAAAATAAGTTCACCACTTTTTCCTCATAAAAAATGAAGTCTTCTCATTTTTTGTGCAGTTTATAAAATTCTGTCTTAAAACTCACACTCTTCCTTCTAATTAGGGGGACACCTCTATTAGAAGATAACCACCCTCCCTCAGTATTTACTCTGTAAATGGGTAAATAGCTTTGTACCTGGAAGTAAGGATCAAAGCAGTATTAAGCCTCCAGGGAGAATTTGAAAGGTATATGTTTAATGGATCTGGGTTGCTGGATTAGCCTGTTTCTTCTAAGTTCATTTTAAAATTAGATTTATACAGTGGTGGTTAATTTCAAATGCATCTGCATGTGCTTCTTGAGCATGTTGGCTGTGTGCACGATACACGTTGCTTAAGCATTTAGCTTTTGAGAATGGCCACTTTTTGTAAATGTCTTAAATAGCTTTTAAAATTTACCAGCATTTCAAATACTAGGTCTGTTTAATTTTCTTTACGTAAAGTAATATGATTAAACATTCTTAAGAGACAGTGTGATCCTTGTTGGCTTGTAACTCTAGTTTTTATTGTCTTTTAGTTGTTAAATAGAGCATCTGTTGAGGGGCTCTTTTAAAACAGCCTCCACACACAGACTTTGGGGCTAGGAGGCAGAGCCGCATGCAGCCATGGACCTGCCTCTTTGACAGCTTGCAGAGGCCTCGGGCAGCTGCATTCCCTTCTGGAGTCTTGTCTTTGCCTGTAAAATGCTGAGGAGTCCTGGTGACCTACCTCCAAGGCAGCTGCCCTCCTGAACATTTCCTTGGAAAGCAGCAACCGCCATTTTGAAATGTGAACAACCCGAGACAACACAGGAAAAAGAAAAGTCTAGAAGTCTTAGGTGGCTCCACCATTCAGCCTTTGAATGAAAGGAACGATGATACCCAGCTCACTTTTTTCCCTTTTGAATATTACTCTATTGAAATGATTGTTTCCAGACTGACGAGGATTTCAATGTTGTGTTTAATTTTGTTTATCGTGCAGATTTTATTTCCGGTTATATTATCTTTGTGTGCGCCTTCTTTCTCTAATTGCCTTGAGGAGCCCCAGCACCTGTTGTAAGGAGAAAATGCTTCGGGATATCTTGAGACACACAGATATGTTGTTGGTGTTAAGACGGTTCTGTGGAGGACTTGTCTGGGGGAACAGGCTTGCCGAGATAAGTCAGACTGCTCAAAGGTATTTTTGCAGATCATAGGCCTGCACTACCCTGGCCAGAAAGATGGGGTGATTAACACTCTTTTTTTTTTTTTTTTTTTGGTCTGTTTTTTGATTAGATGCCAGCTTTGCACTAAGAACCTGACCTGCTTTACCTTACAAGACTCTTTTGAAGTAGGTATTACTAGCTTCCTTTTATAGATGGAGCAGATTAGTCTCTTAATAGTGTTAAAGCTCAAACTGCATCTAATTATAAAATGACAAGGGCCAATCTCTCAAGCCTAAGGACCTCCTTGGGGCTAAAGAGCAAAAGAAAAGCAGTTTCACAAAGAAATGATGGTACTTGGAGTAACATTTCAGTAGATTTTCTGGTGAATCCCAGTTTATAAGCATCATGAATGCTAGTTTAATGGAATGAATTGCATTGCATTGGCACCTTTTGAAATTTTAGCGTTCTTTCCTAAACCAGGGTCCTTTTCAAGAGGATTATTTACCTTCTTTCCTTTTGTAGTCCTCCAAATTGGAAGGAGAGCTTTGTAAGCTTCAAATTAGTTACAAATTAAGTACCCTTGCCAAGTTGACTTCTTTCAGTTACACTATTGTTCACACTGATCGCTATCTTTCAGCTCTTTCCTACTAAACAATGTACTAGTTTCCTGCTCAGTTCAGAATTAATAGCATCCACAGTAAACTGAAAATGTGGGGCTACACCTAGTCCCTATTTTCTGGGAGGGCTCTTCTCCTGTATCTTTGCTTCAATGGAGGAATCTCTAGATACCAGATTTTCATTATTTTATTGGTTCAGGTAACTTTTAATGACCTCTGAGAGGCACTGGTCTGCTATTCTGGGCAGGTCATGCCTTATAAAGGTGAAGTCACTCTATTCCCGAATACTTATACCTGGATAGTTTGTTCCATCCTACCTCTGGACCTGATAATTCATCGCTCAGGACCTTGATGCTGCCTCTGTGAAACCCTCCCCAGCTCTCTCTGTTAGTGAGAGAAATGGCATTATTTGGTTCACGTTGTTTTTTGCAATCAGCTCTGCTCAGGTAGTACTATTCTAACTGCTGTAGACGTGGAGTGATTTTGATAGCACGTTTCACCTTCTTCCAGATTGAAAATCTGTCACTCTCCCCCCGTGTCTTCAGAACCCAATTACCGAGGACTTTATAAGTGTTTGGAAAATTGACCACACTTCTCTTGTCTCTTCAAAGGGTTTTCACAAGTATTATCAGCTTACAAAGAATTAATTCTGTAGGCTTCTAAAAGCACAAATCAGGAACAATGCTATCTTTATAGTTTTGGTTCTGTGTTCTAAAAAATACCAGGTTGCCTGTCTCCAGAGTTCTGAAAGAGTTATATATTTTCAACCTAATTTCCAGGATGTGAATACTGACAAAGCAGCTAATGTGTATAAGAATGTATTTCATATGGAATTTAAAATCACCTCTACTGAAGTCTTTTTTTTTTTTTTCTATTTCTCTGAGCAGCTTTGCACATAAATGTTTTGATTATGGAGAAGACGACTTGGTGCAGAATTACAGGTTATTTGTGTTAGGAGGTGCCCTAATATAATACCGCTTAGCGTTCTCTGTCATAATTGCTTGTTCGTCTTCTCGAGTCTTTAAATTCTGAGGGCAGGAATGTACTTTATATTAGCTAATCATTTTGTTCTCTATGTATAGTGTGATCCGTGAAAACTAGACCTTTAATAAATGTCTGCAGAAGAAAGAAAATTGAGTAACATTTGTTGTGTTGTCTTGTTGTTTCATAGATGTGTTTCTGGGAGTACCATTACCTCTGTGTACTTAAGGTCTGTGGTGGACCCATAGGCCATATTTGTTGAATGACGTGGTGGAAAAGAGTTGAGACATTTAGATTTTTTTCGGCCTTGTTTACATTTTAATTTTTGTGTGAGACTGTAGAGGCCAAGATAGGGCTCAAAGTTCTAACTTTCAGAATTACTCAAGAGTAAGTTAGCTGTCAGGGTAAATAGTGAGCTTTATGATGGCAGTGGGTCCCCAAACCATAGAGAAGGCACAACCGGGAAAGAGTCTGGAATGCTATAGGTCATGCCCTGCCTTCCCTTGTCCTTAGAATAGTGAGAGGCACCAGCCAAAGGTGAGATGAGGTGAAACTCTCAGATTTCTACCAGTCTCAGAGTTGAACAGTTCATAAGCAAGGAAGTGAGGAATGGGCCAAGGGATTTTGACTACTCTGTTGAGTAGAGCAGTTTTAACTAGCTCTGGGATATATATTTTCATTTAAACTGAATGTCTTGTAAGCAAGGGCAACAGATTTATGACCCTCCATTTCCACATGCCAATCCAGCTGCCAGTTCCTTCAGTAAAATGCTAGAAGGTATTTTGGTTGCAACCACTGTAATGATTTCCTGGCGGTTTCAAAATTCTTTGAAATTCAACTTTTTAAACAAATGGTTAAATCAAGTTAGAAAACTAGAGCTAATTCTTGAAACTGACAGAAGGAAGTCTGTTTCTTTCTGAGGAAAAATGTACTCTTGGGGAAGTTTGGCAAAGTATCCATTTAGTAAAGTGTGCCTGCCTTGTTCTCTTTTGTTTGGCTTTACTCACGCTCTAGACCTGACAGCAAATGAAAGCAGTTAATCTACATTTAGATAGATATATATATATACAAGAAAAAAAGGGCAAAACTCCAGTAAACATTTTTCGTTATTCAGTATTACTGGAATGTAGTATCTCCATGTATATGGTTTGCCATTAAGTCATTCGACTTCATGCTAGGGGTTCTTTTCGAAAGTGGTGAATGATCTTGATGGATAAGACCTGGTTCTCCAAAATTTTTATTCTGTATTCCACAATGTGTAAAGGTACATTTAAAAAATTATAAACCTGCAATACTGTACTAATAATGTTTGCTGTCAAACACATGGCATAATATTAAATGATTAAATATTTGAGTCACTTGCTGTCACAAATATGGGTCCTGCCCAAATAGATTTCATGATGATATCCTTTGAAAATAATACAAAAGTATGCTTCATTATCATAAAAATCTGTGACCTGTCATTTTTATACTGAAAATTTTAAACATTTGGAAGCAGTTTTTCCCCTGAAAATCTTTTAAAAGATTTCAGTAGTCTTGATCCATTTTGTTAAAAATAGGACGTGTCAAAGTTCAGTAAAGTTTCGAAGATTTGCTGTTTGGGATTAGGGTTGATGACATTTAATGGGCAATTTTTTAAATGGAAATATAGTCGACACATGATGTTAGATTAGTGTCAGGTGTACAGGATAGTGATTTGACAACTGTGCGTTCTGCTATGCTCACAAGTGTAGCTCGACCAATTTTAACTGAAACATTTGCTTTCTTGATAAATAAGATGAGAAGCTGAATACTGCAGTGATGGAACCACCTCAAAACAGCCGATTTCAAAAACTCACATTGTTATACAGCTAACAACTCCTATCAGGAATAGGGCAAATGTAAGCTTTGCCCTTCTCTTACGTCTGCTTATATTTATTTGCAAGTTCTGGTTTCTCTGCAAGCATTTTAAGGCATTTGTTCATTTTGTGAGAATTAGCTGAATTAAAGCAGAGACATACATAAATCACTTTAGGCGGGCACGTGTAAAAGGAAAGAGGCTGTGTCCTAACCATCGAATAGGTAAGCAGGCTGCACGGCAGGTGAACGTGGGACCTTGCAACTGAGTGGTGGTGTCACTGTTGTTTTGGATATTAAATAACAATGGAAGTGGGTTTTCAGTTTTATTTATATAATTACAAATGTAAACAAATTCCATGTTTCCCCTATATTCCAGGGGGTCATCTTTTCGTCTCATTTTGGAAGCCACTGGTTGACGAGATATGTTGAGTTGACAGATGGGGCTTAGTGTTTAAATTCTTCCATGGCAAAGATAAAGTCTTAAGACAACTTCATATACCCCATGATAACAGGTAGTAATATTTAAATCGTTGCTTTTTGAGTGTTTCATAACTTTTTAAACTCTTGACACTTCAGTGTCCTCTTTATCCTTCATAGGAATCCAGTGAAGTGTAGGTTTCATTCCCATGATCTGGTGAAGAAATTGGGGCTCCTCAGATGTGGCTTGCTCAAGTGCACGTAAATTATAAGTGGAAGAATGGGATTTAAAGGGCAAAGTCCTTTTTACTAAACTGCTTTTTTCTCCCAGTGCTTTACATAAAGTATTCAAATATTTGCCAGGTATATTATTAATCAGGGAAACAGTGGAACAACTTGATTTGAAAGCCCTCCGTGTCAAAAAGCAGTTGGGAGAGATCCAGGGTAAATAAGTTCTAAAGTTAAAAATAAGTTCTAAAATATTCCAGTCTGTTCTTTTTCACATGGTTAATATTACTAGATAAATGTAATTGGAGAGTTGATAAAATGAGTGGGAATTTCAGGAGGGGTTGAGAGTGTTTGGCAATCCAGCAGTAATTTTGAAGAAGCAAATGGATCGCTATGGAATCCTAACCCTAAGGGCTGGTGTGTGGAATTTCTTTACATTTTATGAAGTTATCTCTTTGTTGAAACTGGAATAGAATCTTAAATTATACCATCTGTGCAAGACTGTATTCAGACTCTGCTGTTTACATAAGTGAAATAAATGAAAACTCTTAAAAAAAATTTTTGGGTGCATTTCAAGCTGGGTAGTGTGGCCAAAACTTCAACTTCTTAAGTGGTAATAATGTCAGAAATCACAGAAGAGGTATTTCGTAATAGCCGCAAAAAATGACAGATACCATGAGAACGCTCTGGTCAAGAAAATAACAGAGCACAGCATGTAGTCCTCGCAGGCTAGAAGGTCCTGAGCACTTGGCTTCTAGAGTCGTGAACTCCTCCTTTCTACTGAGTCCCGCACAGTGATATTAACAACCCTGCGCTGCCTTTTATGAGGTAATTTCAGGGTCTAAGATCTTAGAAGCACTGCACTTTGTTATAAACTTCGTATCTTTTCTGAGTTTCTTGTGTTACTGCTAAATGGGACTTGGCACTTGTTCTTTCTCTTCTGTTCTTCATTCATTTATTCCCTCCCTCCATACCTAATTGCTTCCTAATGCCAGTTTCCTAGTACACGAATGAACAAAAAATCCTGTTCTCACAGCGCTTGTTTTCGAAGACAGAATAACCTCAGAAGCTCCTGTGAAAATTAAATGGCTTAGTATATATAAAACAATCTATGACGTGGAGTCTTTTATCATCCTGATTTTATGGATGAGGTCATAGAAAGGGCAAATAACCTGCTTTAGGGTCACACAGCCAGTAAGTGGCAGAGCTGGAGACGGTCGAGGCAGTCCAGCCTGAAGACCATGTCCTTGACTTCTACTCCCCTCCCATTAAAATCCCTTGGCAAAAAAAATGGTAAAAAGACTGAACAAGCCAAGGCAGCATAGATACCTGACCGATGGGGAAGGACCGTTGACTCGTTAAGGCTGCTAGAGAATGTAGGTTGCCCTTAAAGGGCTTGGACAACAATTTGGAACTGACTCATGGGAGTCAGTTAATCTTCCCCAACTTTTTTTTTCTGCCGATGGGAAGAGTGATGCCTCTTATCCCAAGGAATCATGTGAGCCTCAAATGATACAGATAGAAACCCTTTGCAATTGGGATTTCAACTTTTGCTGCATGGCTTCTAGGTATCTCCTCTCTGTGTTTAGCAGTTGACTAGTATGTTTACTTCTCTAGCTCTTTGAAGATAAAGGGTATGAAGAAGTGGTCCTCAGTATGGGGACCCCAAGGTCTAGGAGCCCCAAGGTCTATACCCCTTGGGTATAAACTCTCATTTGACCACCTTCTTTAGGGCTCTTTGTTTGTCCCCTGAGATTATATTATCTCTGTTTTCTTGACCTTCTAAGATGATGAGTGACCTGTAAAATTTATAAAGTGTGAAGTGGTAGGTAAATGTAGAGATGCTGTGACACCATAATGTCGAGGAATCTAGGGGCCTCGAACAGATGGCGTAAGAGACTGCAGTGAAACCAGTCCTGCTTTGGTGAATTTTTCCCCCCCTTTTGAATTAACAAGTTGGCCTCCCTGTCACAGGGAAAGTTCATTTGGCCTTACATGTGATGCTGGTAACTATGACTCACAGTTGTCAACCAGGTGTGTAAAACCACACATGAAAAACATGGGGCCCAGTTCTTCCAACCTGAATGCCCCTAACTCTTTTGGTATCGAGGGAAAGTTATTTCATCTGTGATCTAAATTTCTGCCTAGATGGGGAAGTTTCCCGGGCTTCTCCAGCATGGTTAGCTTGTTGAACCACATGATGTCGTAATGAATTATTTACATCTGTTTCCTTCGTTGAATTGTGAGCCTCTTAAGGGCTGGGCTAGGGCCCCTTCAGTACATATGTATGTGTGTGCCGAGCACATGCACGATGCCTGAGAAAAATGTTACCGATAAATACTTGATAAATAAGTGAAAGAACTTAATGAAAATACAAAATCGGTTGTATAAATAACAATTTTTTTTTTCCAGAAAATGCATTCCTAATTCGAAACATAAGACCATTAGTAGCCTCTGACAACATCTGCACCATCCCTCGGGGTGTCCTCTTCTAAGACTTTGTAGGCTGTAAGTCTCATTCTTGGGAAATAAGAGTATTTTTTTAAGTGATTAATTTCACAAAATTTATCTAACAGTCTTCATTTTATAAACAAGAGAATTCCACCCTGAGACCTGTTTCACCTTTTGTTTCCATTATTTAAAAAACTATATTTCAGAAAAATTTTATGTATTTGTCTTCAACTTAAGCACACGTCTTGTAATTTTTTTTTTCTTCTTAACATAAGTTTGCTTTTTTTTATGATTCTACAGAGGGGTTGATGCTCTTTTTCTTATAAGGCCAGATAGTAAATGTTCCAGGCTTTGTGTGTTCTCTGAGGCAGCTGCCCAGTCCTTCTGCTGTAGCATGAAAACAGCCATAGACCGTGTACACACGAGTGGGCCTGGTTGTATATGAATATAGTGAAACTATATTCATAGCAGCAGGCAGCCTTCTCTGGCCCTACTTTACTTACCTCTGTCCTAGAGAACTCACATTTATCACGTAGAATGCTGTATAATAGTAGTATTATATATATAAAATATTATAAATAGCATATATATTGTATTATAAATGGGATTATTATTATTATTATTTAAGACTTTATTTATATGACAGAGAGAGACACAGGGGAGAGTGAGCACAAACAAGGAGAGTGGGAGAGAAGCAGGCTTCCCGCAAGGCAGGGAGCCCAATGCAGGGCTCGATCCCAGGACGCTGAGATCATGACCTGAGCCGAAGGCAGATGGGTAATGACTGAGCCACCCAGGCACCCCTAAATAGTATTATATTTATAGATGAACATTTAGGACACTGTTTTGTTCTTGGCTTTGTTTTTTAAGTTTTCTGTTCTCTTGCAATGAGTGTCTTCCTATGTTTAGCTTTTTTTTTTCCCCATTATGTGTATCTGACAGTTTCTATAAGGTACATTTCAAGAACTCTTCAAAGTCTGGTCCGACCGGTTTCTAAAACCACAAGGGTGGGGGAGCTTGGCCTAGCTCCACCAGTCCTCTCCGACCAGTATGCAGTAGAGAAGGGAACGTGACTGAGAGCCTGTGCCAAAGAGAAACAGAATGCAATGCTCAGGGGTTTAGGTTACATCTTACAAAGTTACCCATAGTGCTATGGTTTTCATCTATAAAAATAACAGTTGCATGTAGTTTTGACATAATACACATTTTAGTGACCTTCTCACACAACACACCCTGTAATGTCACAGCTCAGTCAGATCCTAGGCCTCTGCTCAGTGTTCCTCATCCTGAGCTGGGGCTTTGGCAGCGACAGAAGGAGTGGTGAGCTGAAGTCATGCAAGTCAAGATATTCTTAGCCAGAGGTAGACAGACAGGTCTCACAATATCACGAACAACCAATGCAGCTGCAAAGTCTAAGTATCTGTGAGTAATCCATGGTGACATATCCAGTGCTGGGGAGCTAAAGTGGATGGTGAAGCCCAAGATTCAAATCTAGCTCCTTGGGATCATAAAGCCAGACATTTTTAACTCTTTTCCTAAATACATGCTTTAAATTCAGAGAGTGACAGATGCAGTAGGGTAATTTTATTTTATGTAGAGTTTAACCCATACATTCCTCTAAACTCAGGGTTTGCAAACCATAGACCTGTTTTTGTTTTAAGATTTTTATTTATTTCAGAGAGAGAGAGCACAAGCTAGGGAGACAAGCAGAGGGAGAGAGGGAGAAACAGACTCCCTACTGAGCAGGGAGACCGACAAGGGGGCTTAATCCCAGGACCCTGGCATTATGACCTGAGCTGAAGGCACACGCTTAACCGACTGAGCCACCCAGGCACCCTTCACAGTCCTGTTTTTGTAAATAGAGTTTTGTTGCTACACAGCCTACTTGATGCTTGTCTGTATTCCCTATACATCTTTTATATGGCAGTGGCAGAGTTGAGTGGTTTTTTGTTTTTTTTTTTATTTGAGAGAGATCACAAGTAGGCAGAGGCAAGCAGGGTGGGGGGGGGAAGCAGGCTCCCCGCTGAGCAGAGAGCCTGATGCGGGACTCGATCCCAGGACCCTGAGATCATGACTGAAGGCAGAGGCTTTAACCCACTGAGCCACCCACGTGCCCTGAGTTGAGTGGTTTTGACAGAGGCCTTATAGTAGTTTACAAGCCTTAAAATATTGATTTTTCTGGCTTTTAAAAAAGAAGCTTGCCAACCCCTGCACCACAGGTAAAGTAATATCCGTCATATTTATTAGGAGTTTGCAAACGGTAGCCTGTGAACCAAAAATAACCTACTGTGTACTTTTGGAAAGTATTTCAACACAGCTGACTGCCGTGCCAATTTGTTTGTGTTGTCTGACTGCTTTTGGGCTTTTGTTCTGTTAGATTAAGTCAATGCCTGAAATCGGCCCAAGTCCCTCCTTACTGAAACTGAACCTGATTTGTTTCCTTCCTCCTGTACTCTGTGCTCTCATTCTGCATTATGTGTCCCTCTTCCATGAGGGGATATTAAAAGAGGGGTTTATAAGCTCTGGAGCCTAAGTATGAGTTCAAATCCCAGATCTATCACTTTGTACGTGTTTTCCCGTATTAACTTGGCAATGAGACAGAGGGCCATATTCGTGAAATTAAATGGAGAGAATATTTAATGATCAGGTTCCTCTTAGCACCCCTGTAATCAGAATGTCCTACTCACTTGTGAGGTTGACAGAAGAAAGGATTTTGTTGAGCTGTATGAAGATGTTTCACTCTTTGTTTTGTAGTTTGCTGGAGTCCATCTTCTGTGAGTAGAAAAGAGTATAGTCTGACAGTCTGAGCAGAATTTTGTTTCTGCCCCTTCAGGGCTGTTTCTTTAGGAGCACCGTAGCCTCTCTGAGCTGGGCTGCTATCCGCTGGCTGGTAAAATGGGGTTTTCAAAGCCTCCTTCCTCATAGGCTTCCTGTGAGGATTGAAGGAGGGAACTTTTCTAAAATGCCTGGAATGTGGCAGATGCTCTAAAAATGTTTCTTCCCCTGCTTTGGATTCCCAGAAGCGTTTTCTTACGTAAATCTTATTTGGCACTCAGTGATGGTAATCATAGAAAAGTTTATTTCTCATCCTTTTCTAGGCTAATTCTCAGAATGTAACCTCTCGGGGTGAAGTTTTTATTTTGGTTGGCAGAGTCTGGCTCCCAAGATGAAATGAAAAAGGAGCGTCTTGCCTGTGAACGGGAGCCAGGGAAAGGGACCTACGAGATGAGCGCTGATTCATTTGACCTTTCCTCCCCTGATCCGATTGCAGTATAAAGAAGAGGGTCACACGGTAACCAGTTACTGCAACGAGACCCTGACCGGATGGGTGCATGACGTGCTGGGCCGGAACTGGGCTTGTTTCACTGGAACCAAGGTGGGAAGTACTCCTGGGAAGGTGAAGGTATACGCAGCCAACTCTGGGAGGCTCCAGGAAAAGTGAGTTGCCACCAGTGGGAGATACATTTAATTTTGTCGTTGAGTATGTAGAAGTATGTGTCTAGGTTAGTTCTTGGAAAATTTAATTTTGATTATATGAAATTTATTTGACTTCGAAACGGAAGCCATATTCTGTGAAAGTTTCCCAGTGTTGAGTAATGGAACTGAGAGGAGAAAGTGTTTTTTCCGCAGCACTCCAAAAATAACGGACCAATGATGGCTTTAAAAGGAAATTTATATGGGAGTCCATAGAATTGCAGTGACTAATAAAGAAAAATCATTTTATTATTGCCATGTGATAACATGCTATAGAACTCACATAGATACATACATATTTGTTTATGTCACAACAGATGTAGGTGATACTAATTGAAATAAATTTTATCCAAGGCAGCGAATAACTGAAATAAAAATTCCTAGTATTTATGGAGTGTAGTAATTTGCTAGGGCTGCCATAACTAAGGACCCCAGACTGAGTGGCTTAAGCAACAGAAATTTATTTTCTCACAGTTCTGGAGGCTACACGTCCAAGATCAGTGTCAGCAGGTTTGATTTCTTGGAAAGCCTCCCTCCCTGGCTTGACCGGGCCACCTTCTTCCAGGGTCCTCACAAGGCCTCCCACTGTCTGTGTCCTGCTCTCCTTTTCCCAATAGCAGACCTATCAGGATTGGGACCACCCATGCAGCCTCGTTTTACCGTAATTTCCCTAGTAAAGGTCATATCTCCATGTACAAACACTTTTAGAGTTGCTGGAGGTTAGGACTTGAAGCTGTGAATTTTGGAAGGACACAAATCAACCTAAAACATGCAGTTAATGCTTTTGTTCAGTAAGGTCCAGTTTAAGTAAATGAACTACACAAACAAGACATTTCAGATTTTATTCACTTGGATGGAAAAGATAAATGGATATTAATGATAGCAACTTTTTCTGTTTCATTTAGTTTATGAAATCCACTGAAAGTACACATGAATAAATCATCCCAAGCCAGACCATGCTGGCAATGAGTGATTCTGTTGTAGAGAGGTTGGGGACGTGAGTTTAAAGAGGACAAATGGTACTTGTCTGAGATAGTACTCACCAAGATATAAACTAATAAATCCCCTCCATTTTGAATATACCTTTTAAATTGCTTTGCTTGGCTTGATCCCTGAACGATGCATTTCCTATTAAACTGTTCACTTTCACCGCACCATTTAGGAGGTACTATGTACTAATGTGCTCTTTCTGATTATTTCAAACATTGCCTCATTTAATGAAGAAGCTACCAGCTGGAGTGCTCAGAACCTGTGTTATTTCACCTATAAAATGAACACTGGGGACTAAATTACCTTCAAGGTCCCTTTCAGCTCCTAATGACCTGTCATCTTATAGTAAAGTACATTCTTTTTAATATCCTTGGATCTTAAACACTGAAAATAAGTGGTTAGGACCTAGCTTGTCATTACTGTAATGCACACCTCTGTGTCTGATGTTTGCCAGCCCTCCTTGATAAAGCGAGGGAAGTAGGGCTGAGTTACTGCTTCTTGATATGTCAAAATCAATAGTGACTCATCAGTAGAAAATACTTAAAAATACACATTTACAATTTAAAATTTTACCCCCACGTCTAAAGAGACAAACAACTGTAACTAGTTTTTGTTATTGTGTGAGTGTTGTCAGAAAAATGATGAGGGCAGTTTTAAAATCTCTTAGGTAAAGGTACCTCTCTGGTTTCACACTTAGCAACGAGAAGGGAAGAACTTTGATAAAAACGTATAAACATTCTGAATATAGTTGCCTATCTTTCTTATTATCTTCAGTGCTCCCAGGTTTTTTGATTATATCAAAATACTTCCCCGCTGAAGATCTAAATAAAAAGAGAAAAAGTTCACAGTATGGCTAGATGTTACTCAGATTAGGCGGATCTTGCTTTGCATAATTGGGAAGTCTTGAATAATGAGTCTCGCTTACATGACAGAACCTTCTTTAGTAGAAATAATATGGTATAGTCTGTCATTCCTAGCACCTGGCACATAGGTTTGATACATGTTTGAATTGCATGATTAATCAACTCCCCAATCTTTTTGCTTTGTAAACATGCTTTTTGTGCTAGATTTATTTATATCTGTATCCAAGCATTTGATAACAGGGAAACCATTGCTACTCAAACTTTAAATGGTACTATGAATCAGCTGGGAATCTTGTTCCAATGCAGATTCTGACTTAGGTGGTTTGGATTGGATGCTTAGAGGACTTCTAGGTGCTGCTGCTAATATTGGCCTCAAGAACCAAATTTGAGTAACAAGGATATAAACCCAGATCCCATGTAATATTTTTTTTTTGCACCATATGGTAATAATGCTTGCCATGTTATATGTACATGATACACAGTTTCTGCCATCCTCTCCTTTTATTACTATTATTACAAAGTTAGAAAGGTAAATTGTACAAACTGTAGAGGATGGGGAGAGGTGGTGATCCTACGTTGTCACTCAGATAACCATTTTTGGCATTTAAAAAATGTATTTAGAATATAAATATATTTTCACAAAAAGTGATTAATTCTATCTAAACTTCTTTGATAGCCTGCCTTATTAGTTAATATAGTGTGAACACTCTTCCATATCACTTGTTAAAATTAAAACCCAATTATTTTACCAGCAAAAGATGGTTTTATTGGGGAATAGCACAGAACTGCAGTTGGGACAAGCAAGCTACAGCAAAAACTGTAGGCAAGGCTGCAGAACAAAGGAGAAGCAGGCTGTTTTATAGAGGAAAGGAGGGAGTTGGGAAGGCTCTTATAAACAAAAAGTCCATTGGAGTAAACTGGGAGGTAGAAGTATAGTGGCTTCTCATTGGCTGAGATGTGGCTCTCTGTCATTGGCTGGGCTGTTCCTCCTACTGGAATGGTACATGGTATTCACATGCAAGGTCCCTGTCTTCCTGTTGGAGTAGCAGGTGATGACCAGTGGTAGGGCATGAGAGCTAGGTCCCCTGCCAGCCTCCTTACTCCCATTTTCGTGAGGTTTCCCTTTAATGTTCACACATGAAATGATGTTCTGTACAGTCTTATTGAATAAACTATGTGGTAAATGAGGTACCATTATTTCTTTAATCATTCCTTATCTTCAAATGCTTATTTAGGTTATTTATAATTTTTTTAAAAGATTTTATTTATTTGAGAGAGAGAGAGAACGAATGAGTAGTGAGCAGGGGCAGAGGCAGAAGGAGAAGCAGACTCCCTGCTGAGTAGGGAACCCCATGCCGAGCTCCATCCCAGGACAGTGAGATTATGACCTGAGCTCAAGGCAGAGGCTTAACCCACTGAGCCACCCAGGTGCCCCTAGGTTATTTATAATGTATCGCTATTATAAGTGTTTCATTAAACATCCTTATACATACATCTTGAATTTTTATTTTTATAGAAGACATTCCAGTTCCAGGCTTTTGGTATACATGTGTATCTCCTCAGGCAAAAGTTGAAGGGTGCTTTTTGGACCCTCCTCATAGGTCATCTCTTTATGTATGAACCAAACCAAATTTGCTTTGGTGCCAGAAAAACCGACTTTTGTTTGACAAAAAATATCAACAGAAACTACTTATGAACAACAGTTTAAACTATGAGTAGCAAGGAGGGGGATGCATTTCGGAAGCCTGATAACTTTAGAGCCAGATTAAGGGGATTTTTCAGATAAAAAAATTGATAATATTTATTGCTAGAGAGTCTGATGCAATTACTCATGGTTACCAAGGATTCTTGAGCTGATTAGTGGGGTCATACTCTGAATGCCTCACTACAAAATGACTTGAGTCCAGTGAAGTTTCATGAAGGTTAGGAATATTTCATGACTCTAGGGCACCTGGGTGGCTTAGTTGTTAAACGTCTGCCTTCAGCTCAGGTCACGATCCTGAGGTCCTGGGATAGAGCCCTGACTCGGGCTCCCTGTGCTTCACCCTCTCCCTCTGCCCCTGCTTGGGTTCCTTCTCTCGCTGTCTCTATCAAACAAATAAATAAAATCTTTAAAAAAAATATTTCAAGGATCCTTAACAGTTAATTTTTGTTTTCTGAAGTTGGATTATTTTATCTGATCATTTCAGTTTATCTAAATTTTGTGTTCTGAACATAGGATGTTTGACTATACCATTGACTGTTATGGAAATTCAGTATTATATTTCTCTCTCTGCACTGAGGTGCACTTGGTTTATGGTTTTTTTTATACTAAAAATGTAAAATAAAGATTATTTTGAAGATTTAAATAAAGCGGTTCAGTTACATTACCAAAAAAAAAAAAAAAAATTGCCTTCCTGAAAGATTACTACACTTTCTACTTAGGTCCAGAGTATAAGGGTGCCTCTTTTTTTTTTTTTTTAACTTATTTATTTGACAGAGAGAGAGAGAGAGATCACAAGTAGGCAGAGAGGCAGGCAGAGAGAGAGAGGGGTAAGCGGGCTCCCTGCTGAGCAGAGAGCCCGATGCGCGGGGCTCGATTCCAGGACCCTGGGACCATGACCTGAGCCGAAGGCAGAGGCTTTAACCCACTGAGCCACCCAGGCGCCCCAAGGGTGCCTCTTTTAATGGAGTCTAATTACATCAATAAAGAGGGTAACTGAAGCTACCTTATTTTTGTTGGCAGCTCTAATAGGCTCTACAAATATAACCATGAGTTTGTGAAAGCAATCAATAGCATGCAGAAGTCTTGGACTGCAACCAGATACATGGATTATGAGACGCTCACTCTGAGAGATATGATGAAGAGAGGCGGTGGCCAGAGAATGCCGAGGTAATAGAGCTTATATCCCTTTATCGCTAATGAAGGTGTTTGTGCTGAATGCCACCCTCCCTTCCAGCCCGCTCTCCCTGGTTTGCCCACCGTTTTATTGGTCATAGCAACCTCAACTTTTGAGGTTATCTTTGTTCTGTCTCCCTCTCCTTTCCGTAGGTCTTCTGGTGCTCTCCGAGTCCTATTTATGGGTCTAGCTTTCACAACATCTGCCACTTCTGTCATTCCCTGGCCATTTTCTACATGCTGCTGTAGTGTTTTATCCTTTCTCTGCTGCATTATGACCAGTCTCTCTAGTCCTGTCTCTCGGGTCTCTTTCCCTCCCTGCCCCCCTTCTCTGAAATGCCAGTTTCAGCCTCCTGTACCCAACTATGATTGTGTCACTACCTGTTATCTCATAATATATTTATTGGTAACCAAAGTCATCTAAATTTGACCACGCCTATATTTAGTACCATGACCCATTTTCACACAATATAACAGTTACGAAATCTTTGCTTTCAAGTTACCTCCATTCATGCAGCTCCCTTTGCTTCAAGTATCCCTCAGCTTGCCTACAATTACTCAGACCTGTCACCTGTAAAAATCTCAAAACGCTCTTTGTTAAAAGGTCCAGCAAAAATTGCTTCTTCTGTATCAATATACGTCTACTACCCTCACTCAGCCAGAAGTGACACTTCCCATCTTTAGCTTACACACCCCATGCCTTACTTCTTACTTAAGGAGATTGGGTCAGATATACTTTGAATTTATAGAATCAGGAATTTGGCAGATTTTTAAAAATTTCCTCCAAACTATAGCTGGATCTGTCAGAATATATGGTCCCTTAACACGGGTTAAATGGCCAAGGATATTCCTATGATGCCATACCTTGTTACAGGAGAAATTGGTATAAACGAAGGGCAGAGAGCTCAATAAGTCGTGTAGGTAGGTTGTTTTTTTCTCTTAGTACATTGAAACATTCTCTAGTTTTTAGAGAATGCAGTGATTATTTCCTTAACATATATTGAGAGTTTTTGGTTCAGATTTTACTTGAACAGGTTAATTAACTAATTGGTTAAGTAACCAAAATGCATATCTAACTTTAATCCTAACATTCCGACATTTTTCAACTATGAGGCTATATGGAGAATTTTCCTATCCCAACTGATCGCATTCTCTCATTATTCTTCCCCTTTCTCAAAAGAATCTCATACAGTATTAAAGTGTATTCTAAGGAATTTCTAGTCCATGAGACCCTCTGGTTAATGGAAATTAGGAAAGGGAGCATGCTCTGTCCCTTCTCAGGTTCACTAAAGTGACAGAGTTATACTGTGCACGTGTGAAACAGGAAGCTGAGAACCATTTACTAAAAATCCAAAGGAGTGTGAGAGGAAGAGGTGTCAGCTTTTGAGCCTAGGGGTCCCGGAGCTCCCGTGTGAAAGATCTGAGCCTCAGACACGATTGGTTGGCCGTGCCTCCTGGGCCATGCTGCTTTTGTTTGATGATTCTGTCCCTCCACCCAACCCCCTTTGTTTTAGAGAAAGGCTAGCTTTATGAAGGGCTGCTTTTAAGGCTAAGGCTCCATAGAAGTCTAAAGGTAAGAGATAGACTTGAAATGGGAAATACCAAAGCAGACACTGTGGTCTGGCTGCTGGTTTTCGGTAGCATTTTTGTACATGAATTAGTTCTCTTAGAAGAATCCAGTGACATAATGGAATCTCTCAGAGATTCTTTTTTTTTTTTTTAAAGATTTTATTTATTTATTTGATAGAGACAGAGATCCCAAGTAGGCAGAGAAGCAGGCAGAGAGAGAAGGGGAAGCAGGCTCCCTGCCGAGCAGAGAGCCCAATGTGGGGCTCGATCCCAGGACCCTGAGATCATGACCTGAGCTGAAGGCAGAGGCTTTAACCCACTGAGCCATCCAGGTGCCCCTCTCTCAGAGATTCTTAACTGGAGGTTCAAGGAGTCATTGAGACTGCCGAAAGTGTAGAAAAATGTATTGGGTATGGTCATGTCCCTGAGTTCAGAGCTTTCATCGGATTCTTAAGGAATCTAGACCCAAATGAGGAGCCTGTAATGTGTAGTGCGCCTGTAATGTTGGTGAGCTTCTCTGTCTCACCAGTTCCTCTTTCACTCTTCATTTTCACATCACAGAGATTGCTTGTCACATTGTTGGTATTGTCTGCTTGACAGGCAAACACCCTGCCTTAAAGGATGCCAGGAAGAAGCAGGTTAACATTGGAGTGGCTGCTTTGGGCCAGATGGTCACTTAAATAAATGTATCTGCATCATGTTTAGTCCTCTTACTGACATGGATGGTGATGGTGGTAGTCATCATCATAAGAGCTTACTCTATTAAGGATTTGCAGAGACAGGAAGTGTTCTAAGCACTTGTTAATCATTACTACATTGAGTTTTTATAATACTCCTTTGAGGTACATGTGATTATACCCATTTTAATAAGAGTTAGTTGGAGTTTTCTGATGTTAAACTCTTTGACAAATGTCACACAGCTAGCAAGTGGTGAAATCACTGCTAGGAGGTCAGTATGACCCTAAGATACCTGCTCTGAAATTACATTTTGCTGCCAAACTTCATTTCCTCCTTTATCTTTCAAATCACATACATCTTAAGTATATCCAGGATAATTAGTTAATATCTGTTGATTGATCGATTCTTTTGGCCTCTCAGTGTGAAATCATAGAAACTGTTTATTTCCTTCCAAAAATTGTTTGTACCCTAATTCTTTTTTAAGATTTTATTTATTTATTTGAGAGAAAGAGGGAGAGAGGATGAGAAGGGAGAAGGTCAGAGGGAGAAGCAGACTCCCTGCAGAGCTGGGAGCCTGATTCAAGACTCGATCCCAGGAATCCAGAATCATGACCTGAGCTGAAGGCAGTCGCTTAACCAACTGAGCCGTCCAGGTGCCCCTGTGTCCTAATTTTTACTTATAAATCTTAAAGGAAGTATCCAAGATTTGTTTTGACTTTTCTCCTGCCCTATGTATACTGTTTTCATGGTGCGTAGCTTTTTTTTTTTTATGTACCTTGGTTATTCCTTGGGTATTATCCAAGTTGTAAGTTTTGTGACTTTACAACGTCTTTGTGATTGTAATTGCTCTGTTTCATGTCTCTTAATGCTGTCCTTCATTGGTCAAAGACCATCTCATGTTCATCTCTGTATCACATATAGCTTCCAGCAATGTCCCCAGCTTAGTTAATATTTTAGTGAAAAGTTGACACTTCTGTATGGAATGCGCTATCTATTTTTATAATTCTCAAGGTTACGATGGCTATTAACATGTGATTCTTTTTTCTCTCCCTTTATTTCATCTCCCTTCCATTGCGTCCTAGCCTTGACTTACATCCTCTCTAAAAGAAGTATGTGCGAAAGGCAGCTCCTTGGGAGTACTTGTAGAGGACACGAAGAAGTCCAGAAATAATCTTTACCAGTGACTAAATTGGAATCTGGTCTAAAGCACAGGATAATCACTGAAAAGTCAGAACAGTGCAGTCTGGCAATGCCAAGTTGACTGAGAAATTCAAGTACTTACATTACCAGAAAGATACATATTATCAGCCTATAATGGTAGTGTCCTCACTAAAGATGGTAGAGCATAGGGGGCTGGTGAGCAGGGACTACTCCAAAGCAGTCCTTAAATTAGAAGTTGGGGAAAACTCCTAAAGGGATTTCTTCCAAGCAGTGGGCAACAGGCATTTTAGATAAAAGGAGCAGCAGCACAAAAGACATAGAACACTGAAGTCATTTAGGAGACTTGGAAAGCTCCCAAGAAATCTAGTGTGTCTAGAGCTGGAATGCTGTTTTTCTTAAATTGCTAATAAAGAGAAGCTTGTAGAATGATTTTCTTATTTCCAGACAGTGTGTCTACCCATCCTTCCAGGCAACTCTGCATTGTGTGTCTTACTTTCCAACTATATCATATAGGCTGCAGTTTGATACTGATGAAGCATTTTTGTCTGTTGTTGCTGGAGCTGGTCAGTCTACTTTATACTCAGACCTCTAATTTCTGTGCCTGCTTCCCTTCTTTTCCACCTGCCTCACTATCACTGCCAACCATCTCCCGAGTCAAACCTCAGTAGTTCCTCTCTTTTCTCTGTACCCTTCATAGGCCATCTTTAACTTCCCATGTGTCTACTCTCTTGGTCAAAATTCATTTAAGAAAATGCAGCTATTTAAGCATACTAAAAATAGCATCTCCGTGATGTATAGAACCAGTGTCATTTCATAGAAGAAAGGTACTAGATCCTGAAAAAGACACATAATAAAAGTCATTGGCAAAACTTAGTGGTGTAATTGACGCATTGCATAATGGACACATTGTGTAATGGAAACTCTGATGAGACAAGTGCTCTTTAGGCCTGAATCTAGATTTTTAGGCAGCCAGGTAGCTAAAGTCATGGAATTAAAGGTTAGGAAGTCATCCTCAAAGGAAAGACTCTATACTCACGTCTGATGTGTATTTCCATCCCAGGCCCAAACCTGCACCACTGACCGCTGACATACACGAGAAGATGTTATATTTGCCAGCGTCGTGGGATTGGAGAAACGTTCATGGTACCAATTTTGTTAGTCCTGTTCGAAACCAAGGTAAAAAAGCCTGAGTTTTCATTTTATTCATTTTGAAATGTTTTTTGAACATATACTACGTGCCAGGCTCTTGGGTAGATCCTGGGCATACAGAGATGCAACAGGCATGATCCGCTTTAATAAAGAAATGGAACATACACGGCCAATGGCCGCCTCTTCCTTTTGTATCCATGACAGACTTGGATAAGACAATCTCTCCAGCTGAGCCCAGCATTCTTGGGTATTCTTCCCAAAATACATTCTAACTAGCCAATGAAATTAATCAGTAATAGGTAAGAAAAATACCTCTGTCCTCTCCGGTGGGAGAGACTCATGTAGAAACAAAGGTTTCCATAGAATTAAAATTGGTCTTCCTTCTACAAGTGGTTTGGCGGAATCCTTCTTAGCTCTTTGTCCACCCACTCTCCACCTCCCTCTACCCCCACCAGTTAGTTTTAATTCTGTAAGAGCCCAGAGAAATAGATCCTTTAAATTTTTTTTTTCTGGTAAACTAGATTTTTTGAACCATGTAAGGACCTTTTTAATTCACTTTCTGTCAGAATATGACACACGATGGTAAGTATTAACCCCGCTTCCTGAACGGACACCTTGCACAGCCCAGATTTACTAAAAGTATCACTCTAATTGCATTTTACCCATTATTTTGGAAATGTGATGCAGTATGAGTAGATTTAATAACTCTTCCTCTAATAGTACTCGATACCAAGTTATCTTGTTATCCTAAATTTTAGCCAACAATGACGTGGAGAATCATTTATGCCATGATCAGGTTTATTGCTTCTAAGCTCATTTTGAAGATAATTATAGTACGCATGACTGATTTATTACTATAAAATAGGTGTAGTATTTGCTGTCTGGAAACATTCTGATTAGTGTCTCCTGAGAGGATTGTAAATTAATAACACCCAAAGATAAATTGTCCTTCCCCTTTCCTAGAAACTCAGTGATAATCAGCCCCTCTCACTTCTCCGTGTTCCCACCAGCCCTTCAGTTCCAAGCTCACTGAATTCTTGCCAAGAGTTCTGAGCGCGCGGAGCTTCGAGCAGGTCTTATAGCCGCCAGCCAGCCACGTTCCTGTCCTACACATGACGTCCGAGATCCCCCGTCTTTGCCTTTGCTTTTACCCGTTCTTCTGGGACTCTTCAGCTCTAGAGAAAGTGTGGATCCTGAAAATTCTCCCCTACCTTTCCTTTCCTGGGGAGGGCTCTTTTGGAAAGGGGGGTTAGGAAGTGAGAGGACTTTGAAGGTAAATTGAGGGATGAATGGAAAGTGAAATTAAAGGGTTGATGTTAAGAGAGGATTAAAATTTACTGTCATCAAACAGATTCCCTATATCTCTCTGACAGGATTAAGTAAATAATGTCCGTCAGGTGTTGATTATTGAGAGCCTAACACATGGTTGCTTTCGCTATATTACAGAGTGTTTATAGAGCATCTAACATCTGTTAAGAATTTTTTTTTAATGGCTGGGGATATAAAGACTACCGTGGCATGGCTCTCGGCCTAGGGACTTGCCGTTTAGCAAGATCTGCAAGCAAAATATTAAAATACCATGGAGTAACTACTTAACAAAGAGTTTTTAAAATTCACTGGGGGCATGGAGATGGTCAAACACTTCCCACAAGGTACAGTTGACTGGTGACGAGACAATAATCCGGGGTGGGAGAGGGAGGCAGAAAATAGACTTTTTTTTTTTAAGATTTTATTTATTTATTTGACAGAGAGATCACAAGTAGGCAGAGAGACAGGCAGAGAGAAGGGGGGGGAAGCAGACTCCCTGCTGGGCAGAGAGCCCGAAGTGGGGCTCAATCCTAGGACCCTAAAAATCATGACCCGAGCAGAAGGCAGAGGCTTAACCACTGAGCCACCCAGGCGCCCCGAAATTAGACTCTTTAAAGCCAAATTCTTTGATGCTGGTTTTCTGGTAGCTTGACAAAAGCTATTGTCTCTGATGTTCCATATTGTCTGAATGCTGTAAATATGGTTTGTACAGACATGGGCAATTTTTAAAGGTTCCTCTTTTTACTTCCTTTTGGTTTTCTTTACTTAAGGCTGGGGGAAAATTAGTATTTTCTCTTCTTAAAAACAGGGCTACTTGGAAATTTCCACTAACTTCAGGAACACCAGCATTCTAGAAAACTCAGAATTCAGAATTACCCAAGTTAAGGGAATTCACAACTTTTGTATTCAGAGAGTAAATCAATATTAATGAAAAAAGGAAATATTGGCAGGACAAACGAGGTTTTACCTTTACACTTGAAAACAGCTTTAAGCACCAGCCATGTAGCAGGATTTCTTCCAAGTGTGAGAGGGAGGAGAAGCTAGGAAATTGGAAGACTTGGACTTTCTGGGTTCTTCTCTGCGCTATGCTGTCTTTATTTATTATTGTATCTTCAAGAGAGAGGGGGAGTGTCTATCAGGCCACAGTAGTTAGGAAATGCAGTGTTCTCCTACTGTCTAAACTCTAGTTCGTTTAAGCCTCGTTCTAAGTACCATCTGTACCACTAAATGCAGTGTTCTCCTGTCTAAACTCTAGTTCATTTAAGCCTCGTTCTAAGTACCATCTGTACCACTAGGGCTGGAATGCAGAGACCTTAACACTGTTCCGTGCTGTTCATTTTACACACAAGATAAAAAGAAGTGCAAGGAAGATCCAGTGACTTGCCCAGGGTCACACGGCTGAGTGATAAGCTGGAGGTGGAGAAGACTTCCCCATTCCTTATTCTTAGCTCAGTGTGTCCTCCACTGTGGGAGGCTACAGCTGAACACAGTTAAACCATGTGACAGTCATGTTACCTATTTGAGATGGTAGAAAAGTATTTACTGCAGACCTCTGAATGGGTCAGCTCCCCTTACTCTTTATTAAGCTCTAATCTTCTTAAGGGATAGTAGTCCTTTTAAAATCTGCATTCCGGTCTTGACTGAAGAAAGGCGTTCATTTCCTTGGCAGCTGACACATTCTTCTGGGAACATCAGTGGCTTGAGGAAGGTCATCTCCTTACCTCATTCCCACGGTGTCTCTCTTAACAGCACATAAGAGAGATGGACACATGGCCTAGTCTTCCCACAGTGCTGGAGGGTCAGATGAGAAGAGTTCCATGTTTAGTAGCAAGAGTGATCATTACCGTGGCTGCCATGGCCCAGGAATGCTGGATGACCAACACGGGGCTGTGTCCAGATTCCTGGGACGTTATTAGAAGACTCATGAAAGGAACATTGGCTTTGTCAGTTTACTCTCGCTGATCTAGTTCTTTTATACTCTGTCATTTGAAAGCGAGGTCCCAAGGATAGTGTTACTTGGATGGTTCCAAAAACAAAATGTGCCAGTTAACTTTGGCCTATTTCGTGACTAGATGATGGGGAAGAAAACTTGAAAATTCTTTAAAGTAGATGCAGACCTATAAACTGAAAAGAACACAAGCTGTGTTAGGAGATTGTATTGTATCTAAAAAGGCATCGCTAGGGGCGGCTGGTGGTTCAGTTGTTTAAGCATCTGCCTTTGGCTCAGGTCATGATCCCAGGGTCCTGGGATCGAGCCCCGTGTCGGGCTCTGTGCTCAGCAATCTGCTTCTCCCTCTGCCTTTTCCCCTCCCCACCATGCGTGCATGCTCGCAGTCTCTCTCAAATAAATAAATAAATCTTGAAAAAAGAAAAACAAATTGCTCTTGAGATACTGAGAAGCTCAGCTCACACGTATCCCTCCATAGTTGTCTCTCAACTGAAAGGCTCCATGTGCTGTACACCTATATCATTTCTTCATTATCAAGAATATTGTCAAATGCTTTGCAGAGACTAAAGGAGTTTTTGGGTTTCATTTTGTTTTGTTTTGCCTCCTAAAATAGTCTCAAGGAAAGCCTCATGTTGTAACATTTGCCTTTTGGTGAAAAAGCTGAGATTATGTTCACCTATGGGGTTAGTAGTGTTTGCCGACTGAATCGTCTATATTGGACTGATCCTTATGTACAACAGCAGCAACACTCAATATAAATATATTACTGTATCTCTCTCAGATTTGTCCACATTTCTTTGTAAGTGCTTCACAGTTCCGTTAGGTCACATGTCTTTCCTTCTGATCACTAGCATCGTGTGGAAGCTGCTACGCATTTGCTTCCCTGGGAATGCTGGAAGCGCGAATCCGTATACTAACCAACAATACGCAGACCCCAATCTTGAGCCCTCAGGAGGTGGTCTCTTGCAGCCAGTATGCTCAAGGTGAGTGTTGTGTTTCAGGCGCTATTTACCTGGGTGTAGCTGGCCGTTGCTGACAAAGGTAAAGAGGATGGTGTGTACAGAGCACCTGGGTGCGAGTTCTGGAGTTCAAGCCTTGTCACTCATTAATGAGCGCGTCTCATCGAATTCACTGCACCATTCAGCAAAAGGTTAATAGTTACTATGTACTGAAGGAGCACCTTTTACGTACATTATCTTTGGAGCCTTTTACGTACATTATCTGACAACACTCACAACCCTGGGAAGTAGATAGCCCTATTTACAGACCGGGGTCGGACATGAAGTTGTTCTGTAATATTTCGAAGGCCACATAGCTTTTAAACATTAGAGGTTCAGTTCCAGCCAAAGTTTCGCTCCAAAACCGAATTCATATTACAACCACACTAACACTGGCTTCTCTCTAGGAGACAGTGACAGTTCTGTACTTGGCTTCCAGAACAGGCCTTGGGTAACCATGTAGAAAGGCCAGCTGCCATTGATTTAGAGCAAAACATTCTGATTGTAAAGTTTTCTGCTGTCATTCCCAGATTTGGCCACTAGAAAGTGAAACTGCTTAGGAATGATTCTTTGTCATTGGGCTTTTTAGTCTTTCTGAAATATTTATTTAACCCTAACAAGGTGACTTCTAGGCCCTGGGGACCGAGTAGCAAAGACAGTCCTTACCCTCATGAGGCTTAGACTCAGGTGAGGAAAGTAGAAATTAAGTAATTAAAGGAATGTTGAGGAAAAAATACAGGATTATGGACTTGCGTAATACAGCAAGGACTGCAGGAGAGTGATGGGAACCTGACTTAGACCTTTTCTTGCAGGAGGTGGTCAGAGAAGACTTCCTTCAGGAAGAGCCATGTTGTGGTGTCTGGCTATTTAATAATGACAATAGTGGCCAACTTTTACTGATTTTACACGAAGTAACTAATTTAATCCCACAAGGAAAGTTCTGTGCCTATCTGTATTTTACAGATAAGTGAACAGAGGTACAGAGAAGTTAAATTCTTCCCACAGTTTAGGATCTGAACCTGCAGGGTCAGGCTTCAGAGCCTCCCCACCTGACCACTCTGCTGTAGTTACGAAGTTAGCATTTAAGCTAAGGACAACTGAACAGCTCCTGAGTGTAACAAAGAAGTAATGGAGTAGGAAAGAAAGAAAAGGAAAGGAAAGGGGTCCGTTTCTTCTGTGCCCCTCTCTGACGGAGGGGTAATAACTGTGTGTTATTCCTCCTCAGGCTGCGAGGGTGGCTTCCCGTACCTCATCGCGGGAAAGTACGCCCAAGACTTCGGGCTGGTGGAAGAGGCCTGCTTCCCCTACACGGCCACTCATTCTCCGTGCAAACCCAAGCAGGACTGCCTCCGTTACTACTCCTCCGACTACTACTACGTGGGCGGTTTCTACGGGGGCTGCAATGAGGCCCTGATGAAGCTCGAGCTGGTCCATCACGGGCCCATGGCCGTCGCTTTCCAAGTCTACGACGACTTCTTCCACTACCACTCGGGGATCTATTACCACACGGGCCTGCAGGACCCTTTCAACCCGTTCGAGCCGACGAATCATGCCGTCTTGCTGGTGGGCTACGGCACCGACGTGGCCTCGGGGCTAGATTACTGGATTGTTAAAAACAGCTGGGGCGACAGGTGGGGGGAGAGCGGCTACTTCCGGATCCGCAGGGGGACCGACGAGTGCGCCATTGAGAGCATAGCCATGGCAGCCACGCCGATTCCTCGGCTGTAGGGGGCGCTCCCGGCCTCCCCTGCTCTCCACCGGCGGTGGGGGAGGGGATCCGGCGGTTCCTCGGCAGGAGCCTCTTAAGGAGGAGCCGCTTCAGGAGATCGCAGACAGATGCCTATGAAGATTGTTGCCTTTAAAATTAAAACTGCCTTTGATTTGAATTGACCTCTGGCCTACTTGACAGCTCTGCAGTAACAAAACGCAGGATTTTGTTAGTCTTTTGTAAGTCAAACATGTTACATTTTTCCAAGTCTCTGTGAGAACACAGACTTACTTTCAAGTTGTAAAAATCACGAGAGGAGGGAGCCTGGGTCACCCAGTCGGTTGAGCGTCTGCCTTCGGTTCAGGTCGTGATCTCAGGGTCCTGGGATGGAGCCCCAGGTTGGGCTCCACACTCAGCGAGGAGTCTGCTTCTCCCTCTCCTTCCTTCCCCACCTTCCACGCCCCCACCCACCTTTCTGCTCACCAGCACATGCGCACTCTCTCAAATAAAATCTTTAAAATAAAAATCACAAGAAAATATGGCAATGACTATTACATTTTTAAAAAGCTTTTTGTAAGTGTTCAGGTAATATAGATTACAGAATTTATATCAGTGCTTAACAATTTTCACCACTGACCCCTTCAGTTAGACTCGTGGTTATTACTAAGTACTTTGAAAGCAAAAAGAATTTGAGTGTATTTCAATTGGAAAAAAAAAAAACTGTGGACCTTTATGATAAGGGGTATACTCACATAATGACTGGTTAACCTAAATTTATCCCCTGGATATTTGATAAGTCAGAGGCCAAAAAGAGAAATGAGTTTTGATAAAGATCTGGGTTGGTTAAACTTTCTTTTGGTGTATCTTGCCTCTAGAAGTATTGGTCGGCCTTCACTGGGTGAGATTTACAGCTTCATTAGAGGGAAGTTAGCAGTTTATAGATTTGGACAGATCTTTGGGATCTCCAAGGGGTATTTCACAGTGATAGGAAATTTCTTTGCTGAGTTAAACAGATGGCATCTATTAGAAATGATGTGCCAATCAGGCAGATAGGGTGGTCAGAGTTTTAAAACATAAGCAAAACCCATAAGCCTCTTGGAGCCAGTAGGGGCCATAGGGCTGGCTCATGGGATCTGTTCCTCTCTCTGTATGGAAAGAAGGACTAGCTTAGAAAAGGGCAAGTGATTCAGGTCAGGTCACCCAGGTAGTAATGACTGGGTCTGGTTAGAACCGAGATCTTCTAAGGCCAGTTCTCTTTGAGTGCCTTAGACATTGACTCTCAGCACTTTCCACTAGAAAATCCAAAATGACCAAAGATACTAGGTGTATACTTGGAAATTTCACTTCATGGGCTTTTTGTATTGCAGTTCACTACAATGACATCTTATCTCTCCTTGCAGGAATATGCCCTGTGTCTAAGTGTGGCTTCTTGGGTGTCCTGGCCCATGGCCCCATACCTTTGACTCTCTCACTTCATGATGACTCAGAAGCAGACACTTTGAATGGCAGGCAGAGCCAGGGCACTTGTCATGTGGAAGTCCTCCAAGGAGCTATGAATGCCGTCTTAGTCGTGCTTTATCTCTCGCCTTCCTTATTGCTCTGCGAAAGTGTAAATAGACTTTGAAATCAAGCATGAATTTATTTTTCACTAGAACTTCTAAAGATATTACCTGTCAGGTCAACGGATAAGGTATTATTTAACAGGAAAGCAGGAGCTTATCCTCTGGTTTTCCATTTGCGTAGCCGACTACTGACCCCAAAGGGAGTAAGTCATGAAGATGCAGGGGACCCGTGCTTTTGCACAATTTCATGAATACCTGGGCTGAGCTCTTAAGGAAATCATTGGTGGTATCATTCATAAAATTCTTTAGGAAATACTGAAAGACTCCCTAGAGGTGAGAACCTAACTGGCAATGGGGAGCAATTCTCACAAGCGTGATTAGTTGACCAGCCATGGTTCAAGGAGGCTCTAACTTTCCTGACGTTATGAGAGGGATTACCGAGACCGAGAACTCAGGTTCCACTGCACTTCAACCTGCATTTATCTGCTATGGGAGTCTGCTTTTCCTGTTTCTAGATGACAGAGATATCACCCACCGCTTCATCCCCTGTGGCAGAATTCATTAAAGATGGCGACTAAATGGAACGTCACAGTTCCTCAAGCCCTGTGATTAAACTCTTAAGCTGTAGAAAAAAACAATTTTGTAACCTCAAACTTTGTTTATATTGGTGCTAATAGGACATATAATCAGAGTCTGTTGATGGATTGAGTTCTGTAAAAAAATGGAATGGGAACTCTGGCTAAGCTCCCCAAAGACCTATCCAGGAGAACAACAGAGTTGTATGCGTGGAGACACCACTGTCCACACCCAGCCACCAGCAAGGCGCTGACTTGGGTGCCTAGTGCCTGGACCAGCTTTCCAGCTCTGCTTCCTATTAGCATAGAGCCTGAAGCAGTTTTCCTCACCCCACCTGTTCTTCAGGTGCCTGAATTATGAACTGGAGGTAACTGGATAGATAACCCTCCCTGTGTGAACTCTCTAAACCCTGCTGTTGCGATGAAGGAACCAAATAGATTTGCACTTTGGGACGCCATTGTTTGCTTTCCTTAAGCTCAAGCCTTTCACCATCCCAATTGGGGAAACTGAAGTGGATTCAGATAATGCAGTTCCCCAGCCAGGCGGACTTGCTCACTGACATCCGTTTGACCTCTAATCCCTGAAGCCAAGGACTGGATAGATTTGAATCGTAAGGGATATAAGTAGCTAGTTCTCTGAGGGTTTAAGGCCTTCCTAATACGTAGAGCACGTAAACAGTGCTTGGAACATAGAAAGGAGTATGTAAATATTAGTTATCATGGAAGTCTTCCTTTTCTAAATTCAAATTGTAAAATAATTGCTATGAGGAGACAGCTGAGACATATTCTATTAATAAACAAGCTGTATGAGAGGAGAGGAGGGGCTTGTGAGATTTTTTTTCTTTTAAGGAAGAAAAGAATCTACAGAGGAACACTAGCCCAAAGAAACAGAAAAACCTTCAAAAACTTGAGGGAGGTAATTTTGATTTTTTGGTACAAAGGTGTTTGTTTTTATTTATTTGAGAAAGAGAGAACAAACGGAAGGGGCAGAGGGAAAGAGTCCCAAGCAGACTCTGCATTCAGCGGGGCTCAATCTCACACCCCTGAGATCATAACCTGAGCCGAAACCAAGAGGCAGGCACTTCACAGACTGAGCACCCAGGCGTCCCTTTGGTGGGGAGGTTTTTAAATCCCTCACCACGTGATTGCCTCTGCGGAGAGAAAAACAGTGAGAGGCCATCAAGTTTGGAAGGCTATAGCTGAGAGAAAAGTCACCGCAATTTTGAAGCAAGAAAGACTAAGGTTAAGGTTGCAAAACGTTTATTTTCCTATCGGGGATTTTCCTGTAAGGATAAGGTAAGCATAACGGAGTCACAAAACATTAGTTCTGGAAGGTCATCTTGTTCACCTCTCGTTAGAATACAAATGGGCTTACAGACGTGAAGTGACAAACCTGGGGCTCTAGATAATAAAGCTAAGTCTAGATTCCACTGTATCCAGAACTTTCTACTGTTCCTGCTGCCTCCCAATTACAAAAGGAGAAAGGAATCTGTATGTTGTGAGACACATAAACTCACCTTGTTCTGTAAACTCATTTCTGAGTTATTTTCCAGCTTTCAGAAATCTTATCTCTCAGGAGCAAGTACTTAAGCTTCAGCCCACATGTGGTGGTTTAGAAGGCTTAATTTAACAGTTGTCCTCTAAATACAGCGATATTAATATTTGTTTCTTAACTGTAATAAAGTTTTATTTTTGGCCTAAAGTTAAGTGGAAACTTCCTGACCATGACTGGAAAGCTTTAAACGTATCAAAGTCTTCTGCTCTGACAGGAATTGGGTGGACTTGAAATTGAATATTGGTGGCTGGTCAGTTAGCCACTGGGCTTTCGTTTCATCAGCTGTGAAACATTGGCCTCAATGAACTATAGTTGTGATTGAAAGTGTGAAATTGCCTGGACTGTAAAATGATTGAAACCTCGGCAGACCTGCTTGTGCTACAAAATGTGCTTGTGATGACAGCTGACGAAAATCTCAGGAGAGAAACTAGCCTTTGGACAGAAAACACACCTTTCCTGGTTTCCTCCTTTTTCCTTTCAGAAGTCCGTTTATCAAAACTACTTTTCCTTCATTGCTTTCTAAGAGTTAGCAGAAGTGAGAAATTTAACCTCTGCTTTTCCAAATTTGAGGACGTGATGCGGATCCAAAACATTGAGTTGGAGCTTTCTGTCCTAAAAGGTGTATTTGTTTTTTGAAATTCAATTCTACAGATCATTAAAATGAGAAATAATATGATAAACTCCAAGCCCCTTAAGTTGAAAAAAAGAAAAAGCAGACTTGTTCCTGCCTCTAATGCAGACAGTCTAAAGAGATTGAAATCCTAGCAATCAATGGAAAAGAATTAAGCTGGAGAAGTAGCCTTCCCCTGTGGAAAGGAGGGAAATGCCATGAAGCTAGGGTTGTGCTTTACAGTAATCATGGAGATGATTTGTTTTTTTTTTTCCTGAAATGTATTTTCTGACCCTTCAAAAGTATTGAATAGTTGCAGTGTAGTTTAAGTGATAGAAAATGAATGCTCTCAATATCAGATTGTTTTACCCTCATTCTCTTTTGTGGGGTTCTGGAGAGCTTAAAAAAAATTGATTTTCCTTTAAATTAACTATTCCTGTGGCATCTTAAGAAATGTCCAGTATTCCCAAGAGGCAGTAGACGTGATCCCAGGTCTGCAGGCTGAAATATGGTTGAGCAGCAACAAGGAGGAGTCTATGGAGAGAAAGTAACCAAAGTAGCATTAGGCTCTGAAAATACCATGAACTTTGGAAGCAGACAATCCCAACTTTGAGTCTTTGCTGCTCTAGTGTTCGTTATTTAGAGTTCAGTTATTGGTCAGAGGTTTCTAGGCTTCAGTGTCTGTCTGAAAGCAATGGTAATATTTACCTCTCTGGACTATATGTGGCAAAGTGTAAAAGGAGCAATAAGTATTTGTTTATATATTTTCTGCCCTGTAAAGAGTTTAAAGTGATTTGTAAAGGTAAAGGTGCCATACAAAGTAAGTTCAGAAGCCAGGAGTGACGGCAGTAAAGGAGGATAAAGGTAGGAGAGTGGGGGATGACCTTGAATAAGGTCTGCACAGAGTCTAACACATTGCCTGATAGACGAAGATCACGCTCCAACAGTGGTTCTGACCCAGAGTTGACTTGTCTCTCAGGGACGTTGGACCATGTTAGCAGACACTGGGGTACTCCTGCGGGGCAAGGAGATGCAGTCCACAGTGAGGAATTATTGCGAGTGGAGCAAGTGGTAGAGAAAGCCTGCTCTACAACACGCTCACTGCCTGACGCATTTTTCCCAGCTCATAAGGGTAGTGTAGACCTTGGGAAGGGGAGAGAATTCTGGGGGCTAACGTTATCCCAGAAGCTTCCAGAGAGTATATGAAATTTTTGAGTTGAGCTGTGAAGAATCAAAACTGGGGAGCAAAAGACATGCAAGGCCCAGGCAGTGGGAAAGATTGAAGAAAAGGGAGAAGACAGGGCACTTCTGAGAAGAAGCCCAGCAGACTGGGCCCATTTTACAGTAGTCTTCACCCCCTAGGAACCTGCGGATATGATTTGAAAAAGATGTTAAACTTATGAAACGCATAGCCATGTAGTAAGAGTGGACCATGTAGCCATGGTCCTCATTAGTGCCATGTAGAGGCACATGTAATGAGAGTGCCTCATTAGAGCCATGTAGCTCATTAGTGGACCAGAAGGTGCTGAATCTGTGTTTTGAAAATGGAGGGGAGCAAATGGGAAGAGAGGATGGTAATTGGAGCCCCAGGTGTATGAGAACATTCTGCCGTAGAAGGTGAACACCCCGTCTCAACTCACCAGACTTTCGACCAAGAAAAAAACTTGACTGATGTTCTTAGAGAGAACATTTCTTTAAAGCATTGCCCCTCTGCCCTTGCGAGGTCACGGCCCATGGATGCTTCTGAGACTGATAAAATGACGGATTCTTTCCCCATCAAACAGCACACACTAATCCTAAATTCTGCATAAAATTTCAGTCACCCCTTTGGAGGCAGACAAACCCCAGCAGAACAAAGTATACTTCTGTGTGGATCGGTGCTTTTTCTCCAGCAAGTAGTCACTCCACAGTGCAGCTATTACGCATTTTCTTTCAGCTATAGCCTGGGAGGCACGATTTAAAAGGCTCGGCAGGTGGGGCTCAGGTAGCTGCAGCCATGACCCCACCCTCGGTTGGACCCTGTTGGGACACTGAGCTCCCCATCTGTTCTCTGAGCCCTACTGGCTCTTTTGGTTCCAACCCCTTGTCTTGGTTTCTCTGGGGTTGGGACCTAGTCTTACTCCTCCTGTCGGTGTCATGAGAGCAGGACTCTGACAGCAAAACCCCACCCGTCAATGACAGTCCTTCTCCCGGTGGAAGGACTCTTCTACCGCTTGCTGCCCGCTTTCAGGAATTCTTCATTCTGTGCAGCGCCGGAGCCCCGTGTCTTTGCTCCTGCCTCCACACCGGCAGCAGCATTGCAGCCTCTCCCCCCTGAACCTGCTACCGCAGCTTCAGCCTGGAGATCCCTCCGCGGTTCACATCCTGCCCTGCCCCGCCCCCCCACCCCCACCCCGGATACACAGCGGGTAAGGAGAGACTGAGGAGAGAGGAAGGTCAGTCCCCAGACTGGTCGGTGGCAGGTTTAATAAGCAAGAGAGCTTACAAGGCTCATCTGAAGGCAGCCACCAGATACATAGATCTCTGCCCCTGCCTGCCAGCACCTTAAGCGGACTTACCTGGCTTCAGACATGAGTACCATCTAGATGATTTCAATGACATCTTACTCAAGGCAGTGGCGTTGGAAGAGCTCCCACTGTGGGAACAAGCAGACGGCACATTCCAAGGAAGGGGAGGAAGTGGAGATTCTACCCGCTCAGGTCCAGCTTGAGGGTCAACCAGTGGTCACCTCCTCGCCATTATCTCTTCCAACTTGGCTCTAACTGCCAGACGTCCTTGATTTTTGCACCCACTTAGTTGTTTTTATTGGTAACGATAGCTCCCATTTGTCAAAGTCTTATTTTGTGCCAAATGGTGCGGTAAGCCCTTTAACAGAAAGACAAAGGAGAGTAATAGGGACTGTTTCCTGAAAAAGCCAACACCATCATTTATTGATCCAAAAATTTTGATCAGTGGAAGAATGGGGCAGTTCCCCAAAAGAACCGAGGAAGACAAAGGAAGGACATCTTGGGGGAGGAAGTATAAAGCAGTACTTCCAAAACATGGAGACCTGGCTTCTAATCCCAAGTCAGGGTGAGCTCTGTGATTTAAGGCAAGTTACTTAACCACTCTGATTCCTTATTTGTAAAATAGAATCTTTACAAGGAATTGAATGAGACATTGTATGTAAAAGGCTTACTTACTTCTTCCTTGTCTTTTTGTGGGTAACTATCATACTTGCACTAGCCCTGAGAGATGAGAAGATTCATTCATCTTCTAGGATAAACCAGGATAAACAAAACAGGGTGATCTCAGAGGACAGAGAGGTTATTCAGGCAATGAACAGGGGAAAAGGTATGACATATTCTATTTTAAATGTGGTGAATTTCCAGCTGACCACTGCAAAGGCAGTAAAAGCTTTTCCTTTCAAAAAGCATCTCACCAGAAATGTGACAGCGATTCTTTGTAAGGATTTGGCAAACCTAATGTTTAGCAGATGTGCAACAATTGCCATAGGCTCAAACAGAAGATATTTTCTGGTAACACTGTTGGCCCTCTGAGGGAGAATAGATTATTTTACTCGGACTGCAGAGGCAAGGAAGGTATTAAGGACAGCCACGTTTCTTCAAATATGAAAAACAGGGGTGCCTGGGTTGCTCAGTCGGTTAAGTGGCTGCTCAGGTCATGATCCCAGGGTCCTGGGATTAGAGTTTCAGATAGGACTCCCTGCTCAGCAGGGAGCCTGCTTCTCCCCCTTCCTCTGCTCCTCCCCCTGCTCCTGCTCTCTCTCTCTCTCTCTCTCAAAGAAAGAAAGCATCTTGAAAAAAAACAAAAACAAAAACAGAACTAGCTAAGTAAAAAAAGAAAGGTGATTGAGGCCCTCTGGTATTTTCCTACGCCTCTAGATGTTGGTAGAAAAACATCAACCCAGGGTGGGTTCCGGAACTCATTTGAGTTCACTGAAAGTTTAACATCAATCTGAGCACTCAGTGATCTCTTTCTGTATATTTCAACTACCCACCTGTTGGGCTTTTGAAGTCTGGGATAATGAAAGAAGCAAAAAGAAAGAGCCCCTGCAGTTTTGCATGAATTTTTATTGAATTCAGCTCAGAGCCCCGGGTAGCTGGAGGAATGCTCCCTTTGGCAGGCATCCAGAAAACATCTTTTAGGAGGAGCCGCTCTGTTTTTGTTTTGGAGCAACTTTGCACAATCACAGCGTTATTTACATTTATGAAAAGTTGGAAACAACCTAGAGATCCAAGAAATAGGAAATAGATCATTTATAGTATGCAAGCTTGATAATATTCTGCAATATTAAAAACAACTCTGCTGCTGATATACAATATTAGCAAATGTTTACAGTATATAGAAAAGTGATGCTTGGTTGTTCTGTAAAATGCAAATGGACACAAAAGCACCTTCGAAAGGGCAGGAAGATTATGAATGAATGTTATTTCTTTGTTGTCTTTGTTATAACAGTTTAGTTATAAATACCAGAAAATGTAGTCAAATTTGCATGACCAAGAAGCCCTCGCATGCTCTAGTCTCTCTCCCCTCATAAAAAAGCCACCGACTTTTCATCTTACTGCAAATAGCACATTATTCTTTCCTTCCCTTAACAGCTTGGCTTCTTCAAAGAAGTTTCTTTTCCCTTCTCGCTTTGTGTTTTCTCTTCAGTCTATTGAAATCTGCCTTCTGCCATGTCACTTCTTTGAAATCGTTCACATCAAAGTAAGCAGAAAACACTGCGTTGCTAAAAGCAGTTTTCAGTCTTGATCTCAGCATTTGATACTGGGTCACGCTTTCCTTAACCTTGCAATTGGCACCTCTCAGATCTCTCTTTCTTTACGGTTCTCCTTAGCCTTCTGGTACCCGCCTCCTTCCCTTAGTTTTACACTTCCTGGGCGCCTGGTGGCTCAGTCAGTTAAGAGTCTGCCTTCGGCTCAGGTCATGATCCCAGGGTCTTGGGACTGAGTCCCATGTCAGGCTCCCTGCTCAGTGGGGAGTCTGCTTCTCCCTCTGCTGCTCCCCCTGCTTGTGCTCTCTCACTCACGAGCTCTAGCTCTCTCTCCCTCCAATGGATAAATAAAATCTTTTTTAAGAGTTTACTATTCCTCCCGCTTCTATACCAATCTTCTTTCCCCCATCACTGCATATTATCTTTTGTTGAGCTTTTCACTGTCAGCATAAACCATCCATTTGCTGGTGAGTCTCCAATCTAGGTCTC
>CM053613.1:55106493-55126544 GCA_028646535.1 Procyon lotor | reverse complement strand
AACAGTTTCACGCCCATACCCTTAGGCCTATCTTTTTCTGGCACGCCCCTACCTTGTACCCTTAGGCCTGTCTTGGAGGAACTTAAAACTGAACTCCACACTCCCAGGTGTTGATGCCAGTTTTGGAATATTCATCTGGAGCTTGTCTGTCCAGAAACAGACTTGGGAATACCAGCCAGCAACTGAACACCAGGCCCCTGTGCTTATTTTGGTTGGTGCTGCCCATGCCTTCAAGACATCAGTCACTGGGTTCCCTAAAATACTCCTTGTCCTTAGATTCAGTTTAACTGGATCGATTTCCTGGGCCTGGAAAAGAGTTGATACTTGTTATCCTGACAGCCCCATTCAAAAACGAGATATGAAAAATAACATTTTCATGGCGACATGTGGGGAAGAACTATAAAAACCCTTAAGACATGGTTTGGCAAAGATGTTTTCCCAATTCAAAAATGAGTAGTGTTTCTGGCACTTGCTGTAGTACTTTGTAGCTGGCAGAATTATCTTGTTCTCTGCCCAAAACCCTAGCTTCAAAAGCTGATCTTCAAATCTCCTGTGTTAAAGAAGGATTTAAAAACAGTTAGTGGTCATTTGCATGTCAAAAATAAGCCATTCCGAAAAAAAAAAAAAAAATAAGCCATTCCGGTAACCTGATCATGAGACACTGTGCCTGTCTAAATGGCCATAACAGTAAACGCATTAATTACCTTTTGCACAGTAGTGTAATGTTTGTATTATTCTTCCAAACGACCTATGGGATAGGACAGGTTTTAACAGCTCATTTTATAGATATAAAAACTGAGAATCAGTGAGACCGAAAGCCTGGCTCAGGATATTTGGAAGAATCAGTATTCGAACCCACAGCTCTGGACCTGAACCTGTTTTCTTTCCACTTTGCTACATTATTTTCAAGGTTTATTACCTGAGATGCAGTGCAGTAGACAGTGAGTTAGTACTTCTTCCTTTAACTGTGCCTGGCAGAAAATTATATACCACCCTTAGCCAATAATGACTTTGAGAATTATTTATACCTGCCTTAACATTAGGACTTTTATAGTATTTCTCAAGGTAATTATCCTACTTGTGACTGATCTATTATTATAAAACAGGTGTGGGCTCGAGTGTCTACCAATATGTCCATAAATAAATATGTCTTGGTGTCATAAATATGTGTTGATGCCTACGTTCCTTTTTCTTAGAAAATTTATTTCAACCGGGATGTCCTGCTTCTAGACCTTCACTATCCTCTAACCCATGACCTCATATCCTTTAGTGTTTTGAGACCTCTAAATGGGTTCTCTCTATTGAGGTGAGGACATAGCTTGTCCTCCATGTTCAATGCTATAGCATTAACTCACTGTCTTTCAATCTGATGATAATTCTGGCTGAGTTCAGTCTTGTGGATATTTGCTTCCCATTATCTTGTGGTTCTTTTTCTTGGAGAAGGGAGATTAGAAGTCAGCAAGGGGAAAGGTAAATGGAACTGTGTTATATAAACCTGTGCTTGGGAAGCAATCTAAGACCTCAGAGGTGGGTTGGTGAGAGATAAAGGGAAGCATCAGTCCAATATATGGACTTCATTGGAACATGGTGATGTGATCCAGGCAGCACTGACATCTAAGGGGACATTTTAGTTGATGGAAAATGGGTATGGGAGTCTCCTGGGCACATATGGCGGCTGTAACATGATTCTCAATTTTGGCAAACGATTCCTAGTTAATGCCTAGATGCAGTAGGTAGGCATAACATCGGTACCCAAAAAAATAATGAGTAAGCATGATATCTGGACCCAGGAAATTGGGTCAGGGCTCTGGGGGGGTTAACACAGTCCAGGAGAGTGAGTGTTCAAGGTTCTGGGGAAACAGAAACACTGCAGGGGCGCCTGGGTGGCTCAGTGGGTTAAAGCCTCTGCCTTCAGCTCAGGTCATGATCTCAGGGTCCTGGGATCGAGTCCCACATCAGGTTCCTTGCTCGGTGGGGAGCCTCCTTCTCCCTCTGCCTGCTGCTCCCCCTGATTGTCTCTCTCCCTCTGACAAATAAATTAACAAAAAAGATTTAAAAAAAAAACAGAAAACATACTAAACACACTCCCCTGCTGGTGAAGATAGGATCAGTTGGGAGAACAATTTTGTGCAGGGAAATAATATAATCAAATTGTTATTTTGCTAACATTTTTTATTTATTTTTAAGGAAAAGTTGAGAGGGAGGGTGGACTGAAAACTGTGAAATCGAAATCATTTCTTCAAAGCAAAGTCAGATTACTTTTCCCGGAAATATTTAACAGTCCCTCGTACCAAATCGTTGAGTGCTCATTATCTGTTTCCATATCAGGCTTCCCTAATGAGATTGTAATCTTCAATGAATTTGATGCACTTAATTTTGCTTGCTTATAGCATTAGGTTAATGATAAACAGTCAGAAAAATACATGAGTGCTGGGGCGCCTGGGTGGCTCAGTGGGTTAAAGCCTCTGCCTTCGGCTCAGGTCATGATCTCAGGGTCCTGGGATCGAGCCCCGCATCGGGCTCTCTGCTCAGCAGGGAGCCTGCTTCCCCCTCTCTCTCTGCCTGCCTCTCTGCCTACTTGTGATCTCTCTCTCTGTCAAATAAATAAATAAAATCTTTAAAAAAAAAATTAAAAAAAAAAACATGAGTGCTTTGCAGTGAAAAAGACAAAGCGTGACAAAATATGGCATGAACAGAGAAATGGAGGTACGTTGTGCTTAAGGGTATCAATGAGTCAGAAGGTTGATTGATTCCAAGAGCAGGGTGTTATCATGTGGACAACTTTTTGAATCACAAGTTACACCATTTTTCTTACATTTAAGATTCAAAGGTATATTATTTTATTTCTTTGCCATTCAACTTGTTTGCATTCAACTTTTTACATTACTTGTAAATGGTATATAGGTGGGTCTTTTTTTTTTTTTTTTAAATCCTGTCTGGCAATCCTTGACTTTTGCTAGAGTGTTGAATCGATTTACACTTAGTGTAGTTACTGAAACAGCTGGATTTGAGTCTACCATCTTGGTGTTTACTATCTGTTTGTCCCATCTGAGCTGTACCCCCCATTTAGTTATCTTCTCTGCATGGCTGTCCTCAAACTCCCCATGGCAGTGAAGCTTTGTCCTAATTCGTAAGAGGCCAGGAGCACTGCCAGGGGCCTTGCAGTCTCCTACACACCAGGTGGCCCCATGTCTGCCTCTCAGGAAGTGTGACCTCTTGCAGCGCTCTGCCCTGCCCTTCCTCCCTCCAGCCGTGACTGCCCCTCTCCCACGCAAGCCCCTCTTGGCTCCCTCTCTTCACCCTCACTTAGATAGCCACATACCTGGCACCACAGAGAATATCTCTTTAACTTCCTCTTCTCTATCCCCAGTCTTTCTTCTTTTTTTTTTTTAATCCCCAGTCTTTCTTATGAGCACTCTGTGAAGGCCCAAGGAAAGAGTCAGTGAGGGGATGTGCAGAGACCTCCATGCCCCAGCATTTAAAAATTAATTAAAATTCCATCTAGCTTCTTTCCACCCACATCTATGGCACCCCCTCTTCCTCTCGGCCCTCTGCAGAAGGCAGATCTGCTCTCTCATCTGAGAGAGGCTTGTCATCTTGTGCACTTCAGTTCCCCAGGCTACCTCGTGGCTTCCGTTCTCTGATACATTTAAAATCTTCTGTGGTTTTGTATAGTATCCAGCTTGTTCTCCTTATTAGAGTGGCAACAGCATCATCTTCTGACTTTTCTGTGTCCTAAGGAAATGTAGAACTCATATGATACATTTTCCACACTTCGCACAATTGCTGGCCCCTAATTGCTGCTCAAAAATACAGTTGTTAGATGAATGATAGGAACAGTCCCATTTACTATGTATACATCTTTATTTTTTTATTTTTAAAAAATATTTTATTTATTTATTTGACAGAGAGAGAGAGATCACAAGTAGGCAGAGAGGCAGGGAGAGGGAGAGGGGGAAGCAGGCTCCTCACTGAGTGGAGAGCTTGATGTGGGACTTGATCCCAAGACCCTGAGATCATGACCTGAGGTGAAGGCAGAGGCTTAACCCACTGAGCCACCCAGGCGCCCCTATTTATACAACTTTAAATTACTATTTAGTTTAATCTGTGCTTACATTTGGAGATTGTTTTGGAGAGAAGCAATAACATAAACTCTAAAAATATCACTCTAGCATATCATGTATGAATGTACATCGATGAAGAGGAAGAGTAATTCTTCTGTTGTGCTAGATAATAACATATCAGGGCAAAACAGAAAGAAACCTGCAAGGCAGGCGTTTATGATCATCAGAGATACTCTGTGGTTTATAAACCTCTCTGCCTTTTCCAGACAGATCCTTACCTCATGCACACACATAACGGGCCTTACTTCGTCCGGCTTTATTTCTGGGTCTTGAGTGAATCTGTGGGGACTACTTGTTATGTCAACATCGTATTGGTCTCTGATGACTGCACAGACATTCTGAAGTGTGGAGGATGGGGATATATTTAGAGCTCTTCCAGGGGTTATATAATGGTGTAATATTCCATATAATAACATCTTGAAGTACGGTCAGGGGAAGTGACCAGATCACTGCAGAGTATCTAGGTCAACAGCCTCACCTCTAAAAAATAGACTGGTTGCCAAGGAGGGAAAAGATGGACTTCTTTCTTTTTGCAACTAGAACAGCAAGACCTCATGTCCTATAAAAGCAGAGATCGACTAAAATATCATGAAATAGGCCTGGGTTCTGTGAAATAGAAAAGCTATTGCTTGTTGCCCCGAGTCTTTTACTTACTTATAGAGGGAGACCCTGCACAGGCTTTGAGGGAATCTAAAACAAAAAATACATTATTAAAAAGTACAAGGAAACCGAAGAGCATTCTGAATTAAACGAAAGGGAACAATTTTCTATCCATGTTGTCTGGAACTGAATGTGTTGAAACACAATGCATCGAAGGGAAATTAATCACTAAAGTAGTCAGGCATCTGTGTGTGTATGTGTTTATATACATGGGGATGTGTACACGTATGTGTTTATGTGGGGACGTGTGTAGGAAAGAGAGAGAAGGAGCAATGGAGAACCGAAGGCCAAGTGCTGAGAGGAATCTGGTTTTCATCAGTTTACAAATAGAAATTGGGACAGCGCCTGGTATGAAGATGAAATATTTTGAATCCATTCGGCTTTTTTTGAGTTGCAATTGTTGGGGCATAGGATTGGCAGCACACATGCACTTGCTTTGCAAGCTGTACTTCAGGGATGTTTAAACTCAGGCCTCAGGTTATCTCTCTGGAGCTCACTCTCAGTCTGGTCCTGGAAATGCTGAATATCTGACTGATCTCTTCATGAATCCAAGGCTGTTTTATCTCAAGGCTTGGCCTGCGATCAGTAATTCAAAAGTCCTTAGTCCTGCCATTAAGCTAGGTTTTTGCCTCACAGGAGAAAAGAGGGAGAACTAATGCTTTCTGAAAAACCAGCATGTAGGGTAACCTTGGTCTGAACCCTTTAAAATCCTCAAATGGTTTCAGCTGTGATATATTTATCTGGGTTATTTTGAGTCACATATATTTCCAGTTTCTTGGCACAGAATTATTTTTATGCTTAATTTTACTAGCGATGCTGGGAGCCCTTTGGATCCTCAAGTAGTCTCGATTTTGTCATCTACGTGATCTTTATAAAAACCAAATCTGTTTCGGGTTGTGCCTAAAATTTCATTGTTTGAAACCGTTACAAGATCACCACTGTCTTGGGGTTCAAATCTGACCTGAGAGTCAGCGTAACAGAGAAGTCAAGGGCACACACCCTTGAATCGGACTGACAGGCTTCAGTTCCGGGGGCTACTACCCACACACTCACGTCTCTCTTTGATTCCTCAGCTGGACAGTGAGGGTAATGAGAGCTCCCAACTCGCACAGCTGTGCGGAGTATTAAAGAAGATAATTTACCTGAAGCCATTCAAAACTTGCCTGGCACACAGTGAGTGTTTAATGAATGCCAATTAATATCACTGTCGACACAGACCGCAAAGCCCTCTGTGGTCGGACCCTTACTTGACTTTTAAATTACCGTGGCTCAGGAAGGGGGCTAAATTTCTCCGAATACCATTTTGTCCAATATTTACAATGGTCATCTTGGATAGGTATTACCCTTGTGTTTAGGGGTAGAAAATGGGTATTTCCTCACCAACAGCAACAGTATCGTAATTATGTTTGTCTTCATTGTGTATTAATATTCCACCTTTCTAGATAAAGGAAGCCCTTCATATGGGCTTGAATAATGTAAACAGAGCGCATTGATCTGAAAGGGAGAGAGGGGGACAGAGAGACGACTTGTTAGCAGGAGCAGAGCTAAAGAAACAGATCGTTTGGTTTTCTACTCCTGGCAGCAGTATCTTCTTGAGACACAGCAGGACTGACATTTTTCTCAATTTGCCCTTTCTCATTCTATTGAAATTCCTGTTTTGGCTACAGCTACTTTGTCCTTGTAAATTAAAAAGCTCCGACTGCTCATACGTAGGAGAATACAGAGGAGGAGAATCCTCGAGGTGCTACAGTAGGAGACTCTGAACCAGGTATTAGGTTTGCTGGGGAAAGGCACGGGAGACCGAGAGGCCAGCTCCTTATGCCGGAGGGCACTGGAAGGGGTAGCGTGTTCTGAAGCTCAAGAGATCCTATTCGTCCCTCCCTTAATCAGTGAATGTCTCGCCCCCTCATATTTACACATCTAAAAGTTGCTACTGAAGGGACTCTCCCCATGACACTGGCTGTTTGCATCAAGCAGATCTGCAGCCTCTCCTTTTAGACGTGAATTTTTATTTCGGTGTCCCTGGACGCTGGGTGCCGTGACAAATTCCCACGCCCAGGAGGTGGGTAGCGGGCTGCCGATGAGACAGATGCTGAGAGGGACGCTCCAGATTGATAAAGGCTCAGAGAGAAACACAACAGTGCTAGGAGGTGCCCAGCATCCCCAGGGCACTGAGGCTGTGCTTGGGGTCGGTAGGAATGCTGGACATTGTCACCAGAAGTGAGCTCTGCCAGTATTCCTAAACTCACACTCATGCCTCTTGCCCTGTTCCCATCATAAACCTCTGTTCTGCTTGGTCCCTTATAAAGTGTTTTCAAGTGTTTTCCTTATGGAAAGTCCAGATACTAGTCTCAGAATTATTGGTGGCTCAGATCTAAGCTGTACTCTTTTTTTTTTTTTTTAAGATTTTATTTATTTATTTGACAGAGAGAGAGAGAGAGAGAGGTCACAAGTAGGCAGAGAGAGAAGGGGAAGCAGGCTCCCTGCTGTGCAGAGAGCCTGATGTGGGGCTCGATTTCAGGACCCTGAGATCATGACCTGAGCCAAAGGCAGCTGCTTAACCAACTGAGCCACCCAGGTGCCCCTAGGCTGTGCTTTTCAGTTCCTTCTTCCTGCGCCTCCCATTTTCGCTTCTGTTAGTCTAGTTTCCTACATACCCGAAAACTCCAAAGGAACAAAATTGGTTCAATGTAATTTTTCAATTATGAATGTGAAAAATCTTTGACTTAAACTCTGTGATACTGAAAAAGGTGGGGCGCTTTCATTACACAGAACAATAAGCCAGCAGAACCCGTTAAAACAACATTTAATGTAAGCTTCTTATTTGTTTAATGCAAACCACACCCACCCACACAGTTTGCTTTTTAAAATGCATAGGTTAAAAAGGGTGATGCAGTAAGTTCCTTCCTGGTTATATTTCCTTCAGATGTAACACTGTATATCTATGTTTTCAGGTATCCCAGATCTCAGGAAATAAAAAATTTCTTGGAGTTAGTTTTGTAAAACAAAACTCTTACTTGATAATGAGATCTGGAGGAGCCACTGATGTATTTTAAATAAAAATTTAATAAATGGGAAAAAATGAGGTTAAAAATGCTAGCACCCAATTATTTAAGTAATTGGGCTAAAGGTAAACATCTGTGGGAGGTATTATATATTTTAAATATAATTATATTGATATATAATGATATATCAAAAGAATGGGGTAGAAGGAAAGAAGAAGGAATAATACATAATTGTACTAATTTCTCACCTATCACAGATGGTATTTAACAGAAATTCTAAAGTTGAAAAAAATACTTAAAAAATATGACTCTAACATCTCAACTTTCAAGGCACGTGTAATAAATAGAAGATATATCTTAGGAGATAGCTCTTGTGATGTACAAAGAATTTAAAAATATGATACTTCCCTTGGAGTACTTAATTTTTTTTAAATATACTCTTTGCTTTAGAATAGTTTGAGATTTACAGAAAAATGAAGACGGTACAGAGAGTTCCTATCTACCTCCATGGCCAGCTTCCTTATTATTAACATCTTATGTAAGTATGGTCCATTTGTCAACATTGATACATTCTTACTAACTTGTGTTCATAATTTAGTTCCTTGATTAGAGTACTTTAATTTTTATCTAATGGCTTTTTCAATTCTAAGGATGCCATCGAGTATATCACATTACATTTAGTGAGCATGTCTCCATAGGCTCCCCTTGGCTGTGACAGTGTCTCAGACTTCCCTTGGTTTTGAGGACCTTGACAGTTCTGATGAATACAGGTCAGGTATTCATAGAATATCCCCCAATTGGGATTTATCTGATGTATTTTTATGGTTAGGCTGGGGTTACAGATTTGAGGGAAGAAGATCCCTGAGGGAAAGTGCCATTTCCATCACATTATTTCGGGGGCCTATACTGTCCACGGTGGTCAGCCTTACTCACCTGGCTGAGGTGAGAAGCTATCTGGTTTTTCCACTGTCAAGTTATTCTTTTTCCCATTTTTCATACTTTACTCTTTGAGGGAGATTACTATACACAGCCCCCACTTAAGGAGTCACGAGTTATGCTTCGCCTGTTTGAGGGGAAGTATCAACATATATTATTTGGAATTCTTCTACAGAGGAAATTTGTCTATTCTAATCTATTCATTTGATTGATTGATAATTTATATATGCATTGACATGTTAATAATGTGAAGATATCATGAATAAAATCGCTTATTTTAAAAAGGAAGGAAGAAACGAGGAAAGGAAGCTTACAAAGAGAGAATTCTGGAACTGGAGTTGTAGTCCTTCCCACAGGTGATCCGGTCAAATCAGTCTCTCCTAGCTCTATCTCATGACCTGTCCTGAAAGAGTTGAGGAATCTTGATTTACTGATCTGGGGTTGACAGGAAAGTGTCAACATTCATAATAACTGTTTTTTTCCAATACTGCCTCCTAGTGTAGTATTTTTGAAGGCATATTTAGTAATAATTTGGGTTCTAAATATAAAAGTTGAAATTTAACCCCCAGTATAGTGCAAGTAACTAAACACGGGTGAGTAGCAAATAAAAAATTATCTCTTCTGTCTCTCTCTCTCTGTCTTTCTCTCTCTCTCTCTCTCTCTCTCTCTCTCTCACACACACACACACACACACACACACACACATACACAGAGGGCTAAATTTGCATATCTGGAGGCAGTGACATATTGTACAACTAAGGCTAGCCCTTTTTGGCTTTGATTTTTGAGAAGCATCTTGATTTCAGAAACATTAAAATATGAAAAGAGACTGTATTATAAAATTAAAACACTGTGTTATTTATCATTTTTAGCAAAACATAGGACTGAATCATGAACTAAGAACAGCCACATAGATTGGAGTCTTTGACTTATGACACAAAAATATCATTTTATCTAGGTTTCTAAGAGCCAATACTTTCTATTAATTAGCCATTCATTCTCTGCATCTATAATTCATTGATAATTGGAATTTTTCATACTGAATTAAAGGCAGCCTTACAACATATATCATCAAAAAGTAAAAACCTTACAAGATAGATTGTGAAGACATAATTTGTCAATTTGTTAACATATGCTTTTGTGTTTTAATTACTTGAAAATTGGCAGTTCATATGAACTGCATTTGGAAAAATCCCCTCAAAGTGTAATCAGAGCAATTAAAGCAGTAAAGTTTTGAAATCAAGCAGGTTAAAGCCCTCCCTAAATATACATACTTCCATTTCTTAAGGCAAAGCAACTGAGACTTGAAGAATAATTTCCTAAATTCATGGCAAAATTAGGAGTGAAATCCACAGTTCTGGTCTCTGTGCCCAAGGCCCTTCTCACTTCATTATCCAAGTACCTGAGATTTTTCCCTTGACCTATAATAGTTACCTAAAGATCTGCAGTAAATAACTCATGATTGAGAGCAAACATTGTGTATTTAGTCAACGCAAGCTCGCCATCCATGGGATAAGATAGGAGGGATCCAATCTGCCAGCAGGTTCCATGATCCCTGCCCCGGTCCTCCCTGGCTTACCTGTGAACCTCCTCCCTTCCCTTAGAGTTTATTGATCAAACCTACTCTTAAGTATACAGGTGGCTTGAGAAATAGAATAAATGATCTGGTTTCATTAGAACAACAACCACATTATAAATATTCTCAAGAAAAAAATATTATTTTAGCCTAAAAGTTTCCTGCTAGAAGCCCAGGAATGTATTTTATGGACTGTTCTGCATTCTAGAAGTTATGTTTGTTTTCGGTCCATTTTAAGTGGCATATTTGTCACCCTTCTGAGTAGGGCGACAAAGGCTTTAATTAAACAAATGTCACATGGGAACTCTTGCCCCAAAAGCCTTTATTGGCCCTAATTAGCAGATGCAGCTGTAGACTCTATCAATATTAGATAGTCTGTTTATTGTGTCCATTTATATCACACTCATCAGGGAGCATGTAGAAGGCACCCCAGAATTATCAGCTTTAATTAAAACTGGCTCAAATGGTGGAGAAAATATCACACACAAAAGTGGGTCAGGTAAAAGAGGAAGATGAAAAAAAAAAGTAGTGGCCACAGCATACTGAGAATATTACCAAGGCTTCTTTGGGAAAACTGGAGGAGAGTATTTGACAATCTGACTATCAGTGACCACCTCGAGGAGCATAAGCAAACCAGGGCTGGGCTGAATTATACAGGTAGGGGAGCCCCTGACTCAGAACATTTTCCTCTCCTGCCCAGGGCTCTGCAGTGACTCAGGGTTTTTCATTCTAAACTAGATTGGGAGGAAGAAAGGGCACATTCATTTCATCATATTTGTTGAATTCATCATCCAAGGAATTATATAAAGCTAGATCTGGAAGCTCCTAGAAGGATATGCTGCATATCTTAAATATAATATCTAACAAAATTACCATTACTTATTTCCATTTCTGCTGTGCTTTTATTTGTCATTCTTATCCTCACAACTCAGCACTAGGTCTTGGCATTTTCTAGATAACATATCTTTTTTTTTTTTAAGATTTTATTTATTTGACAGAGAGAGAGAGAGAGATCATGAGTAGGCAGGGAGATAGGCAGAGAGAGGAGAATCAGGTTCCCCGCCGAGCAGAGAGCCCCATGCAGGGCTCGATCCCAGGACCCTGGGATCATGACCTGAACTGAAGGCAGAGGCTTTAACCCACTGAGCCACCCAGGTGCCCCTCCTTTCTCTTTAATCTCCAACAATCTAACCCCAAAGACACAGATCTTTATAATTGCCAGCCCCCGCCACCCTCCGATTACATATCTTAAGCTCAAAAAAAGTCCTTTCCAAATGTGATAGAGTTAGTACAAGACAGAACCAGGATCTAAATTTCTGTGTGATTCCAAGGCCCAGACACCTTTCTCTGTACTACAGGGCTTCTCTATACTAGTCTAAAGAATTTAGGATTTTTGGCCACTAACTTGTTAACATAAAGGAGCTGTAATTTTTGAACACCAACAAACTTGAGTTTAAGCCCTTTCCCATTTTCTTAATTTTTGAGCCTCTGTTTCTTCTCTCACTGAATCAGGATAATAAATAGTTCCTGAAAACTGGATTATATGAGATAAATAAACTTGGTGAAAAGATTTTGGCCCGTGGAAAACTCTTGACAGCCGTGATCTCTCATTCTATTCTCACGGATCATTCTATCATGACCCTGTTTTGAAAGATGCTTTGAGATGGTAGGTTCTACCTATCTCTTTGGGGTGTCATTGGCTTGCTAACATAGAGCCCCTTTGAAGGATAAGGTAGATGGGTGTTCACCCTTAGTGCTGTAACAGAAATGTAAGCTTTGTTTGTTCTGTTTCCCAAGGAAACAATCTCTGGAAGTGTGACTTTTCCGTATAAAAATTGTGAAATTTGAAAGAAGCAGTGATCGGCCAGTACAGAGAAAGCTGTCACTGTTTAGAATAGGCTTTGCAGACTTTTCCGGTGAAGTCCCCTGCAAGGCACAGCAGAACCCACTTGTGTCTCCATGTGGTTGGAATGCTCTACAGTGAGCATGAGATTTATTTAAAGGATATAGTTGTATTTTTTTAAATTATGCAGTTTTGTACTCCTTAATATATATGCTTTTTAAATCAAAAACCATTAAATGATTATGCCCTTAAGAAGTAGGTAAATGCCCCTAAGAAGTCCTGCAGAAATTCCATACTCCAGTCTAAGAATTACTGGCTTAGCAAGTATTTCATCCAACATAGAAATAAGCCAAATAACGATTTCTGCCTTCCAGGAATTATTTCTGAGGTGACTGCCATGAAAATAAGTTCCATTTTGGCATTAGACCTAACACAGGGCAATTATTCCCACATGAGGACAAAAGAGAAGCGAGAGAAAAATAATTTAGATTCTATGCCAACTCTGCATTTTTTATAAATGTCTCCATTTATATATTAGAATATTAAACTGAAACACCTCACTTACTATTCAAATGGAAGCACAGTTCAGTGAGAAATAATGACAAGTCATAGTCTGGGTTCTTTCAGTGTTATAGCCTATGCCATTTGCTGGCCTACTTTTTTATTATTATTATTATTTTTTTTTTAAATGACAATTTCGGAGATTTTTTTTTTAAGATTTTATTTATTTATTTGAGAGAGAGAAAGTGAGAGGATGAGAGGAGCGAAGATCAGAGAGAGAAGCAGACTCCCTGTGGAGCTGGGAGCCCCATGTGGGACTCCATCCCAGGACTCCAGGATCATGACCCTGGGCCGAAGGCAGCTGCTTAACCAACTGAGCCACCCAGGCGCCCTATTATTTTTTTAAATAATGTCTACACCCAATGTAGGGCTCAACCCCACAGCCCCCAGATCAAGGGTCACCCATCCCTTTGCAGAAAATGTTGCTGCAAACAAGTGTTTACCCCAGAGGCTGCTTAGTGAGGAACCCAGCCTATGACAGCTTCTCACTGAGAGAGCTTACTTCCTTCAATCCTCCCCTACACAGTGATTTCCCCAGTTTCATTAGACTCCATCTCTGAATTTAAATAAAAATAAAACAACTATGTGACTCTGAAACATCATTGGTATGTAACTAGATAACCATAGTCAGCACAGTGGTTATTTCTCGTTCAACTTATTTTATTGAGCAACTATTATGCCTCCGATACTCAAGTGTTTGAAATTACAGATATAGCCTTATTAAAACCGAATGGTATAAACATTATTATACCTGCTCAAGGAAGGAAGAAACTGAGATTTATTTATTAAGTGGGAGAGAAGGGCTGATGTTCTTGCTTTGCTGTCCTCTGTCCACTGCCACAGAGAGTGGTGACATTCCAGGAGGCATTTGTGGCTCTGCCCGTTTGTGTCTCTGAGTAAAGACAGCATGAAACAGGACTCCTAGCCCAGCTCAAGACGGGCATGGAACAGGAGTGGAAAGGAATCTGAGTTGTCTTAAGTCACTACCCTCTGGGCATTATTTATTACCACAGCATAACCTAACATTATCAATACATGAATTATGACTAAAGAATAGATTAAAAAAAAAAGGACATAAGGTTATTGAGTAAAAGTCATAGCAGAGGTAATAACTCACTGCCATGCACATTTGTGGTTGCTTCCTCAGAGTCCGTTCATCTCTCCGGATAAGGGGGCTCTGATTTTCCACTGGGGTACACAAGTAGGGAACACAAGTAGGGCGAGTGGGAGGAGAAGCAGGCTTCCCAAGGAGTGAGGTGCCTGATGTGGGGCTGGATCCCAGGACCCCAGGATCATGACCTGAGCTGAAGGCAGAGGCTTGACCACTGAGTCACCCAGCTGTTCCACATTCTTTTTTTTTTTTTTTTTTTTAAGATTTTATTTATTTGACAGAGAGAAACACAGCGAGAGAGGGAACACAAGCAGAGGGGATGGTAGCGGGAGAAGCAGGCTTCCCGCCGAGCAAGGAGCCCGATGCAGGGCTCGATCCCAGGCCCCTGGAATCTGACCTGGGCTGAAGGCAGACGCTCAACGACTGAGCCACCCAGGCGCCCCAACTGTTCCACATTCTTAAGGCTTTGATTTATTTTACCAGATTGTCCTCCAAAGGGAACATATAATTTATATTCTCATCAGCATGAGATTGGTGTGTTTGATGGGTAGAAGTAGGTGACTCAAGCTAAAATGCAGGCTAAAAAAATATTTGTTGACGGAAGGTTTATTGTCTATAATTTGTATAGCATGCTGATAGGTGCTGGAGATATACTGGTGACCAAGGACTCCTCAACTTGGTTTCCTGTGTTCTTCCTTCTCCAATTATCACAGATTTGAAAAAAGGTCTAGCTTTGTGAGTGAATGAATGAACTAACATCACACATCATGATGTTACATAAACGTGTTACGTGAATGACATCAGAACGAGCAGCATGGAGACCGGGGAGGTGCACTTCGGCAACCATCACATACTTGATGTCACTAGGGAATCATGTCACTTATGTTCACCTTCCTTGGCTCTCCCCTGCACAGATGTGGCTAGAAGCCTTGAAACTTTTATTTCCCAGACTCCCTTGCTAGCAGGGTTGAACAGATTATTTCTGTTTGTTTTTATTTTTTAATTTACGACGTATTAGTAAAGAATTGACATATTTGCTAGAATCAAAACGTCCTAGATGCTCAAATTTATTTTATACTGTAATATCATTGAAGGACTTTAGGTTTTGCAATCATTAGATATAATTTAATTTGGATCTCTGATCTACCACATACTTATTTAATGACCTTGAGTTTTAACTTCTCTTTCAGCTCCCATTTACTCATCTATAAAATGAGGCCAATAATATTTGTGTTATAACATTGAGGTGATGGCGTAAAAAAAAAAGCCTGTAAAGCTTTTAGCAAATTGCCTGACACATAGATGGTATTAAATAAATGTTTTACAGAAAATGGTCCTCTCACCCCTGCATCTGAAAACCATTATTAAAAATACAGATTCCGGGGCACCTGGGTGGCTCAGTGGGTTAAAGCCTCTGCCTGCCTTCGGCTCAGGTCGTGGTCCTGCTCAGGTCCTGGGATGGAGCCCCGCATTGGGCTCTCTGCTCAGCAGGAAGCCTGCTTCCCCCTATCTCTCTGCCTGCCTCTCTGCCTACTTGTGATCTCTCTCTCTGTCAAATAAAAAAATCTTTAAAAAAAAAAATACAGATTCCTAAGGCCCATCCCAGACCTATTGAAATGGAATCTAAGGAAGTGATCTGCATTTTTAAACAAATCCCTTTAGGGGATTTGTTTCAAAATTATTATACTAAACAAATTTTTTCAAAATTATTATACTAAATTATTATACTAAACAAATATTAGTTTCAAAATTATTATACTAAACAAATATTAAATATTTCCATCAGACATACACAAATGTGTGTGTGTGCGTGTGTGCGTGCACGTGTGTGTGCGTGTGTGATTCAGACAGCCAAAAAGCTTGTAGTGAGGTTTTTGAAATGATCTTAGAACCCAAAGTATCACCCACTGCACTCTAGATGCTTCAGAGGGAGCTTGATAGAGGACTTTGGGGAATGCAATACCTAATTCAAAGCAATAGCATCTAAAAGAAGAACCCTTGTCAATTCTTTGTGTCTCTAAATATCCCATTACTAAGGTGATCTTTGCCAATGACAATAGTGCAGGGCAGTCTGGAACTTGCAGACTGGCTGAAATCAGATGCCTATTGATAGCCAATGAGGGTCAAGGCAGGGAGCCTTCAATCAGAAACTCATATGAGTAAACGATTATAACTCCTGAAATCTTCTGGTGGAATTCTAGGCCAGAAATTGTATTTTTGTCGCTTTTAGCAACAGAAATGCCTCTAATGCCTGCTGGTTCTTCTTGGCTCTGGTGAGTGACTTTGGAGCTGTGTGTCACCCGCCGACCCCCTTACCGCCATGTCACTCTTCTCTACTTCTCCTCTCCTCCTGCGTTTGTGTTTACATATGCCAGGAACTCACAGACCAAAAAAGGGGAAGTTGAAAACAATCAAGGCTGATTCTAGCTCCAGTGAAGTGATTATGCTTTCCTGTTCAAGAACAGGCAATGAAATGTACTTTTGACTTTTAATTTTGTGGGGAGATCCATACCCAATAGGACTCCGCAGAAGAGGTCAGGGGGAATACAGGTCAGGGCTGGCGGTTGTGGCCTAAGACCAAGGTGTAAAGAGAATGGGAGCTGAGTTTAGCTATGAGGGTCTGTAGTCTTCCCCAAGAGTAGCTTTCTAGGCAGAGAGGTGGGTGAAGAGACTTTACTACAGCTTGGAGCAGGAGAGATAAAAAAACCACCACTCCTCCAAGCCACAAGACAGCCACAAGGAGCAAGGCCAGTAGAGGCAAACTTACACTGATCTTGCTTCACCCCTGCTCAAGGTTTTGATGTCTGGTGGGCACCATTTCAGGTCTGTCTAAGCCTCACCTCCCTCCTGCCCTGCTAGCGTTCTCGTCTCATGAAGAGAGAAAGAAACCCATACCAACAGTCCTTCAAGTAATTGACATTGGATTTCCCCAAAAGTTGAGTAGATGGGGGAGTCTTCAGTGAATCCTAAATAAAACTGAGAAGTTTTTACAAATCTGACATTACGTGTACTTTGTGGAGGACAGAGATGTTTGAGCTTATGTTCTGACCTCATCACACCTGCCTGAGTTAAACTGGGGTCAGCTGACCCACCCCCACACTTTAACTTCTGCCAGATATTGAAACAGAATGTACATATGAGGCAAAGCTGTAACGTTCTGGAGTTAAGTTCCCATGGCTATCACTTCCCCAGTCACAGAGAATGTGGAGAAGTAGGAATCATGCTCAGATTTGCCTGCCTTCCTTCTGTGCCCTTTGTGGAGCCAAATCCAAAAACATAGAGAAGAATTTTCTTCTTTGTTTTTACCACTGTTGTTGTTTTTGGGTTTTTTTGTTTTGTTTTGTTTTGTTGTTTTTCTTCTCTGTTTTTTACCACTGTTGGTGAACTGGATTTTCATGTAGAGCTCTGTCGAGTCATTATAAGCACTTGAGACTATCAGTTGTGCTTTATTCTTCCATGAGCTCCCTCCAACGGCAGGTGCTGTGGGGTACCCCATTCATTGCTCCCGCTCCTCCCTGGTACTCACTCCCTTTCTAGTATGGGCCTACACAGCCCTTCAGTGTGATTCTCATGTGGGGGGGCATCCCCGAGGCCCCAGACACCAGCAGGGCCGAAATGCCAGGAGCTGATGCACAAGGAAATAGCCCTCAGCCAAAAAGAGATGGGAACTAGCAGACAGATGTACTTCCTTGCCTGCAGGGGTTGGGAGGCGAGCAACTTTGTACCATGTTCAAGGCAATATCAACTCCCTGAGTTCCTACTGAGATTGAGCCCTAGTTGTCCTCAACAGTAACTTGCTTGCAATGTCCATAATAGCCAAACTATGGAAAGAACCTAGATGTCCATCAACAGATGAACGGATAAAGAAGATGTGCTATACACACACACACACACACACACACACACACACACACACACACAATGGAATACTATGCAGCCGTCAAAAAACCATGAAATCTTGCCATTTGCAATGACATGGATGGAACTAGAGGGTACTATGCTAAGCGAAATAAGTCAGTCAGAGAAAGACAAATATCATATGATCTCGTTTATAAGAAGAATTTGAGAGGCAGGGCAGGGAGTCTTAGGGGGGTGGGGGAGAGAAATGAAACAAGATGGGATCCGGAAGGAGACAAACCATTAGAGACTCCTAAACTCATAAAACAAACTGAGGGTGGCTGGGGGAAAGGTGGGTAGGGATAGAGTGGCTGGGTTATGGACATTGGGGAGGGTATGTGCTATGGTGAGTGCTGTGAAATGTGTAAGCCTGATGATTCACAGACATGTACCCTGGGGCAAATAATACATTATATGTTAATTTAAAAAACCCAAAAAACCAAAACCAAACAAACAAAAAACCCAAAACAACAACAGTAAGTTGCTTGATATTGTAAACTTTACTGGCTTTCTTCCATTTCCCACTTCCTACTCCCACTTTTCTACTGGTGCTTCCCAGGCTCACCTCCCCTGTATATTATTAGCTCACAAATATTTGTCTTGGATGGTGCTCCAGGGATCCTTTAACCCAAGACTCCTCCCCGGGAGAGAAAAGAGATGTAATGAATACTTGGCGGCTGACTAGGATGGAAACTAAAAAAGATTGAACCTAGCCATAAAGTGCCATCGGGCTGTCCCATGAAAGGAGGCTGCCAGCCATTGTCTCTCATGAGGGGACATTTATAGCCTTGCTGAATTTTCCCCGATTGGAGGCCCCGCTGATGTTGTCAGCACAAACTAAATTCATCTGTTGGGCAAGCTCACATCAAGCAAGCTCATAGAGCTGAGGTATAAAACTTAAATACCAATTTATGAATTTACCATAAGAAATAATGACTATATGTCTCTGTCTGTATGTCTCTTAATCCACAGGGAGTGGAATACTCAGCCTCCAGGGGCCCACTATGCACTGTGCCTGGAGGCTGACCTATATGCTACCAAAGACCCAGCAGAGGTTGTGTGAAAAGCATGGGACCAGAGGCACCCGAGGCCTGAAGGTGTTAGACTAAGACACCCTGACACCCAGACCTGCGAGTAAGGGCAACAGTGCCCATGAAGGTAGGACTCTAAACCTCCTTGGCAGAAAATCCCTCCAACCATTCCACACTGGCCATCCCCTCATGAAGAGGACTTACAGATTATTGGCCAAATGTGGCAAATCCTCCAGAAAATGCTTATATGTGGAACGCCTCTGAGAGTCTCAGCCTCTCCTTCTGATCTTCACGTTCTTTCTTTAAATGTTAATAAATTCAATCAGATAAAAACAGTCCTGCTGGGCTGTAAATTATTCAGACTTGTTCAGTGATGTTGTGTATATCAGCCTTAATTTTAATTTCTAAGGGGCAAACTCATTTCCCTAGTATGTAGTTTGAGGAGGGCTGATAAAACTTCAGTGCCTTCTTACTAATACCACCTGCCATATCCAGGCTACATTTCCTTTGGCCTCCACAACCCATCTTTGAGGTTGATGTTACTGTCTTTACTCACGAGATAGCAGAGGTTCAGGCTGGCCAACTGACTTATCCAGGGATGGAACTGGAATCAAGCCCGCCTGTCTAAGCTCGCAACTCCTGCCCTTTCTGCCTTGTCATGCTCCCCACAGGTTATGATGGAGAAACTCCTATTGAAGAGGTGAGCTGAAGAAAAGCTTTCACTTCTAGAACAAAGTTTGGCAACTCCTGAGGGTCCGTGTAGCTCTAAGAATGTATGATTCTTTAATGCACCCGATTTTCCTGAAATTCAGAATTGAGACCCTTTTCTAAATATCTCTGACAAAAATTAATTGCGCCTGCCTGTTCAGGGACAAAAAGCCATGTCTGAGTTATCTTTCTAATTGCCTCGGTTTTCCAGTTCACGGACCTTAGGATTATGTTACTCATTCACGCTGCTCACTGTGTCTCCTCCCGTCTGATAATTGACGTTTCACAGGGAATGAGAGTAACTTTCTAAAGATTGTAAAAGATCTAATTACCTGTATTGACCCTGCCCAGAAGCAGCCACAAACAATGCTGTAATTAACTGAATTTGGCCATCAATGGGAAACGTGTGGGTGATTTTTAGTAGCCAAGAAGAAAGACAAGCTCAGTAAGTTGATGGGTAACTGATAGAACATTCTGAAATTTGTTGCCTGCTTCTCAGCCTTGCATTTTTACCTTTCTTCTTTGCTTCTGCCCTTTTGCTCCCCCACCCTTCCTAATTTAAAAATGTTTGTCAGTTACAAAATTAAATAGATAGGGGC
>CM053613.1:55092664-55105993 GCA_028646535.1 Procyon lotor | reverse complement strand
GAGATCATGACCTGAGCCAAAGGCAGAGGTTTTAACCTACTGAGCCACCCAGGTGCCCCATCTGCTTGCTTTTTCTGCTCTCAGAGGCTGCTCCAGGGGCATAGCCTTGGGATAGTTATCATATGCTGTTGAGAACGACCGCACAGTATGCCTGACTAAGCCCAGTTAGGACCTCTTCATATACTCCTAAGATTTGCGGGGAGGGGCATGGGGGGGATCCATTCATCCTGCCACCACCCAAGAGCAGCTTTATCCATAAGTTCCTTTGCTTATTAGAACAGCCACTTGCCAACCAGGAGTGGTCTGCCTCTGTTCCTCTCTTCCTGGCCTCCAAGCATGGGGGCTGGTTACAGATTACACCCGGGAAACTCCCAGGAGGGCTGTGAACAAGATGTGTTCCGTGTGTAATTTCATAATTTGCTTCTTCCCAAATAATATCCAAAACATTACATGACACTAAATTTTTTTTTACAAATGTGATATTTAGTAGCTATCAAATATTAAATTTTGTGGATACGCCATTGTCTTTTTAACCGATTTCCTATCAATCGGTACTCAGCTTGCTACTAAAAGTCTTGTGCCTAAATCTTTGAAAGCCTGATTATTCTTTAGGCTGGAGTCTTAAAAGAGGAACAACAGGTGAAAAGGCATTCACTATTTGTTGCACAATTATGCCTATTTTCAAGACTCTTAACGTATACAGTCAGATTGTCTTAGAGAAGGTCATCAATTTAGAGAAGGTGTTCACAGGGGGTCTGATGGTGTGGGGTGAAGCGACCAGGCTGACCTGGGAGCTCGTGGCAGAGTAAAAAAGTGGAACACAGTCCTTAAAACTTCTAGTCTAGCAGTCATGGGACTCCGTCCCTTCCCCTTGCTTCCTGTGGATGCTGGCAGCAACGCTTGAGTAAGTTCCTTGTAGAAAAAAACAAGCAGCTTATTGCATCCAGGGTTCAAAGTGGTTGGCAGTAAGACATGGTCTCATGTGGTTCCTACTTTCCATTGTCATTCAAACCTTTACTGTCTGCGCCAGCTGGGACAGTGGATGCCCCCGGGTCTGAAAGAAGTCAGACCTCGTCTAGAGCCCTCGGGTGTGACGTGGCGGGTACCGTGCCAGGTGCTGGCAAGATACATGATCAGAGGGCTAGATTGGGAGGAAATCTCCCAAAGTAATTCTGGTAGGACTCAGAGCCGGTTCTGTACACACTGCTGTTACGTAGGCACGCTAGGAAGGAGAGGACCTTGCTGGCCGTCCAGAGGTCCCTCATTTAGGATTTGATTTGGTTGCATGGAACGGAAAACCACTCAGGAAGGGTTAAAAAAAGACCAAATTTATGCCTCTCAATCATAAACCAGTTCAGAGGTTGTGAGTAGAGGCATCGCCTATGGGAAAAAATGATTTCTGAAGATGATTGATCCCAGAGTGGTAGCAGACGGATCTAAGAAGGGGACGCAGAGCCAGGGAGATTTCCTGGGGAAGCGGCCACTTGATGGGATGTCAAGAGGAACTGAAATGGAAACCACAGGGTGAATGGGAGGGGTATGGGCGGGAAGAATCAGCAGATTGGTGTCTGAGTGGAAGAGTAGGACATGGGTAGGAAGGAGATGAGGAGGCTATGAAGGTCTGCCAGGGCCATCTCTTTAGGGGAAGGACGATGCCTCCTTTCAGGCAGGTGGGGCTTGTGGCGATGGCTTCCATCAGTGCCCTGTGAGCTGAGCCTGGGCTGCTGGGACAAGGGTTCCAGGACAGCGTGGGGACCCTGTCTGACGTTGTGGAGCCTGGGCCTGATTATGTTACCCATAATGAAATGGGGCCGTGGTTCCCTGGGGAGGGCAAACATCTTGGCACCAGTGAGATCAGTGGAATCAGGATGAGAAAGGTTAGCTGGAAAAAGACTGAAACCTAAAACACTGATTCTGAGCACCTGGGTGAGAGGCCTAGAATACGCTGTTACACAATGACGGCCAAAGCCTGGAATGGGGCTGCTGGCCCCATGGGGCTGCTCCAGGACCCGTTCAGTGTAAAAAAAAAATTTTTTTTCTTCTTCCTTGGAAATCAGTAATGTTCCCTGTAAAAACAATACATAGAAAAGTAGAAAAAACTGTAATACAGCAAAGCAGTAACCTCATCATCCAGAGATAATCTCTGATAATTTGCCATACCTTTTTTGTGTGTGTAGTTATGTATATATGTAAAACGGAAATTAGATAGATATGCCAAATGGGGTATAATAATTTACAATTTTTTCCAGTATTTTTTTTAAAAGATTTTATTTATTTATTTGACAAAGAGAAACACAGTGAAAGAGGGAACACAAGCAGGGGGAGTGGGAGAGGGAGAAGCAGACATCTCTGCTGAGCAAGGAACCCGATGCGGGGCTCGCTCCCGGGATCATGACCTGAGTCGAAGGCAGTCGCTTAACAACTGAGCCACCCAGGTGTCCCTAATTTTTTCCAGTTTTAAAATATTGTGAAAAACATGATGAACACCTTTCCAAATCGTTCAGTATTTTTCTTTCACCTCCTTTTTATAAAGGTTGTATGATGGGCCGTTACATATTTATGCCATTATGATATTTAACCTGATGCACATTTGGGAAGTTCCCATTTTGTTCTGTGATAAACAACATTTGTGAAGTTAAATATGTATTAAACTCTAATGATTTTGCTATCATAAATTCATACCAATGGCATCATTTGGTCAAAGGGCACATACTTTTTTTCTTTTAAGATTTTATTTATTTATTTGACACACAGAGAGAGATCACAAGTAGGCAGAGAGGCAGTCAGAGAGAGAGGGGGAAGCAGGCTCCCCGCTGAGCAGAGAGCCGGATGCGGGGCTTGATCCCAGGACCCTGAGATCATGACCTGAGCTGAAGGCGGAGGCTTAACCCACTGAGCCACCCAGGTGCCCCGGCACATACATTTTTAAAGTTTTTGATACATATCACCACATTTCCCTCTAAGAGCTTTTTCTCACATTATAGCCCCACCACGATCATACAATCATGTCCATTTCTTTGCATCGTTGTATTGGGCATTTTTAGTATTAAAACATATTTTTTCTGTTTAAAAAGTGGAAAATGGTATCTCATTGTTTAATTTTCCTACTATTACTACTGGCTTTTCATTTTTCTTGTGTGGTAGTTGTTTATATCCCATCCCTTTATCTCTTTGGATGTTTTAAAATAATTTACAAGAGCTTTTTATATATAAACTGTATTCCTTTTGCCTGTGTTAAAAGTTGCAAAATTTTCCTCAGTTTGCATTTACCATTCATCTTGCCTCCAGTAATTTTTAATATATATACACTTAAAATGTTTTTCCTTTTATCATTTCTGCCTTTTGCATGATGCTTAAAAATCCTTTGCCTTCAATAATATTGAATAGATGTTCCCCTCTGTGTTCTGACAGAGTGGAGTGGAAGAAATGCCCTCAGGAATTTGTTGGAGATAGAATCGGAGGACTCATGATGGGAAGTGTGGGTCATGCCGAGGGAGGAGTCGAGTGTGACTGAGTTTTCAGGCTTGGTAGACTTTGGTGAGGGTGGAACCAGTGACCAAAACCAGGAATACAGGAAAAGGAACAAGTCTGTTAGGGTAGATAATGTGTTCAGTTTTGCAAATGCTGCACTTGAAATGTCTGCCAGAGAGCCTGGTAGAAATGCCCCCAAAGCCGTTGGAACAGGGTATGGGATGCGGGATAAGGCTGGAGTCTCAAACACAGATCTAGAAGTCATCAGCAGACCTTTGATAGTTTAACAACATTTGCTTTTCAGTGCATATCCTGGGCCAAACACGAGGCAAGGCACTTCACTGCCTCATTTCATGCAGGTGTCCTAAAAAAAAAACCCGCAGGAGCTGGAAATGATTATCCTCATTTTACAGCCGAAGAGACAGGTTTACAAAGGCGCACAAAGCGACTTTTCTTTACGGAAGTACTACGGCTGCTTGGCAGTGAAGTTCAAATGCGAAACCAAGGTTAAGTGGGGGGTCTGATTCCAGAGTCGAATCCATAGCCTTGTTTGCTCCATTGCCACCGAAGTGGATGAGCTCAGGCAGGGAAGGGCAGAGCCCCACAGAAGGAGACTAGCACACTTGAGCGGTGGGCAGCAGAGAAAGGAGGCAGCCAGTGAAGGGACCTGGGAAGAGGGCGGGAAGGGGGCAGAAAGGGAGGCGGAAGGCCACGTGTGTGCCTGCTGACCGACACTAACCAGAGTGCAAACAAGTTAATGGCAGGAACATTTTTATTTTTAATTCAATTAGCTAACTGGGGGGAGTGGTCTTTAAGCAAAAAAAAAAAAAAAAAAAAAAAGAACAGGTCCTGAAGCTTCAGCCTCCCTGCCTCTCCCGGGGAGGTGGGGTAGGGGGCAGGCAATCCCTCTGGCAGGGGCAGTGGGCAACCAGAGACAGCGAGCTCCCTGGCTAGACAGGAAGTATGGCCATTTGTTTCCATTCATTTAGGTCTCATGACAGTTCTTCTCAGTGGGAAGAAATTACTCTCGGTTTATATTTTTTAAATCGTAGACTAAAGCGGCTCGGTGAGCTTGCCAGGCAGGCAGTTCAGTAAAATCCCGAAAGACCCCAAGTGAAACGAGGGAATTGGGTTGCGAGGTCTCTGGAGCGTACTGCTGACTCACGTGTCAGACTCTGGCCTTTTGGACACCTTCCGGCAGGAGCGACGTCTGCTCCCCCCACCCAATTAGGACATTCTGGAGAAGCCTGTGGAAGGGCCATTTCAAAGCAAACCCCATAGTGCTCTTCCGGTTTCCTGGCTCCGTTCTCTCCTCAGCTGCTGCACATTTGCCCCTGAGATAAGGGCTCCCCAAGCACATTTTTTGGATGGCAAACCTTTCTGTGCCCCCTTGCTTCGCTTTGAACTCTGCTTCCCTCAGAACTAGGCTGCAAGCAGGGGGCCAGGAAGTTGAGGGCAGAATATCAACTAGATTCAAGCTACAGTAGCTTTAGGTGAAAAGGACATTAGCCCACAGGTCGACCGTCCTTGCCTTCTAGCCTCCCTCCACCCCCGCATCTTGGGACTCGGTAAGAACCCACAAGACCTGAGAATCCGTCTGCCTTGGATGCACTGGGACTCTCAGAGGGAAGCTGGCTTCATCCTGACAAGCCGGCTCTCCTAGAGGGAATGGCTGGGGCCGTGCCATGTGCCTCCTCCCAGCAGCCACCCTGTACCGTGGAGACCCATTTTCCGCCCAAGCTCTTGAAGCATCTCTGGCGATGCTTTGATAATCTTACTACCCGCAGATTGCTACACCACAGCACGCCCTCTCCTGAAGAACAGGAAGGGAGATGACTCAAGTCTGTAAAAGCTCTACGAGACCACACAGTGCTCAGAATTCAGGCATGGAATGGCCTTCCAGAAAGCACCGAGTCACATTGTTCCAGTAGCTCTCTCGTTCCCTTGCTATCCCACACAGGTGCATATTCTTGCACGTATTCAGTGGTAAAACTAATTAAAACGATTGGACATGGCTTTGCAAACATAAACGGGAAGCCTGCATGTTTCCCTCCCGGGCTGTTGCATTAGGTGAGCCCCTGTAAAGTTGCCCCGTTTGCCTTCCGTAAGAGCGGTAGGGACTTATTCATAAGTTCACACGGCTCTTCATGATTGCTCTTGAAGAATTACTTAAACGACTTCAGGATAGGGTACCAAAGACTCTGTTGGAAGAAAGGTAAGGTAGTTTTTCTTCGAGCAGCTTTCCCAAACCCACACAAAGTGTTAAAAGCGGGATTCCAATATAGGCTTGGGTGAAACAGGAGAGGAAGTCTGGTGGGCCCCCCGTCTTTCTGCCATCAGATGACGACACTGGGCACACTATCTTTCAGCCTCCACAGGCCCCTCCAAGCAGAGGGATGCCCCAGCTGCCTGCCCTGGAGAAATCACGTAGCCTCCCTGGAGCTCGGTTTCCACAGCCACAAAATGAAAATAAAATAAGGCTACCTACCTTCTGGAGTAGTTGGTCCAAGTAGAGATGTCAATAAGATGCCAAGCCTGTAGCAGGTGCTGAAAGGCAATTACTAGTAGCAAATGAGGGACAAGCTTTCCACACCATGTTCTCTGATATAAATACTGGGGACCGGCACCGTATCTTGTCAGCTTTCTATCCCCACCGGGGGTAACTCAGAAGCTTTGCTTCGAATGGGCACAAAGCGAAGGTTGCAGAATTGCCCTGGTTTGTGTGTGTGTGTGTGTTTTTTTAAAGATTTTGTTTATTTATTTGAGAGAGAGAGATCACAAGTAGGCAGAGAGGCAGGCAGAGAGAGAGGGGGAAGCAGGGTCCCCACTGAGCAAAGAGCCCGATGCGGGGCTTGATCCCAGGACCCTGAGATCATGACCTGAGCCGAAGGCAGAAGCTTAACCCACTGAGCCACCCAGGCGCCCCTGCTTTGTGTTTTATTGAATGCTCAGCTAGGTAGCCATCCTTCTTGGGTTTCCACCCACGCAGGGACACGCCAGGCAGATCATACCTAACGAGTGAACCAAGTATTCTCCCTGCTTAAAGTATTGGCCAAGGCTGTGGCTTCATTTTGCAGGGAGGGGAGTTCACAGGCCTGAGGGGCCCTAGTCCCTTCTTCGAGCTTGAAAAGAGTGATAATTACAAAGACCCTCCCCAGATCTCAAATCCTGGCTCTGTAGATCTAAGATAAGCTTGGTCCTGGCAAGGAGCTGGTGGTGGAAACAAGGAGGGGGTAGAAGTTTGAGGCATAACATGAGCCAGCCCTCACTGTTAGGCCCGACCCAACTGCTTCACAGGCCCTAGCCTGTTTTCCCAGACTCGTCTCAGCTGAGTCATCCACGCCCTCACCTGCTCTTCTCTGCTGATCAGGAGCATGTCGGTGAGATTTTCACTGTGTAGGTCAGGCAGACCAAGACCCAGGTCTTCTGAGAGGAGAAGCTTATAAAAATGAGTGGGGGGAATGGTCTTTAAGCCACTCCCTCAGAAATTGATGTTGTTACTGAATTGTTCCCTTCTCAGAGAGGCCCTCCCTGGCCACCCTCTCTAAAAGGCCAACCCCATTCCAACTCTTCATGCCCGTTCCCCTACCTGATCAGCGACTAATACATTGTAATTGTACTTATTTATTTTTGTTTGTCTTGTCGGCCCCCACCCACAGGAAAGTAAAGTTTTTGGGACCAGGAATCTTTGTGTTATTTCTGTATCATCCCAAGCACAAATATAGATTGGTTAAAAGAATACACTAAGAAACAAACAAAAAGGGGCACCTGAGTGGTTCAGTGGGTTAAAGCCTCTCCCTTCAGCTCAGGTCATGGTCTCAGGGTCCTGGGATCGAGCCCCACATTGGGCTCTCTGCTCAGCAGGGAGCCTGCTTCCCCCCCTCTCTCTGCCTGCCTCTTTGCCTACTTGTGATCTCTCCCTCTCTGTCAAATAAATAAGTAAAATCTTAAAAAAAAAATCAAACAAAAAACCCTCTTTGGCTCAGAAAATTGGCTTTTAATTTGGCTTTTTCCTTATTAGTGGTTGACACTGGGTAATTACTTAAAATGTCTAGGCCTCAGTTTCCTCCTTTGTAAGATGGGAAGAATAATATCAATAAAGTGATATGTATATAAAAACTGGCATACAGCAAGCGCTGAATAAATACTTGCCATTGTGAGTGCTTAGAACAATCTGACTAGTTATTGAAATTGTCTTTGGATGTTGCCCAGAGCTTTTAGGATAGGAGAGGAGAAGGCTAAAAGCCAAGGATGTCCTCTGCATTTTCAGCTCCATGGTCCGCCTTGTTGGGCCACTGCCAGTTGAATAGGTGTGAAAGTGTTTTCCTTCCAAGAGAGGGGACAGGTCTGGATTACCATTATCAAGTCACTGAGGAAGAAAGCAAATTGAGGCTTGCCCAAGGTCAAATCACTTGCCCAGGGCCACTCCAAAAAACCAATGCATAAGGAACCCAGACCCCGACCTTGCCTCGGAAAATTGTATTCTCAGCTGCCTCTCATGGAAACTCCCTACAGTGAGGGCTGGGGGCGGAGCTCTGAGCTCAGGAGCCCTGGGTTCCCCGGGCTTGTCACTTTCATCACCCACAATGCACTGAACTTTTCCAAACGCAGTTTTCCCGCACGGAGAGCACGGAAAATAAAGCCCATGCCTCAGAGCTTCGTGTTCAGGATCACAGGCGAGGATAGTTCCTTGGAAACCGTAAAGTGCTGCACGAATAACCTTTGCAACAGGCATTAAGACTCGAGCCCCCTACTTGCCGGCCCCCGGAGACGCTCCCTCTCCACCCCGCTCCGAGGCGGCGCGCCGCCGGGGGAAAGGAAGGAGGATTAACCCCTGGGCGCCTGTCTGGGCGTTTCTCCAGGCGGCGGGGGAGGAGTTCCGCCCCTCGCCCCCGCCCCGCCGATCCTCTCCCCGGAGCCCGCACTCGCGCTCCCGGAGTAGGTCTCCCGCCCAGGCCCCGGCTGCGCTCCCCCGTCCGGCACGGCACGCGGGCGGCCCGCCAGGATGCAGGCCCCGCACAAGGAGCACCTGTACAAACTGCTGGTCATCGGCGACCTGGGCGTGGGCAAGACCAGCATCATCAAGCGCTACGTGCACCAGAACTTCTCCTCGCACTACCGGGCCACCATCGGCGTGGACTTCGCGCTCAAGGTGCTCCACTGGGACCCGGAGACGGTGGTGCGCCTGCAGCTCTGGGACATCGCAGGTGAGCCCCCCCCGGGGAGCGGCGAGGGCAGGAGGGCCTCGCAGCGGGTCTGGAGTTCCGGGGCAGGGGGCTGCGGGCGGGTCCTGGGCGCCGCACCGCAGGATGCTTTTCCTGGTGGGTTGCAAACTTGGTTTCAAAGGAAACAAAAGTTTTTCTCTCTCGCTGAAACTTAAGGTGCATTCTCTGGCGCTTTGGGGCTGTTGCTCGAACTCCCGCTCACGCTCTCCCCTGGGATCTCTCGACCCAGTGCGGGCCTCCCCAGGGACCCAGGGAGAGACTGGGTCTCCGGCTCTTTTTCCGGGCGTGGGCGACGCTGCCGGTGACGCGGCCCTTACTGTCCTGCCAGCCACCAAGGGGGAAGCCCTGAGACCGGTTCACAGTGGGAACCAGGAGGGTTCCAGGCTAGAAGGCCTCTTACCCACTGCTGTTTCCCCCCCACTGCTGTTTTTAATTGCTTACTTAGTTCATTCCAACTCTTGCCCCTCTCCCTGTCAAGCGAGTTTGAGGTTCTCAACTTTGAGGAAGCCAACGATCTTTGTGTATGTGTATTGGGGGCAAAGTATTATTTCTATGTTTCTCTCTGGCTCTCTGTGGTCTATTAAAAAGAGACTGGGAGGGCGCCTGGGTGGCTCAGTCGGTTGAGCAGGACCCTGGATTGAGCCCCGCAGGGGGCTCCCTGCTCAGAGGGGAGCCTGCCACTCCCCCTGCTTCTGCTCTCTCTGTCAAATACATAAATGAAATCTTAAAAAAGAAAAGAAAAGAAAAGGAGCCTATGCACCCACCTTAGGGGCACCTTTATCAGTCTATGACATGAGCCCTAAGATTTCTTGATTCGCCCTTAAAGTTTTCACTGAGAGATCTGGGAAATGAGAAGCTTCATTACAATGTTTGAAACCGTAGTTTGCCTCTGAGGGTTTGTCCCCAGAGTTGGGCAGGGGGGTCGGGCAAACGTGGGGCAAGCGTGTGTCACCTCCAAGAGTGAGCCCTCGGACTGAAGCCCTTTGCAACCTGGGCATGCCCAACCCCTCATTCCAGATCTTGGCTCTGCCACTCAGCGGCCCGCTCAGTGGCTTCAGTCTTGTCCCTTCAGCCCAGTTGCATCCCTGTTAAGTGGAAAGGGGTTGGGGGTTGGCTCTGGCAGCTCAGGAATCTTCCTGCTCTGAAGTTTTCAGGTCCTCTGGGATTCTCTACAAACAGTGCCACTTCACCTGTGACATCTTCCTGGTCGGTGGTACCAGGAACCTTTGCTTCAGTGCTGGACCCAAACCGGCCACTTCTCTTTCAGAGAACTGGTTCCTTTTTAGCCGGTGTATTTGACTGGAAGCACTTAATCATGGCTCAAAGCAAGAACAAATGTGGAAAATTTCTAAAAGGGCATTTCTGTTTCTGGGGACTCCGGTGCCTCTTTAATCATGAGCTGCTGAGTCTTATGATAACTTCTGGCATGTGAACAGATTCCTGCATTTGGAGTAATCTCAGCAGCTCCGGGAGCACAGGGGGTTATCAGAGACCGGACGATGCCAGCAGCCACTATCTGATCGGGCTTTTCGTCTAGAAAAGCCACTGTGAGTCTCTGCACTTCGGTTGTTGCATGTTTTAACGTCTGAAAACTCTTCTGGCTGCGCTGAGGTATCCAGAAATCAAGTTTAGAAGGAGCTTACTGTTTCAAAGGGGAGGTAGCTGTCATTTCGACTTTTGTGTCAAACGCTAGTACGGACGTGACCTTAGGCATGTTGGAGAATGTCCGTGAATCTCAGCGTCCTCACCTAACAGAGAAGGTAGAAAGGTACAGTAATTCAGAATCTAAATTCCAGAGTTGAACCATTTTTGACTGTATCCCTGTTTTACCCTACATGTCCTGAGCGATTTTAGGCAAGTTTCTTTCTTTCTTTTTTTTTTTTTTTGGAGATTTTATTCATTTATTTGACAGAGAGGAGAGAGATCACAAGTAGGCAGAGAGGCAGGCGGAGAGAGAGGAGGAAGCAGGCCCCCTGCTGAGCAGAGAGCCCGATGCCGGGCTCCGATCCCAGGACCCTGAGATCATGACCTGAGCCGAAGGCAGAGGCTTCAACCCACTGAGCCACCTAGGCACCCCATTAGGCAAGTTTCTTAACCTCCTGATCTCAGTTGCCTTATCTATAAATTAGGCAGAACACTTTCTCCCAATAAATGAGAAAAGGGCAACCAACAAATGCCAGCTACAGGTGACAGGACCTACTATCCAGGAGAACTGCAAGGATTATTGTGACACTAACATGTGTAAATGGTAGGCAAGAAGGCCATGACACAAATGTGGTGACTAAGTCATAATAAATGATGGGTCCTATGTTATACCTATAATCTGTTCCAAAATACCCAGCACTATTGTTGAGCTTTATCCATAGTACAGCATGCAGTCATGAGCAACTTAAGTCCCAAGTTTTGAAATACCTCCTGAGGGGGCACCTGGGTGTCAACCTCATTTTAAGTCCCCCTCATTTCTCACCTGGACTACTGCATTAACCTCCTAACTAAGCTTCCTGCTTTCTCTCTAGTCTTCTATGAAGTAATCGTTTGTCAATTTTTATTTTTTAAGAGACTGCACCGCGGGGTACGTGGGTGGGTCAGTGGATTAAGCGACGGCCTTGGGCTCAGGTCATGATCTCAGGGTCCTGGGATAGAGCCCCGCACCAGGCTCCCTGCTCAGTGGGGAGTCTGTTTCCCCCTCCCCCTCTGTGCTTTCTCTCTCAAGTAAATAAATAAAATCTGAAAAAAAGAAAAGAGAAATTCCTCTGAAGCCGTGGTTCTGGACTGAAGTAGCCGGGGAGGCTGTCACCACAGAAGTCTGTGTGAATAAGAAACCTGAGGAATTTGGAAAGTCAGTTGTACAGCTACAGTGGTACGTAGCATCTTAGGAGGGAAACTTCTTTTTCCCAGAGCTCTAATGTTCAGTGGTAACCTGTCTTTGGCAGCCTCCAGCCCAAAGACCCCATGAGCGGTGTGAGAAGCTGGGAATCAGGCCCCACTTGCTGGGGAAAGTTGGGCCCTTGTGGAAAGGATGACCAGAACATCGCGGTGACCTCTTTCAAGCTATGTAGGGAGCCCTGTGAAGAGTGGATTCACATGAAATCCAACCTCAGGTGCCCACTCGGACTCTAGTCAGCCAAGCACACCTTCCAGCGCCTTCACGTCAGCCTGTCTGTCCCGACGTGAGAATGCTTCTCTCTCTCTCCTTTGGGCTCAACTCTGCTGTGTGTGTGTGGAAAGAACAAGGGAGGCTAAAATGTGAACAGGTGGGCCTCACTTTGAGATGGTTGGGAGTATGGGTGAGACAGAGGGGACAGGCCCTATCTTGATAGAATATCAGATCCATCTGCTATGGGGGGGAATCTTTGCTCAGGAGATTTTTTTTTTTTTAAGATTTTATTTATTTATTTGACAGAGAGAGAGACACAGCGAGAGGGGGAACACAAGCAGGGCGAGTGGGAGAGGGAGAAGCAGGCTCCCCATGGAGCAGGGAGCCTGATGTGGGGCTCGATCCCAGGACCCTGGGACCATGACCGGAGCCAAAGGCAGACGCTTAACGACTGAGCCACCCAGGCACCCTGCTCATGAGATTTTTTGATATTCATTTGATTCAATGTCAACTCAGGGCCTATGTGTCCAACTAAATTCCCTGATATATCTCTTGTAGCCACTTGGACTGGCCAGCCTGTTCCTGAAAGACTCTAAAAAATACCTCTCAGGTATTTTTTACGAGCCTGGCTGGCTCAGCCTGTAGAGCATGCGACTCTTGATCTCCCCAGTCATGAGTTCCAGCCCCATATTGGGTGTAGAGATTACTTAATAAAAAAAAAGGTGTTTTTTTTTTTTGTTTTTTTTTTTAAATACCTCTCAGGGCTTGTGAAGTAGGCCTGAAAATCAACATGGTAAATTCCACAAACCTCACAGGGAATGGCAATCACCCTGAATCCCAAAGATTCTATCACAGAGGAGCAGCTGGGTCAGCTCTGGGTTCCACAGCTCTTGATAGCGTCAAGAGAAATTAAGTCACTCCGCCCAAGGCCACCTACCTATTAAGTGGAAGAGCCAGATTAATACAGTTCTGTGTGACTTGGAATCAAGCCATGCTCTTAGAAACCACAGACCCGTGAGTGCCTGGGACACAGTTGGTCCCCTGGGGTTCTACCCTCCTCCCCTTCTACGGTGTTGCTTCTTTAGATTTACCTAAGGTTATCCTTGCCTTCTCCTTCCTATTTCTTTTTTTTAAAGATTTTATTTATTTGACAGAGAGTGAGAGATCACAAGTAGGCAGAGAGGCAGGCAGCAAGAGAGGGAGAAGCAGGCTCCCTGCTGAGCAGAGAGCCCGATGCAGGGCTCGATCCCAGGACCCTGAGATCATTACCTGAGCCGAAGGCGGAGGCTTTAACCCACTGAGTCACTCAGGTACCCCTCCTTCCTATTTCTAATATGTTTCTGGATATTAATCAGAATGACTATGCAGATAGCTGGAGGAAATAGAATGAAAATCTATTTCTGAAAATTTGATTCTTTGTTGTAGGGTTTTTAAAATAGATTTATCAGGAAAAAAGTAAACAAAAGGTTCACATTTTCTGTTCTCCAAATCTGATACTATTATTACCCATTAGCATTTTCAAAGAGAATGATATAA
>CM053613.1:55067856-55092564 GCA_028646535.1 Procyon lotor | reverse complement strand
TTTTTTTTTTTTTTAAAGATTTTATTTATTTGACAGCGAGAAACACAGCGAGAGAGGGGACACAAGCAGAGGGAATGGTAGCGGGAGAAGCAGGCTTCCCGCGGAGCAGGGAGCCCGATGCGGGGCTTGATCCCAGGACGCTGGGATCTGACCTGGGCCGAAGGCAGACGCTTAACGACTGAGCCACCCAGGCGCCCCGAGAATGATATAATTTTGTTTAGAATTCTCTCTGTGCTTTGGGACCCCAGCTGCAGAAATTGGGACAGTCACAGTAAGAGTAGCTAACCTTTCTCAAGCATTTATTCTTACAGGTGACCACACATATTTAATTTTTAATTCCTCAGTAACATAGCTGGTTAAGTGGTAGTGCTGGAATTTAAAATTTGGCCATAGAATCCAGTCCTAGTTTCCAGCTTTTGCTCTACTTCTCACAATTTAAAAATAAAATACTTTGGGGGCTCTTGGGTGGCTGTGTCGGTTAAACATCTGACTCTTGACTTTGGCTCAGGTCCTGATCTCAGGATTGCAAGATCAAACACGGCATCAGGGTCCATGCTGGGCATGGAGCCTGCGTAAGATTCTCTCTCTTCCTCCCCAACTCTTGCTACCTCCCTCTCAAATAAATAAATAAATCTTTAAAAAAAATTAAAAGAATACTTATTTATTTACTTATTTTTTAAAGATTTTATTTATTTGAGAGAGAGCAGAAGTGGGGTGAGGGGTAGAAGGAGAAGCAGATTCCCTGACCAGCCACCAGCAGGGATCCCAATGTGGGGCTCAATCTGTGGACTCTGGGATCAGGACCTGAGCTGAAGGCCGACACTTGACCGACTGAGCCAGCCAGGTGCCCCCAAAATAACATACTTTAGACATATTCTTTTTTTTAAAAAAACAATATTTATTTATTTCAGAGAAAGAGAGTTCATGAGAGCAGGGGGGAGGGCCACCGAGTGGGGGAAAGAGAATCTCAATCAAGCAGACTCTCTGCTGAGCACAAGCTGGGCGTGGACCTTGGTCTCAAGACCCTGAGATCAGGACTTGAACTGAAATCGAGAGTCAGACGCTTAACCGACTGAGCCATCCAAGCATCCCTAGACACATTCTAAATATGTTTTAAAAATATACTACTTGGGGCGCCTGGGTGGCTCTGTGGATTGAAGCCTCTGCCTTTGGCTCAGGTCATGATCCCAGAGTCCACAGATTGATCGAGCCCTACATCGGGCTCTCTGCTCAACGGGGAGCCTGCTTCCCCTTCACTCTGCCTGCCTCTCTGCCTACTTGTGATCTCTCTCTCTATGTCAAATAAAAAAATAAAATCTTTAAAAAAAAATTTCTGTTACTAAAAAAATATATATATATACTACTTGATGTTGGGCAAGCCATGAGACCTCAGTTGCGCCATCTATAAAAAGCCTCTTATTCCATTTTCCTGTGATATCACATATTTGTATTATGTGATCTCTTGCAGTTTCTGTCAGTTCTAATATATTTCCAGTGCGCCCAGGTAGGATGGGGCAGCTTCTCCCAACTTCTTCCCTTGCCAGCGTTGGCACTGGTACAGGTCACTTAAACATCGGTGCCTTGGTTTCCCATCTATAAACAAGGACAGGAGCAGAACCTGCTCCTTAGAGTTGTTACAAGAATAAAATGAGGTGATTCCTGTGAAGTTGTGCCTGCCTGACCTCTAACCCCTGCCGAATAAATGTTAGCTTTTACTCTTGTAATCTTAACTGTTATTACAAACTACCTTCATGTACATTTTTCCTGCTTGATCTTAAACATCGCTGAGGAGATACACAGATCAGGTAGTATTACACCTGTTTTGTGTTAGAGAAAAAGAAGGATCAGAGAGGTAAGGGACTTGCCCAGGGTCGCAAGAGTCAACAAGTGGCAGAGGAGGAATGTGGCCAAGGAAAAGTATTTCCGTCCGGGCACATCTATGCCAACTTTCCCTGCCTCAACTGGGCGACAAAGAAACATCGGAGGACATTATCCAACAGGCAGAACAGGCAGCCTGGGCCTATTGTCAGGAGCCCCAGGACACCGAGTCCCACACCAGTGGCCATGAGATTCATCTGGATCACGGTGCTGTGTTGTTTCAGGGTTTAGAAAATGCTTCCGCGTTATGCAATTCAGTGGGGGGCAGGTTTTAGACTCGACTCTGTCTTTAGTGTCTATTTCTAAAAGACTGTAATTCTCCAGGGAGTTTTAGAAGAAGGGTCTTAAATGTCAACATAATAGATCTAGAAATGTAGAATGAGTTAAATTTGGCAACCACATGTCAAGCAAAAAAAAAAAAAAATTGCATGTCAAGTCTGGGCCACTCTCCTGGGCACTTTATTGCCTTGTTTCTAGCCTGGCTAATTATAGACTTTCTAAATACCATCCAGACTAATGTGGTTTGTGCTTAGAGGTAAGCAATGTGTACACGAAGTAAGATGGGGAACTTTCTAATTAGAGTGGATGATGTGTGGGCAAAGCACCCCTGGGCTTTTTGCAGGGCGATCGGTAGAATCTCTGTCACAGACACGTGAGCATGAAGCATGTGGGACATGTCCACTCATCTAGGTTTTCGAGGACTGGTTCTGACACGAGAGCACACAGCAGTCTGACCAAGGAGAAAGACGGGATGGAGAGAAACAGCTCTAAGGTGTGTGGCTGGTTTCTTCTGCACAAATGTGTATGAAATGGCCGGTATGTGTTAGAGACTGTTCTAGGTGAGGGGAAGACAAAGAAAGATAAGGAATTGAACAAGACCTGGTTCCTGACCTTAGGAAGTTCACGATTTGGTGGGTGTGGTGGCACCAAAGCAAATCACTGTAACGGTGAATGAACTGTATCAAGAAGGACACTCCAAAATATTCTGGCGGCACAGAGAGCCTGCCTATACCACATCTGTCCAGTCTCTGAGCTTAAAACTGAGCAGGTAGGATAAAGCCTCTGGCTCGTGGGATATTTCCAGTGCTCTTACTTACCGCCATTACTGTGATCAGTGATTTCTGGGCTCTATGGCTTGAGGCTAAAGTTCACTCTCTGGCTCTCTTCAGTTTTTTCTTAAGGATCTTATGTGTTCCTGTGGCTTTAAAGTCCATGCAGGGGACTCCAAAAATGTGCATCTAACCTTGACTTCTCGTGACCTTCAGACCCACAGTTTGGTCTTTCTGCTGGCCATCTCCGTTATGATCTCTCATATATCTTGGAAGATCAATATGTCATAGCAAAGTGGCATGAAAAAACACATTGTTTTTTTTTTTTCTCTATTAGTGAAGTAATATATGCTCAATGTAGCAAATTGGAAAGTAGAAAAGAAAACGACAGTAACAACAACAAAGTAATACAGAGAACATCCACAATCAGCCCTCTTAATGATAAGTAGTAAAGGATGTTATTTGTAAGTCTAAACTAGGCATCTTTCCCCACTCGCTGGATTTGGTATATACCTTTCCCACAGTCACTTGGACTTGAAGCTTCTGCCATCTTCTTTGACCCTCCAACTCAGATAGTGATTATGCTTCTCTTGCCACTGCTCTAGAACAAGTACAATACTATCGTTACTTCCCTGTTCTTCTTCTGTAATAGCCCCCTGACTAGTTCTAGTCTCTTCTTCCTTCAGTTGGTATGGTGTACCAAGGTCAAGTTCATCTTTCTGGAACATTGCTTTGGTGGCTCCCCATTGCCTATAGATTATATAATGAGAAAGAGGAAATAAAACACTAGAGATGAGGTGATAGGAAGGCTGATGGCAAGAAAGAGGACAGATTTCAAGTGTTAGAACCATTGAGAGAGGAGTTGGTGAGGTCCTAGCAAGTAGGAAGTGACTGGAGTCTTTGAGGCCCCGACCAGGTCAAAAGGAAACCCAGGATTCATGTCATTGTGACTTGCCATGAATGCAGCTATTGTCTTTGAGTGTTGAAGTGGTACTTAAATATTTTTGTTTTATTTTACTGAATTTTATTTTAAAAGTCATTTTATTTTTATTATTATTATTTAAAGATTTTATTTATTTGTCAGAGAGAACACAAGCAGGCAGAGTGGCAGGCAGAGGCAGAGAAAGAAGCAGGCTCCCTGCTGAGCAAGGAGCCCAATGTGGGACTCCATCCCAGGACCTTGGGATCACAACCTGGGCCGAAGGCAGCTGCTCAACTAACTGAGCCACCCAGGTGTCATTTTAAAATTTGAGCATTTGCGAGGTATAAGATTTTGCCTGGGAAAATTTATCCATTCACTTGGTAAGCAGAGGGACTTAGGGATAAACAAAATGGATCAATTTTTGCGCTTACGGAATCTATTAGTCTGGTGGGACATAAAAATATTTAAAGCAGAGAGATAATTATTTGATCACTGTTTTGATGAGTGTTCTGAAGGAGAAGTGTCAGGTGCTAAAAGAAAGTAAGCAGGACACCTATCCTAGCTGTGGCGTGGGGGTGAGGAGACACGGTGCGGGCAGCGGTAATCTGACATCACTACAGGTTACATAAGTGGGAGGAGGGGTTGGTGAGGGAGCAGCACACAAACCATGGAAGAACATATATGCTAAGCTAAAGGTTAAAGGTAATCTCTTACATTGATCACTTTACCAAGGCAATTTTTGCAATTTAAACACCACAGTGATTGTGACAAATAGGTCTTATTATTTCCAGTTTTGGAGGTGAGGAAAGTGGGCCGAGCCTAAGCAGAACATGGTGCCTGCTCAGTGAAAGTGGTTGGATACTGGAGTCATCACTCACCTGAAAAGTTTTTGAGAGTAGTTGCTTTGTAGGAAGGCTTAGAGCCCTTTCTCTTCATTTTCTGATGATTCACTCTGGGGAATCCTGCAAAGCATTCAAGTCATTAGAACCGCCTTGCCCCTGCCCCCCTTTATTTTTCTTTCTTTCTCTTGACTCTAAGGTGGAAATTCCCAGAGGGATATGCTGGCCCTGCTTCTCCTGGGGGTGGAAATTATGTTTATTCCATCAAGGCAAGATCCTCATCTGATAGGTTGGTGTACTAGAGTAGTTTCTGACTTGGCAAGGTCATGACTGTGACTGTAGCCTGGGTTTTACATTATCGAGGTCCACTATTTTTTTTTTTTAGCTGTTTGAAAATTTAATTAAGAAATGATATGATCTTAAATTACTTTTTGAAAAAAGTTCAGGTTTTAACTTCCACCATTCCCCACTCCTTTTAGTTTCCTACTCGCAGGTATCAATCAAATTCTGTCTCTTCTGTCTTGAAAACTAACTCCGTCTTACCCCTCGATGAGTGGCCTTGTGTCTTTGCGACTCATCAGGACCACTGTAAGCAGCTTCCTAACCCCCTCCCCGTCCTCCGGCTTTCCCCCACGTTGGTTTGTAATCCACAGAGGGGAGACTTTTGAGCGTGGCTTCATTTTCCAGTCAGAAATTCTCCTGTTGGGCATCCTTCAGTGGATCACCATCACTTTAAGAATGAGAGGCTAAACTTTTTGCCGTGAAACTTGAAGTCACCCATTCCAGTCTCATCTCTCACACCTCTGACTCTTGCTCATTCCAGATACCTTACTGTGGCTTCAATTCACCTATCTCCCCCTCTGTGCCATGGCTCCTATGGTTCTCCCTGGCTGAACAGACTTTCCTCTTTGTCACTTAGATAACTCCTATGGATTCCTGGTCACTCAGCCCATCTCATCTCCTTTAAGAAATGTCTATTGAGCCCGTGTGCCTATGGGAGGCGCTGTTTCTCTGCTCCTGTAATAGCCACGCTTGTCCTGGATTAAACCAACTACTGCACTGGAATGTCCTTCCAGTCTATAACCCTAGCTCCCAGCGTTGTTCTTGGTAGTTAGCAGGTCCTCACTGAGTGTTTGTTCATTCAAGTTTTCTAGTCAACTATTTCGTCATTGCTTTGATTCCTAGACATATCATTGATCTAAAAATTTCTCCAGTAAAACAAAACAAAAAAACTGCTTAATTTGTTTATGCTTGAAAGACTTCATAATTGTATGAATATTAATGTATTAAAATGTATGCACTATAAAACTGATAAACATGGTAGTCATTTTTCTGAAAGTAGCATTCTGTTTCATTTTTTCATCATAAAAACTGGGGAGTGACCTCAAAGACCATTCTTTTTTTTTTTTTTAAAGATTTATTTATTTATTTATTTGACACAGAGAGATCACAAGTAGACAGAGAAGCAGGCAGAGGGAGAGGGGGAAGCAGGCTCCCTGCTGAGCAGAGAGCCCGATGCCGGGCTCGATCCCAGGACCCTGAGATCATGACCTGAGCCAAAGGCAGAGGCTTTAACCCACTGAGCCACCCAGGCACCCCTCAAAGACCATTCTTAAAAGCTGCACTTAATCATTTAACCAAGTCTTCATAATTTGGAAGAAGGTGTCATTCATTTGAAGGTCAAATGGCAAAACTATTTTAATGATTTTTGATGCATGAGATGTAGTAATCATTTTGAGGGTAATTTTCACAGCATTAAGATCTTGAGGGCTCATCAAACCAAATCTTTCCTTTTATAGAAGAGAAAGCAGTGCTCTGAGGGAGGGTTGGCTTTCATTTCTCAGGCTTTTAGGATTAGTTAATGGTGGAACTGGAACCAGAATGCAGGCATCTCTGGGTTATTAATGATGAAATTTGAAGAATCAAAAGCTGATTTGGGGGCACCTGGGTGGCTCAGTTGGTTAAGCAGCTGCCTTCAGCTCAGGTCATGATCCTGGAGTCCCGGAATCGAGTCCCACATCAGGTTCCCAGCTCCATGGGCAGTCTGCTTCTCCCTCTGACCTTCTCCCCGTCATTCTCTCACTCTCTCTCTCTCTCAAATAAATAAAGAAAATCTTTAAAAAAAATAAAAGCTGATTTTTTAACACTAGATGTTTTGGTGTAATCTTAAGCACCGAGGCACAGAAATAATTGAATTTTATGGGTACCCAGCCCTCTGGAAATTTATGCAAGACAGGATGATGGGATTGGGAGCACCCAGAGACTTCAAGGTCTGGCTCAAATAATATCCCTAATATTATTTTCCTCTGCTCTCCATTATGGGGCTGAAAATTTGGCCATCTGAACCTCTTGCTTCCTTGTTCACACCCCATGTTCGTTGCCTGTATGCCCTTGTTCCTGTTCTTCGTGCTGGTTCACATACCCTTCCCTTTATTTCCACATATCCAAATCTTATCTAATGTTTAAGATTTATCTAGAGGGAAAAAAAAAAGATTCATCTAGAAGGGCAACTCCTCTGCAGACCTTAATTCTCTCATTCTTCTTCTCTTGAATCTCGTGCAACTGTTTTTTTTTCTCCCTGTATCACTTCTGCCTTTAGCCTTGTAGTAAGAGTTATTTCCCACCTTTCCAGATATCGTTGGTGTGGTTCAGCAGACCTTGCCACGGTTGTGACATAATTTAATTAAATGACTGTGGAGTCAGCAAAGAGGTAGAGAAGAGGAAAGCACTACACAGGGAGGAGAACCAAGCAAGGGCAGGTTTTTTGGAGGCAAAGAAGAAAGAATTTTGGGAGAGGATGGCCAGTAGTTTCAGATGTCTGAGAGAAATCGGAATTCTTTCTTTTTGCTCTGAGTCCCTACTTTTTGCAGTCTCTTTTAGCCTGATACATCATTTTTTTTTTTTTTAATTTTATTTATTTGACAGAGAGAAACACAGTGAGAGAGGGAACATGAGCAGAGGGAATGGTAGCGGGAGAAGCAGGCTCCCTGCTGGACAAGGAGCCTGATGCGGGGCTCGATTCCAGGACCCTGGGATCATGACCTGAGCTGAAGGCAGATGCCTAACGACTGAGCCACCCAGGCGCCCCTCCTGATACATCATTTAAACTTTCTTCCTCATCAGCCTTGGACAAAACTGCTCTCTCAAGAAAAGTTATGAAAAAGTTAAGCTTCTCATGTAGTTCCTCAGTCTATTGTGGACAAAGAGAATATCCATAGTGAGAGGAATCCACACAATTTGCAATCGAATTCCAGGCAAAATTGAAAGGAAATTGACAGATTATTTGTTGGGAACACTATTTTTCCCTACAATGTAATGTGTTATTAAGAGCTACCATTTATGGAGTGTTGGACATGGTATTATGTATGTGTTGTTTTTTTTAAAAGATTTTGTTATTTACTTATGGATTTATTTGACAGAGAGAGAGAGACATAGTGAGAGAAAGAACACAAGCAGGCGGAATAGGAGAGGGAGAAGCAGGCTTCCCACACTGAGCTGGGAGACTGATGTGGGGCTCGATCCCAGGACCCCGGGATCATGACCTGAGCTGAAGGCAGCTGCTTAACAACTGAGCCACCCAGGCGCCCCATACGGTGTGTTTTTATGTATCGTTTCATTTATTGCTCACAATGAGCGGATCTGGTAGGTCTTGTCACTAGCCCCATCACAGAGCTGAGAGAACTTTGCTTAGACAAGCTAGAAAACACCGAGTCAAGGAAGAAAAAAAACACAAAAAACTTTTCAAAAGTTATACAGGTTGAGATAGTGCTGGGTAGGAACTGAGATGTGTTTGCTGTTTTCTGACCACTCCGTTCTACCATTTCCTGAGTGTGATACAACACTGCAGTCACTTTCCCATTCCAGAGATTAAGTGGCATTTAGAAGACACACATTATTTATTTTAAAGGAATAATTTATTATTTTTTGAATCTTGATACTTTTAGATAGAGCTAAGAATTAAATGAGCTGAATTCTTTGCACATATCACCTCTGAGACCATGGGGTTGGCTTGGCTTAATAACAACCATCTTTAAAAAAAAAAAATAAATAAAGATTTTATGTATTTCTTTGAGAGAGAGAGCATGAGCAGGGGCAGGGGTTGTGGCCGGAGGAAGGGGAACGGGAGAAACAGACTCCCTTCTGAGCTTCCTTTCCTCCTGCCACCACCCCGCCACGGCTCATGCTCACTCTCTCTCTCTCTCTCTAATAAATACATAAAATCTTTATTAAAAAATGTAACAATTGTTTTTTTCAGGTGTCCATAAATAGTAACAGTATAGAAAGGAAGGAAGATGAATTGTAGTGACCTATTTTTAAAATAAATTTCAAAATATTCTAATTAAATCCTATATTTATATTTAAATATTAGGCTGTGTATGTGTGTGGGGGGGAGAGAAACAGAGACAGAGACAGTTAATACCCTGGTATCCCAGATTCTTTTGTCAGAATTTATTTTGACTGAGGTCTGATACTACTCAGCTTAGGTGAAATAATTCACTTGAATAGAGATCATGACCTGAACCGAAGGCAGACTCTTAACTGAGCCACCCAGGCTCCCCCCAAGTTCTATTTATTAAATAGTTAGCACCAAATAATTCAATGCATTATATTCTAACAACTTAGTAGCCATTTGAAAAAAATTGGAACACAAATTTAAAAGATATTGAATTTCATTTTTAATAACTAATTATTTACTGTTGGTATATGTGTGCCTTTGGGCCATGGGAGAACATCTCAAAATTTTGAGTCAGACCAGCCACCACCACCCTCATTTCCTGTTTCACATTGATTTTCACATGACTCTTGCTTTTTATCACACAAACTATGAAAACCTCAGTTTCAAAAAGATAAGATCTCATGAGAAGGAATGTAGCATGGTCTAATGTTAAAATCGTGAACTATCTCAAGTTAGCAGTTCCTGAGGTGTTTGAGCTCGAGTACCACTGTGTTTGCCTCAAAATTTTAAAATACCCTCTTTATCCTGTTGCACCCCTGTGAGTTCATTGACATGCCCCAGAGCACCTTGGTACCCATGTGGGGAACTACAGTTCTAAAGGAATCTGGAAATTCTTTAAGACTGAAACCTTTAGAGTCTAGTCCAGAGTCCTGGATTTGTGAGTTATTTGTAAAAGTGTTATAAATCTCGACTTTTTACTGTCTTGTGAGTTACTTATAAAAGAATCTTTAAAGGTTACTGACAAATGATGTCTCAAATGCTAAGTAATTCAAACATACCTTTTTTGTAATACATTTGAGCTTAGAGTTCAGTGGAGATATTTTTAGGTTGTTTGTTAGGTATTTGTTTAAGTTGTAATTAGTTTAATTAACGACATGGGATGCTGATTGTTTTATCTTGATTCATGCCAACCTCTTGTCTGTGACTTGGTTTCATTCCCTCCCACTATCCAGTATTGGACTTTACATTGTTCTTCATTCAAATGAATTATTCCATCTAAGTTGAGTAGTGTCAGACCTCAGTCAAAATAAATTCTGACAAAAGAATCTGGGATACTGGGGTATTAATTGTCTCTCTCTGTCTCTGTTTCTCTCCCCACCCCCGACATACACAGCCTAAAATTTAAATATAAATATAAAATTTAATTAGAATATTTTGAAATTTATTTTTAAAATATGTCACTACAATTCATCCACCCTTCCTTTCTATACTGGTATTGTTTATGGACACCTGAGAAACCAATTGTTAATTTTTATGTCATCTTACCCTTGCACACGTTAGCTTAATTCAGTACAGTGCCTCTAGCTTTGCCATCTTGTTGAATAGAGAGAATATTTGCCTATAAGAGATGACAACCAGTAGTAAGGGGAACTAAGGAAAATAAGAAAATAAGTTGCAGAAAGAGCTTGAGTGCCTCTGAACAGGGGACAGATTTTTTCAGAGCGAATCTTAAGAATGAGCAGGAGTTTAGTAGGTATAGCAAATAAGTTGAGTTGGATCAAGATCTTGCTTTATTCAGTTCACTCCTCTTCCTGGGGTTCCCTCTCACCAATAAGAAATCACTGTTAGTTTTTCATTACATAACATTATAGTACTTTAATTCTAGTCCCCTTCTACCGTGCAGGTTCATTGTGAGCATAGCCTATGAGCATCTCAGAGTGTGTGTGCTATGGAGACGTAAGGGAACAGCACTTGAGTAATTCAACAGGGACATAGGCTTGAGTAATGCAATCAGGGACATAGGCTGCAAAGATCTGCAACACATGAAAAGCAGTACAAGGCAGGGAAGGCCTGCATAAGTGGGTGAGCAAGTGATACAGTCAGTGCTAGGTGAGTATAATGGAGTAAAGAGTTGACTGTGGGGCCAAGTTAATCAGAAAGCTCCAAGAAGGTAGGGCTTGGTTCAACCTTGAAGAATAGTTAGGATTTAGTTAGGTAAACAGTAAGGGAATGGGTCTGTTCCATTGGGAGTAGGGGGTGCCATGGAGTGAGTGTGGATGAAAGCAAAAAGCAGAACTTGGAGGAGAGCCAGGCAAGGCATTGTTTTAGGCAGGACCTTGATCTCAGTGTGAGGATTATTAGGCTTTGACTTGTAGATCAACGTGTGTGACTTTGAACATCCCATAGGAGCCCAGAGGGTAAAGTAAATGAACTCTTTTCTCTACCTGGCAAACTCTTGCTCATCTTTTGATGAATTTCTCTCTGAAAAATCTGTTTCCAATTTAGGATCACCCAAGCTACTGGTCCCTGCTTCCCTAGGAAATGGGAACACAGCTTCTCCATCATCCTGGCTCACATTTTGTTTCTCTGCAAAACTCTACTCATAGTTAGGTAGATATACTGGAACAAGGCCAGTGTATTGTGATGCAAAAATAAACAAACATGGGATCCTAAGTAACCATTTGTAAAAGCCTGTAAGAGCCATAAGAAAAATGGATCAGTAGCAACAATTTCTTTAAAATAAAGTTATATCAATTTCATTAAATTCTTTTATTTTGTAATTTTATATTTTATATTTTATTACAAATATTTTGTTAGAGTTATTTTTTACAAAATGGATGCAATTACAAACACTTAAATTTAAGGCAGTGTTTTTGGGGTATAAGACAATGCAAAAGGAATGGCATCTGAGTGAATTATTTTCCCTTTAAAATTAAGTATTTGGTACTACTCAGCTCAAATGAACTAACTCCTAAACATTACTCACATGACGTGGACCTTGTAATTCTAAATGCTCTGAGTTTTCAAGACATTCCAATATCTGTCGTATTAGAGATCTTCCAATTTTTAAAAGAAGATTTATTTATTTATTTACTTGAGAGAGCAAGAGGGCACATGTGAGTGGGGTGAGGGATGGAGAGAGAATCTCAGGCAGCCTCCCCATTGAACTTAGATTCCGACACAGGGTCGATCCCACTGCCTGTGAGATAGTGACCTGAGTCAGAACCAAGAGTTGGAGGCTTAACTGACTGAGCCACCCAGACACCCCTGGAGATCTTCCAATTTATGACTGTTGGCAAATAGTTCATGTCACCTTAAATCTTGCATGGGTTACAGAAAATGTTAGCAGCCCAACCATCATCACCCAGTCTGTGACCTCTGCTGTAAACAGTAGTGGATCCGTGAAAGTGTTTAATATGGTAAATGATTGGGTGAAAACAGAGCTTTGGAAGGTGAATTTGGCAGAGGGGTACAGAAATTAAAGTACCAGTTCAATCTCCAGTCCTGACCGCCCCCGGAACTTCAGCCTTGCGTACACAACTGCCTACCTAACGTCTCAGCCTAACAGACACCTCAAGCTCAACATATCAGAGTCCTGATCTACTTCCACAAAACCTGCACCTCCAGAAGTCTTCTCCATCTCAGCTAGTAGCAACTCCATACTTTTGATTTTTAAAGTCAAAAGTTCTAGAGTTCTGCTCAAATCATCTCATACTCAAGGTCTCCTTTGGTATCTCGATCTCTAGATATATTTAGGAAGCAACTCATCTTTACCGACTTTCACCATCTCCATGTCGGTCCGCATTCTTCTCTCTTGCCTGGATGATTGTCTCCCCACTTGCAACCTTGACTCCTGTAGTCAAGGAGTCATTGACTCATTCCCTAATGCAGCAGCCATAGTATCCATTTACTCCTACCCCCATTCATGTTTCTCATCTGCTACCAGTCCCTCAGTGCTTTCCTCTCCTGCAGAATAAAAGGCAGCCTTCTGACAGTGGCCTGAAATTGGCTCCAGTCTGGACCGTGAGATCCGCCTGCCTCACTGTCTACTCCTCTTCTCCTTGCTCCGTCCTCTCCAGCATAGACTCCTAGCTCTTCTCTAAACACTTGCCAGACACATTTGGGCTTCAGAGTCTTTTCTTTCTTGGTGTTGTTCTTTCAAAAACGCACTTCTAAATATCCATATGGCTCTCTCCTTTACCTCTTTTTGGTCTTTGCTTAAGCGACAACTTCTCCATGGACCTTCACTGTCCATCCCGCTTAACTTTACCCTCACCCCCACATACCCTTTTCTCCTTTCCTATTCATTTTTCTCCCTAACACTTTGTAGCTAATGTAGTGTTATGTGTACCTTACCAGCTTTTAAACTCTTTCCATTAGAACATAAGATCCATTAGAACAAGGACCTTGAATTCTTTTTGCTCATTGCTAGAAGATTGCCTGAAAAGTAATAAGCATTCAAAACTTTGTTGTTCACTGAATGAATGAGATGAGATGAGGCGATCCTCACTAGAGTGACAATGATGAAGGCAAGAGACATGGCAGAGGGTGGTTTTTACCATCTTGTTAAGCCTGCATGTAACTGTTGGGAGACGGGGAGGGAATTAGGGGCTGTTCCTTCGCTCAGTGAGGAGACCTTATTGAGCACTCACTGTATACTGAGTTCTCACGATACTTGTCATGGGGACTGCTGATAGGTGGTTCTGTCTAGGGGTACTTGTAATTTTGTGAGTAAAGATTGCACATGGTTAATGTCAGTACATCAGGCTAGGTGACTTGGAAAAAGAGTGATGGATTGATATGCTTCTGTCACTGGCTTGGCGGTACAAAATAGGGAAGAGAAAAGATGAAAGAGTTTCAAAACTATGGCCAGAGGGTCAGATGGGCTTCTAAAAACTGGAGGAAACCTACTCATGAGGATGTTAACCAGACTCTGATCCTATCTGTGGGTTTCCTTGAGTCTTTGAAACTAGCTTAACCTACGGTAAGTTCAGTGTCCATTTGGCCATCACAGTAATTAGATGGATTTGTTTTCCTCTGGATCCTTGTCCAAGATCCATACATATTTTTGGTTTCATCTTTCTGCTTTTTGTACTATTATTCCCTAGAAACAAAGAGAGTGTCTTGGTACTTTTAGCTTTATGGATTGTGCATGACTCAAAACTTAATGTTATTTTGAATAGAGTAAATTGATTCCAAGGGATTATTTCTTAAGAAGATGAGAATGAAAAAAAAAAAAAAAGAAGATGAGAATGATAACAAAAACTTGACATTCCAGTGTGAAACTTGTTGCAACAGATACATACATAACCCTGTTAGCATAATGTTAATTTTCTGTGCTATTGATTATTTATTGGAAATGAGAGTATAATATAGAGTAAGTGCATTAGTATACAGCACTATTTCATTAACACATGGTCATGTTGTATTTTAGATGAAGAAATAACTTTAATTTCAGCTTATTTCTGCAATAGTATCTTCAGTTTTTACTGTATCATACAAGTAGAGAATAGGCCTCAGATTTGCAACATTAAAATAGGATCAGGGCACCTGGGTGGCTCAGTTAATTAAGCATCTGACTTTTTTTTTTTTAAAGATTTTATTTAGTTGAGAGAGAGAGAGAGAACACGTGCATGCATGAGCAGAGAGGAGGGGCAGAGTCAGATGGAGAAGCACACTGAAAAGGAAGTCTGATTTGGGACTCGATTCCAGGATCCTGAGATCATGACCTGAGCCCAAGGCAAATGCTCAACCGATTGAACCACCCAGGTGCTCCATCTGACTCTCTGTTTTGGCTCAGCTCATGATCTCAGGTCTTGAAACCCTGTGTCAGGCTCCTCACTGAGTAAGAGCCAGCTTAAGATTCTCTCTCTCCCTCTCCCTCTGCCTCTTCCCAACCCCTGCTCATGCTGTTTCTCAAAAAAACAAAAACAATATATATATATGACATTATATATATGTGTGTGTGTGTGTGTGTGTGTGTGTGTGTGTGTGTGTATGTATGACATTTCCGGGCACAATTGTAGGATGCATAGGTTTTCACTGAACAGAGTGGGAAGGAAGATATTCAGGCTTTGGGAAGAGAGGTATAAAAAGGCAAGAAAATCCAGGAGAATAATGGAGGATGTGTTTTAGAAAGGATAAGTACTCCCGTGTGGTGTGGCCATGGAGCACATTGAAGGAAGTGACAAGAGGAGTTTGGAAAGGTGATTGGAGCCAAAGTCTCTTTGTGCACTGTTAACAATGAAGGTGTCTATTTCTAAGCATGTGTCATTGAAGGGGTAGAGCAGTAGATCTTATGGGCAGTGTTTACTTTTTTTTTTTTAAGATTTTATTTATTTGACAGAGAGAAACACAGTGAGAGAGGGAACACAAGCAGAGGAAATGGTAGCGGGAGAAGCAGGCTTCCTGCTGAGCAGATAGCCTGATGTGGGGCTCGATCCCAGGACGCTGGGATTATGACCTGGGCTGAAGGCAGACACTCAAAGACTGAGCCACCCAGGTTCCCCCAGTGTTTACATTTTGAACATAGATTCTGGTAGAGTTTGAAGACTTTACCTAGGGAGGGCTTAAAAACAGATTCCTGGACCCCACACAAAACTAGCAGGGTAAGAATCTCTGAAGAGCAGGGCCCAGGAATGGGTATTCTCTAAATAACTAAGAGGATTTTTCTTTCCGGCTTTATTGAGATATAATTGGCATATAACATGGTGTAGATTTGAGCTGTACAGTGGGATGGTTTAATATACTTACATATTTCAAAATGATTACCACAATAGGATGAACACCTCCATAATTACCATTTTTTTGGTGTGTGGTGAGAATACTTAAGAGCTACTCTCATATCAACTTGTAAGTATATAATACATATTATTACTGTAATCACCATACTGTGCATTAGATCTCCAGAACTTATTTATCTTACAACTGGAAGCTTCTACCCTTTAGCCAACATCTCCCTATATCTTCTACTCTGAGTCCTGGCAACCACCTTTTCTACTCTCTGTTCTTTAAGTTTGGCTTTTTTTTTTTTTTTTTTTAAGAGAAAGAGACAGAAAGAGCACATGAGTGGCGGGGGGTAGGCAAGGAGGGGCAGAAGGAGAGGGAGAGCGAGAATCCCAAACCGGCTCCATGCCCATTGTGAAGCCAGTCCCATGACCTGAACTGAAATTAAGAGTCACATACTTAGACGACTGAGCCACCCAGCTGTCCCTACAAGTTTAGCTTCTTTGGATTCCACATATAAGTGAGATCATACAGTATTTTATTTCTCTGACTTATTTCACCTGGTATAAGGCTTTCATTGCTTTTGCCCATGTTGTCGCTAAAGGCAGGATTTCCTTCCTTTCCATGCTGATGATATCCGCTGCATGTATATGCCACATTTCTTTTTTCTTTCCTTCCCTGATGGACACTTAAGAGGTTTCCATGTCTCAGTCCTTATGAACAAAGCTGGGGTGAACATGGGAGTGCAGATAGCTCTTGGAGATAGTGTTTTCATTTCCTCCCAATGGATGCCCATCTGGTGATCTCTTGTGCTGCCAGAATGTCTGAAGACCTGTGTTTATATTTATTTTAAGGGAGAGCAGGAGCGATGAGGGCTGAGATGCCGAGAGCCTCACTGAGGAGCTGTCAGGGCTCCAGGTGAGGGCTTGAAATGGTAGCTTTCGCAGTGCTGATGGGGCAGGGTGGGGAGGGGCGATCAGGACCTGCTTCTAAACAGAAACATCGGTAGAATGTTGGAGACCCTTCAGGCAGAGGGTCGAGGAAAGAGTCAGAAGATGACTTGAAGGTACCGCTCAGGGGGGCAGTGTTACTAGTGATGCTGAGAACTGGAGGAAACACCAGGACGTAGCAGGTGGAGAGCCGGATGCCTGTGTCCGTGGAGGTTGATTGGAAGGGTTTGCCAGAGGCGGTAAGAAATTTAGTTGCAGGTATCCAAACCACTATTTTTTTTTTATTAATTTTTATTAACATATAATGTATTATTTGCCCCAGGGTACATGTCTGTGAATCTTCGGGCTTACACATTTCACAGCACTTAACAGCGCATACCCTCCCCTATGTCCACAACCCAGCCTCCCTATCCCTACCCCCCACACACACACCTCCCGCCCCCCGCCGCCACCCTTAGTTCATTTCTTGAGTCTAGGAGTCTCTTATGTCCAAACCACTATTTTAGCAATGAGGAAAACTGAGGCTCAGAATGGTGGAGGGACTAATCTGAGCTCACAGAGCCAGTGGGTTCGTGGTGGAGTGACAAAAAGAATGTGCCCAGATTAACAGAACACCCAACTTGCTTCCTCCCATTGTTTCTGTGCCTGTGTAGAAGATTCCTGGCTTGGCTATGCCCCTGAGAATATCTCTAGAGTACTAATTACCAAGTGAAAATACCATTAAATACGCATGATGACTCTATTACCTGTGCATATTTTTAGCTGAGTCTGTGACACCAAATGGACCACTGAGGCCAAGCATTGATTTACTAGGAATATTTTAACGCTAGCAGCAGGAAAGCAGGAAGGGATCTTAGAGGTCAGCTAGAACAAATTCATTTTACAGGTGAGAAGACTGAGGCTCAAAGAGAGAAATGCATTAGTCTGCACTTGGCTGCACTGGTAACCAGTAATTAAGACTAAGACCCATGTCTCTGCCCATTCAGTTTATTGCCTTCTGCAGCAAGATTGTCCAAATGATAACTTAACTTTTGTGATTCAGCTCATTGCTTTGTCCTCGAACTTGCCTGGGAGGTGGACACTGAGTCATGTGTCACATCGACACGGCCATGGATGTGTGTGTAGAGTCTAAGAGAAATGGGAGCTTACGTGGTGAATTGGGTCATTTTGGTGCAGGCATCCAGTATGACATGTCTTAGTTTAGAAGTTCCTCAAGGGCAAAAAACTATGTATTTGCAGCACAAAACACAGAACCTGGACCATATTAGCTATTCAGTAAATGTGTGTTGAATGAGTGGTCTAACCCCAGTGGGAATTTTGGAGCCATGTTTTTTTGTTGTTTATTTATTTGTTTTAAGTAAATCACCTATGATAAATTCATCAGGTCTTAACATTGCCCATGTGTCAAGTCACGTGTTTCTCATTCATGAAAAGTCACATGGTTCTCATTCTTTTAATAAGAAGCAGCAGAAAGAGCTATCAGCTGACAAAGGAAGGTTAAAATGTAAGCATTGGAAGTGCTTTTGTCTGAATGTGACCTCTTGCCGGAACCCTGGAAATACAAACTTTTCAAGTCTGCGGGCCCAGTGACCTCAATTTACAAAGATCACTTTTTTTTTCTCTTTGTTCCTGATCTGACGCATTTACCCTCACAAATTTAAACACACATAGACACATACACACGCAAACACACAGATTGTCCTTTTTGAATTCCTACAAGGGTGTTAAGTCTATGCATTGCTTTTTTGCATGGTCTTCAAAACAACCCTTTGCCATATATTGGAACTGTAAAAATCTTTCTTCTTGAGGACCTCCTTACTCTACTATGAAAACTTCTGGACAAGCAGATTATTGAATAACCCATGACTTTGCCTTTCATCTGATTAGTTCCTGCAAGGGATCATAAGACAACTGCCCAAAGCCCAGAGGCCTTCAGAGTCCTGAATGATCACAGAGGGCTTTTTTTCCTCTATCTTCTTGAAATGTCATGGCCATCCTGAGCAGTATCAAAGGGGATCACTGTGTTAGGAATTAAGAAAAGAAAGGAAATAAAAGAAATCTAAAACCCATTTGGGAGAAATGAAAGTTCAACTGCTGGTTGTGTGTCATATGAAGAGTATTAAGCCATTTTCTTCCATCAGCTGGACGATTTTGGGGGGACAAAGAAAAGCTTCTGTGGTAAAAAACCATGTAAGAAATGTTTTTAGGGTCATCATGTGCTGGCCCTTACAGAATGCTCTTCTTTCCACTGATACGTGTGTGAACACATAGGCTCTCCCACTAGGACCACCGGGCAGAACCTTGACCTGCATCTGTTTTCACTCAGTGCTCATGGATCGTGTCCTCAAAATCTGCAATGCTCTGCAATGCTCATGCCCATGTGAATATAACAACCTGCAAAGAGGTTTTTTTGTTGTTTTTTTTAAGATTTACTTATTTGTTTGACAGAGACAGAGCACAAGCAAGGGGAACTGCAGAGGGAGAGGGAGAAGCAAGCTCCCTGCTGAGCAAGGAGCCTGATGTGGGGCTAGATCCCAGGACCCTGGGATCATGTACTGAGCTGAAGGCAGACCCTTAACCGACTGAGCCACTCAGGTGCCCACAAAAAAGTTTGTTAACGTGAATTAAAACTCACCACCACAACATCCTGTGCTCAAAGTCAAGTGTGAAGTGTTCTTTGAGATGTAGAGCTGGATCTTTTGACATACCCACTAACTTTGGCATTTTATTCCTTTAGCAACAAGTTGGCTTATTAGATATACACCTTGCTTTGTTTTAATTTACATAATTTTATTAGACTCTTGCCATAAATAAATGACCAAATCAGAATAAAAGGCCTTTGTCTAGTCCTACACTTCTGGAGTTTTGGGCTCAAAAAATACAAACCCAGCCTTCATCAGTGTTTGTCTTCAGCTACTAGTAGTGGCTAGAGTTAGAAGCCGTAGGATTCGTTTCATTTTGTTAATCGATGGAAATTCCAGTAATTTTTTGCTATAAACTCTGCTCTCGAACTCTGATTTCAGTACATGCATCTTATTGTCTTTCATAATTTTTAAAAAAGATTTTATTTATTTATTTGAGAGAGAGAGAGAGAGAGTGAGAGAGAGAGAGCATGAGAGGGGAGAAGGTCAGAGGGAGAAGCAGACTCCCCGTGGAGCTGGGAGCCCAATGTGGGACTCGATCCTGGGACTCTGGGATCATGACCTGAGCAGAAGGCAGTCACTTAACCAACTGAGCCACCCGGATGCCCTGTCTTTCATAATTTTTAACATGCTGAAGAAGGGCATGGAAACCTCAAGGGCCAGTTAGTTCTAAGGTCCCGTACTGGGTGCTGTCAGTATGTTCATTCATTTCATCCACATGACAGCCCTGTGAGGTTCACATTATTGCTGCCATTTTGCAGATGAGGAAGACTGATTGCTCTGAATAAGACCAATGCCTGCCTCCCTTTCTCTCTCTCTCTTTTTTTCTGTCAGAGGGCTTTTCTTATCCAGTAGATTGTAGAGTACTTAAGGCCATCTAGTTTACTATTGTATTCTAAGCATGTCATCCGGATAAGCCCGGCATCGATATAAATATCTTATCTGTTCAGTGGAATTAAGTGGGACGCTCTTGGTACATGAGCCTGGAGGACAGATAGTCTAAGACTAATGGTTTGGTAGTTGAGAGTATTCAACGTTGGCAAATGACTATGGGCTCTGGATCCAAAAAGTGCAGATTTGAATTCCAACCTCCAGAGCTCACCATTTTTTTTTGAACGAGTTCTTAGCTTCTTGAGGTCTCAACGTTCTCACTGTACAATGGGGAGAGTAATTAGTTGTACCTTCATGATTATTTATGTGAACTGCATTTCTGATGGTTAGTAAGTATAACTAAATGCTAGCCCCTACTACCCTTAATTGATTGACTGTGGGTGCCTTTCAACATATTACATAATTTAGTTATGTTTATTATGTTTATCATTTATACTCTATCATCCTACTAAAATGTAAGCTCCACGATGGCAGGGATTTTCATGTTTCAATCATAGTATCCTAGGTGCTTAGAGCAGCTTTGTCCAAAAGAACATTCAGGGGTAATGGAAATGTGCTGTAATGGTGTTGTCTGATCCTTTAGCCACTGGCCACATGTGGTTACAACATACTTTTTAAAAAAAATTTTTTTATTTACTACACACTTGAAATGTAGGTACCTAGTGGGACTGAAGAACTGAATTTTAAACTCTCTTTAATTTTAATTAATTTAAACCTAAGTAGCTGTGTGTGGCCAGTGGGATGCCGTACTAGCACAGTTCTAGAATATTACGTGGTATATAGAAGTTTTAGTAAATGAATACTTGTTGAATGAATGAACCCCTTCTGGCCTCAAAGATCAAAAACAAAGCTGCAAAGCTGTGTGATTGTGTATTGAACTGACTCTATAAAGATAAATAAACACTGAAGCACTTTCCTGAGTGGTCTGCTCATCCTGGAGGCCTCATGAGGTTCCACGATGTGACTCTGTTTACAATTGTAATAAGGTTTTGATTTCTATTTCTTTTTGGTGATAGGTCAAGAAAGATTTGGAAACATGACAAGGGTCTATTACCGAGAAGCTATGGGCGCGTTTATTGTCTTCGATGTCACCAGGCCAGCTACATTTGAAGCAGTGACAAAGTGGAAAAATGATTTGGACTCAAAGTTGAGTCTCCCTAATGGCAAACCAGTTTCAGTGGTTTTGTTGGCCAACAAATGTGACCAGGGGAAGGACGTGCTCATGAACAATGGCCTCAAGATGGACCAGTTCTGCAAGGAGCACGGTTTCGTAGGATGGTTTGAAACATCAGCAAAGGTAATGTGATCTTCAAGGAGAAAGGTATTAGGCAAGATTCGCAAAGAAAATAATCATATAATAACTGTCATCATCATTATCGTATTAATATGTGTTTGGCTACTGATTTATAGTTCCCAAATTGCTTGAAGCTCTTTCTCATCTCAAGGGGTTGAGTAGGCAGGGCAGAAATTACTGTCGACAATTTACGATGTATTTGGCTAAGAGAGCAAAACGTGACTTGTGCACGGTCTCAGTGATAATGGTTTTATAACTGTGTTTGTTTATTGAGTGCTTATTATATGTCAGGCATGTTTTATATGCATTTTCTCATTTAGTCCTCACACAACCCTATTAAGTAAGTATGATTTTAGAGTCAGTGAAAGAAATGGGCTTTGCATTCAATGTCACTGCCTTATTCATGTATTAATTAATTTACTCCATCAATATTTAATGTGTTCTTCTGCATGCGGGAATCGTGCTTTGCCCTAGAAATGAAAAGATGGTAAGAATGTGGAACTATCACTTTGGGAATACTGGAATAGTGGCGTGAGAGAGTAGGCATCAAGTGTAACTGTGCAGACTACCGCGTTGTTGGGCACTTCTCACTTTTCTGGGGGGCAGAGGAGTAGCAGGACGTGGGACAGAATCAAGGCTGGAAGATGAAGAACCCAGTGTGGCATGATAAGGATATTAGGATATTAGAAGGATAATAATCCTTACAAAATAATAATCCTATGATTAGGATATTATAAGGAAGAATAATGTCCTTCCCATTCTGCCCTACACTACTTTCTCATTTGTCAGAGGCATGATTTTTGCTCTACTCCCTTTTGTTATTTATTTATTTATTTATTTATTTATTTATTTATTTATTTATTACTCCCTTTTGTTTTTGCTTATATTTTTGTATCTTAGTATCAGAGAGAGAGAAAAAAGCTTTTATGGTAAAATTTGAAAGTTAAAAAGAGGCATAAATTAAAAAAATTAGTGTTTCACTGTATTTTTCTATTTCCTCTGTGCCTATATTTTACATTAATATATTTTAATATACATATGTTAAATATAAACATAAAATATATGAAATAATTTATGTCATATTTATAAATGAAAAAATGTTTTATATTTATAAATAAGTTATATTTATAAATATGAATTATATTTATAAATGAATGAATATATATTTATACATGAAATATGTATTATATATTTCTATAATATGTGTCTATTTTACATATAAATGTATAAATAGATTTTACATTATTAGGATTGCATTCTCCATAGTTTTATTTTATTTTTATTTATTTTTTTGCATTCTGCATAGTTTTAGATCATGATTTTTCCATTTTTACTTATTTGTGGAAAACATATTAAAGACGGAGTACAGGCACTGTGCTAGTTGTTTGGGATTCAGCTGTGAATAGGATAGGCATTGTCTCTGTACTTATGGAAATCACACTGAGGCCTTATTGTAAACATTTATGCAGTCATTAGAGAATGGTTTGAAAATATAATGTGAATGGACATCATTCAAATAGACTGAGGAGGAGTCTCCGACCCGTTTCATGCTGGAGAGCAGAATGGTCAGATTTTCTCCAGGGACTAGGGAAAGATAGGAGACAGATCAACCCGGAGACAGAGTTAGTCCTTGCATTCCTATGGGAAAATGGCAAGGCTTTGAATGAGGGTAAATACTTAGGTTTCAGAAAGAAAAACCTGATTTGAGACTCACACGAGGAAGGGCAGAGAAAGAAGGAGAAGCAGGCTCCCCGCTGTGTGGAGAGCCCAACATGGAGGGCTAGATCCCAGGACCCTGGGATTAGGACCTGAGCTGAAGGCGGACACTCAATGGACTGAGCCACCCAGGTGCCCCTCACTGAAGTTTAAACACCAGTGGGGATTAAGCAACTGCGTGGGTTGGGGGATGATGGAGACGGAGAAGAGGGTGGTGACCACTTCCTTGGTCATAGTTGGGAGACTCTTTTGTCCCAGCGCATGACCTGGCTGGTCTCCGTGTCTGCCTCCTGTCTTGGTGGTGTCTCTGAGCTGGCCTATGTCTGGACGTTACTGCTTCCAGAAGTTCCTGGGGTTTTTGCCTTCCTTCTTGGAGCCACGGTGCTCTAGTGTGCTTTTCTCCTTCTGTCTTCCAAAACCCTTCGTTTCCCCTGTTTCTTAGGACTTTTCCTTTGATTGACACAAGAGTATCCATCATTTGCTGTGGTCTTTCTACTTTTCTTGTCAGTGAACCCTTTTGGTTTGTTTGAGGGATGATTCCTGTAAAGAGAGAAATGTAGAGCAAAACTCACAGGTCTGATGAGGTTACAGAAATTTGAGAAATATGACTTTGTTTTTTGAATGTAGGACTTGAACTCATGACCCCGAGATCACGGCCTGAACTGAGATCAAGAGTCAGATGCTCGACTGACTGAGCCCCCCAGGCGCCCCAGAAATATGACATCTTTTATAGTTTGATTTTGGACATTAGTCTGGCTTCTTCATTTAAAATGGCAAAATGCAAGTGAATTACCTATTCTCCTTATTCCTTAGCTCCCTGCTCAATTTCATTCTACGGCTTCTGCATATTCCTTCAAATTCCTTTTTTCAAAAGAATTGCTCTCCTGCCTAGAAACTCCAGGTACAGAGGTACAAGAGTAGGATTTTAGAGAATTCCTTTTCTCAATAGGTTACTTTCCATCTGAAGGGCAACTGGAATGAATGATTCATATTTCTATGGTGAGGGAGTCTTGCATCATTCACTCCTTCGTTCAACAAATGTTACTGAACAGGTGTTATATACCAAGCTCTGGGAATACAGAAATGTATAAAACAGACAGAATCCTGACCTCGTGGGTAATGATAACAAACAATAAAGTATAGGTAAAATATATAGGGTGTTACATAGGGGAAAAAATGTTAGCAAAAAAAGAAAAAAAGAAAGGAAAAGATCTGTGAATTTTATAGGGAGAGCTAAAATTGCTTGCGGACCAAAGAAACTCTTGGATGTTTTCTTTCACCTCACTCTGACATTTCCTGCTTGACCATGGCAGTCAAACTCTGCTTAAGAGCATGAGGTTCATTAACTTAAGGCCTGACTGACCCATGGTACTTAGATATGGGATTTTTAATCCTCCAAATCCCCGCCAGTGTGAAGGTTGAAGAGAAGCTTTGTACGGAGAGAAGGTGGAGAGATTTCACAAGCCTGAAGCGCGCTGAAATGCTCAAGAGGGTACAAGGCCTCATTGTACTGTGTTCAATGTCTTCTTCCCCCCAATACCGCTATTGAGATTGTCCTGAATGTCTTAATAATGAACATGTCTGGGGCACCTGGGTGGCTCAGTGGGTTAAAGCCTCGGCCTTC
>CM053613.1:55049951-55067356 GCA_028646535.1 Procyon lotor | reverse complement strand
GCGATGAATTCTTTGCCAGTTCCTAACTAGGCAGATGTGAAGGGTTTCTGCTAGAATATTTTTGCTCTCTGGCACCGGGGGTCAGAGATTAAATAATTTGTCACCAGACAGATGTTCTGAAGAGCTAATTAAAAAGCTGACAAGTACCCAAGACCTCAAATGGTTAGATTTATATGCCATCCTCTACAGGAAGATTACAATCAGTGCAGCTTAAAATCACTGTATTAAATGATACTTCCAGAAAGTTCACTACTGAAATAAAAAGAAGTGCCATTAAAGACATTTTTAAGTGTGCAAGTGTGCCTCAAATCTGGATGCACATTTTAAAGAAATGGAGAATCTTTTTAAAAATACCCATGCTGATCCCCATCCCAGACCAACGAACTCTATGTCCAGGAGGGCCCCAGCAATATATTTTTTTTTAACTCTTCAAATGATTTGAATATGCAGCCAGGATTGAACACTACTGATTTACAAATAAAATTATTTTAACATCTGTCTTTTTCCTGGGAGACATTTCAACGTAATGTATGGGACCAGGATAGGAAGTGGAATTCGGCCAATCTGGGCTGGAAGGACAGATTGACTGAGATCCCATACTGCTCTGGGTTGGTTACCTAACCTTGTTAAAGGTTAAAGTTTTTTTTACCTTTAAAATATGGCTATTACCTTTTCAATAGATTTTTATGAGGATTGGATGTGAGCATTATTCCATAACTAACACAGCCGTTGTATGCCCGACATGATTGGCCCGATATGACTCGATAACAGTCATAATAGTTACTACCATTTGTTTTCACTAAAATGCTTTGTTAGGAATTTTAAGTCTTTCTCTCAGGCATGCTTACTGATACGAATGAAAAGGTTCTGAACAGAGGCACAAAGACGGGCACACAGAAGCCCAACACAGTCTGCACAATAGACCATCTTGTCACACTGCGATCTGTAAATAAATCCGTCAGATTCAGTCTAAGTGTCCATGTCTTGAAAGTGATGGAATACATAAATTTCCTCCTGGAGATGTTACTACTCTCTAGAATAAATGCAAATAAAACCCCCCTGGGTCGTATTTTGCAGTTAAGCCAGCAGCTGTGTGTTTTCACAGCACCTAGAAAATGTGGACTTGGTTGTGTCCTCTTGGGTGCCAAGTAGGTCAGTCAATCATATTGCAATATAATCGCCCAAACAGTCTGAGTCTCTAGTTCTGCCAGGAAGGCATTGATTATCCAGGCTAGCCAGGGGACAGAGGAGAGAGCAAGTTTGCTCTGTCTTGCCATTCCTCCTCCGAGTTGAGGCCCTTGGCTGTGACCCCAATGGCGTATAGAAGACAGTAGGACTAGCAATACAAATCAGCTTTGCTGGAGGCCCTGACCGAGTGCTCTTACTTTTTTAATGCTGGAAACATGTGCTCCAAACATACTGTTCCTTATTTATTTGGGGAACTATTTTGGAGGAGCTGAGATGAGGGTCTGGCTCCAAGCATGTGCTCTCAACATTCCATACCTTGCTTTTTGTGAGCATATGGTAAATATCGTAGGTAGGTATTCCTGTTGACTCTTCTCCCTGGACTCACACGTGGCCCCACGACTAACAAGTATGTGTCTTGAAGTCAGCCAATCACCCTGTCTCCTCGGGTGCAAAATGAAGAAATAGAATACACACCTTCTTGTGTTCTCCTGATGATTCAATGAGAATATTGTGATAGCATTTATTGAATGTGGGTGCTGTGTCCTTGTCTATTTGTCTAAGCAGTTCACGTGTTCTAAATATGAATATTAATTTACAATCACCAGTGAAGTAGATCTCTTGATTCCTTCTTGACAGATGAGGACACTGAGGTATGGAGAGTGGTTAAAGTAATTCTTCCAAGGTCAAGTTTGGCTTCATGCCTGTGCTCAAAACACTACATGCCAGGCCTTTTTGTAGAACGCACGTGGTAAATAACAGTGTTTGCTCCTCTTTCAGGCTTCCTCTTTAAATTTCTTTTTTTCTTTTTCAAAATTTTATTTGTTTATTTGAAACACATAGGAAGAAAGAGAGAGAGGGAGTACAAGCAGGGGGAGTGGAAGGCAGGGGGAGAGGGAGAAGCAGACTCCTTGCTGAGCAAGGAGCCCAATGCGGGGCTTGATCCCAGGACCCTGAGATCATGACCTCAGCCGAAGGCAGACACTTAACCGACTGAGTCACCCAGGTACGCCATTTTTTTTTTTTTTTTAAGATTTTATTTATTCATTTGACAGAGAGTGAGTCCTCTTTCAATTTCTAATCTGAACTAGGTATTCCATGGCAAAAACAGCATGTTTTATCCGATAGGTATTTACTAAATACTTACTGGTAGAGTAATTGATCAAACTGAGTGCTAAGCTTCTGTACAGTTCTGTGTAGTCACGGAGGCATATCATATTGTGTCTGTTGACCCTTCACCTGCAGAAAACCCTCAGTGACTCTACCTGGCCCCCTTAGCATTCAAGACTCGACAGCGCTGGGTCTAGCGCTGGGTGCCCTTTCCAGCCTCATTGTGTACCTCTGCCGTTTACACAAACCTTACTAGTGTTTAAGGTCAATTAAGGATGGGACTTATTTTATCACTTTTTTCTTTGTATGTCTACTACTTAGTGGGAATCTGAATAATGTCAGTTGAAGGGGCGAATGAGTGTCGCTCAGCCATCATGAGTTGTTGCGTTGTTCCTGTGTTCCTGTATCCGCCACCTGAATGCCAGCTCTAACACCCCAGCTCTGATGGTGGCTCTGATGGTTTCCTTTGTCAACAACCCCATCCCCCGTGGCTCCATGTCCCAGTCCTGACACCAGTTAACCTCTGCTAGGTGTGTTAAACTTCACAAACGACTTCAGCAGCATCGTCTTATCTTTTACTAAAATGTTCCTGCAAGGTTGCCACTAATTGGGCTTAGGTTTTTGTTGTCTTTCTTGTACAAGTTGATGAATTTCATTTATTTGTCCCCACTCGCATTTCACTCATCTCATTAGTAGATTTTGCCAATTTGCACACTGATGAAAGAAAACCCTACTTAAATGGCATGTTACTATATGAGTGGAGGTTTTAAAGAATACTATTGACTAGTTTAACTTAACATTGTATGTGAAGGGGGGCCCTTTTTAGTGCTTAAAATGTGTTTATCCTACCACATACACGTGTTTTTATTCCAATGTATGAAAGAGAAAGGAACTAAGATTTTTTTTAGCACCTACTGGGCATAACACTGTGATAAGAACTTTTATTTGTTGTTGCACTTGATCTTCAGAACAATCATGGGAAGGAGTATAGCCTGGTAGGAGCCATGCTTTCGTGTCAGAGATATAGGTGTGAGTTCCCAGCCACTGTGTGATTTTGGGAAGTTTCTTCATGATGCTGACAGGCCAGGTCCAGGGACCCAGAGAGGGTCCTTCAGGACCAGCCTAGAGGGTCTTAGGCTGTTCATAGAATGGAAATCAAATGCGAGCCAGGAGATGGTGAGAGTAGTGTTTATTGAAGATATAAAGAGAACAGATATAGATAGGGCGTCTCAGAGACTCGGAAAGAGAAGGAGTCTTTGTTCAGGGTCTGGGGGTTTAAATTGAGGTCAGTGGTCTGGTGTATGTGCCCTCTCAAGCATCCAGGACTTGGCTAGAACAGAGATGAGGGCCCAGGTGTCATTCCTTGGAGCCAGGGGTCCTTGGTGTCAAGATGTCTGGAATATACATGTGATAGCTTCGAATGGTCATCTTCACCTGGTCCTTCCTTAGGTGTTCTAGATCTGTTCTAGAGAAATCTAGATCTAAATCTGTTCTAGAGAAATCATTAACTCCTTGTCCCTTACAAGGAGGACATATGTTGTATGCATCCTGAGGCATGTGTAAAGTGGGGTGGGGTGCAGGTCTTATCAAGAATAGCAGCAGGAAAAGGAGCACAAAGCAGATTTTTATGGAGTCCTTTAGTTTCCCTGTCTTGTCAATCTACCTAAACTTGCGTTTTCTTATCTATAAACAGATATAAGGTCACCCTATGTTTGGTATTTGAGGTGAAATTTTGTTGTCTCCTTCCCTACACACAAGCAATAGCCAAATGGGAACCCAAGTGTCGGTTTATTAATGGCTAAGCAAGCACCTGAAAACCACTCAAATGTAGGTCTCCTTCAGTGAGATGAGCTGGCCCATGAGGCCAAGGCCTGGAAGGCTGAGTGAGGCTACCCATTGATACTTTCCTCGAATTGGAGACAGGAGAGGACCTGGACCAGGCTTCTAATTGGTCACATAAATAAGCGACTGGGCTCAAGAGCAGCCATTGAGCTGGGTCTCTCCCAAAGAGCTGGCCCCAACTAGATCAGATTACTGCCTGAGAGCAGAGAGTTCAAGTGTGACCCCCGAGCATGACACTAGGAAGAGGAAGAGTGGCAGAAGGCTTGCCAAGCGTGGGCAATGACTCAAAGGCACAGTAACCCACCACAGTAGGAAACAGGGCATAAGGAGGCTGACCTCTGTGGACTGGCTTCCGTGGAATGAGGTACGTATTTGAGCCAAAGGTAGCAAGGCCATCCCCAGGCTCAGCCTGATAACAAAATCGGTAAGAAAAAACAAACTCTTACCTTGTAGGGTTTTAAATGGGGTTAAGTAAGATTATGTATATAAAGTACCCAGCATGTACACACTGAGCAAGCACCAATGACCACTATCCCCTATGAGGAGAAGCAGTTTTTCATTAAGTAAGTATTGTCATCAAGACCATTGCATAGATGAGGAATGGAGGGCTCAGAGCCATGAATTCTGGTCTGGTATAAACACCAACACCACCAAGGACATGACGAACAAGCAAAGAAAGCAACTAGAATTTTACCTTGTTTTAGATTTAGAAAAATCATTTTCTCTAAGGCTCTGTAAATGAGAGAAAAGAATCAGTCTGTTTCCCGGAACTCCAAAAATTACCTTAAGCTTTTGCAGCAGGTGAACTCAGGACTAGACTTGAAGGATGGGGAACATGCTAACGAATATTTACATTTAATGCCATTAGCCATAGATACCATTCGAAAATCATCACTACCTCGTACATTTTCCATGTAGTATGGCTTCATGCGGTGATCTCAACATACATATGGAATACAGGGATAAGTAGTTATACTTCAGATTGGACAAGGTCTTGTAGTGAAACAATTTGATAAAGTCCTTATCTCTTTACATTGACTATGAGGAAACACTAAGAGAAGTTCTACAAATTTGACTTTACTGGAGATCGAAGTTTTTGTTTAGTATGCCAGTAGTAAATATTCTGTATTTCACAGTTTTCTAATTAGTAGGGGGGAAAGAAAATTAATCTAGAATAACTGAATAAACAATGTACTTTATTTTTTAAAGGATTATTTATTTATTTGTTTGAGAGAGAGAGAAAGCACAAGCAGGAGGGGCAGAGGGAGAGAGAATCTCAGGCAGACTCCATGCTGAGCACAGAGCCGGATGTGAGGCTTGATCTCACCATCTTCAGATCATGAGCTGAGCTGAAACCAAGAGTTGGATGCTTAACCGATGATGCCATCCAGACACCTCAATAAACAATATATTTTAGATTTAAATGTTTGCTCCACATTTTCCCCAAATCGAAGCTTATTTTATTCTTGAACAACATATTCAAATTTCTGACTTCGTATTTTCCTTTGATGAGTTACATCCATCTGATTATCTAGGGAATAGCACAGTGATGACTAAATCTCAGTGTCTTGAAGCAACAGGGTCATAATTTTCACTCGTGCTACACACATCCTCATGGGATACTTGGCTCCTCTTGATCCTCATTCATAGACCCAGGCCAAGAGAATTCCCATCTCTGTGCCTCTGTGATTGCAGAAGCAGGGAGAAAAGAACATGATGAATTAAGCATTGCCTTTTATTACTTCTGTACGAAAGTGAGACGCGTCATTTTTCCTCACAGTTCATTGTCTGATGAAAGTCACATGCCCATGACTGACTCCAAAGAGGTGACAAGCAGTGTGCTCCTACCATTTGATCAAAAGGCAGCCAGTCAGGAAATACTTGTGAAATCACTGCTGACCCCTAGATGAGATGTCTTATTATTCATATTTCCTATCGAGGACACAAAAGTAGTATGTGGCAGAGGGCAATTATGAACCTAAGTCAGCTGGAAGACTTATGTGCCTTACATAATATTATGCTATAGTGTAAGAGTATGTAAAAAATAAGAAAATCACCCTCTGACTTAAATTCAACCTACTGAAAGTAAGTGAGCCCACCAAATACGATTTCTCCTAAAGGACAAAACAATTTTGTTTGCTTTTGTAAAGGACTAAAAAGTAAGGCCTTGGAAGGAATAAGAGTGAGGGGAGGACTAGACAGAGGATACATGGATAGGGTATAAAAGAGGTATTTAAATGAATTGCCAAAAAAATACTGTCCTTTGTCACTTACAACTCCCTGCTCCATCATTATTTTAGAATGTTGATAAGAAAAGCTGTTTTTTTTTTCCTGTCTGTAGGAGAATATCAACATTGATGAAGCCTCCAGATGCCTGGTGAAACATATACTTGCAAACGAGTGTGACCTAATGGAGTCCATCGAGCCGGACATCGTGAAGCCCCATCTCACGTCACCCAAGATTGTCAGCTGCTCCAGCTGTGCCAAATCCTAGTAGGCTTCCTTGCTGGTATCTGGCAGAAATAATCCCAGTTTCTTATGTCTCAAATCTTACCAATTTGAGTAAATGTCAGGATAGGGACACACATGTGGCAAGCCAAAGATCTACGCCGATACCTTTCCTATAAGAGAGAAAAATAGCCAATGTTCTTTTTTATGTTTCTTCCAGCATCAGCACAGTGTTTACAGGCTTGTTAAATATTTGGTCTGCTAAAAAATTCTGTCTTGTAGCCAACCGCAATTCTGTAGGGCCAGCATCGGCCCTGTTACTTGTTTCTTGAAATCAGCCAAGGCCTTAGGTCTGAAAGAGAAAGGGGAGAGGAACAGACTCACTGTCAAGTTAAGCACTGGCTTTCACTTTGCCTCTGGTGCTTTTGTCCAGATTTCAATGCATTCTCTGCTGGGCCGACAGGCCTATTAAGTAGAAACATTTTCTTTGTCCAGAGATGACCTCCATTTTCAACAGACCGAAGAGTCGTCTCTGATATAGCCCTTCAGAGTCATGGACACAGGTTTCCTGTGCTTTTGTGGCTTTTATTGTCACTTGCCATGCCCTAAATGTTGGTTTCACTGAAAACTGTATGAACAGACCTGCCTCCATATGTGCCTTTCTGCTAGCTTTCTCTGACTCAAGCTGTGGGACTCTTGTGTAATGTAATATATATTATATATATTTTCACAAGTGGAAAAGAAAACATTAAAAGATGCTGTTTCCCTATTTCTGAAAAGGCTGTAAGTGTCTTAGTGTTGTGATTTTTTTTCTGTGTCCATGGCTCTCAAGACCCATTTTTAAAATTTTGCTTCGGAAAGGGGATGAGAAACATACCCTTAAAGGAACTTCTGGGTACTGTTATACTGAGATGAGTCTGTCTGTTCATATCAGCATCTAGGTCAAGCAGTGTAACTATATTTTCTTGGTTAAGCAGAGGAATATAGTCTCATATCCTCTGATCAAGAAGAGTACCACACCCATCGATATGCAAAGAAACAACTAAAATATGCATGGTACTATTTTGGTTTATGCAGTGGCTATGGTGCTGATATGCTTGGGTTGCTACGACTTTTTAATGGCATTGAATGGCAGCATTGAGGGCCACGTGGGTGGCTCAGTGGGATTAGTGTCTGACTCTTGATTTCAGCTCGGGTCCTGATCTCAGGGTCACGAGATAGAGCCTCGCATTGGGCTCTGCGCTGAACATGGGGTCTGCTTGGGATTCTCTCTTTCCCTCTGCCCCTCCTCACTCATCCTCTCTCTCTCTTTCTAAAAAAAATGAATGGCAGCACTGATATTCATAATATACTCACAGGAGCTTTATCTTTTATAACTGATGTTTTTGGGTATTCTGTCCAGATATTATCTTGGCGTTCACTGTTTCTATAAGCACCAGCCACTCATCGTTATCATAAGTATTTGTGACTCATTTGCTGAGGACATTCTCTGGCCTCTGAAGCACTTGACACATGAGGCAGGTAGGTGAGAAATTCCAGGAGTTAATATCTCCGGGAGCAGCTCTCAACCAATGATAGGAATTGGGGGTTGAGTACCCTAGGTTCTTTGTCCCCTCAGGAATACCATTCCGAGGCATGCTTTATGAAGTCTCACAGAAGTCCCTGGTGGGATTAAGCCCCTGGTCCTCACAGGGGAAACCTCCCACATGACTCGTCTTGTACGGGCTTCCTTTTCTGTTTTTCTCACTTCCTCTCCTGGTCCTTCCTGGGTTCACTTCCCAAATAAACTACTTTCACTCAAGTCCTTGTTTCAGGGTCTTATGGGGGAGCCCAAACCTAGCCTAAGTGAGCTGAGACAAAGATGACGTAAGAAGCAGATTCTCAACACTTGCTTCTTGAACTGGATCATTCAGTACCTGAGTGGTAGCAAGGACCCCATTGCTGGTAAACAATGAGGTGGAGCTAATCCCTAGTAAACTGTAGCACCATAACTACTAAGACTGTCATCAGGTAGATTGGGATAGAATATGGATGGAAAGAAAGTCTATTGTTCTTGTGTTCAAAAGACATGAGATTGTAGAGTCAGTTAACTTCCAGAAACTCGGTAGGAGGAAACCTTATAGTCTTGAGTCAGCCAACACTCATCTCAGGATTTGGTGTAAAAGCTTAAAGACCTCCAAACAACAATCAGTTTGATCTCCATTTCCTTCATCTACAGGATAAAGAGGATGAATGCTGAAAACCAGGCTTAGGATTTGGTTCCAGGAGAAGCAGACTTTTAGGGAGACTGACTTCACAGAGCTAGCAAGTCTCCTCCACTAAAATCAGAATTATTGTAGGACAGGAGATAGATACTGAAATATAGAAGGAGATTTTTGGGTGATGCTCTGAGGAGCCTTGACCCCAAAGAGTCTTCTGAAACTGTGGCCCAGAAAAAAAAAGGTCCTTACCCTTTTCTAGGGAAGAACAACTACTTGCCACATCAATGCTCCAACCCGAGTAGGATGTTTTATAAGGTGATGCTTTTCCTCCTCAAGTTCTGCTCCCATCTGCCCTCATTGCTTCGAGACAAATAACTAAGATCAAGTCTCAGTACAAGCTGAGTAGCAGAGTAGCAAAGTTCTGAGTTGCAGGATGAAATGGATTATTAATCAAATGAACTACAGAGCCTGGCTAATAAATACTGGGGGGGAATCTGGAGAATGTTCCTGGTTTGGTCTTGAGATGCAATCAGGGAGGACAGAATGTAGCACCAGATGATAGATAATCTATTTCTAGGAGAGCGCTCTTTAATGAGTTAATTTTTAACATTCTGGCAAATGAACTTGGAGCCGATCCCAATGTGCTACTAGAAATAGCTCTTCGAAGCTTGGAAACAATGGTGGCCCAAAATGAATGACGTGGAGATGCCAGAACCACCTTGGCAAAGTATCAGAGGAGGGTTCCAAGGTCTCAGACAGGCGGGCGTATGATAATGTATTTATTTTGTGATGTCAGAGAAACTACCAGTTGATTACGTTCCTCAGGAAAGCCCAAAGACGCTCCCTTCATGAAGACAGTAAGAAGTGTCCCCACAGGAGGGATGCCAGCATCGATGTGAAGGTCAGCGGGGGCTCTTCTGTGTAGCAGGTTTGAGACCTCAGGATGTTGCTGTGTTTCACTGGGAATGGCTAAGTACTCCTCTGCCACAACATTAGTATATTCAGGGCTGGGTCCTGGAGAGCATCAAACGTAGAAGTGGGAGTGAAGCCACCTACTCTTGCTTTCAATAACCAACGTAAGAAAGCGAGCTTCCTCTTATTACAACTCCAGGTTCTGCAGCGTCAGAGGTCTTGTTAACTCCACCGGGGGACACAGTTAAGGTTTGGCTGAATCTACAGCTTCAGCTGCTGCCTGATTATCTTTGGCTCCTCGTGACCACAGGCCTGTTGTTGAAGGTGGTTGCTACACAGGCAACCCGATCACCAAGAGGATAGGGTTGCTGCTAAATAATGGAATGGGGAGGGGGTGTGTCTGGAAATCATGGGGCTCACAGGGGTGCCTCTTGATGCTTCCCTGCCTAGTGAGAACTGACAGGGCAGTTGCTTTGGTAACATCTTGATGAAGACGTGTAGCCAGGTCCTTATACTCTCAGGATTAAAACTCTGAGTTACTGCCCCACGCAGGGACTCTAGCCTGGGAGCCGGTTGGTCAGGGGAATGCAAGTGGTAAAGGAGGGAAATGCTGAGTATCCATATTGTCTCAGGATTAACTACAGCAGTTGAGATTGTAGCTTGTCCTACCAAGCCTTCATTGTAAGTTCTCTATTTCTCTCTCTCTCTCTCTGAATTATGACAAATAACTTCCCTAAAAAAAAAAAAAAAAATCAGTGAAAAGACAGACTGACTGAACTTAACATGCACCATAAATGAATCTGAGAAATGCAAGGCGTGGACTACGGTAGACAATAGTGAGGAATTGCCCGTGTCCCCTCAGCACGTGGCTTCCAATTGTAATCCCCTGCAACTCTGCCTGAGAGCATTCTCCAGAAGCATGGGGTGTATATGTCTTGCATGCTGGTCAGACCAGAGTGCCAGAGAGTTAGTCTCATCTGAGGCTGACAGAGAGGTAAGTACCTCAGCGTCTTCCCCTCCTCAGGTGGGATAAATCTGAGGCTTCCTCTATGAACTCTCAGAGCACCGCCTGCAGCCCCAGGATTGAGGCAAAGTTTCACACAGGGGTGACCTGCTCATTATCACAGCCTTTCTGCTTTCCTTTCCTGCTCTGCTTCTTTACTCTTCTGCCAGTGCTTCCAAGGATCATCTCTCAGTTAAGAGACTCTCATTTTTAAAAAGATTTTATTTATTTACTTATTTGAGAGAGAGAGAGAGAGGAGACAGAGCAAGCAGAGGGAGGGGGAGGGACAAGCAGACTGTGCCGAGCATGGAGCCCAACTCGGGGCTTGATCTCACCTCCCTGAGGTCACTACCTGAGCTGAAATCAAGAGTTGGTCTCTTAACCGACTGAACCACCAAGGCGTCCCAAGAGATTTTCAGTTTTGATTGAGCTTCAACTGCTAATAGTTTTTAAAACATCCGCTCAAATGTCCACAATAGCCAAACTATGGAAAGACCCTAGATGCCCATCAACAGATGAATGGATAAAGAAGATGTGGTATATATATACAATGGAATACTATGCAGCCATCAAGAGAAATGAAATCTGGCCATTTGCAACGATGTGGATAGAACTGGCGGGTATTATGCTAAGCGAAATAAGTCAGTCAGAGAAAGACAAGTATCACATGATCTCTCTGATATGAAGAATTTGAGAGGCAAGGTGGGAGTTTGGGGGGGGGGATTGGGGAGAGAAATGAAACAGGAAGGGATGGGGAGGGAGACAAACCATAAGAGACTCCTAGACTCACGAAACAAACTAAGGGTGGCTGGGAGGCGGGGGCGGGGGGGTAGGGATAGGGTGGCTGGGTTGTGGACATTGGGGAGGGTATGTGCTATGGTAAGTGCTGTGAAATGTGTAAGCCTGATGATTCACAGACATGTACCCTGGGGCAAATAATACATTATATGTTAATAAAAAGTTAAAACAAACAAACAAAAAAAACATCCGCTCATCCAGGTAGTAATATTCATTACCGTGGAATCTCTAATTCACTGTTTTTCTTTCTAAATATCCACTGAAATGTGGTGTCTAAAATATGCACGGTAAGATTAGAACTGCCTTCTAACCCTAATCCACCTTATTTACACAGTCTTCAAAATGAGTATCCGTTGATTTATTGAGTCCCTTAGACTCTCAGCAAATATTTATTGAACAATGACTATTCTGAGCACTCAGCTAGGCACTTCTCTGGAGATACAAATGACTAAGCGTGGTCTCAAATCTTTTATTTTTATTTTTCTGCAAGAGGATCCTATAATCTTTAAAATATCGAATGCATCACAGTTTGGCATGTCATGCCTCCACAGGTGCCATGCTAATCTCTGTATTGTTCCAATTTTATATATGTGCCACCGAGGTGAGCATCATGGTCTCAGATCTTAAGGTAGGAATTAACTTAGGTAAACAATTTATCATGTAACAAGAAAGAAGTCAAAGTCCAAACCAAGATATCTCTTCCCAAAACACAAGCTGTTTTTAAATGTTAAGACTGCAGCTCCAATTGTGTTTAAGGAAATAGACAATATGCGTCTGCCCTTCTCTTCCTAAAACACCAGATCTAGCCATACTAGACTGTTTTGTTCAGCTAGTGCTTCCTGCTGTTTACAGCATTCTTTGCCTATTTTGGCCTGGAAATCCTACCTATTCTTCACGATTGGCCCGGTGGCGCAGCCTTGTAGCCTTGTATGTCTCTATAAGTTATTCAAATCTCTTCCTGCACTTGAAGCTCTTGGCTATCATCACTCACATGCTGTCTGATGGTGATTTATTAACTGTGACTTATAGAATACATACTATGTGTAGTTACTGATACACAAGTTTTCCTTTATTATATCATTTAATCCCCACAACAACCCTACATAGAATTACGCATCTCCTCATTTTATGTATGTAGAAATTGAAGGATAGAGATACTCAGCAACTTGCCAAAACTCACACGGCTACAGACTGGCAAGGCAGGGATTCCAACTCTGGGAGCCTGATCACAACGCCCCTGCTCTTTACTGTGACACAACGCTGTCTCCTCTTAGATTTCTGGAGGGGGCGATGTTCTGAATGCAGAGCACAATGGTCAGCCCAGGAAATGCCAAGAGAGCTTACCATATGCCCGTTATTGCCAAGCCCTTCTCTTACCTACTGGGAGAGGTGGTATCCTCTTGGGGTGATCCATATAATACACTTAGCATAGCGCCTTAACCATAGCGAGTAATTGATACATGTGGTCATTAGGATACTGTTCTGTCGGCTTAGTTATTTATTAAATCCAAGTAGTGGGAATAAAGCTGTCAGGTAAAAATGGCAGATATTTTTGGAGGTATCAAAATTAGGACAATAACAAATCTATAGAGATAGAAAGGCGATTGGTGGTTGCCCAGGCTTGGAGGGGATGAGGCGTGACTGATAAAGGGTATGGGTTCTCTCTTATGGGTGATGGTAGGGATCGAAAATTGATTGTGGTGATGCTCGCACAACAATTGTGAATTTATGAAAATCTATTGAATGGTATTCTTTAAATGGGTGAAATGTATGATATGCAAATAAATAATAAAGTCTCGAAAAGAAAAACTAGGGCCATAGGAGAAAGCAGTATGGGGTTATCTTTCCCCTCAGTATATTATCTTGCCCCTCTGTGGAGAATAGTCCTGTGATTAGTCCCCAAGAAGGAATCACACAAGGCACCCTTTACCACTGCTAGCATCTGTCCCCGTAGTCATCGCTTCTGAATTCGTGACTTGCTCTCAGATGTTGGGAGGAGAGTTGTACCTGGATTTGGATTCAGCTGCATCTGAACTGTTTGGTCTGAGAATATCCTTTGTTTTCTGGGCGCTCCAGGGACAGAAAATTCCCCAGCATTAGAAAGGAGTGGAAGAAATCCCAGCATAAAGGTCAGAGGTGCTGATGGGCTAAGCTTAAGTAACTCTCAAAGATGGGGGCAAAATATGTCTGGAAAATATATACACACCATCTCACTTGGTGAGTCTGAAACTTTCTGTTTCAACAAACCAACTTATTTTGTTCAATTGTATTGATTTTCCGAATATTAATCCCTAGGCCCAGGCCCTCGTAGATTCCTAAGTGCAATGTACTCCTTGAAACTGTAATTAATGGTAGACATAAGACTCTGGAGTTCAAATTTCCAACTGGCCCAGATTATGCTTTCTATTAGAACAAAATGTTTTTACAAAAGAGCTTAAAGAAAGCTTATGAAAGTGTTTTTTTTTTTCAAATGTGAAATATCGAAGCATTCTATTGCTTGTAATACAATACACTGCTGTTTTTTCTTGGACTGCACTTTGAAGAAGGTACTTTATACCAGATGTATAATAACAATCAATTTGCATTCCCTGAACTCCTTAATCAAACAGCTATCAAGTGACTGCTCCGAACAAGTGGCTGCATTTGGTGCGTTTAAGTGGATCCCATGTCAAGGTCTCTCCTAAAATGCATAGTGCTTACTGTATGTTCGTTTCTTTCCTTTCTCTGTGACGGTTGTTGTCATGGAAACATGAGGACTAAAAGTCATGGGTCTTTGCTCTTTAAGTTTTGCTATTTGCTTGGGGAGATGGGGATGAGTTAACAAGACAGGCCAAAGATACGGTTATGGATTTAAAAAAAAAAAAAGGTCATTTCTGTCTCTACTACATGACATTCTTCATTTTTATCTTAATATCATATTAAATGTTAAATTTATTGCTCAGGTCTCATATCTTTTCCAAACAAAATGCCATTTCATCATCATGATCTCCCTATGGGGGTGGTGGGTGATTTCACAATTTATGGATAAGAAAACAGGATGATAGAGAACAATGGTTACATATATCATATGATTCTAGACGGAATTTTTTTTTTTTTTTAAAGATTTTATTTATTTGACAGGGAGAAACACAGCGAGAGATAGCGGGAGAAGCAGGCTTCCTGTAGAGCAGAGAGCCCGATGCAGGGCTCGATCCCAGGCCCCTGGGATCTGACCTGGGCCGAAGGCAGACGCTTAACGACTGAGCCACCCAGGCGCCCCTCTAGACGGAATTTTTAGTCAGTGTATCTTTTGGCCACAGTGGGCTAATCAGAGAACCTCATTCTTCCTGGCTAAAGTAACAGATCTAAGGGTGTGCTAGTGATTCAACTAAACTACTCTAAGCTCTCTCTTGTGCCTTCCCCTCCGAAGCTTTAAGATAGGGGGCCATGGGAAATAGTCATATTTTTCTCACACCACAGGACGTGACAGGTGAGCACATGTCAATATGAATGAAGGGTCAAGAATGAGAGAAAGGAGGGGCACCTGGGTGGCTCAGTGGGTTAAGCCTCTGCCTTGGGCCCAGGTCATGATCTCAGGGTCCTGGGATCGAGCCCCTCACTGGGCTCTCTGCTCAGCATGGAGCCTGCTTCCCCTTCTCTCTCTGCCTTCCTCTCTGCCTGATTGTGATCTCTCTCCCCTCTGTCAGATAAATAAATAAAATCCTAAAAAAAAAAAAAAAAAAGAAGGAGAGAAAGGAGAACAGGAACAAATGAAAACCTGATCTGAGTGCCTTAGCCCAGCTCTGTGAATCCTTACTTAACCTTTAACTTGTGTGATGAAATAAATTCCTCTTTGGTTTCTTTTTTTTCTCTGTTCAGGGCAGATTGAGTTGATTTGCTGCCACTTGTAACTCAGACACCCCCAACTAATATGGCCACGTGGTCATTAAAAGTTGGAGCTAGTGATGCCAAGCATCTTTTATGTGTCTGTTGGTCAATGTGTGTCTTCTTTAGAAAAATGTCCCTTCAGGTCCTCTGCCATTTTAAAATTTGGATTATTTGTGTGGCTTTTGTGTGTTCAGTTTTATAATTCTTTATGTATTTTGGGTATTAACCCTTTATTGAATGTATCATTTGCAAGTATCTTTTCCCATTCAGTAGGCTGCCTTTTTGTTTTGTTGATGGCTACCTTCATTGTGCAAAGGCTTTTTATTTTGATGTAGTCTCAGTAGTTTAATTTTTCTCTTGTTTCCCAGAGGAAAAAAATCTAGAAAAATGTTTCTATGGCTGATGACAAAGAAATTACTGCCTATGTTTCCTTTCAGGAATTGTATGGTTTCAGGTCTTGCATCTGGGTCTTTAGTCTATTTTGAGTTTATTTCTGTGCATGGTGTAAGAAAGCGGTCTAGTTTCATTCTTTTACAAGTAGCTGTCCAGTTTTCCCAATATCATTTGTGGAAGAGACTTTTTTCCGATTGTATATTTTTGCTTCCTTTGTTGTAGATTCATTGACCAGGTAATCATGGATTTATTTATGGACTCTATTCTATTCCATTGATCTATGTGTCTATTTTTGTGCCAGTACTATATTGTTTCGATTACTACAGCTTTGTAGTATATTTTGAAAGCTGGGATTGTGATACCTCCAGCTTCATTTCTTTTTAAGGTTGGTTTGGCTTTTCATCACTAATTATCAGGGAAATGCAAATTAAAACCACAAGATGTCACTTTACACCTCTCAGAGTGGCTAAAGTCAAAAAACACAAGAAACAAGTGTTGGCAAGGTCATAGAGAACCAGAAAGCCTCGTGCACTATTGGTAGGAATGCAAACTGGCATAGCACTGTGGAGAACAGTGTGGAGTTTCCTCAAAAAATTAAAAAAGGAATTATCAATTGATTCCAGGAATTCTACTACTGGATATTTACCCAAAGAAAATGAAAACACTAATTTAAAAAGATATGGGCACCTCTATGTTTATTGCAGCATTACTTACAAGAGCCAGATTGTGGAAGCAACTCAACTTCCATCAGTAGATGAATGGGTAAAGACGCAGTATATATATAAAAATACACACACACCCACACACATAATGGAATATGTTCAGCCACAAAAAAGAATGAAATCTTGCCATTTACAATGACAGGGATGGAATTAGTATAATGCAAAGTGAAATAAGGCAGTCAGAGAAGGATACCATATGATCTCACTGTTATGTGGATTTAATAAACAAAACAAATGAACAAAGAGAGGAAAAAGACAAACAAACCAGGCTCTGAAATCCAGAGAACAAAGTGGTGGTTGCCAGAGTGGAGGTGGGTAGGGGTATGGGTAAAATAGAGGACATTAAGAGTTTACTTATCATGATGAGCGCTGAGAAATGTACAGAATTGTTAAATCATACTGTATACCTGAAACTAATAGAGCACTGTAAGTTAATTATATTTGAATTAAATAAGGGGAGTTAAGACTTGTACCCAATGTGTCTGTGTACATGGTCCTCCTAGTCCATGTTCTTTTTTAAAAAATATTATTTATTTGACAGAGAGAAATCACAAGCAGGCAGAGAAAGAGGGGTAAGCAGGCCCCATGCTGAGCAGAGAGCCCGATGTGGGGCTCGATCCCAGGACCCTGAGACCATGACTTAAGCTGAAGGCAGAGGCTTTAACCCACTGAGCCACCAGCTGCCCGCTAGTCCATGTTCTTGACCGTAATGTTTATTTACAATAACAGCTCCCACTCAAATGGAAAACTCTTATAGGCATTGGAAGCTTTACTCCAAATATTCTTCTAGTTGGGAAATGTATAAAGACGTAGTTGATGGAAGAACAGGTGCTTTATGCTAATAATAACTAAACAGTCAGTATCCCCAAAATAAATAGATAAATAGTGACAAGTGGTTTACAGAATAAAAATAAAGCACATAAA
>CM053613.1:55032014-55049451 GCA_028646535.1 Procyon lotor | reverse complement strand
ATTATGCTAAGCGAAATAAGTCAGTCAGAGAAAGACAAGTATCACATGATCTCTCTGATATGAAGAACTTGATAGGCAAGGCAGGAGTTTGGGGGGTGGGGGAGAGAAATGAAACAGGAAGGGATGGGGAGGGAGACAAACCATAAGAGACTCCTAGACTCAAGAAATGAACTAAGGGTGGCCGGGGGGGGGGGGGGGGTAGGGATAGGGTGGCTGGGTTGTGGACAATGGGGAGGGTATGTGCTATGGTAAGTGCTGTGAAATGTGTAAGCCCGAAGATTCACAGACATGTACCCTGGGGCAAATAATACATTATATGTTAATAAAAATTAATAAAAAAAATAAAAAAAAATACATGCAAAAATAGTTAACAGCATTAGTTATTAGGAAAAGCTGATTAAAAGCCATAAATGTATTAGAGAGGATATGGAGCAACTGGAGCCTTCTCTCATTTTTTGCTGGGTGAAATGCAAAATGGTATAGCTACTTTGAGAAACAGTTCAGTAGATTTTTTTAAATAAAAGTTAAACATAGACCTGTCATATGAACCAGATATCTTACTGCTAAGTATTTACCCAAAATGAATGAAAACATGTCTAGACAAAAAATTGTATATAATTGTTCATAGCATAGCAGCCCAAAATGGGGAATAACCCAATTATCTATTTACTGATGAATTGATAAACAAGACATGCCATATATATGCACATATGATGGGATACTGTTCAGCAATATATGAAATGAATTATTAATAAGTGCATTAGTTTGGATTGAAAATCATTATGTTAAATGAAAAAAAGCCAGACACAAAAGACTATAAAAATTCTATTCATAAGACGTGGTAGAAAATACAGAATTATATTGACTTAAATCAGATTAGTGATTACCAAAATTATGGAAAGAGCCCAAATGTCCTTTGACTCTTGAATGGATTAAGATGTGGTGTGTGTGTGTGTGTGTGTGTGTGTGTGTGTGTGTGTGTAAATATATATATAATTTATAAATATATATATTTTACATATATATATAAAATAAAATACTACCCAGCCATCAAAAAGAATGAAATCCTGACTTTTGCAATTATGTGAATGAAACTAGAAGGTATTACTGTGCTGAGCAAAATAAGTTAGTCAAAGAAAGACAAACACCATATCATTTAACTCATATGTGGAATTTAAGAAATAAAACAGAAGAACATAGGGCAAAGGGGGGAAAAGAGGGAGGTAAATTTATAAGACTATTAACTACAGAAAACAAACAGGGTTTCTGGAGGGGAGGTGCAAGGGGGAAGGGCTATATGGGTGATGGGTGTTAAGAAGGGCACTTGTGATCAGCACTGGGCGTTATATATAAGTGATGAATCACTACACTCTCTGTTAACTAGAATTTAAATAAAAACTTATGTTCCACAAATAAGTGAAACCATATGATAATTGGCTTTCTCTGCTTGACTTATTTCACTTAGCATAATCTTGTCCAGTCCCATCCATGTTGATGCAAAAGTTTGGTATTCATCCTTTCTGATGGCTGAGTAATATTCCATTGTGTATATGGACCACATCGTCTTTATCCATTCATCTGTTGTAGGGCATCTCAGTTTTTTCCAGAGTTGGTTAATGGTGAGAGTGGGCATCCTTATCTTGTTCCTGATGTTAAGGGAAAGGCTCTCAGCCTTTCCCATTGAGAATAATGTTTGCTGTGGGTTTTTCATAGATCGATTTTAAGAAATTGAGGAGTGTTCCCTCTATCCCTGTACTCTGAAGAGTCTTAATCAGGAAAGGATGTTGTATTTTGCCAAATGAAGCAGGGGGAAGTCAGCGGGGGAGACAAACCATGAGAGACTATGGACTCTGAGAAACAAACTGAGGGTTTTAGAAGGGGGAGAGTAGGGGGATGAGTGAGCCCAGTGATGGTTGTTAAGGAGGGCTTGGATTGCATGGAGTATTGGGTGTTATTTGCAAACATCAAAAACTAATGATGTACTGTATGGTGACTAACATAAGATAATAATAAAAAATATATATAAAAAATAAAGTAAAAAATAAACTTAAAAAATGTCAACTCATTCTAAGAAAAACCAATGTAATAAAATAATGGTATATCTTAACATTATCATTTTGATAAAGAACTGAGAAATCAGTAGAGGAAAGATAAAATCCTGGTGAGATGAACTTGTACAAATGATTTCCTGCTTTACAGGATTACCTGTGTATGCCTGTGTGTATACATTTATAAAAGAATGCTGAATAGCTACCTATCTGACAGATATAAAAATGAATAGGATTTTAAGTTGAAAAATAAAATATCAGGCAAAGGAGATGTACACTAAAACAGAAAAATAAAAAAGATGAGTGGTTACCAGAGGCTAGGATTTACTAAAAAGAGACATGGGGCCTTTGGGGCCTTTGGAGATGTTCTATATCTTGATTGTGGTGGTGGTTATATAACCATATGTGTATTTGGCAAAAAGTATTGGGCTACACACCTAAAATGAATGAAATATATTTTATGTAAATTATACCTCAACAAAGCTGATTTTAAAACATCTTCAGGAAAACGATGAGCAGATTTTCCTATAATTAAAATGGGGATTTCTGACCTATGTCTTATTGTCTCAGTTTGCTTTAAATCTCATAATTGGAAGGAATCTCAGACATAGATAATGGGTCACCTGCTCTTATTTTCAACAGGATGAAATTGAGTTTTACAGAAAAAGTCTTTTCCAAAGCTTCACAGTTGGTTAATAAGAAGCTTGGACTAGAAGCCACTCTCCTGAATTTCTAATGTGTGTTCTGAGGTTCTTCATTATTCAGTAGTCTCCTCTGAGTATACTAATCATGCTTCATCAATCTTTTTTCTTGAATTCTCAGCTGCCCTTTCTACCTACAGTCACCCAGCTTGGGCCTTTTGTATATGGCAATCAGTGCTGTGTATATTGTTGACTTAATTTTAGAGCCTGAGAGAGAGGCTAGGAGAATGAACACTACAAAAGTGATAGAGCATCATCATTCACTATGCTTCTAGTACCTCAATTTTACTGCATACAGATGAGAAAAAGAAGGGATCTTACCAGTTCCATTTTTTAAATTTCAATGTAATACAATCAACTAATTTCAGATGTTTTAGATGTTACATATTTTAATTCTACAATTTGCATTTGATGGTCTTTTATAAGATCAATTTTTAGTTAACTGAATCTTTTTGTCATTCCCCCCCCCCCCACCTTGGTCCTATCAATTGTAATCTCCATTACCTAACTCCAGCAGCTGAATGACTTGTTGGTCTGTTTTTGCTATCTGTTTTAATTTTCTATTTTGCTTTTTTGGTTATGCAATTTCTACTTTGCTGGTCTTACTAATTTTTTTAAAAGTTTGATTTTTCTATTAAAAAAAAGACTTTGGGGGCACCTGGCTGGCTCAGTCAGTTGAGTGTCTGCCTTGGGCTCAGGGATCAAGTCCCAAATCCGGCTCCCCACTCAGTGGGGAATCTGTTTCTCCCTCTGTCCCTGCTCATGCTCTCTCTCTCTCTCGAATAAATACATAAATAAATAAATAAATAAATAAATAAATAAATAAATAAATAAATAAATAAATAAATTTTTTAGAAATAGACTTTGGGGAGCCTGGGTGGCTCAGTTGGTTAAGCATCTGTCTGTGGTTCATGTCATGATCTAACATGCTAGGATGGAGCCCTATACTGGGGCTCCCTGCCCAGCAGGAAGCCTGCTTTTCCCTCTTCCACTCCCCCTGCTTATGTTTCCTTTCTCTCTGTCTCTCTCTCTCAAATAAATAAAATCTCTTTCAAAAATAGACTTCAGATGATATCTTTCATCCTTTTCTTTGTAGGTAGCGAGAGTGGGGGCCCAAATCCAGTCATGGGAGTTCTGAGTCAACACTATCATTATCTTGGTTCTGCTTATCCCTCTTTCAACAAGGAGCCTAATATATTAATATATTCCTTACTCCTCCTCATGGATACAGAAATGTGCTCTTTGATTCCTGAGACTCTGAAACCTGCTCAGCTCTTAAAAAACTTTTAAAAAGCTTTTAAAAAGCTTTTCAGTTGAGTTTAGCCACCTGTCCCATGTAGCCTAAGAATTCAACAGAAGTCCCAATGGGAAAGCTGGCAGCCACTTTGAAGCCCTGTCAAGTTTCCTCCAAATACTCCGCCAGGTTTTCTGTACCCACCACAGATTCAAAGCCCAAAGTGTCAGACTCCTGTCCAAGCAAGAACCAACAAATGCCCCTCGGGTAAAGGAAGTGGAGAAGGTCAGGCCCCATGTGATGAGTCTCCTCCCTTCTGGGATTTCAATCCCTTCCGTTCTGACTGCATCTGAACCTTTCGGGTACTTACTAACATATTTTCTAAGTTTTATAGTTTTTTTTCCCCTAGTTTCTCTTGTCAGGAGCACTGACCTCCCCATTAGCTAGTCTATCATACTAGCTAGAAATGCAAATCTAACCCAATGAAGTACATGTCAGTAGGTAAAATGTACAATTTAAGTACTTTAAATAAACTGGCAGAAAACTAAGCCTAGGGACGCAGGATTTAGAAGACACATCTAGTGACTTTTCCTTTTGTCAAAAATTAATATTTTGTTTTCATCTATATTAACATTAATATTACCATTTTTGTTGACATTTATTATATGACAAATAGTGCTGCTAGAACTTTATTTATATCCATCATCTCTTTTAATCCTCGCATCAATTTCGAGATATGAGCCAACCATCCCCATTTATAAATGAGGTTATTGAGACGCATGGAGGTGAGATGTGTTACTAGACACAGCCAATGGGAAAGAAAGCAGAGATTTGAGACCGAATTTTCTTTCTCTCAACCATTAAACCAAACTACCTCATATGAGAACCATTTTACAATGAACTGCCTATTGCATGATTCACAGTTTACTTCCTAAGTAAAATCAGCTCTTGAATTGGAAGAAAGGGAAAGAATTCCAGAGGTTTTTGTCCTCAGGGCCTTTGCATTAATCGGTCACATTGACTAAAAACTCCATTATGAAATGCAACACTTGTCACTCTAGTGAGGAGCTGTGATGCCATTTTCCTGGAATTCATTCATCAAAGATGGGTGGCTCCAGGAAGAAGGGTTTTGCACATTGATTGCCCAATGGAGGATTCTAGCTCATAGGGCCTTGTGTTTCCATTAGAAAGTACTGTGGGTGAATGCTTAGGGTTTCCTGAACCTCTTGTGGTCAGAGATCAATCGAGCAGAAACAGCTGTGGGACAGGCTCTCAGAATTGAATGGGGCCAACTGTTTTAGCACAGTGTCTGGAAATGACTGTGTCTGGAACAGACTGGACTGGACTGAACAGACCGAACAGACTGAACAGACTGTGACTGGAAATGACAATGTCTTGAACAGACTGACCATCAGATGTTGGAATAAAACACATTTTTTGTGCGTGACATTACAGTTTTTAACTATTTATTTATTAAATTAACATAATGTATTATTTGTTTCGGGGGTACAGGTCTGTGATTCATCAGTCTTACACAGTTCACAGCACTCACCATAGCACATACCCCTCCCCGTGTCTATCACTGAGCCACCCCATCCTTCCCACCCACCTCCCCTCCAGCAACTCTGTTTGTTTCTTGAGATTAAAAGTCTCTTATGGTTTGTCTCCCTCTCTGGTTTCATCTTGTTTCATTTTTCCTTTCCTTTCCCTATGATCCTCTGTCTTGTTTCTCAAATTCTTCATATCAGTGAGATCATATGATAATTGTCTTTCTCTGATTGACTTATTACCTTATGGTTATATGCTGATACCAAGGTTTCAAACAAATCCTCTGCCTGCTACACACACACACACACACACACAATGGTAGCATTAGATAAACCCAGAGGGATGGGAGTGACAAATGGTGATTTTACTGAAAAGACTCTGAAGACTTTGAAATTAGGATTCTGTTAAAAGATGGATTAAGATTTGATAGACAAAGTATGTTCAATATAGAAAAATAAAAGTTAAATTTTTTTGAGACCTGGCTTTACAGCCTATGAAAATAACGTTGCTAAGCTATGAACCAGATAGTAGTTTAGATAGACTTAAGCACAGGGCCCTTTTAGGATGCAAGAAAAGCCACTCTAATGGGTAGCTTAAGCAAGGTTATGAAAGGGAGAAGCGCCAGTCCTCTGAATAAGAACAGACAGGATATTCCAGGGAAAGAGATGGGCATTTAATCCTATGAAAGTCTATAAGTATAGTCCCATTTTGTGAGAAACTAGAGTCTCGAATAAATTGGGCAATTTTCCCAAGGTCTCAGAGCTATTAACTGTTTGAACCAACTATCCATTCTGGGTATTTGTAAATTTCAAGATGTTGTCTTTCTACAATACCCTACTGCTTCTCTAGCCATGAATGCAATTGGGTAGATCTCACAAAGCTACAGTTATGGAAAAGGACATTAGTAAATGTCTTGTTTTATAAGATCATTATTAGATGCTCTTTTTCTATAGAGCCTTAAAGCTTTTGTAGGTGATACTCCCCTTTCCCGACCATAACTGTGAAAATCTCTCCAGTGAGGAGATAAATATGTCCAGGTCTCCTAACACTCCATGTTGGTATCTAGAGTCTCTTGTCCCCATCCCTTGTTGGCCCAATGGATAACGTCTTTCAAGTTGTAACACGAGGTCTCTGTTAATCAGCATAACATAACTTTTCTTTTCCACAAATGGACCCTCGAGAAAATCCAATCAGTAGATTGTATCAGCCCCATAATCTATCTTGAACAAATTTCATCTTGCTGTCACCAAAATCAATTCACTTTGGTTAGAAACCAGCTCTACCATTGAAAATGATTGTCTCCTTCCCTTATGAAACCCATAAACTTGGTTAAGGCTCACTTTCTTTCAAGTTTTTGTTTTAATTCCAGTTAATTAACATAAGGTATTATTTTAGTTTCAGGTATATGATACAGTGATTTAACAATTCTCAGTATCATCCTGTGTTTATCATGACATGTACACTCCTTAATCCCCATCACCTATTTCACCCATCCCCCACCCATCTCCCCTCTGGTAACCATCGGTTTGTTCTCTATAGCTAAGAGTCTGTTTTTTGGTTGTCTCTTCTTTTTCTTTTCTCCCTTTGATCGTTTGATTTCTTAGATTCCACATATGAGCGAAATCATATGTTATTTGTCTTTCTCTGACTGACTTCATTTAGCATTGTACTCACTAGCTCTATCCAGGTCATTGCAAATGGCAAAATTTCCTTGTTTCTGATGGCTGAATAATATTCCATTATAGATATATACCATATCTTCTTTATCCATTCATGAATCAATTGACACTTGGGCTGCTTCAATATCTTGGCTCTTATAAATAATGGCTATACACATATGGGTGCGTGTATCCCTTTGAATTAATATCTTTGTATTTTTTTAGATAAATACCCAGTAGTGCAATTTCTGGATCATATGGCGGTTCTATTTTTAACTCTTTGAGGAACCTCTATACTCTTTCACAGTGGCCGCACCAGTTTGCATCCCTACCAACAGTGCAGAAGGGTTCTCCTTTCTCCACATCCTCATCAATGCCTGTTGTTTCTTGTGTTGTTGATTTTAACCATTCTAACATGTATGAGGTGAGATCATATTGTAGTTTTGATTTGCATTTCCCTGATGATAAGCAACGATGAGCATCTTTTTATATGTCTGTTGGCCATTTAGATGTCTTCTTTAGAGAAATGTTTGTTCATTTCTCTGCCCATTTTTAAACTGGATTATTTGTTTTTTGAGTTGAGTTGTATAAGTTTTTTATATATTTTGGATTACTAACATTTTATTGGAAATGTCATTTGCAAATATCTTCTCTGATTCCATAGATTGCTTTGTTGATTAATTCCTTTGCTGTGCAGAAGCTTTTTATTTTAATGTAGTCCCAATAGTTTATTTTTCTTTCCCTTGACTCAGGGGACCTAACTAGAAAAAGGTTGCTATAGCCAATGTCTAAAAGTTCTGATGTTCTGTTGGGAGCTGGCCCCTCTCCCTGGGGTCTCTCTTCCCATCGCTTTGGATTCACTTTCTCCACATGTCCTACCTTTCCGAAAGTGGTCAATTTTCTGCTCCTAGAATTGCTGTTCTTCCTCTCCTTTCTCTCCTGTTGAGTCAGCCGGCTTTTAGAATGGTTTGCTACCTATCTAGCTGAACTTCTGAGATCCGATGCTATCTCAGCCTCCTACACCTCTGCCTCCTCTCTCTCCATTCCCTTATTTTCAATCTGTGGTTGTCTTCAGGTCTAAAATGAATCTTTTATAAGCAACAGAGATGGGTCTTATTATTTTATCAATTCTGTCACCTTATGTCTTTTGAATGTAGTATTCAGCCCATTGACATTCAAAGTAATTATTGAAAGATATGTATTTATTAGCATTTTATTTAGTTATTACCATTTTATTACCTGTTTTGTGATTGTTTCTGAAGATTTTCTCTTATTCTTTTTTTGTCTTTCTCTCTTTCATGATTTGCTTATTTTCCTTAAAGATATCTTTAGATTTCTTTCTGTTTATTATTTTTATATTTATTAGTGGTTTTTGATTTGTGGTTACCCTCAGGTTTGTATGCATATAATTATCCATATTAAGTGATGGTCATTTAATTTTGAACCCATTCTTTACTCCTCTCTTCCCCGCTTTTTAGGTATATGGTGTAGTATTTTACATCCTTTTATTTTGTGAGTTCCTCCACTTGAGGAGTCCCCTTAAATATTTTTTTCAGGGCTGATTTAGTGGTCATGCACTCTTTCAGTTTTTGTTTTTCTGGGTAACTCCTTATCTCTCCTTCTGTTCTGAATGAAAGCCTAGCTGGATAGAGTATTCTTGGCTGCAGATCATTGCCACTTAATTAATACTTTGAATATATTGTACCACTCCCTTCTGGCTTGGAAAGTTTCTGCTGATAAAACCCTAGGTTATCTTTTAGGGTTTCCCTTGTATGTAACTGTCTTCTTTTCTGTTGCTTCTTTTAAATTTTTTTCTTTATCACCATATTTTGCCATTTTAATTATAATATGTCTTGGTGTGAATCTGTGGTGGTTGATTTTGCTGGGAGTTCTCTGTGCCTCCTCGATCTGGAATCTGTTGCCCTCCCCAGATTAGGGACGTGTTCAGCTATTATCTCTTCAAATACATGTTCTGTTCTCTTTCCTCTGTCTTTACTCCTGGGACTCCTATAATGTAAAAGTTACTATGTTTGATGGAGTCATGGCATTCCCTAAGTCTTTTCTCCTGTTGCATAATTCTTTTTTTTTTTTTCATTTTTGTTCAGCTTGATTACTTTCCATTACTCTCTCTTCTGGGTAACTAATTCATTCCTCTGCTTCTTCCAGCATGCTGTTTATTCTATCAAGCTTGTTTCTTGTTTCATTTGTTGAGCCTTTTATTTCTGCTATGTTACTCCTTATTGCTATGTTAATGGTATCACTCATGTCTTCCACTCTTTTCTCAAGTCCAGTGAGTATCTTTATGATCATTAAATTCTCTATCAGACACATTGTTATATATGCTTCACTTAGATCTTGGGCCGCAGCCTCGTGTTGTTCTTTTACTTGGGACAAATTCCACTGTCTTCTCATTTTATCTAAGTCTCTCCGCTTCCTTCTCTGTGTTAGGAAATTTAGCAATTTCTCCTGTTGGTGAGGGTAGAGAGATCCTATAGTGCCTTGCAGTATGGTGTCCCCTGTTCCCTTGGGCCTGGTACCTTAGTGTGTGTCTCCATTGTGTGCTATGTGTGTTCTGCTCTTCTGTCCTGGCCACTTGGTTCTTTAGGCCAGCCATCTGCAGAGGTTCTCTTTGTCTATTGTTGGCAGTATTTGGTCCCTGGCCTAAGTGTGGTGCATTTTGACAACCTATGTTCTGGTTTGCTTGTGAAATGAGTCCTGTTGCCACCAGCGCTGGTACGGAGGCTCTGCAATACTCCTGGGTCAGAGTCCACAGTCCCTCATGGTTCATCTGCCCCTCTGATTGCACGGAGCACTGGGTGTGGTACATGAACAATCTTGTAACACTGAAAAAATAAAATAAACATATTTGGGGGGGGAACTCCTGGGTCAGTAGATGTGATGCAAGCAGGGGGTTTGAGCCAGTCTTCTGGGGGCATGGGGCATGCCATACTGGGACTGAAGCAGGAATAGCTAGAAAGCACAGTTCTGTTGGGGGGCGGGGGGCAGGGCTTGGTTTAAGCAAGTTAGAGGGTGAGTGTCAATACTGTGTTGGTCCTAGCAGGTGGTTCTGTGTTTATGCTGAGAGACAGGTCAGGAACATGGTGCCTGCTAGTTCTTTTTTTCCCAGAGGGGTCTCTCTGTGAATGTCACCTCTCAGGAACATTCTCTGAGATGAGCAGATAACCTTCCCACTGTGTGCCCCAGGTGCTCTTCAGATCTTTTTTTTAGGCTGGATGTCTGTGGGTTGTTTGCCTGCCTTCTCTTCAAGAGCAGCCACAATATCCTCCAGGCTCTCCCTGAGCCGAGCCTGCTGACCTTTAGAAATTTAGGCTTTAAACCCTGCTAGCTGCAAGAACTCATGAAATTCAGACCTTCTTACTTTACAAGCCAATTGCTATAGGGATTCATTTTCCCCATATGCTTCCCCATGTGTTAGTCATCTCTCCCTCCTCTCTATGACAGCATTTCCCTCCCCACCCCAGCGGCCACAATCTGTTTCATTCCCAAACTGTGTCTCCATACTTCCCACCTTCTTTGATAGGGCCTCTTCTCAACCTTCAGTTGTGGAGGTTGTTCTGCATGTCTTCCGGTCAATTTCTGGGGTATTTAGGGTGATTTGATAGTTACCTAGTTATATTCATGGGATGAGGTGGGCCTGGGGTCCTCCTATTCCATGGCCATTGTCCAGACTCTCCAATTAAGGCTTACTTTGATGGTGGATGTAAAATGTGTAACATCATCCATCCCTTGTTTCCTGAAAGGCTCAAATGGAATCTCTTGTAAGTATTTTCCTAGAGGAAATGAAAAGAAATTATTTAGAGTTCCTTCGGAAAATAAGAGAAATATTTGAGAAAATTATCCTTATGCAAAGTTCATATTTCTTAAAATCCTTCCAAATCCAAAGTAGATTTCTGTTCTAACAATACAGATTTTAAAAATTATCATTATTGGCTATTTTTCAAGATATATCAAGAGTCAAAAGACAAGTGAGCCTTGGGAACATATGCCTCTTCCTTCTAAGAATATGATATGGAATTAATCTAAGTTAAGACTCAGGGCCAAAGTCAGAAACACAGAAGTCAAGATCAATATGAATTAAAGGCACTAGTAGCAATCAAGATCATGTTATCAGGCACAAGTATAAAACAGAGAAGCTAGCGACAGGTGTGGGAGTTCATGAAGCAAGGATAAACATAAATGACCTAGTTGGGGAAGGCAGACTACCAAAACAAAGAAGCAGCTGTGCTCTTTATACTTGAACCCTGGCATAACCTGGTTTAAACATTAAACCCTGATTATGTAATCTTTACTGTTATGGTCCACAGGAGTAGAGTTAGAGATAAAGGATAGGGGAAGGTGGGAGGTGAGTGCTACCAAACGCACCAGGGAAGTTGAACACATATGGTCATTTCACACTTCAAGGAAAATACAGTATGTGATAGAGAGAAGCCTGTTACATTCTGAATGCCTGCAATATCCAGAGCCCACAGAACCAAGGAGTTTTTTAGTTATAGGCGGAACTGATGTGCACCATATAAATTCACTCCTCTGGTTATTGTAGATTGGATCTGAGGTGGGCATCTCATCCAAAGGTGGTGAGTCAGTTTAGAGTAGCCAAAAGTCTGTGAGGTTGCCTAGTAAGTAAACTGTGGCCATACAGGCCCTGGGGACCCAACCAACTATCTCAATAAACCAATCAAATTTCCTCTGAAGAAGTCTAAACTTGAAAAGTATAGGGAGAACCAAAAAAAAAAAAAAAAAAAAAAAGTATAGGGAGAAAGCTGGTCAATTGGTGGTGCTGGAAACAAAATTTTTTTTTGGTCAACTACAAAATGGAGCCCTAAAATAGGCATTAACACATCCTTTATATCTTGTGTGATCTCCCAATTCTAGAATCCTTCCAGTCTTCGTGAGATCTGACTGTGATGAATCTTGGAACACTGAAAAAATAAAATTAAATAAAAAAATCAGTAAACATGAAAAAAAAGTTCTATTTTCTTTTGTGATCTTTTGTATACTTAAAATGAACTCTTGTGCCTTTAGGCATCTTTTCTCAAACTTTTTTTTATTTTGACAGAAAAAATGAAACTTAAAAAGAGGGCTAGACAATGCTATGGGAACAATGGGGGGTGTCCATAAAAAGAAGTCTCATAATATAACTTTTAATACAGCGAAGGGGGTAAAAGGAATGGAGAGGAGAGAGGAAGGGCATTTGTCAATTTCGCCTTTCCTCTGAAAGGCATCAAATGCCTTGTTAAGCACAATATGCCTAGAATATAATACCTAATTCTCAAGCCCATTTTCTGAGGTCATCTGCCCAAGTGATGAACTCTGGACGAGGGCCTACCAGCCTCCAGGCCAGAGCAAGGGTTTCCCAGGGGAAAGCCCAAGCTTTGCTATTTACCATATTGTCTCATTTACTTCAAATCTTTATCCTGAAGAATATGTTATGTACGTAGATGCTAGTTAATTCTGGTTTTCGCCATAGGCATAATACATTAATAAAAGAATTCATCCCTCACCAAGAATACTACTCTTCAAGGTGAGTGATTAACATCTGACAGCCTCCATCCAAAAGCCTGTATTTCAAAGGTAGTATACAAATACATAAAGTTTGAGAAAAGATGCCTAAAGGCACAAGAGTTCATTTCCTCTCCTTTCTGAGCAGATGGGGTCAGTGCTCCAGCTTTTACTTTTTGTTTGAACTCTAGCCCCAGATTCCCAATGCAACATAACACAAAATTCCTTACACTTCATTCCCTTCTACCACAGGAAAACTTCTCCTAACTTCCCAATATTGGTAAGTGATTGTATATTCAGGTACCTGGGCTCTAGGACTTACATTAACTATCATTACACATAACACTACTTTTTTTTTCCTTTCTTTTTTTATTAAATTTATTTATTTCTTCCCAAATGTTTTTTATTTTTTCAGTGTTCATAACACTACTTTTAACATGTTATCTGTTGCCACATACTTCCTCGGTACACTTGTGTGAAATAGCCATTCATTCATTTAATACTCTCATTCAGTATTCATTGGATAAGTATTTACTGAACGCCTACTATTAGCCAGAGACAATTCTAGGAGCTAGGGATATAGTACTAAACAAGAGAAACAATTCTTAGAATTTACATTCAAATGAAAATAAATAGATAATAAATGTTGCCATATTTAATTGAATCTAAGAGGCAGGAACTAACAAATACATCATTATTTTATATATCACCACAAAAATGCTACTATTTAGGGGCCCCTGGGTGGCTCAGTGGGTGAAGCCTCTGCCTTCAGCTCAGGTCATGATCCAAGGGTCCTGGGATCGAGCCCAGCATCGGGCTCCCTGCTCAGCGGGAAGCCTGCTTCTCCCTCTCCCACTCCCCGTGCTTGTGTTCCCTCTCTCTCTCTGTCTCTCTCTGTCAAATAAATAAAATCTTAAAAAAATAAAAAAATGAAAAAAAACCAGAAAAAAATGCTACTAATTAAAATAAAAGGCTCTCAGTTGTGAGACATTTGGATTTCAGAGATGTTAAAATGTGCTAAAATATGAATTTTTGCATAATCAATGAAATTCAATAATGTAAATGCATGTAATATCTCAGATATTGGAAAATGCCAAGAGAAAAATTAAGTAGAAAAGAGGGATAAGCAGAGCTGTGAATGAGGAATGTAATTTTATATTTAAAATCTTCAAAAAGGTCCCATTGCAGAGATGATATTTTCAAGGGAAGTAAGCCTTGCAGACATCTGAAGAAAGAGCAGATCAACAAAGAGAATAGTAAATATAAAGGTCCTGACGCAGGAGTATATCTATTCGTGCTCACGGTACGGTGAAGTGGCTAGTAAAACTGGGGGGGGTGTAAGCTAGAAGAGTGGTAGGAGATGAGGTCAGGAGAAACAGAAGGCCAGGTTATATAAGATCTTGTAGGCTATTGTAGAACCTTTGTTTTTACTAGTGTGACACAAAACAGTTGAAGGTTTTTGCACAGAGAAATTAAATGATTTGACTTATGTTTTAAAAGGATGACCCGGACTAATAAATGGAGTAAAAAGATTGGAGAAGATGATGCTAGGAGCCAGTTAGGGAGCAATGGGAAAATTCAGGAACGTGGTGCTGGTGGCTTGGACCTGGATGACTTTAGTGAAGTTAGTTAAGAAATGGGGGACTTGAGGGGCACCTGGGTGGCTCAGTGGGTTAAGCCTCTGCCTTTGGCTCAGGTCATGATCCCAGGATCCTGGGATCGAGCCCCACATCGGGCTCCCTGCTCGGCAGGAAGCCTGCTTCTCTTTCTCCTACCCACCCTGCTTGTGTTCCCTCTCTTGCTGTGTTTCTCTCTGTCAAATAAATAAATCTTAAAAAAAGAAGAAAAAGAAATGGGGGATTTGGGTGCCTGGATGGCTCAGTTGGTTAAGCGACTGCCATTGGCTCAGGTCATGATCCCAGAGTCCTGGCATCAAGTCCCACATCAGGCTCCCAACTCTGTGGAGAGTCTGCTTCTCCCTCTGACCTTCTCCCCTCTCATGCTCTCTCTCATTCTCTCTCTCAAATAAATAAATAAAATCTTTAAAAAAAATAGGGGACTTCGGGGCGCCTGGGTGGCTCAGTCGTTAAGCGTCTGCCTTCGGCCCAGGTCAGATCCCAGGGTCTTGGGATCGAGCCCCGCATCGGGCTCTCTGCTCTGCAGGAAGCCTGCTTCTCCCGCTACCATTCCCTCTGCTTGTGTTCCCTCTCTCGCTGTGTTTCTCTCTGTCAAATAAATAAAAATCTTTAAAAAAAAAAAAAAATAGGGGACTTTGAGCAAGTATTAAAGATGGAGCTTTGGGATTTGGTGGTGACTGAGATGTGAGGTTGAGATTAAAGAGTCAATGACGACACCTCTGTTTTTGATCAGGGACCTGGAAAAGTGGAGTTACTGTTTCCCAAGATGAGGCAGTTTATGAGAGAAACATGTTTGATGGGGAAGATCAAGAGGTTAGGTTTGGCTGTCTTAGATTTGAAATTCTTACCAGGTATCCCAGTGGTTATATTTTCTGACACTGTTTACTCCCCACTGCCTCTGGGAGACTGACACTTTTCCTGCTCAAATTCTTAAATCTTTTTTTTTTTATTTGACAGAGAGAGAGAGATCACAAGTAGGCAGAGAGGCAGGCAGAGAGAAGGGGAAGCAGGCTCCCTGCTGATCAGAGAGCCTGATGCGGGGCTCCATCCCAGGACCCTGAGATCATGACCTGAGCCGAAGGCAGGGGCTTTAACCCACTGAGCCACCCAGGCGCCCCTCCTGCTCAGATTCTTAAAACTGGTCTCCTTCTCTCTAGACTTTGCATGTCCTGGTTCATTCAACAAATTTTTTTTTTCATTTAAGGTTAAGGTGATGAACATGTTTATTGTTTTTTAATTTTAATTTCAATATAATTAGCATATACTGTTACCTTAGTTTCAGGCGTGCGATACAGCGATTCAACAATTCCATACATTACTCCGTGCACTCCTTAATCCCCTTCACCTACTTCACCGATTTCCCCCACCCACTCCCCTCTGGTAACCATAGCTCTCTATAGTTAAGAGTGTGTTTTTTGATTTGCCTCTTATTTTTTCTTTTGCTCATTTGTTTCTTAGATTCCACATTATGAGTGAAATCTCCCATCCCCATCCCCTGAGGATTACTGATCTGATTTTCTCCCTAAATTTTAGCTTTTTCCAGGATGTTGTAAAGATGGAATCACAGAGTATATATAGCTTTTGAGTCTGAAATGTCTCACTTAGCAGGAGGCCTTGGAGATCCATCCATTTTGTTACATGTAAGTTGGAGTTTATTGCATTTTATTCCTGAACTGTAGGGGTGTTCCATAATTTATTGACCCATTCACCAGTTGCAGAATAATATTTGGGCTCTTCCAGATTTTGGTGATTATGAATAAAGCCACTATAGTGGATTGAAGAGTGGCCTTCCAAGAGACATGTCTACCTAGTATCTCTGAATGTGACCTTATTTGGAATAAAGAACGATGCAGATGTAATTAAGGTAACAATATTGAAATAAGATCATCTTGGATAGGGTGGGCCCTAAGTCTAATAATGTGTGTCCTTATAAAAGATGGAAAAGGAAAAGACACTCAGGGACACAGAGGGGAGGTGGCTAGGTAAACACAGATGCAGAGATTGGAGTGATGTATCTACAATTCAAGGAGTACCAGGGATTACAGACAGCACCGGAAGCTGGCTAGAGAGATGAGATGTATTCTTCCTCTGAGTCTCCAAGAAGAATCAACTCTATCAACACCTTGATTTTAGCCTCCTGGCATCCATAACCATGAAAGAATAAATTTCTGTCATTTCCAGCTGTCAGATTTGGGATAATTTCTTGTCATAGTAGTCTCTTACGATCCTTTGTATTTGTGTGGTATCAGTTGTAATGTCTTTTATTTAGAATTTAGTCACTAGCCTTTTTTTTTCTGGGTAAGTCTAGTTAAAAGTTTTGTATTTTGTTTACATTTACGAAAAACCAGCTGGTAGTTTCATTGATCTTTTCCTTTATATTTATAGTCCATTCCATTTATTTCTGCTCTGTTCTTTGTCATTTCTTTTCTTTTACTAACTTTGACCTTAGTTTGTTCTTCTTTTCCCAGTTCCTTGAAGTGTAAAATTAGACTGTTTATTTTGAGATTTTTCTTTTTCCTTAATATAGGGTTTATTACTCTCTACTTCCCCCTTAGGACTGTTTTTTTCTGCATCCCATAGGTTTTGGCATGTTGCACTTCTATTTTCATTTGTCTCAAGATTTTTTTTTAATTTCTCTTTTGATTTTTCTTTGACTCGTTGATGGCTCAGGAACATGTTGTTTAATCTCTATGTATTTGTAGATTTTGCAGTTTCCTTATACTTGATTTTATTTTTATGCTATTGTGGTCAGAAAACATACTTCATGTTTTCTAAGATTTTCTAAAACATGAAGATTTCAGTCTTCTTAAATTTACTAAGATGCTGGATGCATTAAACTGTGCTTCCTATTAATAACAGGTATGGTATCAGGCGTCATATGTCACTGGGATAGGACCTATATTTTAGTACTGTTCCTAACATTTCCTTTTACTAGCAAGAACTCTTTTATTTAACTTTATTCTTTATAATTCTAAACACTAGCATATATAGTTGATCTCTTCATAGTACCAGACAATATCTGCCTTTTAATCTGGGTGTTTAGAACATTTATGTATAACAAAATTATTGATACATTTGCATTTAAGTGAAA
>CM053613.1:54978422-55023757 GCA_028646535.1 Procyon lotor | reverse complement strand
ACAGGTTGGTAGCCATCGTTGGATCTCCGGGGCCTCCCCCAGAGTCTCTCCTTGTAGTAGTTCCTTCTTTAAGACTTCTGGCACCTCCTCTTCTGAGCTGCTGAAGTCTGAACACGAGATGTCTCACTCTGAAGGTTTTCTATCATGTTTTTTAAATAAATCTCCAAGAAACTTGGAGTTAAGCATTAGATTTGGTAGTTTCTCTCTCACTCTTTTTTTAAGATTTTATTTGTCAGAGAGCAGAAGCAGAGGGAGAAGCAGGCCCCCACTGAGCAAGGAGCCTTTTGTAGGGCTTGATCCCAGGACCCTGGGACCATGACCTGAGCCAAAGGCAGATGCTTAACCTACTGAGCCACCCAGGCATCCGTAGATTTGGTACTTTCTATGTATCCCAAATCATCATGAAAACTTCAGGTACTCATCAAATGTTGGCATTAAAAAATCCATTATTTAGATGATAATCCTCACTCTAATCCCCCCAACCCCACCCCAAACTAAACACAAAATTTCTACCAGCGTTGCTGCAACATTGTATGCCTCCTCTCAGAGCAGCAATGAACCTTCCTGTAACTGCTGGTCAGCTGGTCAACCTCCCTGCACCTCTGGAAGCATCCTGAAGTGAGCAGCCTGTGGGCAGAGGTGGTAGAGCCCTCCTCACCTTCCTATTCATAGCATCTATCCAAAAGCTGGCATAAAGTAGGGTTGGTGGGTTAATAGAAGAAAGAATTTATCAATCAATTAAATATTTTAGCTGCTCTTAATTATCATGTCAGGTGATTTACAAGTTTTTTAGGGGAGTGACCATCCAGAGGAAAGCTAAAAAAAAATACCTTGTCATATTCTCAAAACAAATTAGTACATATAAGCTGCCCTCTCCTTACACGTACACATACCCCCAAAGGAAGGGGAAAAAAATCACAAAAATTCTGAAATGGCATCTAAGAAACAGTGTGAGAGCCTTCAAAAGCAATACAAAATAGAACAGGTTGGTAGCCATCGTTGGATCTCCGGGGCCTCCCCCAGAGTCTCTCCTTGTAGTAGTTCCTTCTTTAAGACTTCTGGCACCTCCTCTTCTGAGCTGCTGAAGTCTGAACACGAGATGTCTCACTCTGAAGGTTTTCTATCATGTTTTTTAAATAAATCATGCATTTGAGAATCTTCTTAGGCTTTCTCACCTTATTCTACTTTTCTATCATAATCCTTTCATGCGAAAGCTTTTCTCTCACACTTTGCAGATGGGAAGTCGTGAGTGATGGATGTTTCTCTTCCTAGTCACTAAACATCTTGAAAGTGGTTCAAAACATCTAGATTTGTCCTACCTACATCAATTCCAAGCACATTTTAGTGGCAGCCGTGTATTATTTACTATTTTTCAGGGCACTGTGTATCCGTTGCTTTATAAATGTAGCTGCTTACGAATAATTCAATATGAGTGATTTATGAATGACCATATCTAAAGTAATATCCAGAGTAATAAGCATATGCATAGATACATAGTTTAAAGAATGCTTTCCTATCAGTACATCCTCATAACAGCTGTATGAAGTAGTAAATGATAAATAAGGAAACTAATACCCAGAGTGGCTTGTCCAAGATCAAATAGGTACTCTTGGTCTTTTGTTTGCATGTTATTCCCCACATTATCCCCAGTGGGCCAAATTCAGAAGCAGACAATCCTGAGTCTGGGGAAATGGATTCTCATCCTAATGGTTTCATTCTGGGAGCATGGTAGATTTATGGAGATCTCCTGATACCTCCTTGCCACCACTTGGCTCTATGCTCTTGTGTAAACTGTTCCTCTTGCCTGGAAAGCCTGTTCCCATTTCTAACCTGAGAAACACTACACATCTTTGTGTTTAGATACTTCTTTTTCTGGGAAGCATACCTGCCCTCCTGAACAAAGTTAGTGGCTGCTTATATGTCACCTCTGTTCCTTGTATATCTTTCCATTACCAGATTTATCACACTGGAGCATCTAGCGAGATTTCCATCTCCCCAGGTGTACCTGAGGCAGCTAGAGGGTAGAAGGGATCTCTTATCCAGTAGGTACTCAGTAAATCCCAAGTTAAACTATCTACAGCGTTCTTACACTTAAAACCGTGTGGGATGCACAACTGGGTGATATTTCCCTTTTGCTTTTTTTCCTAAAATTTATACTGCTATCCAGGTAAACGACTTGCTTCACTGAAGTATTTCAAAGCCAGGAAATGGAAGTATTGTTTTATTTCTCTATGTAATACATAAAGTTTGAGGCTGTTGGAATGCAGAAAACTACCCAGAGATGTAATGAACTCAAAGAGACCTGGTTTCACCCTAGCCTAGTTCTTCAAGACTCACCAAACAAGGTAGCGATGAAAGGTCTTCCAAATGAAGGTAACCGCCCCTCCAAATGCAAGAAAAAGGGCCCTGTCAGAATATCTGAGCTCAAAGAGGTAGGACCTGGTGCATTAATTTTTAAAACAGTTGTGTGAGGCAGTGTGCTATCTTCATCCTTCATAGTTTGTGAGAGTGAGTTCAAGACAGAGAACTTGGCTTCCCCAAGTTCATGTATAATGAGATATAAGAGCTTTACAAAGAGTTCTGATTTCAAGATGGATACGCCTTCTGCTGTACCACATGACCTTTGCTCCCTATATGAGCAGCAGTGACATAAATAAGAATGCCTTTCTCATCTTAGCCATTCATTCAGATCCTCCATCCCTGCCACCACCATTGGCTTTGCTGTGAAAAGAAAATGCTTAACCCTTTTCTCAAACATGGCACCTGGTTGAGAACAAAAGTGACTGTTTGTCCTTGGCAGACTTCTTTTGATAAATTTATTGAAGTTCTCTGGCTTGGTCTTACGGTCCCATCCTCCTGATCTCATTTGGTTTTTAATTTAATTTTCTTTACCAATGTGAGTAGAGCTTCTGCTCATTTTTAGAAATGTACCTTTGTCATTGGACACAACTTTTGGGTGACTTTTGTGGTTGATAGTTTCTTTAGATGCACTGCTGGGACCTATACACACTTTACATTTGCACACTCACCCCGTTCTTTGTTGGCGAACCAGCAAGTGAAGAGATGCTACACTCTGAAAGCTTTCCATGTTGATTTTCAGAGGTGGGTTTCTTGTAGATCTTTAGATCCCTGGAAATTTTCATCTATTAAAAAAAAGCTTTAGGGCACCTGGGTGGCTCAGTCCATTAAGGGTCTGACTCTCGATTTCTTTCTTTTTTTTTAAGGTTTTATTTATTTATTTGACAGAGAGAGAGATCACAAGTAGGCAGAGAGGCAGGCAGAGAGAGAGGGGAAGCAGGCTCCCTGCTGAGCAGAGAGCCTGATGTGGGGCTCAATCCCAGGACCCTGAGATCATGACCTGAGCTGAAGGCAGAGGCTTTAACCACTGAACCACCCAGGCGCCACTGACTCTTGATTTCAACACTTGTCATGATCTCAGGGTTGTGGGATGGAGCTCCACATCGGGCTCCATGATGGATGTGGAGCCTGTTTAAGATTCTCTCTCTCCTTTTCCTTCTGCCCCCCCCCCCAAATTTTAAAAATAAATAAATAAGCAAATGGTTTTGAGGAAAACTGCTCATAATATAGTTGTTAATGCTGCACTGATAGTTCACTGTCAGGAACTTTTGAGAATGGAAGAAATGATGAGGGCCAAATGACACCCTTCAACTTGCGTTTTACATAAGAGATTGTCTGATAGAATTCAGATGGAGACCTAAGGAAGCATATGGACAGGATCTAAATAAGCTCTTGAGGAAAAGAGACCCAGGTGTGAAATTCAGTGCTACTGTTAGCTGTTTGTAGTAGTGGCCATATGCTTCGATATATGCATTGAAATTGTTAGAACTGTACACCAAAATATTTGGAAAAATTTTGGTCATTATTTCTTCAGCTGTTTCTTCAGGAGTAAACTCTTCCTCATTGCTTTCTGGGACTCTGATAACACAAATATTAAGCCTATTTTATTGTTCTACAGGTCTCTGAGACTTTTTTAAAAATCTCCTTTCTTTGTCGTTCAAACTGGATAATTTCTACTTACATATCTTGAAGTTTTCTGACACTTTTCTCTATTTTCCTCTCTTCATCTCCATCTCACTCTGGAGTCCAGTTAGTGAATTTTTTATTTCTAAAGGTTATATTTTTTAGCTATAAGATATCTGTTTTGTTCTTCCTACATCTTCTGATTCTTTGCTGAGGCTTTCTATGTTTTCATTTGTTTCCAGAATGTTCATGATTACTTGTTGGAACATTTTATAATAGCTGCCTTAAAGATGCAGTCAGATGGGGAGCCGGGGTGGCTCAGTGGGTTAAAGTCTCTGCCTTAGGCTCAGGTCATGATCTCAGGGTCCTGGGATGGAGCCCCGCATCAGGCTCTCTGCTCAGCAGGGAGCCTGCTTCCCCCTCTCTCTCTGCCTGCCTCTCTGCCGACTTGTGATCTCTCATCTCTCTCTCTCTCTGTCAAATAAATAAATAAAATCTTTAAAAAAAAAAAAAAGTTGCGGTCAGATAATTCCAACGCCTCTGTCATACTGGCTTTGGCAACAGTTGATTATGTTTTCCAATGTGAATTGAGATTTCCCTTTTTCATATGCTGCCTAATGTTGGATTGTATCCTATTTAAATACTATAGAGGGTATTGGTACTCTGTTTCTGGTAGGTTTAGGATGCAAGTTAATCCTGACTTCTGGGGGATTGTCTTGTCTTGGGTTTCCAATGTCAATTGAGCTTTCTTTTTTTTTTTTTTTTAAGAGTTTATTTATTTGACAGAGAGAGATGACAAGTAGGCAGAGAGGCAGGCAGAGAGAGAGGGGGAAGCAGGCTCCCTGCTGAACAGAGAGCCCAACGTGGGGCTCGATCCCAGGACCCTGAGATCATGACCTGAGCTGAAGGCAGAGGCTTTAACACTGAGCCACCCAAGCGCCCCTCAATTGAGCTTTCAAAACCTTGCTTTTATCTGTCCTATTTGTGCTCTACCTAGTGATCAGTCAGTGTCCTGGGCAGTGATAAATCTTGGCTCAGTTTTCATAGAGTTTGGTTTGCTGGATAGAATCCTATCCACCCCTGCACAGCTGGGCTGGTGGAGTCCAGCAGTTTGATATATAATCTCCGTGGGGTCACTTTCCTGAGCTCTTCTCTATCCTTCATCTCCTTGGCAGTTTCCAGTTCCCCATGGCTCACCTTTTTGGGCCCCCACCCAGAAAATGTGTTTTAGTTACCCTACTTTACTACAGAATAAGGACCAGGGTTAAATAAGTGAGGCACACACCACAGGTGCACAATGTAAAAGGGTGCCAAAAAAAATCGATAACCAAGATAAATACAATTATAATGCATGACTGAAAAATCAAAATTAATACAAAAATCCATCACATGAAAATTTTAAATGAAGACAGGATCTGACTCTGTCTGCATGATGCCGCCTCCCTCATCTTCCTAATTTCAGTCCCATCCTGTTGGGTACCTCCACAACTGTGCCCTATCTGGTGCCCAACAGCAGGAAGACAGGTGGGGGGACTGGCAAATGATGCGGCTATGGTGCTACTTTGAATTCTGATCTTTCTCCACCTGTCTGCCACTATTTATTTCAGAGTCCCGAAGCAGCTGCTCTCCACATTCCGTGCAGGTTTTATTGTTGTACTTGGTGGGAGTGACAGGGTAGAGAGCGCTTCTTACTCTGTCTGAACTAGCATGAGAAGAGTATTCTTAAAAATTGCTATAATGATCTAGAGGAGAGGCAGAAGATGGGCAATGGGAGCAATTTCAAGGAGGGAGGAATAGTAAAAATTTCATAGAACAATTTTGTCATACGACATACCTCCTAGTAAATGTCTGTGGCCTTGAAAATAAAATTAACTTCTCAGGCCTCCCAGGAATGATCCCAAATGCTCCTTTAATCTTCATTCTCCAGGGGAAAGTACACACACACACACACACACACACACACAGTGTCTTTATGTGTGTGTATGTGCACAGAGGATCAGGCATGCATGCATACATGGCTCAGTGAGAGAGGGAGGGAGAGATGAGGGGGGCAACTTCAATAAGGATGCCATAGATTGAGATAAATAGATGTTTCCCCATGTTCTCCTCAAAATTACTGAAAGAGAAAATGTTAGGATAGAGAACCTCGGAGTCCCAGCTCTGGCTTCCTCCTCCCTTCTTGTTTTTAGAGCATAATCAGGAGATAAACTTCTCTCATAAGTATAGTATTTGCTAGCCTGGACCCCATTGCCATTTGTCCTTTTTATAAGAAAAAGGATACTTCCATAAAGGATAGGTTCTGTTTTTAAGCGAGGTGGATCAAGTTCAGGGCTGCCATGCCTTCAGCTCTCTGTCTATCTCCCTTGAAAAAGGCTAGAAAACCTATTCAAGTGCCTGTTGGAAGTCCTTTGTTTAGACTTTCTGCCTATTTGCGACCCGCCCCCCACCAGGCCCACAGCTGTTTTGTTTATTGAACATGGCCAGTTTTGGGCAGAAGATGGTAAAAAGCAGTGCAGAATATTTCTAAATATTATTGTTTGATCATTGAATTTGGAGAACGAGAGCTGTGTACAGAAACTGCTGACCTGCTTTTCGACTGCATAGCTTCTGGCCATTTTGTATTTACCTCAATGAAAAAAAAATTGAACCTATATCTTGGCTCAGAGAGTGGATTTCTGTATAATTCTGGAAAACCCTAAAACCCCTCACCGATTTTCCTCCCTATCTCCTTTCCTGTCTCCATCCTGCCATTGCTCCTTTCTCCTCTTAATTTCCTTCTTTTCCGGAAACGTTGATTTAGCACCTTCTTTGTGTCTGTCACTTTCAGAGGCACGGTAGCCTATACAAAAGTGGGTGAGGTAAACCCCAGTCTAGCTAGGAGTCCTGTCATCTATTGGAGGAAACAGGCATGATCACATGAAAGTTCCACATAAAGTGGAACAATATTGACATAACGGTATCTCAGTGAGATGGTCCTTTTAGCTTATTTCTGATCTCTTTGGAGTTACTCAGTGTTACTTTGCACAAGCTGCTGCTTTTCCAAAAAATGAAAAAGAGAGAAATTCTCTTGCTGCTCATTGTGTGATTGTGTGTGATTGTGTGTGTGCGTATGGGGAGGATGGTGGGAAATCTTTATTTAAAAACGCATGTTGGGGCGCCTGGGTGGCTCAGTGGGTTAAAGCCTTTGCCTTCGGCTCGGGTCGTGATCTCAGGGTCCTGGGATCGAGCCCCACATTGGGCTCTCTGCTCAGCGGGGACTCTGCTTCCCTCTCTCTCTCTGCCTACTTGTGATCTCTCTCTCTGTCAAATAAATAAATAAAATATTTTAAAAAATGCATGTTCCTTGAGTTTCAGGTGCCTGTTGCTACCCCAAACTTAGCTATTGTTTTGTAAAGTGGAATTTTCTTATATTGCCCTCTGTGGACACATTTCTATTCCTAGCCCCAGCGTCACGTCATGTGGTAATTGTTCATCCTGCATTGAGTCCGAGCCCTGGGTCAGATGTTGTCAGCGCTGCAAGAGAAGACTTATTTTACTGTGCCCTCCTTCATTCCAGGCAAAACTGCCCCATGAGGTCTTGGTTCTCTCCCTTCATCTTATCTCTAGTGATGACCCTGTAGGCAGCCAGCATCCCCTCAGGTCGCAAACCTAGACAGCTTCTGTCTGCTCCCAGTAATGAGGGCGAGAGAGCTGACACAGTCTTCTTCTTACCCTCATCTATTTTTCCTCGTCCACTTCCTGGCTTCCCCAGGCACTGCGCATAGGGATGAACCTCCTGTCCTATCACTCAGGAGGGAGGATGCCCATGATGCTTTGGTATGACTGAGTCGGGGTGCTCTGGAGAGACCTGGGGACTGAGTGTCTGCCAGGATAATGAGTATAGGAAGAGACCCCTCAGGAATTCCCTCAGGATCTGCCTGCCTTCTCCTAACCCAGTTTCTTGTTGCGTCCCAGGGAAGCAATTAGCACAGGGTGGGTGGTGGAGCAAGGCTGTGTGCAGGAACCCAGAGGCACAGGGTGCAGAGACAGCCCTGTACGGGAGAATCTGTTGCCTGGAGGGAGGCTGGCCTGTGCTTTTTCCTGGGAGGCCTATGACCTCAATTTGATGGAAATAATTTTTTTTTCTTGAGAAGAGATAGATATTGAACACGGATGTGATGAAAAGGCTTTTAAGATTTTAGAACCTGGACTAGCTTTTCGATTTGTTCAAAGGGCTCTCTTATATGTCTCCCTAAACCCCCACTCCCATCCCTGAGTTATGGGTTTGGGTGGAATTAGGTTCCAGGAACAGGGTCTCCATCTTAATAAGGTGGGAATAAAAGTCCCTGCCACCTGATAGTAACAGCTCCCAGCAGGATCGGGGAGGGACAGAGCTGTGAGGTGTTGAGTGAAGGCTGTATTCAGGCATCTTGGAGCCAGTGAGTCATACACACCCAGCCACCTCAGGAAAGCAGCCATCGCGAAAGCCTCAGTGGATGAAACAATTCGCAGAAAATACATTTATTATTTTCCTCATTTAGATGCCGCTTCTGTTGTTGGAACAGAATCTCAGAAATACACCATTTTTTAGGTTTTTTCAATAACTAAAATTTTTTTCAATTTCGTGGGACAAGCACGTGCTACCAAGCAATATTATCAGCAACATCATCAATAACCAATTAATTCATTCAATTAATCATTCATTTAACAAATAGCAGTTGAACTAGTAATATCCTAAGTGCCAAGCTCTAGACATTGAATTATGAGAGGCTCACTCCTTACATTCAAGGCATTCTGAATCCTCCGGGTAAAACATGCAAAAAATTGTGCAATTTTAATCTGATACGATGCGTATTGTGACAGAGGCATTATTCAGTGATACAAGAATATAAATGAGAGACAAGAAACCAGACAGCAGGAGGCAAGGCCATTCTAGGGAAAGAGAAGCACATGTGTAAGGAAGGGAATGAGATATATGTGTGCAAATGACATGTTCAGCTCATTATTGTGTAGAAGCAAGACAGTGGGGCTGGAAAGGCAGGTGAGGACAGATCTTTAAAAACTATACCATAAAAAAATAAATAAATAAAAAATAAATAAAAACTATGCCGTGCTTGTGGCACCCTGCCTCCCTCTCTCCCCCATTCTCTCCGCCCCCTCACCACTGCTTGCTTGCCTGTGCTCTTTCTCTGTAAAGATAAATAAATAAATACATCTTTTAAAAGAAGAACTCTGCCATGCTAGGGAGTGTCAACTTTATTCTGAAGCTGACATTGATGTAAGAATTTTAAGCAGATATAAATGGTACGATCTATTTCACCAGCTTAGAGTGCCGGTGGGTTGACAACAAAAGAATAAAAATATCCATAGGAATGTTGTCCGGATACTCACTGATGACTTCTGTGAAGGAACCGATGTGAACAGGAGTGAAGCAAGATTCACTGGGAGCCCCACATGCCTCTTCTTATTCATTAATCTGTTGAAACAAAATTGCCAAAGTAAGTTGGCATAACATTGGATGTGAAGTAATTGGTGATAGGTAATGATGTGACAATGAAATAACTTCAAAATACTAAGGGTTACCTCTTTTTAATATCAAATTCCCTCACGTCTCCATTTGTGGACTTGGCAAGAGTTCTAGGCTGATCCGTGCCTTCCCCTACAGAGATTGCAAGTAGGCAGAGAGGCAGCAGAGAAAGGGGGGGAAGCAGGCTCCCTGCTGAACAGAGAACCCAATGCGGGGCTCGATCCCAGGACCCTGAGATCATGACCTGAGCCGAAGGCAGAGGCTTAAACCACTGAGCCACCCAGGTGCCCCTCCCTGGCTACATTTCTGTGTTCAAGTCCTAATCCTCAGTACCTCAGTATAGGACTGTATTTGGAAGTAGCGCCTGTAAAGAGGTGACTAAGTTAAAATGAGGTCACTTGGTTGGGATATATACGAGTGGTGTCGTTATGGAGTAAAGACACAGATACACACAGAGAGAAGGCTCCTCTGTGAGGAGACATGGGGAAAAGGCAGCCATCTCCAAACCAAGGAGAGAGGCCATGGAAGAAACCAACCTTGCTGACATCCCAATCTCAGACTTCTGGCCCCCAGAACTGTGAGAACATAAACCAGGGCCATTCTGTGGCACTTTTTTGTGGCCGCTCTAGCAAACTAAGACCATAAGGACTTTAGAGTATCTCTCGCAAGTCCTCCTCAATAGTCACCAATCGTCTAAGAACTCCTGGGGAGTTTTTCAACCCAGAGTGGCTAGTCCTGCTTCTAGGCTGAAAGAGAACTCAAGAATTAGACACGGCCACAGGGAGACGCTAGCTTTTTGACTCCCTGGTTTCTTTTGCTGCCAATTGGAAAAGGTGAGAACTTGTGCTGCCCTATGGGATATTTCCTGATCATCTGCAGGAAAGACATCATTACTGGTATGGATCCTATTCCCATGAGTGTTCTCTTCATCCACAGGTGCTCAAGGGGATGTACAAGGTTAGAGTTCTTTAGCTTATCTATGAAGGTCCAGCAATTGTGCCTAACATTTTCCTCTGGGATAGGGAGGGATTTCCAGGGTCAGCCACACGCCCAGTCTCACTTCTGTTTAGGTCCTGCTGTAGAGCCTGCATGGCCAGCCGGGCTTGCCTTTCTCTTCTGGCACCTTCCCCTCAGGTCCTTTCCTGTCAAGTGGGTCTTTTGTGGAATATAATCAGTTCAACAGTGAAGATGTGATAGCACTGAAGCTCAAATAGAAAGAAGCTGGGATCTTAATCTCTTCCTCTCAGGGGGTTCCTAAGTCCCTTTGCACATTTTTTCCCTGCATTTTTCCCACACTGGAGTTCTGCTGATTTAGGGAATTAGGTGCCCATTTGATTAATATTTGCGTAAGGGACCTGTTAAGTAAGTCTCTGCAGAATAAATAGATCTGATTTATGGTGCTTTGCAGCTTCACGATGAAAAAGAAGCTGATTTTTTTTTTTTTTAACGGTAGGTTTTCTTGCTTAAATCCCAAATAATCACTGTCTTGCTTAAATCCCAAATAATCACATGTCATAACAGAAAAAGGAAATGATCAAAGTGTTCTAGTTTCAACAGGTTTTAAATCACCACTAACGCTATCTTCTAAAAATAAAAATAACAGCCAATTCCTACTCCTGACCTCCCACTGCCCACAGGCCACAACTCCTTCACCTGGCTCCAAATAGAAAGCAAAGGAACACACACAAAATAAGCAAATTTCTACTCTTCTCTCAAGATTCAGTTCAGATATTCACTTTTTAAAAAGCTTTTATAAAATTTATTAGAGAGAGAGCACAAGTATGGGGAGCGGCAAAGGGAGAGGGGGAAGCAGACTCCTGCTGAGCAGGGAGCCCTAGGCAGGGCTCGATCACAGAACCCTGGGATCATGACCTGAGCCGAAGGCAGACGCTTAACTCATTAAGTCACGCAGGCGCCCCTCACATATTCACTCTCACTTATCTGCTTCCAAACACATTGATTCGTAGTTGTTTTCTTTGATTCCTTTCTTTCAAATTAAAAATAATGATTGAAGTGTAGTTGATAGTCAATGGTATATTAGTTTCAGGTATGCAATATAATGATTCAAGAATTCTGTACGATAAGTGGTAACCATCTATCATTGTACAATATTATTATATTATTCACTATATTCTCTAGGCTGTATGTTTCATTTCTGTGACTTATTTTATTACTAGAATTTTGTATCTTTTAATCTCCATAATCTATTTTTGCCCAACCACCCCTCCATCTCCCTTCTGGCAACTATCAGTTTATTCCCTCTATTTAAGAGTCTGTTCTGTTTTACTTTTTAAATTAAACATATAAGTAAGATCATGTGATATTATCTTTCTCTGTCCAACTTATTTCACTGAGCATAATACTGTCTGGGTCATCCATGGTGCTGCAAATGGCAAGATTTCATTCTTTTTTTTTTTTACAGCTCAGTTATATCTCATTGTATGTATTACCACATCCTCATTATCCATTTATGTATTGCTGGACATGAGTTGGTTCCATATCTTGGCTATGACAGATAATGCAGCAATAAATTTACCCCAGTTTTCCCAGGGTAAATACCCAGTGGTGGGATTACCGGATCATATGGTAGTTCTTTTTTTAATTTTGTGAGGAACCTCCATATTGTTTTCCACAGTGATTGCACCAGTTTGCATTCCACTATGCACTGCAATTCCAACACTGCACTAGGGTTCCCTATTCTCCACATCCTGACCGCATTCCACTATGCACTGCAATTCCAACACTGCACTAGGGTTCCCTATTCTCCACATCCTGACCGACATGTTATTTCTTGTCTTTTTGATTCTAGCCATTCTGACTTGTGTGAGGTGATATCTCTGTGGTTTTGATTTGCATTCCCCTGATGATGAGTGATGCTGAGCGTCTTTTTCAAAATGTGTTTGTTGGTCATCTGTATGTACTCTTAGAAAAAAATTTATTCAGTTACTCTGCCCATTTTTTAAATCAGATTGTTTGTTTGGGGGTTGAATTGTATAAGTTCTTGATATATCTATTCGATGTTATATTTTATAAATACCACCTACTTCCTATAGATCTATATTTTGGATATTAATCTTTTGTCAGGTATATCATTTGCAGATATCTTCTGTTCTGTAGGGGTTTTTTTGTTTGTTTGTTTGTTTGTTTTTTTGTTAATGGTTTCTTCACCATGCAAAAGTTTTTATTTTGGTGTAGTCCCAATAGTTTATTTTTCCTTTTGTTTCCCTCACCTGAGGAGACACATGCATAAATATGATGCTAAGGCCAAAGTCTGGGAGATTACTGTCTATGTTTTCTTTTAGGAGTTTTATGGTTTCAGGTCTCACCTTTAAATCTTCATCCATTTTGAGTTTATTTTTGTGTAAGGTGTAAGAAAAATGTCCATTTCCATTCATTTGCATGCAGCTGTCCAGTTTCCCCAGCACTGTTTATTGAAAAGACTGTCTTTTCCCAATGCATAGTTTTGCCTTCTTCGTCCTAGATTAATTGACTATAAAAGCATAAGTTTAAGTCTGGGCTCTCTATTCTATTCCATTGATCTATGTGTCTATTTTTTTTTTTTTAAGATTTTATTTATTTATTTGACAGAGAGAGAGAGATCACAAGTAGGCAGAGAGGCAGGCAGAGAGAGAGGCGGAAGCAGGCTCCCCACTGAGCGGAAAGCCCGACGTCGGGCTCGATCCCAGGACCCTGAGATCATGACCTGAGCCGAAGGCAGAGGCCCCAACCTACTGAGCCACCCAGGCACCCCTATGTGTCTATTTTTGTATCAATATCATACCATATTGATTACTACAGCTTCATAGTATACTTTGAAATCTTGGGTTGCCGATTTCAGAATTTGTCCCCAGCTTTGTTGTTTTTCAAGGTTGCTTTGCTATTTGAGATCTTTTGTGGTTCTATACAAATTTGAGGATTATTTGTTCTAGTTCTGTGAAAAATGCTATTGTATTTTGATAGGGATGGCACTGACTCTGTAGACTGCTGTAAGTAGTATGGCCATTTTAATAATATTGATTCTTCCAGTCCATGAACATGGACTGTCTTCCCATTTGTTTGTGTCACCTCCAATTGCTTTCATCAGTTTCTTAAAATTTTCAGAGTATAGGTGTTTGGCCTCCTTTGTTAGTATATTCGTAGGTATTTTATTATTTTTGGAGCAATTGTAAATGGGGTTGTTTTCTTAATTCTTCTTTCTGCTACTTTGTTATTAGTATATAGAAATAACAACAGATTTCTGTATATTTTGTATTTTACTAGTTTTTTAGTGGAGTCTCTAGGGCTTTCAATATATAGTATCATGTCATCTGTAAATAGTGACAGTTTTACTCCTTCTTTACCAATTTGGATGCCTTGATTCTTTATTCTTCTTAAGTTTTATCTATTCCACTTGTAAAAGTAAAACCAAAAACTCTTCCTTTTTTATCCTAATCATCACAAAGCATAGCAGAGTCCCTGTTTTTAAATAAATAAATGAATGGGATAGATTTTTTGAAAGTATTGCTGATTGCAATGTAGAGTATTTCTTGAAGTACATTTACAGTTTCGCTCACTAAAATCAGGGAAAAAAGTGAAAATGAAAAATAATTTAAGCAAGAAATGATGTGTTGGACTAAATAAACAATAGTGGGTTGAAGAATAACAGATTTTGGAGATAAAGAATTCCCAGTGCTTGGTGTTTAATTGGTTAAAGGTAAAGGGGAAGGAAATGATTTTCAAATTGCTGACAGGGAAAATAGAGTAAAAGCTGGTAACTTTTTCTGGTAGAATACCAGAAAAAAAGAGCAAGTTGAGGGTACTCAGATTTTCTTTTCTTTTCTTTTCTTTTCTTTTCTTTTCTTTTCTTTTCTTTTCTTTTCTTTTCTTTTCTTTTCTTTCTTTCTCTTCCTTTTCCTCTTTCTCTTCCCTTCTCTTCCCTTCTCTTCCCTTCTCTTCTCTTCTCTTCTCTCCTCTCCTCTCCTCTCCTCTCCTCTTCTCTTTTTTTTTGGTACTTACAAAGTGTGATGAAATATATTTGGCCAGTAAAGAATTCACCATCTAGTTGGGAGTTGAGACATACCTCTAAATTATTTTTTTTAATTGTGAAGTGACTTAGAAAAGAGATCAAATCAATGGGAAATAAACATTATGAGGGGGGGAAACATACCACCTACTTCGAAAGAGTAAAAGTCAACATCGTAATTACTGTATTATATGGAGCCAAGTACTCCACTATTCTGAGTTTGAGTTCCTAAATGGCAATAAATATTTTTGTTGATTTGACACATTGACACAGGGAAAGCTGTTGTTAGATTGTCTTGAACTCATTAGGCCTTACTGAAGATTCTTTATGCTTGGCAGAATCCCAATTTATACTGGGAAATTTCTTCAGTTATGTAACTGAAAGATTAGAGATTGTGGGATAGAGAGGTAGAATGTAAGGCAAGGCTCCTCAAAATAGTCCATTACTGAAATAAAAGGGCAAGTTAGAGATAGGCAGAAAATATTTTACAATCTCTCTCTAAGCATGCACACAGTATTTCTTTGTGATTTTTTTACATCTTTGTGAGTATTCCTATAACTTTTAATAAGAAGGCAAACAATCCAACATATAAGAGCAAGACTGAAACAGATACTTCACAAAGAAGATATATAAGATGTATGATAAAAGTATATATATAAATTGTTATATTCATAGAGTTATTCTATGAATATGAGTTATTCATACTCAGCAGTAAGAAGAAATGAATTACTGACACATACATCAACTTTGATGAATCCCAAAAGCATTATGTGAAGTGAAAGAAGGCAGATATGAAAGACTACATTCTGTATGATTTTATTTACATAACTTTTTAGAGTAGGCAACATTAAGCTATAGTGAACAAATGATGAGTCATTTCCTGGGAACAGGGGTGGTTTTGGTGATTTATTGCAAATGTGCATAAGTTTTTGTAATGATGACAATGTTTGAATGCGGTGTGGTTACAAAAGTACATTTTTAAGATTGTCCAAACTTTATATGTGTGTATTTAAGGCATATTGTGTATGATTTATAAATCAATAAATTAGTATTAAAAATTTAAAGCTATCTATCTATATATTATATATATTTATATATATTTTTTTATTTATATATATTTTAAATATATTTTATATATATATATATATATTTAAAGCTACCTATCACTCTTTGGGGAAAAATCAAATAGAGAAACCATTTTTTAAAAATTTTTATTAACATATAATGTATTATTTGCCTCAGGGTACATGTCTGTGAATCGTCAGGCTTACACATTTCACAGCACTTACCATAGCGCATACCCTCCCCAATGTCCACAACCCAGCCACCCCATCCCTACCCCCCTGCCTCCCAGCCACCCTTAGCTCGTTTCGTGAGTCTAGGAGTCTCTTATGGTTTGTCTCCCTTCCCATCCCTTCCTGTTTCATTTCTAGAGAAACCACTCTTATCTAACTATGGTTAGATATAGTTATCAAAAAATAAAGAGTAGATACATATCTAAATATAAAAAAAAATGAAAAACGACAGAGGGAAATAACTATTTTGCTTTTTTAAAAAAGATTTTATTTATCTATTAGAGAGAGAATGAACCATAGAAAGTATGATGCCAAGGGTGGGGAGGGGCAGGAGGGGCAGAGGGAGAGGGGAAAAGCAGTCTCCCCACTGAACTGGGAGCCCAAAGTGGGGCTCAGTTCTAGGACCCTGGGATCATGACCTGAGCTGAAGGCAGATGCTTAACCAACTGAGCCACCCAGATTCCCCTGGAAATAACTACTTTAAAAAGATGAACTTAAGATCATAAAAGGTTATTTCACATGAGTTACGAATATATATTTCAAACCTGAAGTGAAAATACAATTGGTTATAATTGACCCTACCTGTGATAGAAAAATGACTGATTACCATACAAAAAAAAAAAAAAAAAAAGGATGGGGCGCCTGGGTGGCTCAGTCGTTGAGCGTCTGCCTTCGGCCCAGGTTGGATCCCAGGGGTCTGGGATCGAGCCCCGCGTCCGGCTCTCTGCTCTGCAGGAAGCCTGCTTCTCCCACTACCATTCCCTCTGCTTGTGTTCCCTCTCTCGCTGTGTTTCTCTCTGTCAAATAAATAAAAAATCTTTAAAAAAAAAAAAAGGATAAGGGCATCCGAGTGGCTCAGTCCATTGAGCTTCGAACTCTTGGTTTCAGCCCGGGTCATGATCTCTGGGTCATGGAATGGAGCCCCCCCACATTGGGCTCCGTGCTCAGCAGAGAGTCTGCTTGAGTTCCTCTCTCTTTCTCCTTCTCCCTCAGCCCCTCTTACTCTGCCTCTGCCCTACTCACACTGGCTCTTGCACTCTCTAAAATAAATAAATCTGATAAAGATAAGACAAAAAAGCTGGAAAAGTTGTTTCCTTTATGAATATTGATTTAAGAATCCTAACTAAATTATTTCCAGACAGAATCTTCCAATAACATATTAAGAAAAGATGTCATCATGGCCAAATGATATTCTAAGAATCAAGGAATGACCCAATATTAGAAAATCCAAAAATATAAATTATTATATTGATAGTTCTGAGGCAAATAATCATACATGGGTCTCTATTGACATGTTTAACGAAATTCAAGACAAAGGAGGAACAAATGAACCTATCTGTATATCAAATGATGACATATCTGCATAGCAAAAATTAATTCAAGAAGTTGAAACATGTTATTTTAAATGTACACCCTTAATAAAATATGTACTAAGAATAAAAAGAAATACAAAGATATTTTGAACTTTCCTAAGTTGTTTTAGTAGTGGTTTAGGTTTATACATTCTGAAATTATTTATGTGGTGCAGGATAAAACAGATGGGTAAATTTGGTGTGAAAAAAGCTGAGGAAGAGCATTGTGGTATTGGATTTGAATTTTTGTTAGCATGAATGATTAAATGTATGTAATGAAGTGACAGCAAGGGCCAGAAGCAATGTCACATCAGTAGTTACCAGTATACTTTCCTCCTAGATCTTGGCTTGTCGATAGCATTCCTTATGAAAATGAACCTGGGATCCTTGGAGATACAACTGAAAACACACCTTTGGTAGAGTAAGTACAGTAAAACTTGAAATATCTTGTTACGGTCAAAAGTGAAGAAGTGTCCCTTATTGAGGGTACAGATCAAAATGGTCCCAAATTCAGCTCACCTGGATTTCTACTGCCCAAAGTTAGGATGCCTTGATTATTAAAAGTGAATAATGATGGTTATTAAAAATAATGATGATAACATCTGTAAATAGGAAGTTTCATTCATTTAAAAAAGATGCAATTAGGTGAATGATGACAGGTTGATGATTTATAAAAACAGCTTAGAATAAGGATTCTCATCCTAAGGCTTTTTTGTTTTTGTCATAGTCATAGACAAGAAAGAGAATCACAGAGTAATAAGGAGACAGACTTGTACATTTAAAACCTGATTTTGTCATTTATTAGTTCTGTGATAATATCTCTTGCCCTCTTATTCCTCACTTGTCAAATGGGGAAATTAAAAGTATCTCACTCGTGGTAACATTGTGAAGCTTACCTAAGTTCACACATGTAAATCATTTAAACTAGCATGGAACATGTAATAAGTACACAGTCAAAATCTGCTATTACCTTTATCAATAGTATTGTTAGAGACTCGTGTCAAGATATTTGCTTTTATTGAAAGTTATTGCTTTCACCAAGTTTAAAGATTGATTTTCTGCCCAACACATTACTTCATTCATGTATATTTTACAAACCCTGTGTAAGTTTTGTGTGTTCTGGAGAGAAATGGCTAAAGACAAATTAGGTAGTCTCTCTCAGTAGCTTCAGTTTGAGACCCTCTTTGGACAAGACCTATGTTTGGGTTGTCAGTAGACTTATTTACCTCCGTCTTCTCATATTGCCTATATACTTCCGATATGCCAATCATGCATCTCACCATTCTACTGAGCATTCAGTGGTGAATCAGAGAGAAGTCCCTGCTGTCAAAGAGCTATGTGTGTGGAGAAGATAGACCACAAACATACAAGTGCATTTAGACTAAGTACTTAATATCAGGTACAGATAATTCCAGAAAGCCAAAAAGAAAACTAGGGTTCTGTTTTTAGATAGGTCACAGAATATTCTCAGAGCAAGTTACATGTGAGATCAAATGAGATGTGTCATAAATACTTGGCTAAAAATATTCTTAGTAGAGAAGGCTGTAACATCAAGAAAGTGAGGCAGGATTACATTTGGGAGTATTCAAGGAGATGGAGTAGAGATGAGGGGATGGGTAGAATATGAGTAAAGAGAAGTACATAGGGACTAGATTTCACACATTTATCATTGTAAGGACTTCAAATGGGAAGACTTTTGTATTTAGCAGGGAATGGCATTGTACAATTTAGGTTTTATAAGTATGATATCAGTTGTTCCAGATGAGAGAAGAAAGAATGAAAACAGAATAGTTAGAAGTCTGTTGCTGGAGAGCAAGCGGGAGACATGCCTTAGAGCAGGGGGTGGGTAGCAGAGATGGAGAGATTGGGTTGTGGGTATATGTCACAGGGAAAGCTGAAAGGATGTGCTGACAGAGTGGACGTGTATCTGTGTGAAGGAAAAAGAGAAGTTGTGGATGGCTCTAAGGTATTTGGTCTGTGCAACCAAAGGAATGGTGGCGCCATTTACAAAAATGGGGAAAACTGGGGATGGAGCAGGTTTGTGGGTGGTGGTGTAGGTGGAAAATTAAAAATAACTGTTAGTCATCCAAGCAAAGGTGTAAAGAAGCATTTGGCCACATGATTCTGAAATTCAAGGCAAAAGTCTAAGCTACTGGTTTAAATTTGGAAACATGACTGAAGAGGAAGTATTCCAATTGACTTATGGAAATTACCCAGCGAGTGAGTATAATGTGGTTAGAAGAGAGGAGCAGGCATGAACTGTGGTGTGCTCAATCTTTTAGAGGTGAAAGACAAAAATAACCCAGCAAAGGAAATAGAAAATGAGTGGCCAGTGAGCTAAGGGGGGAAATTGGGAAAACGTGCCATTCCCTCCCCCCCAAGTGAAGAACCTGATTCAAGAAATGGGAATGATTGAGTAGGACGGTGTTGCCACTCAATGAAAAAAATATGAAGGCTGAGAATTTGCACATGTACCTGGTTTCTGCTAGGGACATTAGATGCCAATGAGAAAAAGGAGTTGAGAAATGGGGACGATAAATATAGACAACTCCTTAAGGAGTTTTGCTAGAAAGAGAAACACAAATGGGTAATTAGAGAAGAGGGTATGAGGTTAAAAGGGGGGGATTTTCCTTTAAGATCAGAGATATTTCACTGTGTTTGAATGGCAGTGGAAGAAATCTAGCAGGGAGAGAAGAGATGACGATACATGGACAAGATCGGACAATGCTAGAGAAGTATCTTTAAATGAGAAGGAGGGCATCTGCTATTCCAGGGAAGGGTGGATTTGAGCTAATGGCAGGAACGTTAGCAGAGTAAATCATACAGACAAAGAAAGGCAGCCTGTGGGCTATGGAGGGAGGACAGGAAATTTCTCTTCTCAGGGCTTCCCTTTTCTCAGTAAAATAAGTAGCAGTCTCTTTGGAAGAGAGAGAGGAGGTGATAGAAGACAATGAAGATTTTAGAAAAGAGGAAATCATGTGGACTTCCTTCCTCGCTACTATTTAGACATATTTTTTAAAAAACTCATTGACCAATTTAGTCTTAATACAGAAAAAAATGAAAGGAAAAAAAAAAAGGTCTGGGTACCAGGGAGAGACAGAGTTGAAACTGCCCAAGGCTGTTAAAAGCAGAGGTCTTGGAACAAATGCAGATTCCACTGGGGTTGCAAAGGAGGCATCGTGAGACTGGGGTATGTAATAGTTAATCTATAAATGGTTAAAAATCATCGTATGAGAAGAACTGGATATAGCCCTTGAGACACAGGACTAGTTTTATGTATACAGTTTCTTGATTATAAATAAATATCAAAGCATGACAGAAATGGTTATATGAAAGATTTTAATTCCCTCATTATATATAAATGTGTATATATAAATAAATGTATTTTATATATATATGTATATAATGTATATATATATATATATATATGTATATATACACTCTTTATTACACCAGCTTGGGAATATGAGATCAACAAATAGATTTCCTCCATAAAAATAAAAAAAAATGGAAGTAAGCACATATGTATGGTATCATAAATAAGGAAGTATCAATGGATCGAAGGATAAGAATCTAGATCCTACCTCAAATGTATCCTAAGCTGACTGACCTTCCCTCTCTCATGTCTGCGCTTTCGTATTTTCTCCTCTCTGCCTGCAATACCCGTCTTTGTTTTCTTGCCTCCCAAACTCCTGCTGCTTCTTCAAATTCGAAGTTAAGCTTTGCCTTGTCTGTGGTTTCTTCTTACTCTCAACAAACCCTAGGGGCTCCTTCCTCCAAGCTCCTGCTGCTCCCACAGTAGCGTTTACCAACTTTGCTTTGGGACTGTTGGTTTACAAGTCTGTTTAACCCATGAAGCTGTGGATTCTTTGAAGGCGGGGACTAAATCTTTTCATTTCTGAATCATCATTATCTAGATTAGTGCCTGGCAAAGTTTGAATGCATTTTACAAATAAGGAAAAATAAGATCTAGAAGAATGTAGGTAACTTAAGCAAGCTAGGTGTAGTACAAGACAAGACCATGGTGTATTTCTTGCTCAGTTTAGGTCTCCCTTTATTCTTCCTGCATCTGTTTGTTTTTAGGAAGCGCAACATTTACACCAGGAAATGGTGGTAGGATAGCATTGGAGCTATGGTGCACATCCCGAAGGATAAGTTCTCCCCCTTGTGGCATCTCTGGGAGGTGGAGGTGGAAATTACCACAGACTCCTAAATCCGGTTAAGAAACAAGATGGATCTTTTGCTGGGAGTAAAAAATTGTACCCTCCAACCTTTGTTCCCACAGGAGGAAGTTAATGAGAAGACGATTCCTTTCTTCACCACAAGCAAAAAAATATCTTCCTATCAGTGCTCCAAACTATTTCCATTAGATTCCATGGCCATCTGAGAAAGTTCCTTAGGCAGATACTCTCATCTGTCTTCTCTGACATAAGTCCTCACTACAACACCGTCGAAACAGGTTCTTATCCTCATGTTACAGAGGAGAAAACTGAGGTTTAGAAAGTTAAAACAATTTTTCCAGAGGTGTGTAGCCTGGAACTCAGATCTTTGAAATCTTCTATGGAGTGCAGTTTCCACCACACGGTGCTGCCTGTTTAGGCAGGGGAAGAGTGGAAAGCCACAAAAGCAGTAGCCATCCTTGTTACCCGAATTATGTTAGCTACCCAGTAGGCATAAGTCGCTGACTCTTGGCTAACAGTGCAGAAATGAAAGCTCCCTTTTCTCGCATAAAGACTCCAAGTGTTCAAAATACTGGTTGAAGACAAAGGGTACTGAGGGACAAGAGGTGGAGGGGAGATGGTGGAGAAGTCCAGATATTTCTTTCTCCTATCTATAAGCTCCAACTTCATGGGTAGCCAGCAATGATCCTAACACTTTGCCCAGAACGAAGGTCAGAGAAGAGGGGAACAAATCTTAAAGCTGCCTCAGAAAGGTGCCGAAGTCCAGTCTGAAACATTTTTCTTTTCTAAGACTCAGGACATTCTTTTAACCAAGGCAATTGCACGGGGACATGAAGGAGCCCATAAGGGACCTTTTAGAAGGACTGGATACTGTCTCTAGTGGAGGAAGCAATATTAGCTTTGATTTGATGAATGCTTTCATAACCTTCTCTTCCCTCCTTCTCAAGACTCTTCCCCTTAATGAATCCAATAAACATCCAAATCACCACAATATCATGACTAACGCATTTCCATATCCTGAGCCCAGGCACGGCAATGATCAAAATAATAGCTAACACCTATTGATCACTCATTATGAGCTAAATGCTTGACCAGCATGATTATCTCATTTTATCCTCACAGCAAACCATATTATGCTAACCAAGAGAGGCTCTAGAGTTTAATGGACTTGCCCAAGGTCACATTGAATAGCTGACAGAGCTAGCACTGAAACAACCTGACCCTGACTCTGTATTGTAGAGTCACTGCCTGAAGGACTGTATGTAAGTAGCCGATCTTCCGAGTATCAGAGAGACTGAGTTTCCACCTATCGGGGTGCCCCTCTAACTCACTCAGCACGCCGAAGATGGTGAAAGAGAACAGTTCAAGCTTCTCTTTTCCCAGTCTGTACACCGGGTCAGCCATGTGTTTCTGAAGAAAAACAAAGGGCACTAACATTCTCACTGAGAGTTAAGATGGTAGGGAGAATTTATAACTGACAAAATTTGTAGAGAAATACAGGTGTCTGTCTGGGGCCACCTGGCAATTTGATGTTAAGGTTGATCTGTTATTGATGACTAGTTTGCTTTGGTCAACTTTACATTCAGGAATTCCTGGATTGTCTCTTTATGATTTTCAAGTCTTTCTTGACTTTCTTTTTTTTTTTTTTTTTTGTACTAATATTATTCTATTTTAATTCCAGTGTAGTTAACAGTGTTCTATTAGTTTCAGGTATGCAAGACAGTGAATCAGCAATTCCATGTGTCACCCGGTGCTCATCACGACAGTCGCCCTTCTTAATTCCCGACACCTAATTGCCCCATTCCCCAGCCACCTCCCCTCTTCTAGCCATCAGTTTCTTCTCTATCGTTAGGAATCCGTTCCTTGGTTTGTCTCTCTCTTTTTTTCTTTGCTTGTTTTTTTCTTAAATTCCACATGTGAATGGAATCATATGGTATTTGTCTTTCTCTGACTAGTTTCGCTTAGCATTCTACTCTCTAGCTCTATCATGTTGTTGCAAATGGCAAAATTTCATTTTTTTTTATGGCTGAGTGATATTCCGTTGTGTATCCGTACCACTTCTCCTTTATCCATTCATCAGTCGATGGACACTTGGACTATTTCCATAATTTGGCTGTTGTTAATAATGCTGTTATTAACATCATGATGCATGTATCATGAGTTAGTATCATGATGCATGCATCATGAGTTAGTATTTTTGTATATTTTGGGTAAATATCCAGTAGTGCAATTACCAGACCCTAGAGTCGTTCTCTTTTTAATTTTTTACTATTTTTTTCACAGTGGCTGCACCAGTTTGCATTTCCACCAACAGGGCACAAATGTCCCTTTTTGTCCATGTTCTTGCCAACACTTGTTTCTTGTGTTGTTGATTTTAGCCATTCTGACAGGTGTGAGGTGATAGCTCATTGTGGTTTTGATTTGCATTTCCCTGATGATGAGTGAAATGGAACATCTTTTCATGTGTCTGTTGGCCATCTGCTTGTCTTCTTTGGAGAAAGGTCTGTTTATTTCTTCTGCCCATTTTTAATTGGATTATTTGTTTTTTAGGTGTTGAGTTGTGTATGTCCTTTACATATTTTGGATATGTCATCTGCAAATACCTTCTCCCACTCCATGGGTTGCCTTTTAGTTTTGTTGATTGTTTCCTTTACTGTGCAGAAGCTTCTTACTTTGTTGCAGTCCCCTATCTGCTTTCTTGTTTCACTCGGAAGCCATGCGATCCAGTACTGCCCTGTGCTAGCTCTACCAACACTTCCGGTGTTGACCTTGATGGTTGTGTGTGCCTCTTGTTACCCTGGTCAGTACCACCTTGCTTCATTGCTGACCATCAGAGGCTCCAAACTCTTTGCACCTTCACCCTGGTCTCTATGCATGTAACAAAGGCCAACAGGAAACAAAAGAATTAGAGAAGAATCCTCCCCAATCCATATGTCAGCCAGGGAGACGGGTTTCATCAGTAGGGGAGGCAGTGGGGGCAGGATTTGGGCTACCACTACCTCCCATGGGGGCTTGCTACAACCAGAGGATGATGGAGGACAGCTTTGAAGTCAGAACTTCAATATTTCTCTCTTAAGTAGGGATAATAATACCTTCCTAGTAGCAATGGTGTATGGTAAGAGGAGTGGCAGATGGGTCATTCCCACTCCTGTTTTTAGGATATATAGATTAGGAGGCAACATGAAGTAGATGGATGGGGGCAGGCATATCCAGGTTTGTGTCCTAATTTGCACCACTTAGTAGCTGTGAACTTGTAGAAATTTTTTTTTCAATTCTGTATTCACAGTTTTCTCATCTGTAACCCAGAGTTGAAGCTCCCTACCCCATGCAGTATAGAAATAAGGCAGCGTATATAAGCAGCTGCCATAAAGACGGGCATACGTATTCCAAACCCCTCCATTTCTTCCACTAGAGCTCCCATTATCCTTGACTACTGGATACCAAAGAGCCAGATGGGAAGAGGAGACCACCCCCAGATGTGCCCTTATCTCTTACCCCATACTTGAGAATAGTAACAATAGCAACTACAGCTACGACCAAACTTCCAATATGATGGCTTTTTTTCCTGCTGCTGCCCCTGCTGCTATTCTGGTGCTATTTATTGAGCACAACTACATAGCCTATGTAGAGGGTACTGTGCTGTGCGTTGTACCTACATTATTGATCTTAATCTCAGCGTATCTGCTTTCTATGAAGTCTTTATTGCGTGGCCTTGAAAAATAGCTATTCCATTCCAGCCAAGGATGTTTGTAAGGCAGGGTTCACCTGTGAGGCCCTTTTAGGAAGTAAGCTCCCGGGGCTCTTGGAGAATAGGACTCAGCCACGCATCCTTCCTTTTGACCATCTCAGACCCGGCCCCTCTGACAGGTCCCTCTCTGACTGATTTCACGGCTCGACATGGTAACCATCCCGGGCTCCTTTCCATAGGGTTTTACTGCAGCATCTTGCAGGCAAGCATAAATCTCCAGGTCCTTAGGTTTTCAGTCAGGTAGAACAAACCCTCAGCATTGTTTTTCATGCTGTTAGTCATTCTCAAGCGGTTCCTTTCCTTTTGTTCCATTCTAAATGCTGAAAAACAACAGAAACAAAAAGCAATCATGAAGCCACATCCTTGGATGCTATTAGTAGAAAATAAAACAATATCCATTTTGATTCTGTTGAACACGTACTCTCTCTAAACAAAAGACATTAGTGAACTAAAAGCAAATAAAGTATGCTTTCCTCAGTCCGGCTTCAGACAGATAAGCAAGGACAATTAATATCAAGGCTGTTTTCTTCTTTGTTCCCATTTTCTATCCCTCTTCCTAACTGATATTCCCAGAGGTATCTGAGATTAGATAACTGTTTAAGATTTCCTTCTGGATTATTTTTGGTACTTAGTGAAAGTTTATTTCTGATAGGCATTCTGACGCAAATGAACTCCAACACATTAATAGATTTACAGAATATACCAGAACTAGAAAGAATCTTAGATATAAGCTCTTTCTGGAGCAACCCACTCATTTTGCAGGTAGGGAACCTTGAAATCCTGAGAACTTTGGGATGTGTGTACTTTGGGAGTTCAGAGGGAATCTTCCTTATAACCCAACATTCACTCCTCTACACATTTGGTTCTTGGGAATTATTTTAAGATTGTGCATATCAAATAACAGTTTCCCCTCTGAATTTAAAAAAAATCAAATTCTTCCAACGACACAGTAGAGCAACAATACTTTGACTGGTTCAGCTTGCTTTTTTCAATATCCACTGGGGCACAGGGGAAGGGCAGGAAGTGTAGAGATTATACTAAATAAAATTAAGAAATAATCCAATTTTCCAACACAAAGGGGTTTTCAAACCATATTGCTTCTTACCTGGCTGGTTGGGATTTGCTGTATGTGTAATTGCTATGCAGTCCAAAGGACCCAGACTATTTTGGGAGACCTGGCAATTTTTCTTTTCTTAACTTCCCTCCCAGAACCTGGAAAACATGCTGCCAGATGGGTTAGTTGTCCAGGCTTAAACATATTTTTAACAGAAACCTTAGCAGGAAAATGACCCAGTAAGACCCAAAGGCTTCTTACCATGCTTGGTGCCCATTTCCCTCCCTGTTATTTACCACCAGTCCTGGGACCAGTCTCTTCCCTTCTGATGTGGTGGCCTCTTCTGCTGCTGGTCCCATCTACTGACACAGATGCCGAAATATGCCCCCTTGCTGTCCTTCCAAGGAGCTGAACAACGTGGTGACTCTTTCTGTCCCTGCCCTGGTTGAGAAGTGAGAAGCTCCTGGGTGATCATCAGCTTCATGCATCAGTGGGGGTCAATCTGAAGGTTCTAGTCACCCGCTCTAAGCCTATTGGTGACCAGATTTCCATACTGGAAGCTGATGAGGTCCCAAAAGGGAAAGGGACTCGACCTAAGAGTAGCAGGGCTAGGATTAGGGTGGGAATCTCTGATTCTATGACCAGTGATGTCCCTTCTCTCAGGTGATTGTCACAGGGTTTGAGACCTTAAGGAAGAAGACTGTGGAAAAGGAGCGGAGAAAGAGTGTTCCCATGGCTCTAAGCACAAATGGGGGCATTTTCCAAAGCAAAGTCTCTTTCCCAAAAGGCAGTATGTCTCAGTAAAGAACAAAAGATGGGATTGGACAGCCCTGTGCTTGAATATCTGTTACATACTATCTGACTTTGAGAAAAACTGCTGAACTACTCTGAGCCTTGGTTTTCTAATCGATACATGAGAACTACAGTATCTATACCATGAAGTCTTTTTGAAGGGCTAAATGACATATTGTGTATAAAAGACCTGGAAAAGCACCCATGGGCATAGGCCAAGGTAGTAATCATTAACATCAAGACTAGTCTTGCTGTATTTTCATTCTTATTTATAATTTATAATTTGGGATCTATCCTGCCATCTCAATTATTTTTTTTGAGATTATTAACAAGGAGTTGTTTTTAATAGCGCATGATTTCAAATCAGATACAGATTGAAGGAACAATATTTATTATGTATATTACTTCCTGCAGGTCAAGCCTCTGCAAGGCTCAGGTTTTGAACCTGTAAAATGGGAGTAATAATACCCCCCTGGTAGAGATGAGCCTCTTTTGAAGATTAAATTACATGGAATGAAAATATAAATTTTAAAGAAAGCAGAATCCCTATTTTATACAACGTGGTGTTCCTTGAATCTGGCAACGTGCCTGCCATATAATTAGCTTCAAGTAGAATATTAATAATATATGCAATATAAGCTTTTAATGCAGTGTCTAATACATGCTAAGTGAGAGATACATCTGTCTTACTCCAGTTAAAATATATGAAGGTGAAACAGAATTGCAAGGCCATTTAATACCTTCTCACAATAGAAATCAGTTAGGAATAGCCTATCGGATTAGCAAGATGTCTGCTTAATAGCTGTGACAACTTCATTCTCAATAAATAAATCACAGGGAGATAAATGTCAGGGAAGGTGGCTAATAGCTGATCCTGGAGGAAGAGTGGCTCCCAATGTTTGGAAATGCCAGGTGAGTAGACAGAAAAGTAAGTGATGTTAAAGGCCAAAGATCTGGCACTAAGAGGACAATTAATCTTGTAACACTGAAAAAATAAAATAAACATATTGGGGGGGGGGAGAGGAAACTGTGAGGAAGGCAAAAAGGATGAGGCTCTTAATACCCAGCCTTAAATCCTGCCTTGGAAAGCAGGCAAGTCACATTTTTTTTGGTATCAGTTTCCCTATTTATAAAATAGGAAAGATGGCACTTTTCATGGCTATTGTGGTGATTAAATGTGATCAGTAAAACATGGATAAAAATAGGGAGTTATTTCTTGAAGATAAAACTGTATTGTAGAACTTTGCTTTCTCTGCTGAGATTTTGTTCATTTTATTGTCTTTTTTTTCTTTGCTCCTAAGATTGGCTAATTTATATGAATTTGTCTTTAAGTTCCTAACCTCTTATTTTGCAATAACAAATCTGTTGTTCAACACAATTTATGACTTTTTCCTTCCAGATTTATGGTTTTTCAGTTCTAGAATTTCTGTTTGGTTCCTTTGTTGTTTTGCTTTGTTTCCATTTTTTTTTTTTTTTTTTTTTTTGCTGAGCTTCTCCTTTTGTTCTCTCTTTTTATTTCTCTTTAAGTCCCTGAACATATACACAACATCTTGTTTTAAAGTTTTTTTTCTGCCAGTTATGATAACTGGATTATCTTGAAATTTGTTTGTTTCTTTTTTTTTTAATTAATTTTTATTAACATATAATGTATTATTTGCCCCAGGGTACATGTCTGTGAATCTTCGGGCTTACACATTTCACAGCACTTAACAGCACATACCCTCCCCAATGTCCACAACCCAGCCACCCTATCCCTACCCCACCACGCCCCCCGGCCACCCTTAGTTCATTTCTTGAGTCTAGGAGTCTCTTATGGTTTGTCTCCCTCCCCATCCCTTCCTGTTTCATTTTTCTCCCCCATGCCTTGCCTCTCAAGTTCTTCATATCAGAGAGATCATGTGATACTTTTCTTTCTCTGACTGACTTATTGAAATTTGTTTCTATTGACTTTTTTGCTTAATTTTTTTGCTTGGATTTATTTCCCTACTTCTTTGGATGTCTAGCAAATTTTTATATTGATGTTGGGGAAGAAAAATTTTTCTGTATCCTTCAAGGTTTTCTTAGCTGGCTTAAGAATTAAATTGACAAACAGAATAACAAGAGAAAATTAAATTTAATATATACCTATGAGGAATCCATACAAACATGGGAGATTCCAAAGTCAGTCAGGCAAAATGTGGTATATATGCCATTCTGAACAAAGGAGAAGTGTGTAGAGGTCTATGGCTACAAAGGAAATAAAGGTAATTCAGAGGAAAAATAGAAAAGAGTAAATATTTTATAAACAAATGTTTTCTGAGCCATGGAAAAACACTGGGGGCACAGAGAGGAATTTTAACAAACAGATTTTGCTAGCTTCCTCCTTGTCTGCCCTACCTGGTGCATATTATATTATTGTTATCTATGGGGATAGTGCCCTTCCTGGGACAGATCTCTATCTAAATTCTTTTAAGCAGTTAGGGGGAAGGTCACAGGTTCTCCCAACAGCTCTGTTTCTTAAAAATAATCAGCCTAAAGTAATTCACATGTCAGATATATATATATGGCAAGTTTTGTTCCCCTGCATCGGACATTGTTGATAGTACATTGTAGAAATACTGAATTATGTTGTCTGATTTTAAATACATTGTCTTTTTAAAAAAATTCTGGCACACAGTTAAATAATGATGGTTTTTATTGATCATATCAGATTCGGGTTTACTTTTGTTTATGGGGCTATTTTAATTTTGTTTTTAGTCTTAGGATATGCCTCTTAATGTAGGGCGTGGTTCTCACTTGTAAGATGGAGCACTTCAGAGATCTCCAGTAAATGAGCAAGGTGCTCCCCAAGACTTCTTCACTTTAGCTTGGATTGGTACTCCCAGATATTCCAGTAGTGCATGTTCTCTACTATTTTCTTTTAGGGCTCAGTCCTGCAGAAGTTCTTCCTTTCTGGGACTCACAGGGTCTCACCCTCTACATATGCAGCCAGTTTTTTATAAAGTCTATGGGGCAGAGCCAGACAAACATGTGGGTACCCTCAACTCTGTAGCTTCCTCCCTTCTGGTAGCTTACCCCCAAATTCCAACCATTTCAGAAGCCCTCTTCTCAAATCTCTGATTCTTCATCTCAGCAAGACTACCACACTCTGCTTGGTTTCCACCTTCCAGCTCCATGGATAGGAGTGCACCTCTAGACTGAGAACCTGGAGAAACAGCCTCTCCTACTTTGTTTCTCTTATGTCTGAGATTACAGTACTGAGTTGTCAATGATCCAGTTCCTGGAAACAGCTGTTTATGTGGTTTTCTAGTTTCATAGTTCTTTACAGCAAGAGTGCAAATCTTCTACAGTTACTCTTTCATGGCCAGAAGCTGGAAAACAAAAGATCTGTCTTTTTCTCTGATTATGATAGTATCCTGTTCTTTAATGGATGAAATATCTTCCCTTATTTCTCCAGGGATATTAATGATTTTTTTTTGGTTTATTTATCTCCCTCCATTTTCTTTCTTTGCCGGCTATGTCTTTTTCCTTTCTTTCCTTTTTTTTTTTTTCATATTTATTTTACCTCTGATTCTTATTAGGGCTACCTCAAATATATAAGAGTCACTCAAAAAGCTCTTTGGAAACTCCTTTACAAGGGTGGAAGTTATTGAATGACTTAATTCGCCAGAATGTGATTACTTGGTGGAATTGGCTGCTTTATGGAGGGACTTCCAAATGTCAGTAGGAGTAGGTCTATTTTTGTAAGCTGGCAGTCATCTCAGAGAGGATTTCCCTGAATCCGTTAATGTGAAAAGCAACATGAACTCCTGTATTATTGGAGCAAATGTAAAGGAGATGTTGTCACCTGGTAGTGCAAGGTGTACTAACAGCAGAGTCCCATGGTGAGGGGTACCTTCTAAATATTTTCAACCAATTCCTTTACCTTCAGCTCTACCCTATTCGCCAGTCATCAGAGTTCACCTTATTTCCAATATACTCTATAGTGCTGAGATGTGACCACCTCTCTTGCTGCACATCCTCAGGAAGAGAGATTCAATCTTTTGTGCATTGCTACCTTGATAACGATTCATGCATCTACTTCCCATCTTCCAAAACTGTGCATGTCATTCAGTGGGCTGTTGCCTGCTTTAAAAATATTTTCTAAAAAACCTTTTACAGATATTTTAGTGGGATTTGAAGAGGGGGAGGCAACAAATATGTGTGTTCAATCTACCATGTTCAACAAGAACAATATTGTTTTTTAGCAGAGTGAAAGTGAGACAGTGAGGCATAGACAAAGGGGATATAATTCAGGGATGGCCCTTTTAAGATTGTATTTAAGCTCACTCACCCAACAGTAAGTGTCACCTACACCCACCCCTCCACATATTAGAATCTGGTCATCCTCTGTCTTGGTCCAACATTGCTGGTCTTTTGTTCTATGTGTATAGAACTAGAGCAAGAAGAAGCCATTAGCTTTCAAAGACCTTACCTAAATGAACACATTATGTCCATGTTACTTATGCACACAGATAAGAGTAGAAGCAGCAAAAAAAGAGAGAAAGAGAGAGATAAACAAACGAACAAATAAATATTAAACAGGTGTGATTAAGAACAGGAGTCATTTTCTTTGTACTTCTGAGTTGCACACTAGTTCAGATTTTCTCTGATTTGTCTTTTCTAAACACAAAAACACAATTTGCAGGGCTCTCTCTTGCCTTCCCTGACTTTATCTCAACAAAATAAACCCATTTGGAAACACCCTTGAAGCAATGTTCTTCCTGCCTCATTACAGCTACATCAGCACATCAGCATTCTGGAACTGCCCCGCCTGTCTCTTCTCAGCCAGAGCATCTCATAGGCAATTAAATCCACTGTAGCTCAGCTCTGAGACCTTGTCCTTGCTCCCTTATTGCTTTTCAATAGCTTGAAATCTAGTCATCTGAAAAACCAAACTGATAACCAGGCAGGAATCATCACTGGAGTGAGAAATGATGGAAGAACTTTGTGCCCCGCTGAGGACTGCCCCCTTGGAATGTGGCCCCGGATATGAAATGAGCCTTTTCAGCACCCACTCAAGAGCAGCCGTGACTTTCTACACTTGGGTGCTCTGTTTGTGTTTCAAGTAACAGGGATGGAGAGTGACATTTAGCCGCTGCTCAGGGACTCATTCTGTCCTTTGCCATTTCATGCCGGCATTGTTTAAATGTTTGTCGCAGCATCCGAGAAGCAAAAGAAAAATCAGAGCCTTGAATGTAAGGCACTTGGTGGTGACATCTGGAAACAGCTGTCAGCTTTCAGCTCTCCACCTCTTCGCCCATCAGCTCTGCTTCCCCTGCGGATCCCAGCGTGTTTATACATGCAATGGCCCAGCTGTCTGAGGCTCCTTCTCCCAGACCCTTCCCAGACCACCTGGAGATTGCCACCGCTGGAAGGGATGGTGGAAATCATCGAGTCTTCCGCCTTATAGAATTTAATAAGTAACAAGAAATGCCTCTTTCTAAAATAGCAGATACCTGCCTCTGGGTAAGACAGGAATTTGGACTCCTAGTTCAGGGCTGGGACTGTGATGAAGCTGAGTGAGGCACTCACCCCAGGTGTGAAATGTAGGAGGGCACCAGTCAGTTCAGTGCGCAAGATAACTAATGTTTTAGTGCAATACTTTTAAGAAATGAAATTAATGCAAAAAATTCCATGATGAACAAAATATCAGAGTTTTAAATAAAGGGTCCCACAGGACCAGGGTTAGGATGGGGCAAGTGAGGCAGGGCTGTACAAGTAGAGAGTTGGACCTGGTTTTTATAAAATGTTGATAGATTTTTGGGGTGCATTTTGGTTTTTAAAATATTGCATCGAGGGATGCCTGGGTGGCTCAGTTGGTTAAGCAGCTGCCTTTGGCTCAGGTCATGATCCCAGGGTCCTGGGATCGAGTCCCATATTGGGCTCCTTGCTCAGCAGGGAGCCTGCTTCTCCCTCTGCCTCTGCCTGCTTGTACTTTCTCTCTCTCTCACTCTCTCTGACAAATAAATAAATAAAATCTTTTAAAAAAAATAAAAAAAAGTGTAAAAAAATATTGCATCGAAATGTTATTTCTCTAGATTACTGAGATTTTGGGGGCTCCTTAAATTTTGCTCCTACGATGAATGTCTTGCTCACTTAATTCTACCTCCAGCTCTGTTCTTATTCTCAAACCTGTTCTCTGTATAAGTCTATTTCCCTGCCACTTCCCTGGCCATCTTTTCATGTTGAATTTTTTTTGTTACAGCTTTATTTTTTTAAAAGATTTTATTTATTTGTTTGACAGAGAGAGATCACAAGTAGGCAGAGAGGCAGGCAGAGAGAGGCAGGCAGAGAGGGGGAGAGAGGGAAGCAGGCTCCCTGCTGAGCAGAGAGCCGGGATTCGGGGCTCAATCCCAGGATGCTGGGATCATAACCTGAGCGGAAGGCAGAGGCTTTAACCCACTGAACCACCCAGATGCCCCTTGTTACAGCTTTATTGAGATATAACAGATCAATAACATTGTGTAAGTTTAAGAAAGGGTATAATATGAAGATTTGATACACTGATTTATTGTGAAATGAATAAAATAATAGGGTTAACACCTCCATCATCTCACATGATTACTATTTTTTTTTTCCGCATGCACATTTAGGATCTACTCCTTCGGCAACTTTCACATATATAATACAGCTTTGTTAACTATTGTCATCGTGCTATATGTTAGATCTCCAGAACTTAGTCATCTTTTAACTGGAAGTCTGTGCCCTTTATCCAACATCTCCCCACGTCTCCTATCCCCCAGCTTCTGGCAAGTACCATTCTACTCTGTTTCTATGAGCTCAGCTTTTTTGGAATCCACATATAAATGATGACACACAGTATTTGTCTTTGTCTGACTTATTTCACATAGCATAATGCCCAAAAGGTCCATCCATGTTTTTGCAGGATTTCCTTCTTTTCTGTAGCTGAATATTCCATTGACTATGTATACTATATCTTCTTTATCCATCAGTCTGTAGAAAGATACTTAGGTTGTTTCCATATCTTAGCCATTGTGAATAATGCTGCAATGAATACAGAAGTCAGAAATAAATCTCTTTGAGTTCCTGATTTCATTTCCTTTGGATATATACCCAGAAGTGGAATAGCTGGATATGGTAGTTCTATTCTCAATTTTTTGAGAAAACTCCATTCTGTTTTTCACAGTGGCTGCACCAATTTACATTCCCATCAATAGTGCACAATGATTCCTTTTTCTCTACATCCTTGTCAACACTTATCTCTTGTCTTTTTTATAATAGCCATTTTAACAGATGTGAGGTGATATCTCATCGTGGTTTTGATTTATATTTCCCTGATGAGTAGGTATGTTGAACAGCTTTTCATCAATCTATTGTATGCCTTCTCTTGATCCTAAAACACACTAGGCTGGATGCTGACAGCCTCCATTTTACTTTCCCAAGGACATTGCTAAATGCTCATTGTAATCTCTCCCAGGCACATAGATTCCAGCCAGCTCTCTGCACATGCTCATTAGCTGTCTGCCAAAGCTTGCTCTTAGAGAATTGAGAGCATACACAGGGAGCCATTTATGGATACAGGGTATATGGATGAAGCATGGAGAATGTTGGGAGTATCCATGAGCCAATTGGGGGATTTAAGGAGAAGGCATCCCAGTGGCTCATGGATAGACCTCTTGATAGAGTCTGTGATGTGGTTATTAGGATCTCTGTCCCTTTTATACTTTAAGTCCTGTCTATTCTCCTTGTGGCTCATTGACTCCCTGACCAGCCATGCAGCTCACAACTCAGCACTCTAGATGAGCCAAGAGAGGACTGAGCCTCTTTGGCAGCATCCCATATAGCTAGGGAGACCATGTGCTCACTCACAAACTCTCACTTTCCCCATTGGAGAAACTAGAGACTGAGAAGGGCTCTCTTGGCACTGGGTTGTGCCACCCTGTAATAGAGGTAATACAGCTAAAGTCAAACTTTCTCTTACCTTTTTCAGTGTACCTAGTGTTAGATTTTTTTTTTCCTCCAATGGTGTGCCAGAGCTACTCCACTGGACTCCTGGACTCCACAAAGAATCTCTTATCTGTGTTAATTGTCTAAGTTAGTGTTCTCCGGGGGCTCCAGGACCATGACTGAATGAGGATAAAGTCCACTGAGAGTGCACAGCTGGGACCAAGATCTATATGCCTATTATGTACTGCATGGGAAAATAAGACTCCTCTCAGGTCCCTTGACATATGGTGCTGGATCCTGTAGTTCCCACAAAGGTGCTATTGTCTGTGGATAGATGCCCAATTACTGTCATTGAGGAACGGGATAGAGTGATAGACATCTTCTCTGGCCTTTTTGCAGACATCAGTTTTCTTTGAAATCTCTTGATTCTACCTTCATTGGTTTGGCAACTTTCATTCTTTCCACTGAAAATGGAGCTACTTGCTTATTGGGAATTTGCATATTATGCAGGTTTTTATGTGGATTGTTACTCCTTTATTGAATCCTAGCCCTCCTAAGATCCAGAATTCTTTCTGCTTCTCTGGCCATCACTGCATATGAGCTTACAGTGTCTCAACCCTACACTAGTGTCACCACAGGAAGAAAAACCAAATTGCCAGTTCTAAAAGAAATCACCTTTGTGATGGACCATGCTAATTTATGGTATAGGGTAAAGAAACAGAAAAGCAAACACAGAAAGGAAAATGTGTCTTAGAAATGCATCAGTTCTGTACTAAAATTCTAACTTATCTTGGATAAATAAAATTTTCCAGCACAGATGTAGCTATGAAATCTATTTCTTGGCACCTTGGTCTGCAATTGCATTATACTGATTTGCCTTTCTGGTTGATAAAAATTTTGATAATTGGATAATAAAAATAGTTAACTTATAAATTAAAGGCCTTTATGAAATCATTTTTTTCTTATTAAATCATTTCTGCTCAGGGCCTGAGGCTTCCTCCTTCACGCCCAGCGTGACTTTAGATAATATGGCTCTGCAGCATGTAGCATTCAAAAAATTTGTTTTTTTAAATGGTTAACCTCCTGGTGACTGGTGACTTCGTCATGATAATTCTTATTTTAACAAATGCTTACCTTTGGAATTCAGGATACCTTTTGTATATGGCAGTTTTCCCTCATGCACTTTATGTGTGTCTATTTGTTCTGGAGAGGGAGTGACCAGCTTCACCAAAGGATGATGACGTCATGTGAAATGAGACCTAGAGCAATTGAAGAATGGCAAGTAGGAAAAGGCCTTTCCATCATCATTTTTGTATTGTTAATATAATTTGAATTAACTTTTCTTTTTTTCTCTCACTACCAAAGGACTCGTGTCAAAGTCCATTGGAAAAAAAGATCAATAGGGAGTCAAACAAGCCTACGCATTTCCTTATGATGCTGAAGAAACAGGGCCAGTTTTGGTGCCTGTCTAGTGAAAAGGACAAAGTACAAGACTAATAGGAGAAGAGTTGTTGCCAGAAAGTATTGGTTAAGATATTATTTCAGCTGTTTTAATGGAGTCTAAGGAACAGAATTTTAAATAAGAGAGAGGTTTTTTTGTTCTCATACAGAAAAGTCCCACGTGTCTCTATTTCCCAGGGTTATGGTGGCTGTGCTCCACAAGTTCTTTGAGGGAGGAGATTTCTTCAGTTATATCACTATGTCATCTTCTGGGGTAGTTAATATGTGGCCCATCAACTTTTTGTTATGGGTGTTCAATAAGATAAGAAGCTTGCACCAGTATGCAAAATAACTGCATAACTAAGCACACTGCTTTGCTTTGTCCAGATATTTTTTTTTTTCTTAGCTAGACTTTGGTAATAAAGAAAGCAGTATTTTCAGTCACACAACGGTACAAGCTTTTTACCTGCTTGTGCACCGCAGCTTTGAGTTGCACTGTTAGAATGTGTTGTTGTCTATATCCTCATGGCTGAAGCTCAATTGCCATCACTATTTATGTGTCCTAATCTAAGGAATAGTGAAAGGATATGTATAGGACCAACAGCTTCCTTCTAAGGACATGCCTCTGTTCACATCTCTTTGACCATATCTTAACACCATGCAACACCACTAAGGATGGGAAACTGGAAAATGTAGTTGCTAGCTAGGTGCTTTATATCCAGCCAAACCTTAAAAGTTCTAGCACTAAAAGGAAAAAGGGGAAATGGATATTGGAAACAACTAAAAGTCTCTGATGTACCACATTTTAGGCATGGAATGGCTATGGCTAACACCAGTGAGGATCTTCAAACCACATTTATAACATAAAAAGAAATTAAAAGGTGTAGCAAGGAAAAAAAGGTCTGGGGGAAATTAAGAAGGTACAATAAATAGAACCTCTATTTACACTTGTGAATTCTGAACCATTTAAAAAACAACCCAGGGGCACCTGGGTGGCTCAGAGAGTTGGGCTTCTGCCTTTGGCTCAGGTCATGATCTCAGGGTCCTGGGACTGAGCCCCGCATCAGGCTCTCTGCTCAGCGGGGAGCCTGCTTCCCCCCTGCCCCCCCGCCCTGCCTGCCTCTCTGCCTGCTTGTGATCTCTCTCTCTCTCTGTCAAATAAATAAAATAAAATAAAATAAAATAAACAAATTAAGGCAAATGAGAGACCAAAATATCAACTTTATTACTGGAAAAGGATATATTGTGCTTATATTTGTAGGCAAATGTGTTTCCAGGGAGGAACCGCAGAATTAAGAGAGTTATACATCCAGTGAGTACTTGTTCCACTAGACCATTGAAGGTCGTATCCCCTTTGCATCCCTGCCAGTGGTGTCAGGGCTTTTCCCTTTATGCCTATTGAAAGACTGAAAGCAATCAAGAGCCCATAATCTCTGCAGACAAGAGCATTCCCAACAAAGAAAGGAAAAAAATTGAGCTGAGCTCACCCATTTTATTCTTCCCAAGTTTTTACAAAAGAATTACCTCCTCTTCTCTGGGGAGGAAAGAGTTCAGTAGTGTTATACTTATGGAGCTTCCTCCACCTGGAAGGAAACATCAACAGTGGAGAAGATATATTCCTTCCCTTTCACATTCTTCAGCTTTTGTTTTCTTAACAATTAGACTTGATAATTAAACTGATGAGCATGTGATATGATTATCTCCCTAATGTGTACAGATCTGCCATTTCTCAATCCAGTCTTCTTTTCACTGTCATGAGGATATTTTCAAATTATTAATTACTGATTCTTTGGGTGTAATCCTGAAACCACTAGTGGACAGTACAACTTCTGACCCCAGAGGTTCTGAAATTGATCCAAAGGACACAATAATTTTATTTCAATGCCATTATTTTCCACTCCAATTTATCCACCATCTTGTCCCACATTGTCAATCAGAGGTTCTTCAAAGAGATCCAATAACTTAAATATTCCTTTTAAATATAAAGAATATTATAATATTCTAATAATAAAATGCCAAGAGAGAAGTGCCACAAATTTGGATACAAATATTTCTTTATACAGAGTAGGAAATAAATTTTGAAACATAAATCTTTTTACAGGTTAAAGTCTAATGTCTTCAAAATTCAAAGGAGTTAAATTTGGAAATCAAATTTTTTGGCCTTCATTATTTCTTCTCCAAATTCATATTCAGTTTAATCTCAATCAGAGGACTTACTCATGCCTAGCTGGGGTTAGGATTCCTTCAGTAACTGAAGTCCAAATGGCCATCCAATAGAATTGCTGTGAGTCCTTCATGACCTTAGAAATGGAATTTGTTCAAGACAAAATGTCTTAGAGCCTCCCATTTGAGAAGTTTAAAGAGTTAATTGGACATATAAGATCATCACAGCACTGGCCTGCACCCAAGAAATTTTGAAGATGATCCAATCCCTAGCCCCTAGAGAAGTTATTCTAGACAAAATTGTGTATGTAATACTGCCAAGGATTACAGCAGAGACTTGGTAGGATCTATATGGAAGAGGGAAGATAGAGAAAAATCACTTTTTTTTTTAAAGATTTTATTTACTTATTTGAGAAAGAGAGAGCACAAGCAGGGGGAGCAGCAGGCAGAGGGAAATGGAGAAGCAGACTCCCTGCTGGGCAGAGAACCCAATGCAGAGCTCAATCCCACGGCCCTAGGATCATGATCATTTAACTGATTGAGCCACCCAGGCACCCCCAAGAAAATCACTTTTTGTTTCAGTCTAGAAATAATGTCAGTTGTCTGGTGCCTTGTCCAAAATCCATGACCTGTGTCTTATAAACTTAACTGAGAGGTTAATCTTGACATTGTTACTTTACTAAATTAGAGGGGTGAAAGATCACTGGGTCAAACTGACCTGGGTCAGCATTGACATAAAAAGGAGAGATTTTTTTTTTTTTTTTAAGGAGAAAATCATCCCCATTTTGACTTGTCTTTGTTTCCAGACAAAGGGCCTGGATGGGCCTCAGATGGATCCACTGGATCATGATGTCAGGGGGTGAATGCTCTCAGCCTCCAGGGTTGGTTTGGCCATATAGAATGCTATGGCCACCACTGGAGTAGCTCTGACACTTTAGGAAATGCTGTTACACATCCACATGTTCTTAGAGCATTTATCTCAATCTCTTCATCTCAACATTGTGTGGATTACACAGTCTCTCGTTAAACTTGGTATTTTTAAAGAGCATTCACTGAGATCCTGAAGTCCTAAAGTTAGTTCTCAGGAAACTTCAAATTATCAGATAAGACAAATCTCCACTAAGTCTACTCTACTCTGGTCCTGACTGGGGTTAAAGTGCTCTTTAATGATTGTTTCACATGACTGTTTCACCTGTTCTGGCTGGAAGGAGAACCAGGAGCACAAGCATCACTAGGTTTTGGAGGAGGAAGAAGAGAATCATATGTTCTTGGAAATTTGATTTTATTCTGATAGCCACAGCATAGAAAAGGACATTGAGACTAAAGAATTGGATGGCTGGTTTAAGGTTGTTTTCCACCTCCCCTCAGTATGAAGTGACATTGATCTCTGTTTAGGAGTGGATGTGTCTTCATTCACTTCCCTGGGACTTTGTGGATTAACACTGGTAACATCTCCCATTAACTGAGCCTGTCTTCATATCCCAGCTTTAGTCCTTATAACACATCTGCAGGGTACCACCATCCAACAGATGGGCAGATCTGAAGCCTAGAGCTATGTCTAGGTATATTGTGCCTGGTCTGGCTCAGTTCAAAGTTAGACTGCCTCTCTGGAGAAATGAAGTAGGGCGTATACCTCAGGATCCTCTTTATGAGCTTTGTATATGTTAAAATAATGAGCATTAAAGAGCTGTGGTTTTGAAATTAGGCACCATGACAAGAAAGGAAGTAGTAAAATTCAGAGATTAAGTGGAATTCCAGTTTGGGGGGTGAGACAGATATAAGTTCATGTTTCCAGTGTGTTCATGTAACTGTATGGCCACGGGAATTAATATCTTTAAGCCTCAACTAGCTCATATACGAGAGGCAATTTTTTATTTATTTATTTATTTATTTATTTATTTATTTATTTATTTATGGATTTACTTGTTTGTTTAGAGTGTGGGGGCAGGGGGAGGGCAGAGGGACAGGGAGAGAATCCTAAGTAGGCTCCGTGCCCAGTGCACAGCAGGGCTCGATTCATGACCCTGAGATCATGACCTGAGCCAAAATTAAGAATCAGATGCTTAACTGACTGAGCCACCCAGACACTCCAAGAGGCAATTTTTAAATTGCTTTATAGATATATATAGGGATTGATTCTAATATGCATTTAACACTTAAAGCAGGGCCCACCTGCTGTAGTATAGTATGTTGCTACATTACACAATAAATGCTGGCTTTTATTATCATTGTTATTGCCATCCTTTTGAACTTAAATATCTTAATATTCTAATTAAAATCCAATTCCTCTAATTCTTTTATCTACCATTCCTGTTTAAGGAGTGGGCTCTTAGTGCTGCTCAAACCAAGGTCCCTAGGCAGGCAATCTCAGCATCAGATAGGAGCTTGTTAGAATTACAAATTCTGGGCCAAGACCTCCTTGATCCAAATGTCTGGGGAAGGATTCTGCATTGTAATGAGCTTTCTAGGAGGTTCCAATGCCTATTAAATTTTGAGAAGGACTTTTCTAAGTCAATTACACAGTTTGGCGAAAAAGCCCCCAAAAATGAGTTTGGATTTGGATTTAAATCCCACCTCCATCATTTACTAGCTATGTGAACCTTGGAAAATTATATAATGTCTTTGACTCTAGTTTTTCTTCTATAATGTGTGCAAAGTTCCTTGGACTTTTATTGTTCAGGTCATAGGCTGAGCTATATCAATGAAGGGACCCAAAAATGCAGTTTGTGCAAGTGATTCAGGTATTTTTCTCTGCAGAAGAGCCCAAAGATAGGAGGGTGGTTCACAGTGAGTTGTTGCCTCTGTTCGAGAGGCCATCTAAGGACTCTCTCCCTTCTCCCATGATTCTCCTCGCTCCTGGGAATGTTTTTATCTGTATGGTTGACTCGGGTTCAGTGACCTATGTCAGACTTCTTGCTGAGGAAAAAGGGGAAAAGAGAGTAGGGAACAGTGATTTGCTATTAAGGAAATGATTTCAGAGTTGCACACATACCTACTGCTCATATTCTCTTAGTCAGAACCTTGACTTTTGGCCACACCTAGTAGGAAGTTCATAGTGTCTATGAACTAGGTGACCAGGTGCCCAGTACAAATTCAGGAGCTGTGGTGAGTATTCTGACCCCTATTAAAATAGATACTTGCCAAAACATATAGCAGAACACCCAGCATCTAACAAGCACTCTACAGATATTAACATGAGGTAGGAGTAGCCTGGCGTGGAAGAGTCGGGCAGACATGAGCATGAACACAAATTCTGCTGCCTACGTAGTATGTCACTCTGGGAAGAGTATTTCTTCTTGGAGACTCAATTTCCATATTTTCTGAGATAGAAATTATAGTGTCTTACCTCACTGGGTGGTTTTTCGGATGACGCATGATTGCTGGAGTTAGGCTACCTCCAATTCCGGGTCAGTCTGCATTTTGTTTCTTTTAATCACAGTGAAACAGGAGGTACCCAAAATTAGAATGTTTCACATGTCATTAATTCCTTATCAAGCACAACTCCAAGCAACATGCTGCGATTACTGTACAGTATTTGGCCCTCAGCCTGAAGATAGGAATCTTAATCCTAGGGCCCATTTGATGATTTGTGGGGCATGCATAAAAGAGATCTTGCCAACAGCCTAAAGCACAGCTCTGAGTTCCAAAGAAGGGTGGGAGGGTTGTTTCCATCCTTTCACTATAATCTCCAGGGCAGAAATTGTAGGCCAGTGGTGAAATATAATTACGATTCTCCATTGTCTTATTTGAGGTAAAAACAAACGAGTTCCTTTCTAATCAATCTATAGAAACAAACATGTAAAGATGAATATGCAGCCTTCCTACAACAGGAATATTAGTCAGGATTTGCATATGCCATTTATTCTGGCAGAGCAGAAATGAAGCTTTTTCTTTACAAACAAGGCCAATGCACACCCTGTTGAAGAATAATGTTCTTTATCGAAGCTTAGTTCCATCTGCCTTGACATCGAAAATCCTTTTTGGTACTTATTTTTCTGCCAGCAGTTTTCCATCTTTCGGAAAACATGTTTCCAAGTTAATAAGGTCAAACATATTTCTAATCTCTCTGCTCTCTCTGCTTTTGTCCTTCGCAAAACACATTAGAGGCTGGGAACAAGAAAACACGTTATTCGAGGTATGTTGCTACATTACTGGGAGTCCAGCTCCTTGGGATTTATTTTTCTCTGATAACCAAGGAAAAGTGCCTAGGAGTGAGAAGAGGAGCATGGGGCATTAAAAAAGAAGGTTAGAGTCTTTCTTAACTTGGCTAGCCTCCAAAGCAGAGCCTGAGACAAGGGTTTGCATGCAGTTGCTTTAGTGGGAAGTCATTCCAGGGAAAAGGAATGCAGTGCTAGGAGAAAGAAACAGGAAAGGGGAAAGAAACGAGTACAAAGTCGTGTTACTGAGTTGTCTGCTGTTGCCAGCAGATGAAGCTCAATCCTGCGGGAATTTCTGAGAAAACTTGTGATGTGAATCTAGGAACTGTCTGCTTAAAGGATCAAATTACATGTGCATTCCCAGACCCCTCGTCAAAGTTGGACCCACAGGGGTTCATTATCCTGCCCTTTGGTTTCCACACATGTCTCTCACTGTGGCATCTGGGAGACCATGGGGCAGAGTGTGAGAGGCCCAGAGAGCAGCTGTGGTCCAAACTCAGCCACAACTGGCCCCTGTACCTGAGGTGAGCCAAGGGGGAGGCCAGGAGGAGCTGAGGTGGCACACAAAGGGGTCTATGATACAGGTGCTCAAAACACATATTCTGTCACAGTTTTTGATTCTAGTTTTAGGTTCTATGTAATTTTATAATAATAGCTACCATTTACCTGCTATTTGCCAGATGCTTTTTTAGACAATTTCCAAGCATGTTCCCATTCTCTTGTTTGTCCTTTATGCTAACTTCATATTATTCACATTTTAGTTATGAAGAAACATGTTGAGAAAATGTAAATAACTTACCTAAGTTCGTCAGGCATATACATGTGTGAAATTTTTTTTTATCATTTCATTAATTCAGAAATTCTATTATCGCTATCATAGATTAGAGGCTTTTAAGCATTTTTAAATCCAGCATTCATTATATTGACATAGAAAACGGAAACAAGAATTTTATAAAATGATACTTCCTCTTTTTACATGTGCTATGTCTTAATATTTTCTAGTGTGTTCTATATGTGAATGTGTGTGTGTGTGTGTATGTGTTCTTTGCTGCCCACTAAATAGATTTTATCATTTACTAGTTTATTATGAGACATGACCCCCTATTGTGAAAAATGGTGGCCTAGTAACCAATATTTGATAGGTAATTTTCATTTTCAGGTGGTAGGGTCATCAGAAGCATCATGAATCCTGTAGTTTGTTAGATAGATGGTAGATAGATGATGATAGATGATAGATAGATAGATGATAGATAGATAGATAGATAGATAGATAGATGATAGATAGATAGATAGATAGATAGATAGATAGATAGATAGAGATAGATGGTAGATAAAAAATAAAAGTTACATGTTGTGTTTATTAATGCAAATAAATGAGGAATGTGTTCTTTTTTTAAAGATTTTATTTATTTATTTGACAGAGAGATCACAAGTAGGCAGAGAGGCAGGCAGAGAGAGACGGGGAAGCAGGGTCCCTGCTGAGCAGAAAGCCCTATGTAGGGCTCGATTCCAGGACCTGAGATCATGACCTGACCTGAAGGCAGAGGCTTTAACCTACCGAGCCACCCAGGCACCCTAAGGAGCACGTTCTTAAAGAAAGGACACTACATTGCCAGCTTGCCCTGGGTGCCCACCAGACAGTCCAGCTTTAACTTGTATTATGTTGAGTTGGTTGAAGTTCCTGCAACATTTTGTCCTAACCGCTCTATAGCTGTCCACCTTTAAACTCACTCCTTAATCTTTAGTATTCAGATTAGGTTTTGCCTTCTCTAGGCAACCTTCCCTGATAATTCCGCAATTCCAGATTGAATCAGCTGTCCCTTATCTGGGATCCCAAATAACATAATAGCATAATCTCTCAATTTCATTTTCCATGAATTTGTTGAACAAATAACTCACGAGTGAATGAATATTTTACATTCATTCCCTTGTATTCAGTATTATTAGAGCTGCCCTATATCTCTTGGGAGACCTAGGCTTGTCCCTTTATTTCGATATGCAAAATTAATCTTACTTTGCAATGCTACGGTAAGGTTCTCTTTTTTAGCGAAATAGCACTATGCAAATGCAGCCATTTCATTAAATGAGAATTGATGTCAAAGATCTCTTAACCTAGATTAAGGATTCTACATGCTCAGAGATCTCATCCTCTAGAGATCTCTAAACTGTGATTATGAACAATTAGAATGAAATTTATTTGTGGTATTTAATACCTAGAAACAGTTCCTGTGTATTTTAACTGGTGACTTTTTTCTCTGAAATATTCCCTTTAATTGACTCTGGCAATGGTGAAGACAGATCCAATTAAAGACTCATTCCTTGGAATTAAAAACAACTAACGCTAGTGTCAAAAAAGCAAGGTAAATTATAGCTGATGGAATTTTACAGAGCTCTTCAGTGTCCTCAACCCAGAGTGATTCCAATGTGAATAAATAACAGACATGTCAAAGGCGTTATATCCTAGAGCTCTTGTCACATACTGTAGCAGTGCATGAACATGGCGGCAAGCCGTTCAGTCAGGCTGTTGGGATTTAATGGACTACACTTGACAGTGTCAGTTTTCAGGGAGTAAACCAAAACCTTAGGCTTGGGTACAGTTACAGCTTTGTCACTATCAGTTATGTCACCTTGGTCAACTCATTTTCACTTTTGTACATTGGTTTACTAGTCTGTAAAACAGAGATAATACAAAGGCCTTTAGAAGTTTCTCTAAAAGTGGACCAAGACAGGGTGGG
>CM053613.1:54945915-54963856 GCA_028646535.1 Procyon lotor | reverse complement strand
TTTTAATGTCTGTACCCTATAGAGTGATGTGCTTTTGTCCATTCCTTATATTGGTAATGCACTTTTTCTTTCTCTTTCTTTCTTTCTTTCTTTCTTTCTTTCTTTCTTTCTTTCTTTCTTTCTTTCTTTCTTTCTTTCCTTCTTTCTTTCAAGATTTTATTTATTTGACAGAGAGAGAGACAGAGCAAGAGAGGGAACACAAGCAGGGGGAGTGGGAGAGGGAGAAGCAGGCTTCCCCTCTAGCAGGGAGCCCGATACAGGGCTCGATCCCAGGACCCCAGGATCATGACCTGAGCCGAAGGCAGACACTTAATGACTGAGCCACCCAGGTGCCCCTTAATTTCTCTAAGAGTTTATTTCATTTACATTTTCAAAGAACCAACTTTGGCTGTGTTCATTTTCTCTGTCTTCTTTTATGGGTTTTTGCTGTCATCTTTATTATTTCCTTTCATCTTGCTTGTTAGTTTTAAGACTTTTTATTGTTGGTTTGTAACATTTTGATTATGATGTATATTGGTGTGATTTTTTTATATTGCTTGGGGCTTATTGGACCTTGGAACTATGAGTTTTTATTTTTCATGGAAACTGAAAAAAACATTATTTCTTTCCATCGCTGAGATTCCATTTTTTTTCCTCCCTATCTCAGTTTGAACAGTTTCTATTTTCCCGTCTTCAGCTTCACTGATAAATTTTTTTCTGCAGTTTATAATTTACTGATAAGCTATCTAATGAATTTTTTCAGATATTATGTTTTTCAATCAAAAATTTGTATTTTTTATAGTTTCTATTTTTTTAAACTGAATCCTTTATCTGTTCCCTCCTTATGATCATGTGTTTCTTGAAGTCCTTGATCATATTTATAGTAGCTGCTTTATGTCCTAGCCAGCTAATTCCATCATCTTTTTCATTTCTCTATCTCCTTATATAATTGATTTTTCTCCTGATTATGAGTCACATTTTTCTGTTTCTTTGCATGTCTCCTGTTTTACTCAATTCTAGATGTTGTAGAAGCTATATTTTGTCTTGCTTAAAGAGAGTTAAGTTTTTTATTTTCAGGCGGTTATTACTTGTTTATCAGCTTGACCATTTTGAGACTTGTCTGTAAGGTTTGTTAGGGTCAGGCTAAAAGAGCTCTCCTCTTGAGATGTGGCCTTTCTAAAGTGCCAATTATCTGAGGTATTCCATAAGGTCTTATTATTCTGGGTGGTTGGAACTCCAACTTTGAAATCTCCATTGACTTCTCAGATCCCTGGTAATTGTTTTCTGCTTGGCCTTTCAGAGTCTCACCCAGTGCTCCAGTTTAGTATTCAGCCAAAAACTAAATGGGAGTTTGATGCCATCACCTAGAGCCTCCTTTTCTGCACCGTTGTCTCCTATCTAATACCCTGCCTGTGAATTCCAGTCTCCCATAGTATCTCCAAACTGATCTCTTTCTACCTTAGCCAGATGCTTGTACTCTTCTTGGCTCTAGCTCTAAGTGTGAACGACAAGAACATGCCCCTTGCAGACAGTAGGACAATGATGAAGCTCATGTCATTTGTTTCCTTTACTTGGTGGCCTTGGTTTTATTCTGCCTACTGTACAATACTTTAAAAAATATCTATTTTATCCAGTGTTACAGATGACAGAAGGACTCGACCATTACCAGCTATGGTATCATACTAGAATTAGGAGTCTTTTCTCTCCCTCCCATGAACATTTTAAAACTCAAATAAATGAACCAATAAAGCTTCAGGAAGATAGCAAATTATTTCCATTTTCACAAATGTGCTAGGGACTGGTCCTTAAAAATCCAAACTTCCGGGGCGCCTGGGTGGCTCAGTGGGTTAAAGCCTCTGCCTTCGGCTCAGGTCATGATCTCAGGGTCCTGGGATCGAGCCCCGCATCGGGCTCTCTGCTCAGCAGAGAGCCTGCTTTCCTTTCTCTCTGCCTGCCTCTCTGCCTACTTGTGATTTCTCTCTCTCTGTCAAATAAATAAATAAATCTTAAAAAAAAAAATCCAAACTTCCAACTTATATGGTTAATGAGATTTTGAATGGAGTAAATGTACCACTTATCAGTTATGTGAATTTTTACTAAACATCTAATGAAGATAGAAATAAATACTATTTCATGGTTGTAGTGAAGTCTAGAAATAGCATTTTAAAAACATACAATGTAGTGTTTGACATAAGCACTTAACCAATGGATATCATTATTCTGTCATCAAATTTAAAATCTTCAGAGCAGTGATACTTTAAAAATATTTTCACTAGGTAAACATAGTATATACATATAATAAAAAATATATAATATATATAGTATATTATATACATATAATAAAAATAATAAAAAAATCTGAGTAGTATAAAAATTACACAATAGAGGGGCACCTGGGTGGCTCAGTGGGTTGAAGCCTCTGCCTTCGGCTCAGGTCATGATCTCAGGGTCCTGGGATCGAGCTCCACATCGGGCTCTCTGCTCAGTGGGGAGCCTGCTTCCTCCTCTCTCTGCCTGCCTCTCTGCCTACTTGTGATCTCTCTCTGTCAAATGAATAAATAAAATCTTTTTTAAAAAATTACACAATAGGAAGGGTCTGCCTGCCACCTCAGAGCTCTAATCATACTACTGAGAGGTTTCATATGTATTCTTCCAAAATTTTGCAATGGTATATAGATATGGGAGTCCGTAGCTTCATGATATTCATGCAAAAATAAATGTCTTATACACGCTTTTCTCTGCTTTTATTCATTTGATGATATACCTCGAGTTCTGTCCATTTTAACACGTGTGAATATACCTCATTCTTTAATAGCTGCCTCATATTGCTTTGCATAAAGGTAACACAATTTCTGTAAATACTTTCTATTTACAGATCAATGTCATTTTCAGATTTTTGCTTTTTAAAATACAGCTCTAATAATCATTGTTTACACATATCCGCATGTGTGAACATGACTAGGTAAATTTCTAAAACTAAGATTGCTAGATTTATATAGTTTTGTACAGTTTTATATTTTAGTCAATATAGGTGTTTTCTTCCAAAGAGCTTCTCAATTTACACTCCCCCAAACAGTGCTTATTTTTTACATCATCCTCAACACTGTATTACCAAACTTTGAAGTCTTTCTCATTGGATATGTGAAACATGGAATCTTAACATTTTAATTTGTATTTCTTTCACTATGACTAAAGTAGAAAATTTCATTTATTTATGAGTTATTTTTATTTCTATCTAAACTGCCTATTGTTGTTTTTTAAAGATTTTATTTACTTACTTGAGAGAGAGCAAGCATGTGAGCAGGGGGAGGAGCATTGATTGAGCGAGGGAGAAGCAGACTCCCTGTTGATCAGGGAGCCCCACAGGGGGCTCAAACCCAGGACCCTGAGATCAAGACCTGAGCTGAAGGTAGATGGCCAACCGGGTGACTGAGCTACCTAGGCACCCTCAACTGCCAGTTCTTAGTCTTGGCTCCTTTCTTTTTTTTTTAAATTGGTTTGTTATTTACTTATTGATTTGCAAGATTGTTTAGGTAAAATCAAGAAATTAGTCTTTTGACATATATTGCAAACTTTATTGACTTTTTTAAGACAGACTTTTAGTTTATTTTTGTCCACTTTGTTGTTTTATTTGACCTTCTTTTCGACATTTTCTTCTCCTCAGAGGTTTAAAATTTTTATATAGACAATATTTTCAATAGTTTCCATTATGATATCATTTTTTCTGTGTCCTTTCTTCTCTATTCCACTATTATTTAAAAATTATCCTACAGGCAATTTTTGACACTGCTAAATTTCCAACATGACACTTTTCAAATTTCCAGCATCTAAATTTTTATTCACAGGCAATAGATTTTTGTATAAGGACTGAAGTAATAACCTTTTTTTACAGCTAGTAAGTTGTCTCAATGTCATTCCTTGAATAATTCCCTTTCCTTAATGACTAACTGAAAATCCAGTCCAATGACATGTTTCTATTTTCCATTATAAATGCTGTGTTCCTATTTTACTATAATTCTAGAAGCCTTTATAAATCTAATACGGTGGGTTAATTTTGCTAACACTTGTTTTCCAGGGGAAATTTTAATAACATGTGTGCACACAAATATATATAATGAAGATGCTGTGTTAGAAAATGGAGTGTGGTTTATTACTTCAGTCTATCTAAATTATACACAGTACTTACAGTAGTATCATATTCTTCCAGTCTCCCTTTAAGATTAAAATGCATTTTGTAAAAATAAATCCAAGTCATGAGACTTAACATGAATTTTCTTAGGGAAGGTTACTGCCTAGACATACAGCAGTTCAGAGGGATGCCCTGCTCGTGAGCAGGAATAAGATCTGTGTGCTCAACAGCAAGTGTGATTGGATTTACAGATTAACAAAATGAGAAAGATCAAAGCCTTGTTATCAAGCAGACCTACACGCCTAGAGCTTGCTCTTGTAAGAAAAATTGTTCTGTGCCCCTACTCTTTCTAATCTTGACCTCACAGAAAGGGTTTCGCACTTAAGACAGTGTCATCAGGATGCAAAATTCAAGTCACTTCCCACTTTCTCTTAATATGGGTGAACATACCCTCGGTGACTAAATTGGTAACTCTATGAAAATTTCAGGCTTCAAACAAATTTCTAACTCCATTAAATTGGTGTTCAGCAGAGCACACTGACTTTTGTGGTTAGTAAAGGGAAAATTAGGCCCACATACTTACTCCTAATTAAGCCCAGTCTCCTTTATCTCAAATTGTAGGGACTTTGTTTTTCTTCTTTTTATTTCTTTAGTGCCTAGCACTGTGCCTGTCACACAGCAATTTGCGGGATAAATAATATTTTTGGACTCAAAGGAGTTGCAGCTTGTGTTTTTTTTTTTTTTTTTTTTTTTTAGCTTGTGTGTTTTTTAATGCTAACCCACAAATCCATATTGACTCAGCTAAAGGAAATGTTTGGGAAGTTTGAAATTGTTAATATGTAGGCAGATAATGAGGATCTCACCTTATGGATTCATCTTAATCAGGGACAACATTGCCTTAATTAAGATGCTGAGCTCTTTTCCTATCCATAATATTAAAAAATACTGGAGCGCTTTGAAAGGTCTGTTTTATAAGAAAATTTATCATGTAGGATTGCCATCTTGGAAAAAAAGTAGAATGCTTCAAAATGTTCACAACTGAAAAGTGATGAAAGTGATTTAACCTTACTGAAACAGGGGGAAGCCTCAGTGTATTACAATTCTTCGAGGTCAACATAATGCTATCACAGGTCTTTGTACTTATATATATCCCCTTGCCTCTAACATTATTGTATTTAAGAAACATTTACTCTATCTCAAGTTCCTAAAGTGAATCATTCTCTCCTTTACCTTTGGGTCTCTGCTTATGCAAGACTCTCCGTAGGGGAAAATTTCATGTCCTTCTTTTCCTTTTCATTTAGCTTTTCCTACTAGTGTTTAAAGATGATCATAGGTATGATTTCTCTAGGAAGATATCTTGACTTTCCAAAGTTTAGCCTCCCACCCTTTTTATGTGTTCCCATAAAAGCCTTATGGCTTACTTCTTATAGTCGAGAGGAATTAAGAAGTATATTTCTCGTCTGTGAAATATTTACTGTACGTCTCAGCAAAGCTAGACAGAGCTTCAGACTTCTCTTTTTTTCTTAACAATTTTATTGAGGTGTATTGACATACTATATATTTTACAATATATATGTTCAAACTGCAAAATTTGAAAAGTTTTTCCACATGACCCATGAAACCATCCCTAAAATCAATATAATAAATATATTTTCAAATCCAAATGTTTCCTCATGCACCCTGTAGTCTTTCCTCCTTCTGACTTCCTGATCCATACTCCGCTTTAGGATTTTATTGTGCATACTCTTTTTTCCCTCTGGCTTCTTTTATTCAGCAAAATTATTTTAAAATTCATCCATATTACTGTGTGTAACCAATTGCCCACTATTTTTACTTCACAAATCACATATTTGGGCATCTCAAAATTTTGATATGTTGCATTTTCATTTAGTTCAAAATACCTTGGAATCTTCCTTTAAATTTTTTTCTTTGACTCATTGTTTACATCAGAGTATGTCATTTAGGGGTGCCTGGGTGGCCCAGTGGGTTAAAGCCTCTGCCTTCGGCTCAGGTCGTGATCTCAGTGTCCTGGGATAGAGCCCCACATTAGGCTCTCTGCTTTGTGGGGAGCCTTCCCCCCCCCTCTTTCTTTCTGCCTATTTGTGATCTCTCTCTGTGAAATAAATATTTTTTAAAGTACATTATTTGATTTTTAAATATTTGTGTATTCTCCAGCTATCTTTCTATTATTGATTTTTAAAAATTTTTTTTTAATTTTTATTAACATATAATGTATTATTTGCTCCAGGGTACCTGTCTGTGAATCATCAGGCTTACACATTTCACAGCACTTAACATAGCACTTACCCTCCCCAATGTCCACAACCCAGCCACCCCATCCCTACCCTCCCGCCTCCCAGCCACTCTTAGTTCGTTTCGTGAGTCTAGGAGTCTCTTATGGTTTTTCTCCCTCTCCATCCCTTCCTGTTTCATTTCTCTCCCCCACCCCCCCAAATTCCCGCCGATTTTTAATTTAATTCCACTGGAACTACAGAAAATACTTTGAATGACATGAATCTTTTAATTTTATCAAGGCTGGTTTTATGGCCAGATTATAATCTATCTTGATAAGTATTTCATTTGTACTTGAAAATCATGGATATTCTGTTTGTTAGGTGAGTGTTCCATAAATGCCAAGTAATTAAGTTGGTTTACAATGTTTTTCAAATCTTCTATATCCTTACTGATTATCTGTCTAGTTGTTCTACCAATTATTATTTACTCATGGAGGAATGTTGAAATCTCTAATTTTAATTGTGGATTTCTTTCTCTTTGCAGTTTTATCAGGTTATTTCCCAAGTATTTGGAAGTTCTGTTATAGGTCCATAAACAGGATTATTATATGCTATTTTATTAATTTACTCCCATTGCATTGTTAAATGACCCTCTACATCCCCTGTAATATTCTTTGCTATGAGTTATCTGATATTAATATAGATATTCTAGCTTTCTCTCATTAGTGGTAGCCTGGTATATCTTTCCCTCCTCTTTACTTTTAACCTATTTTTGTCCCTATACTTCAAGGGAGTGTCTTGTACGCAACATGTAGTCAAATCTTGTTTTTCTGTTTTTGTTTTTAAAATACAGTTTGTCGGGGCGCCTGGGTGGCTCAGTGGGTTAAAGCCTCTGCCTTCGGCTCAGGTCATGATCTCAGGGTCCTGGGATCGAGCCCCGCATCGGGCTCTCTGCTCAGTGGGGAGCCTGCTTCTCCCTCTCTCTCTGCCTCCTCTCTGCCTACTTGTGCTCTCTTTCTCTCTGTCAAATAAATAAATAAAATATTTTTTTTAAATTATAAAATATAATTTGTCAATCTTTGGCTTTTAATTGGGGTGTTTACACCACTTACTCTGATTTACGCAAATCTTTAAATTTACCGTCTTGCTGCTTGTTTTCTGTTGGCCCCCAAAGTTCTTTTTCCTTTGTTCCTGACTTATTTTTGGTTAATTGAGGGTGTTTGTTTGTTTGTGTTTTGTTTTGCTTTGCTTTATGATTCTGGATTTTTTTCTCTTTGTTGGCTTATTAGCTGTATCTCTGTTGTGTTATTTTAATGATTGCTTTAGGGGACACTATAGGTCTTTAACTTATCAGTCCATGTTTCAGTGATATTATACTACTCCATCTAAAATAAAAGAAACTTCTAACAGTATGTCTCATTTTTCCTTCCTAACAACTGTTATATTGTCATTACCAATTTTGTTTCTGTATATGCCTTAAGCCCCACAATATATCTTTATTTTACTTTAAACATTTCATTATTTACCAAATATATTTAAATAATATGTAAAGAATCATTGTTATATTTACCCTGTTTACCATTTCTGGTGATCATCTGTTTTTTATGTAGATTCAGATTTTTATCTGACATTATTGTCCTTCTGTCTGAGGGATTACCTTCAAGATTCCTTGCAGTGTAGGTCTTCTTATGATGTACTTTTCCAACTTTTTCTTATCTGAAAATGTATTAATTTTAACTTTGTTTTTGAAAGATACTTTCACTGGGTAAAAAATTGTGGGTTCACTGTTTTTTTTCTTTCCATACTCTAATGATGCTATTCCACTTCCTCCTAATTTGTGCTTTTTTTTTCCTTCTGTCAAGAAATTTAGTGATATGTTTATCTTTATTTCCTTGAATGTCATTTGTCTTTTATTCAGTGTCTGCCTCCCTCATTTTTTTCTATATTATTCATTTTAAGCATTTTGATTATCACATTCCCTGGTGAAGTTTTCTTCTTGGTCTTTCTTTACTTTTTTTGTGATTGGGGTTTATTGAGCTTCTTGGATATGTAGGTAATCATTTTTATAAATTTGGAAAATTTTAATTTATAGCCATTGTTTCTTCAGATATTTTCTCCCATTCTAGGACATTAATTATATGTAGCTACTTCCCAGTTAGCTGATGCACCATTCAATTTTCTTCTTTTCTGCTTTTTCCTCTGTGTGTTTGAACCTGAGTAGTTTCAATTGCTATAGAAATGAGTTCACCAATAACATTTTGTTGTGCAATATTTATTGGCCATTGACCCTACCCAGTGTGTTTTTGTCTCAGGCATGTAGATGTTATCAGGAGAGGTTTGTTTTATACCCCTAACATGTTCAGTCCTTCTTTTAGCTTCTTGAATATGTGGAATGAAATCATATTAACCATTGGAACATCCTTGTCTACTACTCTATTATCTGCATCATTTCTGTGTCAGTTTCAATTGATTTTTCTCCTTGCTATGAGTTTTATTTTCCTGATTTTTTTTTTTTTGCATGATAGTAATTTTTTATTGGATATTAGATTGTGGATTCTACCTTATCAGGAACTAACTAGATTTTTTCCTGGGTTGTGATTAAAGTTACTTCAAAAGAGTTCGATTCTTTCAGGTTTTCGTTAAAATTTGCTACCTAGTGTCTAAGTTTGTTTAATCTTGTATTAATTTTTTGCTGCTATCAAAGCAAGACCTGGGTGCCTTGATGGCAGTTGGTTGAGCATCTGACTCTTGATTTCAGCTCAGGTCATGATCTCAGGGTCCTGGGATCCAACCCCGAGTTGGGCTTCCCAGTCAGGGAAAACTCTGCTTGTTTTGCTCTCCCTATATCTCCTCCCTGCTTGTGCTCTCTCTCTCTCTTTAAAATAAATACAAAAATAAAATGATATATTTAAAAAAAAAAAAAAAAAGCAACACACTTCAGTCTCATTTGTTCCCTGTCTCTTATAGATCACTCTCCTTCAAGGACAGATTTCCCCTCTTTCAAAGCTGTGGGTTTTTCCTATATTTTGTCTTCTTTAGTTTTTCTGTTAAGAGGCTAAATCTAGTTCTTATTACTCTATCTTGTTTGGGAAAGTAATCTATAAATCCCAGAATCCATTTTAACATTTTACTTCTGGTACTACTAATTGATAGAAGTTGCCACAGAGTGTGAGTCCAAAATGACCTTTCATTTCTCAGCTCACAGGTCATTTTTGAACTCCAAGCCAAGAACAGCACCTTCTCGGTGCTACTCCAACAGAGTGTTATAACACATAATATATATAACACTAGAGGGGCACCTGGGTGGCTCAGTGGGTTAGGCTGCTGACTTTGGCTCAGGTCATGATCTCAGGGTCCTGGGATCAAGCCCCATATCGGGCTCTCTGCTCAGCAGGGAGCCTGCTTCCTCCTCTCTCTCTCTCTGCCTGCCTCTCTGCCTACTTGTGATCTCTCTCTCTGCCAAATAAATAAATAAAATATTTAATATATATATATGTATAACATTAGAGAACAAAGAGGATATGTATATATAAAACATTATAACACAATTTTCTTTGTACTATAAGTGTCTTGCTTTTTACCTCATTTACCAGCTATTAACTACTTGAGCTTAGGTATTAGTTTTATTCATCCTGCATCCTCAGGCCCCAGTACATGCCTGCACATATAAAATCTTCAGAAAACAATTGTTGAATGAATGATTGAGTAAAATATTTGGTAAGCAGATGCTTCTCCTCAGATAGGTAGGAGCTTATCACATCACTATAAATCTCATTTTTGAAGCAGCACCTTTAATAAAAATGAATGAAGGGATGAACTTAGTCTCTAAAGCCATTGAAACACATGTGCATAGGATTGAAACTAAGCTAAGTCAGGATTCTGTCAGCCATGAGGAAGGAGCAAAATAGCTACCAGGTAGACAATCAAGGGCATCTGCTACTTCACATACATGCTCTCAAAAGCAACTGTGTCCTTTGTTCTGAAGAGAATGTTTTAAATACATTCTAAGTGAGGATTTTAAACAGTGCTTTAGACTGGTTCATGACAGCATCTAACTTATATGACTGTAAATATTTCCAGAACACAATAAACTCCACTTCCATGCCAAGACGCTTCATACAGTGTGTCACTTTAGATGATAATTACATTGCATTAGGGAGACAGATTGTGCAGCCTCTAAAGTGGAAAGAATATACTGGTAAATCTGTCATCCACCCCCACAGTGCACACCCTCTAAAGAGGAGAATTCTTTTATTTCTGGGATAACCTTCACTTAATATTCTTTAAAAAAAATCTACCTGTTTTAAATATTGAGGTACAAGATAACTCCTAGGGAATATATATTTGTTTCTATCACAGAGATCTTTCTTTTTCTTGTGGAGTGTTTTTAAATATATAATTTGCCCACTTATTTCTTTTCACCCTTTTGATAAAGGGCAAGGCTTAATTATCCTGTCATATTCTTATTAGACAAGTTATGCAAATTTTCTGAGTCTCAGTTTTCTCATCAGAAAAAATAAAAGATACTCATGTCTACTGTAGTGAGATCTCTTTCACTCTTAAAATGGAGAAAAAATTATTTGTACTTTGTTCTTTCCAAATCACCGAGCAAATTTTCAATACAGGCCGACCTCATTTTTTGTTTTACTTGATTGTGCGTCACAGATACTATAAAATTTTTGTGGTATATGGTACTTGGATCCCAAAGCAGACAAGTTTTAAAAAGATATAACATTACTTCTCATGCAAACAAGTAATTCTAAAGTTGCATCAAGAAAGGGATGACTTAAAAAAAAAAAAAAGGAAAGGGATGACTTGGTGCCATAGATGCATTTAATGAAAGAATTAATAATCATTGCTACCATTAATTAAGTGCCTATTCTGAGCAAGTCACTGCACAGATGCTATGTCTTGTCATTCCAATGATAACACTGTGAAGTTATTTGCATCACAGTTTTGAAGTTGACGAATTATAACCTTAGAGAGAAGAGTTAACTTTTTCAAAGACTCTAGCTAGTGCCTCTTTACATTACGTTCACCTCCCCAAGTCAGAGAGGGCCAAGAGACCGGTGAGATCAAAAAGAAAAAACAAAACATCTCAAGGCTTTCTTTCATCTCAGGGGACGAAACAGAAGAGAGCTAAGGGTAAGCACCCGTGCACGCATTCATTCTGAGCGAGATGCCTGGCATTGTTTTAATAACGTCTTTGCTAATGGATTTTAATTAATATTCTGACATTGACAGTCTTGTGTGGAGGATACTGCTTTCCTTATTGACTGATAAGAAGAGGAAAGTTTGGGATGTTAATTCACCCAGTTCCCTGGCAAGTGAGGAAATATGTATTTGAATTCAAAATACATATGACTGCCCTTTTTCTGTGTCACGCTGACCTACCTACTCCTTTCCACAAACACTTGTAGAGCACCTGCTGAGTAAAAGCACTTTGCAAGTTCAGAGCACTTGATGTGATGCAAAGGTAAACAACACATAGCCTTGAACTCAAAGATCAAATACTAATCACAAAATATCTGAGCTGGAGTAGCATTTATGAGGAAATGGAATGTGGCTTGCAAAATGGTGAGATTATTAACTGGAACATTACCAGTGTCCTTTATCCCGTCGGGCAAATATCTGGGCCTTAATAGTACAGTGGTAGGAGAGGACCTAATCTCAGGTGCATTGCCTGCGTGGGGCACTTCCTTCACTCCACTAGGCCATATGTTTATAAGAGGTAAAAGCAAGCCTTCTATCTTACAGAGCGAACATTTCACATATATGCTCTCTCAGATCACCTTTTTCACAGCTTGTGGGTGGGAACTCTTATTTCCCTTTTCTTTGAAGAAACTGAGGCTTGTAAAAATCAAGGGAATTACTTTGGGTCAAACAGGTAGTAAGTGGCTGAGGCAGAGTTCAAGCCAATGTCTATCTTACTCCAGAGAACTGATTTTTCCATTGTACAACACTCGCCTCCTTATGTATACAAATCCCCAAGTCTATGTTTGTGCATGTGTGCATATGTGTATGGAAAAGGAACATTTCCTGCTGATCCTGAAGCCTGATTTTAAAAAATATTCCAACTTAATTGGGGTATGATTGGCAAATGAAATTTTAAGATACTGAAGGTGTTAAAGGTGATGATTTGATGTGCCTATATGCCGGGGAAGGATTTCCTCATCAGCTTAATACATCCACCACTTCATATTTACTTTTTTGGGGGAAGGGGAGGGTGAGAACATTTAAGTTCTGCTTTCTCAGCAAGTTTCAATTATAGAATTAAGAGCTATCAACTCTACTCAGGTTGTATATTTGGCTTTCTTGTCTCCTGGTACTCTGCCTGGGATCTTATTTTTAACCTGCTGCTATAGGTGTGTAGGTGAGAGGGGGCAAATGTTTTATAAGGACATACAGATCAGTGCTGGGGGCTACAGCAGAGCTTAGCCTTTTGGAAAGAAGATGCTGGTTTTTGTTCCCTCCCAAGGGAGGGCACACTGGGTGAATGATAGCAATGGATCGAGGGGAGCTGGGTGTGCTAGGGAGGCAGGGGTGGTGACATGTGTCTTCAGGAGGACAGCCAGCAGGGCCTGCTGGGGGTGACGGTTCATCTCTCCCACTGCGATCACCGGAAAAGCAGAAGAAAGGAATGTAGCCCCTGCTTTGAAAACTCACCAAACTTGGCTTCACTGTATCTAAGATCCCAGTACTGTAAAAGGCAAAATTGCATTCAGCTTAGTACCTCTTCACTGATTAAGTTATAAATATTTAGCTTTCAACGGCTAATTCAAATGCCAATTCATCCCCCAAGCTTCTCTAATTACCCTTCCTTCACTGATAACACCAAGAATTTGTTTTTCTACAAATATTTATTGAGCAGCTACCATGCATAAGACATTGTGTTAGCCATATTTGTTTATTCTTTAATCTGTATTTCCCTTTCATCATGCTATTGACTGATCATGTTGCACTATTATTATTTTTCTAATATCTGTGTTGTGAACTAACAAAGACAGTCTCTTATTTGCCCATAGGACATAGCACAGTCTGGACATAGACTACGTATATGGTGAATGTTTGCTTGGGGAAGGCATTCAGAGAAGAGACTAATGATTTCAAGAAGAGATATTCCTGGCTTTGGTACTCCTAGGTCCTGGACTAGGCGTTCCAATGGATAGTCTCACACATCCTGGAGGGAAACAAGTGTCAGCAATTCAGGAAGCAGACCACTGTGCTAATGAAGATACATAGTTCATTCTTCCTATTAAGTTTTCCAGTTGCAGGATGGGCTGTCTCTGGAAATCATTCACTTTAGTTAAGCCCATACTGCCTTTATTTGTCTGGAGTGACCTGGAAAGATTTTCCACATTTATTTGACATTGATTTATCTAACTTAACATCAATATCTGCCATCCTCTGATCAGGAAGACTTTATGAAGGGAATAGCGATTGTGTTAGGCCTTATGTGAAGGAGGAGAGGAGAGTTCATGTCAACATACCCCCCCCATCACCACCCATCCAGACTCTACTCATGGAAGCTTAATGCAGCACTGAGAGGGGACCACTCTGTTTACCTACAGCCTACACCTGACTCTGAGTACAAAGTTCTCATCCATGGATACGAGCAGAGAGGTCCAAACAATGAAAGAATATTCAATAGCCCCTTTGCTGTCATGATTGCCAACCTCATGTTTCCAAGCTCGGGTCCTTCTCAACCTAATCTCTCTCACATCTGTGTTTCAAAAGCCCCAAACCTATAGTCTTAATTGACCAATGTTCTGAAATTTCAGAAAAGGTAATGCATATACTACAATTTAAAAAAAACTCACAAATTGTTATTAAATTATCATCAGTTAAAATGCAGTAGAAAAGTGTCTGCCCTGAAGCTAAGATCTCACTTGACCACACCCAACTCTGCCACCAAAAAGCTGTGTGACTTTAGGAGAGGCAGCTCAGCTCTCTAGGTCTCATCTGTAACATGAGAAAACTGACCTAAATGGTCTCTCAAGAATTTTCCAGCTTTACTTTAAATAAATCACATAGTATTCTCTCTTCAGCATTCTCAGTCCCAAGGAATAGCCATTTTACCCACTGAAGCAATCTAAGGAAGCCTGAGCACCCAAGAGAGTTGTTAAGCTATTGCAGATCAGTCTAAATGAGGATTAGGAGAAGCAAACTGGGTTGGCAGGTGACAGTCTGGGGCCGGTGCTGCTGAGGAGCTGGGCATTATTATACAGTGATGAGCAAAGCGTGAGCTATCCTCGCAGGGCCCCGCTGGCCGAGCTGTAAAGAGCACTCATCCATCAGTGCTGGGCTGGTCGCAGCACTGGGCTACAGCTCTGTCTTCAGCTCAGACTTCCTTTGCACAAGTTCATCAGCTTCCCTCGGGAACCCTGTCTGGCCTAGTTTGATCCATTCTACAGCAGGTAGCAGCGATAGTGGCCGCCAGGGAGATGGATCCCAGAGTGTGGAGCTTGCTCGAAAGAAACAGATAGGAACATGATGGCCCGTGAACTTGCATCTGAATGACAAAGTGCAGATTCGGGCTGTACCATCCCAGCTGTTAATTTTGCATATTTTCTATGTCACCCAGGGCACTTATAAAGAACTACAGGTAGTTATCGCTCAGGTAGGTACTTCTCACTTGGATATTCATGTGTAACATATCTATGACTATATGACATTGTTGTAAGGTTTTCAACTGTCCATCCCTAGCCTGTGAGCTACTTGTAGGCGGGGTCTATGTGGAATACATCGCTACCTTCCAGCATCCAGAAGAAAGCACTGATAGAGCTGGTCTCCAGTATAGGCTTGAGAAAGAAAAGAAAGGTTGAGAATCATTTTATTTGAAGGTTGTTGGATTACACATAATATTCTCTCTTTTCAGAAGCATCCATCATTTGTACTCTGATTTTTATCTTGAAGTGGGTTGCCTGTGGTGTGGCCCGTCTTCTTACACTTCAGTTCTCTAAATGGAATCTCCAACTTTGCCTAAATAGCAAATCCATCTGTTCATATGGTCCACATGGTAAGAGGCAGCATCCAATCTGAGAAGCCTTCCTGGTTTCCTGGGGGTAGCTGGCCTCCCCCTTCCTTAATTTCCAGTAGCTTGTGGTTCACAAATCTATGAACAATTCATCTGTCCTTAAATCTCTTCCTACTTTGTCCTTGCTATGCTGTGCACCCTTGTACAAGTTGTTTAACTCTCCTGTGTCTTTTTTCTTTATATTTTTTACATTTTTGGAAGATTTTATTTATTTATTATATATACAGGGAGAGAGTGAGTTGGCAGGGGGAGGGGAGCAGAAGAGAGGGAAAAGCAGATTCCTCACTGAGCAGCGAACCCTATGAGGGGCTCGATATCAGGACCCTGAGATCATGACCCTGAGCCAAAATCAAGAGTCTGATGCTTAATGAACTGAGCCACCCAGGTGCCTCCCCTACCCAATTCCCTGTACCTGTTTTCTGATTGCAATAGAGGGATAATAGGAACTCTAATAGTTTTGTAGTGGGGGTTTAAAATACTTAATAAATGTAATGTACTCAAAACAGTATTTGCCAAGTAAAATGTTCAATAAGTTTTTACTATTATTTACAGCAGGACTTATCCCCCACTTTTTTGTATTATACTTTTGGTAAAGCTGTTTTGATAAAATTAGTTTATTTTAAAAATCAACTCCATAGGGGGATATGGGAGATCTCTGTACCTTCCCCTCAGTTTTGCTGTGAATTTAAACTGCTCTAAAAAATTGTTTTAATTTAAAAAAATTAAATCTATTCCTCTGCAGACTAGTTTCTATGAAATGAAAATCCTTGTGGAAGGTTACTTTACCTGAAACATGTTCTTAAAATAAGTTGCAATTTTTCTGAATTCAGTATATGTATATATATATATACACTGTTCTTATAATCTAATGAAATAAGTTCAGCCTTACTGTGCATGACTTATGCAGCTATTAAAGAAATCTTAAACTGTGTTTGAATGTAATTAAATCTAAATTAAAACAATTTAAAGATTTAAAGTAAATGCCATCAAGACAAACTGCCTAAGTTTTTTTTTTTTTAAGTAAGCAAGAGTAAAAGAAGTAAAACACACAAGGATACAAAACAATGCTCCCATTCACTGAAATACTATGAAAGTGATCGTTATTAGAAACTGAACAACAGAATGGAGGTGTTTTTGATGAATTGACCTTAAAAAGAGTCTTAAATTTTCAAAGAATGAGACCACAAGGAGTTGCAAAAAACACTTAATTTCTTATTATGAAAACAAAACCAAAGAGTAACAAAAAATATAGCTCATTTCTCGCTATTTTTTGCATGCCAGAAGATAAAAAGTAAAAGCTCCTCATCCCTACCCACCCAACTCCCTCTGCAGAGGTAACCCCTGTTAACTTCCAGACTTTTTTTCCACAGTAGCACAACACTGTCTTAGGTAGGTAGGTAGGTAGGTAGTTAATGAGTTAGAGACATAATGCCTTACACACCATTATTGTCACCTGCATTTTCCTTTCAACATATATAGCATGTGCATATTTTCATGTACATATGTATATCTCTTTCTTATTAAAGGCCCTACACCTTTTCCTGTTAAAGATACATCATAATTATTTAATACAACCTGAACAGGAGTTGAATTTTAGGTGATTTTATCTGTCCTTAAATTTCTGCTACTATTTTGCAGGAATTTGGGCAAGTCTTGGACAAGTCATTGAACCTTTTCTTTTTTTTTTTTTTAAGTCATTGAACCTTTTGAAATAATCATTCAAATGATCATTTCAAATAATCATTTGGAAAATTATTTTAGGTATAGTTGTAATTAATTTTTGTTTTTAAAACATCAAATGGGTCTTAAATGAACAAAATTTCTAAAAACAGAGATAATATTGTAAGCATCCATGAACCTCATGTCCCCAAAGAGAATTTAATGCAAGTTACTATGGAAGGAAAAGAAGGGAGGTGCAAGATGGTTTGGGGTTTCTCTTTCTGGTTAAGGTCCTCTCATTGTATCATCTGTCCTTTTTGTCTGTAGAGATGCCATATAAGATGAGAGGTCTCCATTGGGGACCTGGTGCTATGCCCTGGGGTGGGAGACATTTCTGTTCATCCCTGGGAGGCAGGTAGCAGGGGGTAAGATTGAGAAATCATTTGGTCTTCCATAGGCCATTGGTTACCAGGTATCATATGACTGCTTCCCTGTTGTAAATTCCCTGAGCTCCAGGCACACCAGCGTTCAAATGTCAGAACAGAAAAATTTTCAAAGCCAAAAAGAAATTATATTTGGATTACCTATAGTATCAGTCCCTTCTGTTAGCTTTGATGATTCAGAGGGAATGTATGTGTTAAATTAAGAAGTATATTAAGAACGTTTGACATCTGTAACTTCTCCTTACCTACTACACAAAATTCCTCCATAATTCTGTATTTTTAACTCTGGAGTGAGAACAAAAATGAAATGTATATGTGTTCTCTGATTGGAGAAGCAGCACTTCCATTTGCTGTAAGCAAAAGGGGCAGAGGAATAAAGAGTAAAAGTTGGGGACATTTGAACAATATACAGAAGTGGGGGTGGGGAAGAGAATCAGCATCAGCCTTATTATTTTTTTTT
>CM053613.1:54918219-54945415 GCA_028646535.1 Procyon lotor | reverse complement strand
TGAAATATAATTTTCTTTCTTTTTTTTTTTTAAAGATTTTATTTATTTGACAGAGAGAAACACAGCTAGAGAGGGAACACAAGCAGAGAGAATGGTAGCAGGTGAAGCAGGCTCCCTGCTGAGCAAAGAGCCCAATGTGGGGCTCGATCCCAGGACCCTGGGATCATGACCTGAGCCGAAGGCAGACACTTAACGACTGAGCCACACAGGTGCCCCTCTTTTTTTTTAAATATAATTTTCTATCAACCTAGAGAAAATGAAATAGTAAGTGTAGAGTTCCCTATATATGGAAGTAATCATCAGATGAAATAACAAATATTAATAATTGCATGTAGACAGCAAGATACTTTACAGTTAAAGCTTTCAATTTTTTTGAGAATTAAAAAAATACCCATCTGTGAGGTTTTTATATAGAAGGATTTGGGAATTTCTTCCATGTACAGATATTTAAGCAAACCCTTGGTGTGAATTTCATTCCTCACTCCTGTCCTGTATTGTATCTGCCATCTCTGCACCCAGCAATACTCAGTGTTTCAGGTGGACACCACGGCCTCCACTTGGGCTACAGCCCTTCAGCTTATCTCCACAACTATACTTTGCTCTGTCAGCGTTTAACTCCCTCACTTCTGCCTTCCTTCATTGATAAATTTGTTGATATCCTTCATCTGTTGATTCCTCCATTATCTTTACTACCACTTCAATTTAATTTCAAGTGATGAATTTGTATCCTGGTCCGCCATGTCTTCCAGTACAAAATGCAGGCCAAGTATGAGCTCCCACATTTCTCTCCATGCAATTCTAGATGTGGGTTGTATACAGGAATGAGAGGGAACCCATAGGAAAATGAAAGTGTCACTTTAAAATAAAACCTATTTAGTCTTCGGCAATATACTTAATTACTCCAGCTTGACTTTCTTATATATACCATAAATAGCCTGAATTACATGGTCTCTGAAACCTTTTCTGGTCTTAAATTTCCATGATTTTATAGGTTTTTACGTTATGTAAAGTTATGTAGGAATATATAAAGATGATTCTCTCTATAATTCCACTAGACTGTGAGCTCCTAAAAGTCAGGCACTTTTTCTTCTTTACTTTTCTTTATCTAATACCTATGGTAATGTCCTGTACATTCAAGGTCTTTAACAAATATTTGTTAAATGAATAAAAAATATAATATTACTTATAATTTATATAAGTTTAATATGGTTATTATAGCCAATAAATACTCATTATGCCTTTAATATTATAAGGTTCTATTAGTTAGTGGGACTTTGAAGGAAAGATATGATTTCTGTCCTTAAGTACAACATATTCTGGCAGGAAAAATAGTAGAAAAACAAATACACACACAGAGTATAGAACATTGTCATATATGAGGTTAATATGATATAGGAGAAATACTATGAGCTTTGAAGTCAGAAAAATCTGAGTTCGAATCTAGACCCTGCTATTTAGCTACTCTGTTGGCTTGAAGGCTTACTTGCATGAGCACATGCAAGTACTCATCAGTTTCTGGCCAATTTTACAAAATTAGAGATTATACTTTTGTTTCAGAAATGTTATGAGGATTATATTATATAATGACTACAAACAACTTCACACATTGCAGGTGCTCAAAAATCCTATCTTTATTAATATTATTACCAATGTACACACACCTGGGAAAAAGTCTAGTTCGAACAAGTTAGGACTAGCTTTTCAGATGAGTGGATCTTGGGCTGATTCTTGAAAGATAAGAAGAAATAAACGAGGCAGGAAAAATCAGATAATTAATCCTGGGTAGGGGAAAGAGCACGTGTGTCTTGGGAGGTCATGGGTGTTCGTGGCAAGTCGTTCTGTTTGGCTCCAGCAAAGTAAAACCTACCGGCAGGATGTTCAGAGAGCAGATGGAGGAGGGAGTGAGCTCAAGGACTCCTCTGCCTGTGCCTTCTTTCTTCCTTCTGTACTTACTGGACAGAGGGCACTTGAGTGATTTTCTGACCTAACAATCAAGAGTACTTCCATTTGCAGAAAAACATAAGGTCAGATTCTTTTTACACACATATTTTCAAACTTTGAAAACTATTGTTGGTAAGAGGAAAACAAAGCTATTAGTGAGTGCTGTGTTCTGTATGGTTTTCCCTTTAGAGCTACATGAGAGCTAATTAGGGAGAAGTCTTTCCCTTAAAGTAGTGTTATCTACTTTGAATACTGCAACCCTGTACTTGCAGACAGCACTAATTGCCAGTGGTATCTCCCTCGAAGTAGCCCATGCCTTCATTGTCCTTTTGTTCTACGGTTGGGTGGTGCACTACTTAATTCCACCTTTCAAGCAATTAATGCTTTGGACTAAGTATTTGAGAAGTTAGTTCTAATATATTACAACGAGGACAAAATAATCTTTGAAACAATCCAAGCCTCTTTCCTCCTTCTTCCCTTATAGCAATGCTAGGCCTGATTCCTTACATGATGCCAGATGTGAGGAAGGATTAGGTAGGGAAGGCTCTTCTCTAAACACCTTGCTCTTGAAGGTTTACCAGAAGGCAGCAGATAAAGAAGGGAAAGCGTAAGTTAGTGTATCAGTGATCTTTCACATACACGATCTATTCATTCCTCCTAACTTCCCTTCAAGTTGTGCATTCTAATCCTCATTCAACAAAGAGAGAACTGAGGGTCAGAGAAACTAAGCAGTATGTCCACGGTCACAAAGACAGTGGTAGAATAGGTATTCAGACACACGTTGTCTAACTGCAAAGCTGATGTTCTTTTCATCATCAAAGTACTCTCTCCTTTCCCTGGCTGTTCACAACTTACTGTATTTCATCAATTATGAGAAACATTTTTTTTTTTAATGTTATGAGCCTATACACCCATAGTGTGCTACAATTGCCGTTAGGAAAAGAGAGTTATAACAATATGTCATTGCCTGTGTGTGCACAAACTTGGGTGTTGTTCTTAAAGCATGATTTAATAATTGTGGTCTACCTGATGTTTTTACCACAAGTCACTTATGGAACCTTTAATGGAAGGATAAGTCTTAGTTGTTTTCTGAAAACCTTCCCTGATACAAGGTAAAAATCAAGAAATTGCTATCATTATGACATGTAGAATGAGGGGCACCTGGGTGGCTCAGTGGGCTAAATCCTCTGCCCTCGCTCAGGTCATGATCTTAGGGACCTGGGATGGAGTCCAGCATCGGGCTCTCTGCTCAGCAGGGAGCCTGCTTCCCCCCCACTCCCCTCTCTGCCTGCCTCTCTGCCTACTTGTGATCTCTCTCTCTGCCAAATAAATAAATAAAATTTTAAAAAAGAAAATGTTTATAACATGTAGAATGAGAGTCTGGGGCTTGGGAGAAAATCTCAAAGAAAATATTAGAGCACTTTTCAGAAATGTTGCATTACCAATGCCCTTGATGGCACAAGAATATTGTACAAAAAAGCAGTAATTAAAAGATTCTTAGACCAAAGTTATTCAGAATAGTCAAACTGGTTTTGCTCATATTGTTATTATATTTTTGCATGTGTTAATATTTTCCTTTTCCTATTCTGTAGAATTGCTATATGCTAAAAATCTATGTTCAAAACACACCCCACGTGGTCCTCGGATCTATTCATGAGTTTCCTGTCTCGCTTCAGCCAAATGTGTTTTGCAGAACAAGGTCTGGCTATGACAAAACTAGCCACCATGTTTCTGAGATCCTATTGTCTTCACAAGTAGTGTGCTGCAGCATAAATTATATCCTTTAATCCTAACAACAATCTTGTCAAGTAGTTATTATCTTCCTGATTTTACAGAAGAGGAAATAAGAATTAGAGAGGTTATATAATTTGCCTACATTCATGCCACTAGGAAGAGACGGGATTTTCAACCCAGGGTTTTCAGACTTAACAATTTTGCTATTAAATATCACATTCTATTATTTTTCAAATATTTTCTGGGCACGACCCTAGAGGTACAGCACTTTGCAGAGCACATGCAAGTACTCATCCGTTTCTGGCCAATTAAATAACAGATTTCTGTTTTGCCCATCAGAGGAAGAAGGCAAGAGTACCCAGAACGACAGTGAGTGATTAAGACTCCCAACTTTTTTATAGCACAGGGAGACTAGGCACACTTTGGAGTCGAAAATACCTAGGTTTGAGGGGCGCCTGGGTGGCCCAGTGGGTTAAAGCCTCTGCCTTCAGCTCAGGTCATGATCTCAGGGTCCTGGGATCGAGCCCCGCATCGGGCTCTCTGCTCAGCGGGGAGCCTGCTTTCCCCTCTCTCTCTGCCTGCCTCTCTGCCTACTTGTGATCTCTCTCCCTCTGTCAAATAAATAAATAAAATATTAAAAAAAACAAAAAAACAAAAAACCTAGGTTTGAATCTCTAATATGCCACTCATGGACCGCAAGAACTTGTCAAGTCCTGTAGCCTCTTAGAGTCTCATTTTTATATAAAAAGGGTATGATAATCACAAATCAGCAGGGTTTTTGATTGCCTTAGAGGATATGACAAATGTGATTTTGTCCACTTAGCACACTGACTAGCACAAAGTCACCATGGGGAGACAGTTCTCTCTTCCCTTCTTATGAAGTTAGTTTTGGGCTGAGTATCTCAGTCTAATTTTAGTCTTAGTCCTTTTCTTTTCAAGAAAGTTAAACTGGCTAAGGAAAATTATTTTCTATTTCTTCTCCCAAACTGGATAGCACATGTAATCTTTTATTTATTCAATAAATATTCATTTAGCACAGTGATAGGCCATACAGTGGGCCGGGCATCAATATAAAAAAAAAAAAAAAGCAAGAGTTTGGCATCAGGGAGTTTTGTGAGAGCCCTGGCTCCTTCACATGGTATGGTTGTGGACAGTCAGCTCATTATTCTGAACCTCACCTTGTTTATATAAAGTGAATAATAGTGTCAATTTTCCAGGGCAGCTGTAAGGATTGGGAGAGATAATCGAAATAAAAATGTTTTCCACTAAGAAGTTAATGTAAGAGCTAGTTTGTCTGACCTTGATAGTCTTGGGTAGAATCAAACCACCAGCCAGAATCAAACTAGTTGGACTAGTTGCAAACCAACTGATCCTATGTTGGCAAATGCTGTTGTTTCTAAATTCTGTTGGTTTTGATACATTAGTCATCTAATGGTCATGACCATGACCCAGTTAACTTTGGGCTCTCTGGTTGGGGGGTGGGGTGGGAGGAAATCTCTGGTGTGGCGTTTGATGATTTCCATGGTGTATATTTCTCGAGGCAGCTCCAGTGCACCACTGACTGCTGTTTCTCTTGCCTGACCTTGACAGCATGCAGGCCCCTCCCTTGATTTCCCATGGAAGGTAGCATATTCACAGGTTTCAGGGATTTGAGAGTAGAGATCTTTAGGGGTCATTTTTATGCCTACCGCAAATGGCAACCATTTATTATGTTTTCTGAGCATTGCCCTATCCTCTCTGCAACACCACTGTGTACAGACTCTTATCCCCATTTTGCAGATAAAGAAACTGTGGCTCAGAGAGGTGAACTTGCCCAAAGTGACCTAGCCAGCCAGCATCAGACAGGTTTGAGCTGAAGTCATTTAATTCTCAAGTCTGTGTTCTTATCCATTTCCCTCTGTTATCTCCCCTGTCAGAGATTCAGTAAACCAGCTCCCTGGTTTAGCAGAGAATTTCCATGGAAACAGGCGATTGCTGTGGTGGTGGTGGTAGTGGTGGAGGGGGATTTATTCTGAGATGAACGATGTGATTTAGGATGGATGCTAAAAGTAAAAATTGATTCGGGTGGCATAGCTGGTCAGTGGTGATTTGCCCCATCCCCCACCCAGTAACCAGAGTAAATCCACTAAGAGTGTTTCTAGGGTGATTTCATGAAGCTTTGTCCACAACAGTCACCCACAGAAAAACAAATGTAAAAAAAAAAAAAATCAGTGAAAATTAAATGAATCCTCTTCAAATAGTTCTATTGGAACTCGAAGCTGTCTTATAGAACAATAAATATAGGGAACATAGAGTAAATTCCACCTTTAATCTCAGCCAGATTTATTGTCCTCTTGGGGAGAAAGGGAAAGCTTAAGAAAAAAAAAACATGCCTTGTAAAGCCATTTTCTGAAAAATAACTCAGACACTCCTTAAGAAAATAAGTTAACTGAGCTTCCATGAGAATGATCGATGATGCTGAGATTCTGTAGCCAACTGGAAAAAGTGACAATGACAGAGAGAACAAAATGAGCATAGCTGTAGACACATCTTATTTCACGATCACATCCTATTCTAATTGTTCCTTTACATTTCAGACCTCACCTCCCCCATTGTATTTTGAGGACAAGAACTAACTTATTTAGTTTGTATCCTTATCATTTAACCCAATGTTTAATAGGAAGTATGTGTTTCATCAGTGTTGGTAGAATGCAGCTGAATAATACATCATTCTGGTGGAGTGGTTCTCAAATGTAATCTGTGCATTGGTAGACCTAAAATCACCAGTGGAGATCTGAAAAATATAAGTTGCCTATATTTATCATAGAAGTTCTCAAGTCTTTAAGATCTACAATGGAGCCCAGATGCTTGCATTTTTATAAAGTCATACAGAGGATTCTGAGATGCACACAAGTTCTAGAACCATGAGCTATCACCATACACAAATCCATAGGCAGCATGCTAGACTCACATTTGACAAAAGTCACATTTGAGTTAATAACCCCTGGAAAAAATCATAGGAAGAATTTATTTCCTTCATTATGGGCCTCCTAGGTGCCCCAAACTGGGCCAGGGGAAGTTAGGGATACCGGAATGATGACCCCTATCTCTGAAACATAAAATTATTCTGGAAAACTAAGGCTATCTTTATGACTCAAATCTGTCTGATTATCTTAGGAAACTTCAGGTAATAACTTGTGTTAAAGAGGGTGGTTGGAAAGGGTTGATTTGGTTCGAGGACAATGCAAACTTATGACAGGAATGGAAGATTGCTGGCAGTTACCATTGAAGGTGGTGCCACCTGACGAGACCCCAGCCAGCCCTGTGTATGTTGAGCAGCTGTGTTCTTGCTGTGGACACTGAGGCATGAACAGCAGCATGAGCGCTACTCACATGATTTGGCTGGTATACTTTTAGCAGGAGCAAAACTACAGTTCTGGCTTTTTTTTTTTTTTTTTTAAGATTTTATTTATTTGAGAGAGACAGCGAGAGAGGGAACACAAACAGGGGGAGTGGGAGAGGGAGAAGCAGGCTTCCCGCTGAGCAGAGAGCCCTATGCGGGCTCGATCCCAGGACCTCGGGATCCTGACCCGAACCAATAGAAGATGCCTAACAACTGAGCCACCCTGGAGCTCCCTGGCTTAATATTAACATAAGTGACAGGAATATTTAAAGTGACAGGAATGTGACTACAAAGCCAGAGCAGAAAATGGGGGAAACCAGAGCAAAAAACTTGACCACAAAGAGAGCTGATTTATGGATCTCATAAGAAAAAATCCACCAATAATTCTTAAATACCTACAACACAGAGATATTGTCATTAGAGTACTGTTCTTACTTTTAGTATGGCTAGAAAAACCTTGGTTATAATGAAACAATGAGAATAACAAATAAATATGAAGAAAAGGATAATGAATGATACTACATGACGTAGTTTGTCTACATGTATGTCTACATGACATAGAAACATGATGTAGTTTCTACATTCTAAATGAGTTTATGCCCAGAAGATCTGGACAGAAATAAAAATAATGAGAACCAGGAAAAAAAAAAAAAAAGAATAGGAAGACAAGGAAAAGGCAGTGAAAGACCCAGAACTACTTTATTAACAAGTGAACAAGTATCCAATACCTTAGTGCCTAGTCTGAAATTCATCTTTTTTTTTTTTTAAGATTTTATTTATTTATTTGACAGAGAGAGATCACAAGCAGGCAGAGAGGCAGGCAGAGGGGGAGGGGGAAGCAGGCTCCCTGCTGAGCAGGGAGCCCAATGCGGGGCTCGATCCCAGGACCCTGAGATCATGACCTGAGCCAAAGGCAGAGGTTTTAACTCACTGAGCCACCCAGGCATCCCTGAAATTCATCTTTTAAGTCAACACTCTATCCATAAAATATGGCTCAATAAATGGTCTGAGCTGTGAACATGAGGGCAGAAGGAACAGTGTTTCCCCCACATAGCCTGCAGGATTTCCCTCCCTCCAGCATCTTCTAGGCACCAGTGTTCTTATGTGTTGGCTATACCATTAAAATAAGATAAACATCCCTGCTTTATTTTTCAACAGATCACTCAATGCTAGTTGATATTTTATTAGTAATTCATTATTTTCAATTGTCTGAAGTAGTGCCCTACACAAAAGTAAGCTCTGTGAGGGAAAGGACTTTTCTTGTTCACCACTCTATTCTCAAGGCCTTTTGTAAGCCCTACTCATCAACTATTAGTTGATGAAGAAATGACTGAGTGAAATATGAGTAAGCGTATGGTGATTAAGCAGGAAATTCTGAGTTTCTTTTGAACTACTATCTAGGGGGATAGTTTATCAAGGATAAAACCTTTATCAAGGATAAAAGGTTTATCCTGTTATCCTTTACCAAGGATAAAACCTAGAAAGAATAGTGTTGCTGGTCGTAAGATATACTTGCTGTTTTCACACCAAACAGAAGATGACTCTTCACACCAAAATGGAATGTAAAATCTCTAGCTTAAAACAATGCATTAGTCAGTGGAGTCTAGGCTAAATGTGGCAAAAATAAGCTTCATAGTTTAGCCACTTAACACAATAAAATATAACTTGTTTTTCATATCACAGTCCCTTGAGTGGTTCTCTATGAGTTGTGACTTGGGGATCTAAGCTCTTTCCATGTATGGCTCCCCATCTTGAAATCTTTCATTTGAAGGTTTTAAAATGTGGATAGACAGAGCAGGGAAGCAATGTGTGACATGTCATGGCCAGGACTTGAAGTGATGTACATGGCTTTAACTTGTGTTATGGCTTCCAACCATATTCCATTTGCAGGTCTCATTGAGTTGTAAGAGGTCTGCACATTATAATGATCTTGTGGGCCAAGGAGAAAGATTAAGTGGTTTGTTGTACACATGGCATTGGCTCATGTTTTATTTCCAACACTGAGTTTAAAAATAAGAAGGATAGTGGTATTTCTAGCCATAGCCAACAGATATAGAAAATACAGATGGGAAATAAAATAGTCCAAAGAAACCCTTAATAAAACCACGTTAATAAACGTGGACCGGGGGGTGCGGGGAGGTGCCTGGGTGGCTAAGTCGGGTAAGCGTTCAGCCCTTGATTTTGGCTCAGGTCATGATCTCAGGGTCTTGAATTCAAGTTTGGAGTTGGTCTCTGCGCTCAGGAGGGAGTCTGCTTGAGATTCTCTCTCTGCAACTCCACTCTGCCCAAGTGCACGTGTGCTCACTCTCTCAAATAAATAATTAACATCTTTAAAAATAAATAAATGTGGACTGGATAAAAAAGTAATAAAAATCATTTGATAAAGATCCAATGGTCACTAGGTATATATAACTCAGTCACTAGGTATGTATAAAGTCATTACTACGTACCACTGTTTCCACTCTCTAGAAAGGAAGATAAAAGCCATTATGAAGTAAGGTGAGTGCTTTGATAGAGAAATACAACATGTTGATGAAAAACTATAATCTTTTAAAATTATAGTTACTGATATTTTAAGCATTGCAAGCACCTTAAAGATATTATATTTATTTTTTACAATGCTAAGACATAGTCACTGTTACTATTGTTTTACAGATGGGTAAACTAAGGCTTATAGAAAGACAGCAACTTGCTCAAGGTCACACAATAATTAATACACTTTGCATAACAGAATAAGTAATGATTAGCCCTAGTAATGAAGGTTTTTCAAAATAAGAACTGGATGGTTTTGCCCCAGAATAAAAATAATGTACAACACTCGGGAGAAAATCCACATGAGATGAGCATTAAAACTATTCCAAGACAACACAGAGATTCTCACCAGCTCCTTCATGAAGAACTAGAGGGCACAGCAAAACCCATTATACATCCCCTCAGTCTGCTGCACAGAGCCCTAAAATTAAAACTCCCAGAATTCCCATTCTAGAGTATGGGTGCTACCTTTTTAAACAAGTCTTTTGGTTTTTGTAGTCACAACTTAAAAAATTTCAGTCTCTGCAAAACTCCTCTCTCTCTCCATCTCCCTCTCTCTCCCCCCCAACCCTCCTATCCTCGCTCCCTCCCTAGAGAGAGAAGTGAACCAAAGCAGAGAGAAGTAAACCAGGTGTTCCCTCTGAAATCTGTCCCTTATGCTAGAATGTGCTGTGCCCCGGCAATGTGGTTACATAGCCACACAGACAAATAAGAAAATATTTGTGAATGCATATAGTCCCAGTGCAAGTAAATAAGAAATTTTATGCTCAGCTCAAGTAACTTATTATTTTAGTGATCAATGTAGGAATTAGTAAACAATGTAATTTGTATTTATGATATTCCTAATATAAAACATTATCTTTCCATGGTAAAAGAGCAAAACAAAAATAGCTAGAGTTCTGTCTTTCTTTAGTATGACCTGCCTCTCTCCACCCCTCCATCTCCTTTGCCAGAATTTAAATTCCTAAGCAATGTAAGTTTCCCACTGAGGCAAAAAAAAAAAAAATTCAATAATTGCTCTGCAAATTAGAGAAGCCAGCTAGGATAGGATACTCAACTTGGATATTTTCCATTGCAGTAATGTGGAAATAACCAATTTAATGAGAATGGTATAATAAGGCGGGGTAACAATTTCATCCTTGAGCCAAAATCTCATTTTTCTCTCCATGGGATGGATTAAAGATGTGGATTGAGCAAGGAGCTCACCTAGCGAACCCACTGTTTGTGCAGATGTAAGTGGCACGCAGCTGGCTTTAACTGCTGTGATTTGCTTACCCATATGTGGTGGTACATGAATTAAAGAGGAGCTAAAACTGGGGAGTGGGAAATGTGATTTTTAGCATAGCCTCACTGTCAGCAATGGGAATTGCTTTTCTAACACTGAGATTATACTTGATGAAAACATTCTTCGACATGCTCAACATTGCCTTGGGATAAATTCTTCCAGAAACCATGGAAGGCTTCCTCATCATTTTGCAGTTTTATTGTCTACTTTCTGGAATGTTATGAAGCCTATGCACCATCCTCTGCTGTTTTCTGAGCGGCATAACCAGGGGGTTCACAAGTAAGAGACTGAGATCATTTAATTCAAATTAAATACTTCTTTGAGCATGTGTTAGGCATTGGGGACACAAGAACAATGAAATTAAAAAAAGAAAAAGAAACAGTATAATGGGCAAAGTCTAGGTTTTAGTCAGGCAAAATGAAGCCAGCTTGGGGATTATGGGGAATTTATTTAAATTTTCTCAGGCTCAGTTTCCTTCAATGCAAAATGGGAATAACATTTTTTTGCATCATGTTATAAGGATAAGTAACGCATGCAAAGTGTGAAACAAAGTAGATACCATAGTCTGGAGCTGTTTTAGACACGGATTAGGAACTTAAGAAGATGAAATTAGCGGGGAAGCTGGGAGCACAGGATGATGGAGAAGGAAGAGTGTGTGATTTCATGGCTACTATAGAGACTTGGGTGGTAAAGTAGGTCTCACTGAGGATATCGGCTGTGAGGATGAAATTTTAGGAAAGCCACACGGGTAGCTCATTCAGTAAGGTTGGTGGGAGAGACAGGAAGAAGATGAATCACTGAATACTTATGATTTATCCATTTTTCTCTATGTTTGTTTCTATGAAATTGTACTTAAAAATGCCAGAGATTTTTTTTTAAAGATTTTATTTATTTATTTGACAGGGCGAGAGATCACAAGTAGGCAGAGAGGCAGGCAGAGAGAGAGGAGGAAGAAGGCTCCTCGATGTGGGGCTTGATCCCAGGACCCTGAGATCATGACCTGAGCCGAAGGCAGAGGCTTTAACCCACTGAGTCACCCAGGCGCCCCTAAGATTTTTTTATAGACTAATACATGCTCTCTATTGGAAAATGCTAAAAAGGACTTAAAATGCATGTGTGTGTTGGGCGGGGTCTGTGTGTGTGTGTGTGTGTGTGTGTGTGTACACCACAGATTTCTGGATCAGGTCCCAAAGCCAGGCACATAGCACATATTTGGTTGGGGATTTGTTTTGTAAATATAGTCTTTTTTTTTTTTCTTCACATGAAGCCTGCCATCTTACCTAAGCTAAACTGCTAAATTCTGATCGCTGCTTTACCGGAGCTGATGGCAGAAGGTGGGGAGGGGTTGTTGTGAATGGATCACAGTCTGCTTCTCTGGAACCTAGACATATCACAGCTTGTCCTGAAGGCAGTCAGAATACACAATGACATGCTTTGACAAACAAACTAACAACAAACTTGAATCGTATTTGGACCCTCAGGTGAAATCAACTAAACACAAAAATGATTTTGTCAAAATTGCTAGTTTAGTTTTTACATATTATATATTAAACCCAGTGTTTGGATCCAGATTAAAGTTTGGAACAAATGGAAGAGTTTGTACATAAAATATGGTATAAAACCATTTAAACATTTTGCATAATAAAGCAAGACACAGCATAACGCTGTGAATGGTATAAAAAATTCAATTACATAAAATACAGGATTGAATAGCTGCATTACAAGTGAAAAACCAGAGTTTTTATTTGGTCTGAGCAAAAAGTACAAACATACAGACTATGATAGTTATTCTATACACAAACACCAGACTGAGAAAAATCCCACATGATTTTGAGGCTGTCATTTTCAAGCATATGAATAATAATCGGTGCCAAATAAGTGTTTGCTTTAAAAGGCTGAATGATATCATAGCTAATCTAAACTAAAGCTATTAATTGTAGAAAGGTCTAACCTGACTTGGGCAGGGAACGGGAGCCACTGTGTTACATCTTTGCTCAGGTCATTTTCATTCTGCAATTTATGTGGGCATCTTTTTTTATGTGGAATGTTATCAGCAAATACAAAGGATTTTATCTTTTATCTAACCTAGGATGTTATTGCAAAAAGAAAGACAAGAATAAAGAAACATGAATGGCCAAAAAAGTCAGAGGAGCCAAAGGCCCTAGAAAAGTGATCAGGCCCTGGTGACAGTAGGTGTGTAGATCCTGCCGTGATGCATATTTTGATTTTTTTCTATTTAACATAAGGCATTGAAAAAACTTGAATTAAGAATAAGTGTGAACACTCTAGTGTGTCATAAGCATGAAGACTGTTTCAACTTTGGGTTACAGCTGTTTTATATACCCCTGTACAGCAATGTTTCTGACCCATTGTCACGATGACTCATAGAGGATGGTGTTCATATGCCTGACATTCTGAGTCTATGCAAATTTTTTTCATGGCAGTGTAAAGGCTTTTGTGAGGAATTACAATAAACAGCTCCAGAGAAATCTTTTCTTTTCAAGGAAGCACTCATAAAAAATATTTATTGTCAGCATGTGAATAATAAAATCAGTGCCAAGTAAGTATTTACTTTAAAAGGCTAAATAATATCATGTCAGAAGTAATTAATTTTAGAAAGCCCTTTTTTTCCCAGACTTCTGTTCCACAGGTATTATTAAGATGAACAATTTTATATCAATTCAGGATAAGCACATAATTTATTTTGTTAAAATTATGATGCATCGAATTTGACTTGTTTTTTATTTTTTAAAAATTTTAAAGATGTTTTATTTATTTATTTGACAGAAAGAGAGAGATCACAAGTAGGCAGAGAGGCAGGCAGAGAGAGAGGGGGAAGCAGGCTCCCCGCTGAGCAGAGAGCCCCATGCGGGGCTCGATCTCAGGACCCTGAGATCATGACCTGAACTGAAGGCAGAGGCCCCAACCCACTGAGCCACCCACGTGCCCCTCACTTGTTTTTTAAAGATTTTATTTATTTGGGAGAGAGAAAGAGAGAGTGGGGGGTGGAGCAGAGTAGGAGGGAGAGGGACAAACAGACTGTGCTGAGCATGGAGCTGGAAGAAAGGCTGGATCCCGGGACCCTGAGATAATGACCTGAGCCAAAACCAAGAGTCTGATGCTTAACTGCTTAACCAACTGAGATACCCAGGTGGCCCAGAATTTCTGGCTTTTAACACATATTATGCAGTACTCATTTTTTCCCCTTGGTATTAACTCAGTCTAGTTGTCTTTGACTTGGTAAGAGACACATGTTTTTGTGAAAGGCAAACCACCCTCACTGATATACATCAAAGAACAGGTGTGCAGGAATGCAGCTGGCTGGGCTGTGTCGCATAGATGGGAAGGTTGTGGGTTATGGACACTCTCCCCCAATCAACAAAGCGCAACAGAATACAAACTGTTGTGAAGTTATTAGAGATAATCTTGAATGTAGCCCAATGGGTTTTTTTCAGTAAATCCTTCACATATATTTGACCTTAAAAATCATCGAAAATAGCAGCAATACATACCTGATATAAACTCTATAATAATAGTGCTCTCACTTTGCTGCCAAAACCACATTGTGGTATGTCCAAAACTATAAAACTATTGCATGTTCCCAGGAGAATTGATACTTTTGTTAATTTAGTCCTGCTTACAGAAGTTTTGTAATAGAGTGAGCAAGGCACTAACTTGGGGTAAGTGTTCGTGATTCACATTGAGACTCCCAAGCTAAATAACTATGAGTGATCATTTGATTTCTTTCTTTTCATTTTTTTTTTTAGTTGTGTTATGTTAGTAACCATACAGTACATCATTAGTTTTTGATGTAGTGTTCCATGGTTCATTGTTTGTTTGTAACACCCAGTGCTTCATGCAATACGTGCCCTCCTTAATACCCAGCACTGGGCCAATCCAAACCCTACCCCCTCTCCTCTAAAACCCTCAGTTTGTTTTTTTAAGTTTTACTTATTAGAGAGAGAGAGAGAGAGAGAGAGCACACAAGTGGGGGAGGGACAAAGGAAGAGAGTCTTCAAGCAGACTCCCTGCTAAGCACGGAGCCTGAGGCTGGGCCCAATCCCAGGACCCGTGAAATCGTGAAATGCTCCAAAACCAAGAATCAGTCGCTTAACCAACTAAGCCACCCAGGTGCCCCCTGATTTCTTAAGAAGATTAAATGAAATACTGTGTTAGGTGCTTATCCCAGTGCCTGGAGCAAAATAATCTAAGAAATAGTAGCTGAACTTATTATTTGGTTGATGAAAGTAAATGATCATGTAGCAGAAGATGGTAAAAGGCAATTTACCCCAAGAATGTAAGTTTAAATAATAGTGTCATTTAAAATAGTTGCTTTTGTGGTTTTACTTTCCTGGATTCTGAAAGAAGAGTGAGAACAGGATAGGACAATGGAAAAAATGAATCAACAATGATGTCTCGGATTTGGACTCACTTCTGTCTGTTCCCAGTGGAGTGCTGTGAAGTGTGAACAGTCCGACAGTCTTGGTTTCCACTTGGGGCAGTGGAGGCAGCCTTTGCTACCCAGCCCCGGGGACTCAGTAATTGGCCAGGATATATAATCATCTAAAGGAGATGGGACTGGGGTGGGGAGCATTGTTTCCTAGCAGGGGGCAGTTCTCCTGAGGAGGAGGAAATACTTGAAGCCCTGGGGTGGTGTATACCAGCCAATAAAGGAGATATGAGCAGAGCACCAATGACAGTGTCCCATCTTTGTGATGGGGGATGCTCAGTGGCAGAGAAGCTTTCTGCAAGGTGTATAAGACCCAGGGGTATGCCTACCCTCCAGATTATCCTTTCTTTCCTTTTCTCTCATTCTCTCTCTCTCTCCCCCCTCCCTGATCTGTATCACTCTTTAATTTCTACTGTCATAGTCTTTATGCCATAGTGTCCTCAATTTCCAAATAGCCCATGTCAGGTTGGTGATTTCCTTGTATCTTCCCTGACATGTCCACTGCAGAGAGTTTCAGGATCTGTGTCCATAACTTGCACAGTCTGCCTTTTACAAGGTGTGACACTGCAGACTGTGCTGGGTAAGGCGATGTACTTGGGTTTGAGACTTCTCTCCACTACTTACTAGCTCAGTGACCTGAGCTCTGGCTTTTAGTTTCTTCACCTGTAAAATAGAAATAATGATTTCTTACCTCTTAGAATTCCTTGATAATTCAGTGAGCTAATGTGTTCAAATCACTCAGAACAGCATCCATACAGGAGGGGCACTCATTCAATATGAACTATCCATAGTCACAAAGTACAGAGGCTGCATTTTTCAACTCCAGATTCTATCAGCTATGTTTTTCATTCTCTTTATTTCCATAGCTCCAAATCGCCGCTGCCAAAATTTGCACAGTTTGGGATATAAGGTTCAATTCTTCCCCAATGTCAGGAATCTTACTAATGTCTTCTGCCTGTAAACAATTTCTAGAAAAGCCTTAAGAGTACTCTCTGTGGCTATACAAAAGAGATTTGGTTTCCAACGAGGCAATGGATGACTAGGCAACAACTGTTGCCTAGAGAGTCTTTACCATTGAAACCCTTTCTTTTTATGGCATTGTCTCTTTCATCTCATATCTACTGTCTCCCAAGCTTCAAAGACTGAGACTAAAATTACTTCATGGAAATAAAATTTTAGTCTTTAAAAGTAATATATACCCATTTGGTTACTACAATGCTCACTTAATCCTGAAAATTACCCTTAGACATAGGCTCTCCATTGACATAGGCTTCTCCATTGACATAGGCTTCTCCATTGAAGCTTGGAGGGATTCAATTCACACAAAAGGTCACAAAGCAGGTTTTGGTGTTTAACTGATTCATATGTCCTAGTCATGGGCTACCTGAGCTGCCCCAGCACTGCTGCCCCGTGGACCCTTCAACAATGGTTCTACATGGGGGAGACGCCCAGGCCAGGCTCTAAAGCATCAGTTGTATCTCATTGCTTACCAAGGTTTATAGTCAGAAAAGTAGGTGTTAGTTAGTGTTTTCTGTCATCTAAGCAATTAGTTACTTTGGAATGATCTTTTTAGTGAGTAAAGATAGGATAAGTATCACTTTGTAACTATCGTATATTGTCGTGTCAATAATCAATGGATCCCTGATATCTCCTCCATTTACATCGTAAACTTTTGGAGGTTTTCACAGAACGCACTGGGGAAAGTGCTCTGCCGTAGTGGTTCCTCAGACCATTGCACCACTTCGTAATGGTGACTCTGGGCAGTTGTCAGACCTCACCGTGCCTCTCTTTCTTCTTCTGTCAAATGAAGGCTAATAACACTAGCTCTTTTTGGGATTATGGAGAACAAATAAGGTACATATAAAAGTACATATTTAAATGCCAGCCACTATTATTATAGATGGTTCTAAGAAGATAGAAATGAACCATGGTTTGTGAAGAAGCATTAACTAAAGCCTTGCAATATCTTTGGATAAGTAGAAGATTCATGATTTTAATAAGAAAACTATTAGACGAATATGTAAGGGGGGCATTCTATATGATGATTGGGCTGGATTCTTTAAAAATGTCAGTGTCATTAGAATAAAAAAGTAAGGAACTTTGCATTAAAGGATACTAAAGAGGTAAGAAACTAAATTCTACATGTGATTCTCTCAACTGGGTCCTGGATTTGAAAGGAAAAAAAATAAAGATACAACAGCGATTCTCCAACTTGCATGTGTTTAGAAACACTGGGATCCTGTTAAATGAGTAGAGTCTGAGGTTCTATAATTCTAACAAACTCCCAAGTAATACAGTTACTCAGTCTACAGACTGCACTATAGGTAATAAGGGCTAAACAGACAATATTGGAACAATGAGTATATTTAAATATGGGCCACATATTATTGGACAGATCCACAATAAAGTGTAACAAAGATTATATGTATACATGGTAGAATGTAATTATTTTTAGGAAATAACCGTTGAACTATTCAGTGTTCAGATATTATATGGGAAACTGACTTTCAAATGGTTTGAGGAAAAAAAAGCATATGTTGTGCATGTGGGGGGAGAGCAAAAGGGGCAAAATAGTAATACTTTGTCATTTTAGTTGAAGATCTGTAAGTTTGAAATTTCTCAAAATGAATGTATTTGAGAAAATAATATGGCTCCTCTCTATGGTAATTTTCAGTAAGGTTTCCAAGACATTCCTTTTCTCATCCCATCTCATGGTAAGACGTGAAACTTCTTTACCACCAACATTCTCTCCCTGTTCAATTAGGACTCTACCCTGGAAGTTTTTCTTCAGAGTAGGGGTCTATCTTCTGAGTGAATTGACTCATTGTTATTTCTGTTTGTAAAGAAACACAAATCAAGAAAGCCATAGAAAGTGATGGTGTTGAAGGTGACTCAGTTGGAAAGATACTGCCCGTTGCCTAGCATCAGCGCTTGCCAGAGAGACTGCCACATATTAAAGGCAATGCACATCTGGAGACTCAGAGATCTTAATATTTATTTCTTATTGAACTCTTTTCTCAGTATTCTGGTGACATTCAGTGACTCTCAGTCTCTCTTCCTCCACCCTCACTCCTTTTAGGCTTTGGATATCCTTGTTCTCTTTCCAACTTGGTTTTTAAATCTGGTTCCACTGTTTTAGATAACTTTCTAGATGTACTTTCCCGGTAACCTTCAAATGTGCACTGTGGTATCATTGACTACGGTCGCCATGCTGCACCCCAAATCATGATCTATTCATTTCAAAACTGGAAGTCTGTACCTCCAGATCCCTTTCACCCATCTCTTCCACCCACTGCCCCTCTCCCTTGTGGCAACCACCACTCTGTGTCCTGTATCCACGAATTTTGTTTTGCTTTGTTTTTTTGTCTTTTAGATTCCATCTGTAAGTGAGATCATAAGATATTTGTCTTTCTCTGCTTGACTTGTTTTTGCTAAGTTTAATATCCTCAGGGTCGGTCCATGTTGTGGTAAATGGCAGGACTTCCTTCTTTTTTATGGTGAGTATCTTTCTTTACTACAGGGTAGTGAGTACTTCTGGGTATTGGCCCATCTAGCATCCTTTTTGTTTTGTTTTGTTTTTATAATGCAATCCAAATGACTTTTGTTGGGATCTCCTCCACAACTCTCCGATGTTATTCAAAATGACCCATTTCATCCCATGAGCATGATGCTTTCATTTAATTTAGAAGAGAAACTTTGTATTCCACTTACTATTAGTCAGATAAAATACAATGTTGAAACTGCTACCACTTTCCTGCCACCACCATGAATGAACCTACCTGGGAATGGAGCCAAAGTAAAGAAGCAGAGCCAAGAAATAGATAGAGAAGGAAGTCCTTTTGACCTAATGTCAATCCCTGAAACAAGATGTTTATGATGCCGGGAAGAAGCAGCCATAGAATTTAGAGTTATATGAACCAATAAATTTCCTTTTTCTGCCTACACCATTTTAGGTTAGCTTTTATTTTGATTACAACCAAAAGATATCTTACTGTTGTGATAGATACCTAGATGTATAAGTGTCAGACTTGGAGAGTATGTACAGTTAAAATTATTATAGATATTGACAGTTTGCCTTTCCAACTTAAAACTTAAATAACTACCAACTTAAAACACAACAAACCCCTCTCCATCAAAAATATTCTAAACAACTTTATCTTTTGACAAAATAGAGTAAAAAATAATATCTTTATAAACTGAATTATCTGATAAATAGGTAGGTTGATAATTTTTTCATATATGTTTGACCGTGTATAATTTTCCTTCTGTGGCTTTCCTGTACATACATTTTTCCTTTATTAGATCATTTATATGATTTTCAGATGATCTTCATATATCCTTTATTTTATAAGGTGAATGTATTTTCTTCTAAATGACCTCTTTTCTTGAAATATTATTTATTGTATTCTCATATAGATGTTTTAAAATTTTACTAGTGACATCTGTCAATCATTTTCTCTGTAGTTGATACATTTTTCTGTCTTGCTTAGAGGTTCTTCTGAAAATCATATTAACTTCTCTAATTTTTTAAAATTTTATTTTATCCTCAATTTTTACATTTTAATTTACTATTTGCTTTGTAAAACATTAAAATGTTTTTTTAAGTTTTCTTCTTTTGTTATTTTTAGTACAGTTGACACACAACATTATATAGTTTCAGATGCATAACATAGTGATTCAACAATTCTAAAGATTATGTTATGCCCAACATAGGTGTAGCTACTATCTATTGCTGTACGCTATTACAATACCATTGACGATATTCATTTGGTTTTATATTGTGAGATAACATATAATAAATAACCAATTGTGCTACACACTATTTGTAAAATAGTTTTTTCTTTCCTAGTGATTTGAAATGGCATTTTCGTCTTCTGTTATATTCGTATACCTGAGTCTGTTGCTTGATTTTATTCTGCTTCACTAATCCATTTTAAATTTTTTCCATTTGAACACAGGTACATACAATTTTATTAATCATATCCCTTGTTTAATGACATATTGCCAACATTGGGTTATGAATTACATGGTTTCATTTATTTGGTTGGTTTGACAATTTAAAATACACCTGCAAATCCATCACTGAGAGCAGAATCCAAGATTTCGATAATGACCTACACTTAACTACTAGGTTATCTTCTTCCAATTTTTTTTAAGTTTTTATTTAAATTACAGTTATACAACATATAGTGAAATAGTAGTGTCATGTGTACAGTATTGTGATTCAGCATTTCCATACAACACCCAGTGCTCATCACAGCAAATGCACTCCTTAATCCCCATCAACTTTTTAATCTATCCTCCCATCCATCTTCTTTCTGGTAGCCATCACTCTGTTCTCTATAGTTAAGACTCTTTCTTGTGGGTGTTGAGTTTGAGGAGTTCTTTATAGATCTTGAATATCAGACCTTTGTCTGTAGTGTCATTTGTGAATATCTTCTCCCAGTCTTTTTGTTTTGTTGACTGTTTCCTTCGCTGTGCAGAAGCTTTTTATCTTGATGAAGTCCCAAAGTTCATTTTCGCTTTTGTTTCTTTTGCCTTTGGAGACATGTCCTGAAAGAAGTTGCTGTGGCTGATGTCGAAGAGGTCACTGCCTATGTTCTCCTCTAGAATTTTGATAGACTCGTGCCTCACGTTGAGGTCTTTTACCCATTTTGAGTTTATCTTTGTGTATGGTGTAAGAAAATGGTCAAGTTTCATTCTTCTACATATAGCTGTCTAATTTTCCCAGCACCATTTATTGAAGAGACTTTCTTTTTTCCACTGGATATTTTTTCCTGTTTTGTCAAAGATTATTTGACCATAGGTCCATATCTGGGCTCTCTACTCTGTTCCACTGGTCTATGTGTCTGTTTCTGTGCCAGGACCATGCTGTCTTGGTGGTCACCACTTTGTAGTAAAGCTTGAAATCAAGCAATGTGATGCCCCCAGCTTTGTTTTTCTTTTTCAACATTTCCTTAGCAATTTGGGGTCTTTTCTGGTTCCATACAAATTGTAGGATTGTTTGCTCCAGACTTTTGAAGAAAACCGGTAGAATTTTGATTGGGATGGCATTGAAAGTATCGATTGCTCTGGGCAGTATAGACATTTTAACAATGTTTATTCTTCTGATCCATGAGCATGGTGGAGCACTGGGTGTGGTGCATGAACAATTAATCCTGTAACACTGAAAAAATAAAATAAATATATTTGGAAAAAAAAGAGTCTGTTTCTTGGTTTGCCTCTCTCTTTTCCTTCCCCTTTGCTCATTTGTTTTGTTCCTTTTTTTGTTTTTAAGATTTTATTTATTTATTTGAGAGACAGAGAGAGAGCATGAGCAGGGAGAGAGGCAGAGGGAGAGGGAGAAACAGGCTCCTGACTGAGCAGAGTGCAATGCGGGACTCTATCCCAAGGCTCTGGGATCATGACCTGAGCTGAAGGCAGATGCTTAACCAACGGAGCCACCCAGGTGTCCCATTTGTTTTGTGCCCCATTTGTTTTGTTTCTTAAATTCCATATATGAATGAAATCATATAATATTTGTCTTTCTAAGACTGATATACTTTGCTTAGCATTATACTCTCTACCTCCCACCATGTCATTTTAAATGGCAAAATTTCATGGCTGTGCAATATTCCTTCCTATATACATACTACCTCATCTTTATCCATTCATCAATTGATGGACACTTAGGCTGTTTCCAAAAGTTGGTTATTGTAGATAATGCTGTTATAAATATCAGGGTGCATGTATCCCTTTAAATTAGTATTTTTTTATTCTTTGGGTAAATACCTTGTAGTGCAATTGCTGGATCATAGGATAGTTCTAGTTTTAACTTTTTGAAGAAACTCAATACTGTTTTCCAGAGTGGTTATACCAGTTTGCATTCCCACCAAGAGTGCAAGAGGCTTCTCCTTTTTCCATAACTTACTAACACCTGTTATTTCTTCTCTTGTTGATTTAAGCCATTCTGACAGATATGAGGAGATATCTCATTATAATTTTGATTTGCATTTCATTAATGATCAGTGATAATGAGCATCTTTTCATGGGTCTGTTGGCCATCTAGATATCTTCTTTGGGAAAATGCCTATTCATGTCTTCTGCCCATTTCTTAATTCAATCATTTGCTTTTTGGGTGTTTTCTCAATTAATATAGCTTCATAGAAATTATTATGTCTTATAGGGAAAGTGTTATTTCCTTCTACTATTCTTTGCAAATATTTAAATATCCATAGCCCTATTCTTCACCTAAAAGTATATTATATCCTTTCCTTGTCAAATGAAATATTTATACTGGACTGAAATATAGCTTGTTATCTGCATCAGTCAAGTATGGTAAGCCTTGATGATAATTTCATGACAAAATTCAGTCCCCATTTTATTTAGAAGCAGTTGACATGAAGTTATACTCTAATGGGAACAAAGGATTCTAATGATAAATTTGAATTATTTCAATTAGTCCCAGGTGTGATGAAAACTTTTTTCAATAAATTTACCTAAAACTTTTGATGTTTATTATTATTTTCATATACTGAAATCTATATAAGATATATTAGGATAAGTATGTCTAGTTGCTGAAACAAATCACACCCAAATCTTATTGGTTTAAAATAATAAAGTTTTACCTTTTGTTCCTATCATAGTCCAATGTGAGTTGGTAAGAGTTGTGCTCAATGCAGTCATTCAGTAATACAATCATTTCCATGTCATGTAAACTCCATCTTTAACATAACATTTCATCAGGATAGGAGAATAGTATGTGAAGAATCATCTAGATGGTCTTAAGTATCAGTCATGGAATATATCACTTTCATTCAATTCTATTGGCCAGAATGAAGTTTATCATGCCAAATTTACTTCTCCTTAGGATATGTAATCCTCCTGTTTGACCAGGAAGAAAAATGTAATAAATTTTGTAAGTTTATAGCACTTTCTCTGCCACAGATTATCGCTTATATATCACAATACATGTTTTTAATTGTTTAAAGTTTTCATTTAAGTGCATCATGGTGTTTTATAAAACTACAGTGACCTTCAAAAGCCATTAGTTTAAAAAGCTTGAGGAAAACTTAACTAAATGTTGGGAAGTTCTGTGAGTGCTTTACTACCAATTTTGTATTTCCCTGCAGATATTATACAGAAAGTATAGACAGAAAAATATAAAGTTTGAGATGCTGAAAAAATATGCTGAAGCTATACTAATTCACTAGTAGAACTATTAGCATTATTAATATTTGTTTAAAAGATAAATGTAAAAAAAGAAATCTAAATATCTATTACAACCAGATGTAGAGATATTTTCTACATAGGAAAAAAGCTAAATTCCAACACCTGCATTCTGATTTTTATTTCATATATAGATTTCATATATAGATATTCATAGATGTTTATTTTATAAAACACTTTCATGTGATTTTTTTTGCCTCTGATATCTTTGAAAATAGGTATAAACCATTATTTATAAAGTCATATTTTAAAAATTCCACTTCACTCTACATTCTCTATTCTCCATATTAACTTTAATGACTTTGAATAGATCAAATTGAAACCATGGTTTACAGTAAATAATGCCTCCAATGTAATGACAAAAAGTTTTGTTACTCTTTAGTGACTGTGAGTGATGCTGACATTACCACTGTTCTGAATTGATTTATAACCTCAGTAAGCCAGTAGAGGTCTACAGGGGTATTACTGAAATGGAGGAGCAAGAGATTATTGAAGAAAAGGAGATCACCAAGGAAACTATGTTTCCTAAGGAAACTAAGGAAACTCCCTGGGTTATTTCATTCAAAGACTTTATGGAAACATTCATATGCACTGAATAAATCATATAAACTTTTAGAACTGGTTACTCTAATTTTGATGAAATCTGAGGGTCTTTAGAGCAACAGAACAATACAAATTTCCCTGATTACTAACAAGAACATTTTCTAAAGAAAAATAGAGGGACTCTTCAGTCCAAATATCAATAAGCTTATATTGTACAGGACCACAGCAACTCCAACAAATGCATAAAATGATCACCAAAAAATTATACTATAACTTTATGTACTAACTGTTTGTTTTTTACATAACTAAGAAATGTTCATGAAGAAGGTATTCTATTTTTGATCAATTATTTTTAAAATCAATTTTGGTAATTTTATGGCAGAACATATATTTTTTAAACAGAAGTCAAATTATAAAATATGCTAATAGGAAGAAAATATTTCACTTATGGATTTCCTTGTGGTTGCTATACATGAAAAAAGTTCAGAGACTAAGGGACACTAACTTTAATAATTTAATTTTAATAAGAGGCACATTTTAAAATCTACCTCATAGTTGTTACAAGTATTTTTGTTGGTTAGGACAAATTCCATTTCGTTGTGAAATATGTCTTAAGAAGTCAATTTCAGGTATATATGTAGCACCAGGATCTGGATTTTGGTTAGTGTCAAGGCTTTAGATAAAGCCTTCAACAGATATGGTGTTGTATCACAATGGTGATATTGGTGTGATGTATCACATCAACAGACGAATGGATAAGGAAGACGTGGTCTATATATACCCTTCAACAGACGAATGGATAAGGAAGACATGGTCTATATATACAATGGAATATTACACCTCCATCAGAAAGGATGAATACCCAACTTTTGTATCAACATGGACGGGACTGGAAGAGATTATGCTAAGTGAAATAAGCCAAGCAGAGACACTCAATTATCATATGATCTCACTTAACGTGTGGAGCATAAGGAAAAAGATGGAGGACATTGTGAGAAGGAAAGGAAGGGTGAATTGGGAGAAATAGTGGGGGGAGATAGACCATGAGAGACTGTGGACTCAGAGCAACAAACTGAAGGTTTTGGAGGGGCGGGGGGGTGGGGGGTTGGGTGAGCCTGGTTGTGGGTATTGAGGAGAGCACATATTGCATGGAGCACTGGGTGTGGTACATGAGCAATGAATTTTGTAATACTGAAAAAATAAAATAAAATTTTAAAAAAGGATAATTCTTAATGGAAGAAGCATCACTGAGAGGTTCAAGGCAATCTGAAGAGAAGACAGTAGAAGGAGAACAAGGTATTAGAGGAGGTCATCAAGAGGACATGACCACAGGTTGACCCTCAAGTTAAATCTGGGCTATCAGAGTCCTGGGCTACCAGGACCCTCTCTGTCCTTGGAAGGTAGACTCACTATTTCCACATCTAGAACCATTCTAGGGACCCAATCTTGAGAGAGATTGAGACTATCTAGAGGGTACACGCAACTGAATTCTGTTAAGGCCTCTATAAGGTCTTGTCAAATTCTGGCAACTAGGTGCAGAAATCTACTTGTCTTGCTGCTGCCAAGACAAGCTTTGTATGTAAGCTCTGTTGCTTATTACTATCAATCTAGCGCAGCCTGCCTCTTTCTTTGGTCTCTCCTTTCCCTCCGTGTACACAGGCTTGTTTGTAAATCAACAGAAAGGGAGAGAAACAAAGTAAGACTGTATGCTGTGCAACTATAAACCCCTCCTCCTAATCCTCAGTGGTTATTAATTGGATATGTAAACATCCTATCTATTTCAACATCATTTGATTGTAGCTCTGTGAAAAAGATATAAGAGATATTTAATGAAGGAATGGGGAAAGAACATTTCATTTTTAGGTTGAAACTTGCTATTAGAATTAGAATCAATTGCTTAGCATTGAACAATGTCATGTCTCAATTCAGGGTCTTTAGAATCAATTTTAAGAAAGATGTATTAGCTAAACATTTAAAGAAAAGTTAATGTACTCTTCTCAAACTATTCTAAAAAAAATGGAAAAGGAAGGAAAGCTTCCAAATTCATTTTATGAGGCCAGCATTACCCTGATACCAAAACCAAATAAAGACACCATGAAAATAGTGAATTGCATGCCAATATCTCTGATGAACATAGATGTAAAAATCCTCAACAAAATATTAGCAAACCAAATGTAACAATACAGTAGAAAAAATCGTTTGCCATGATCAAGCGGGATTTATTACCAGGATGCAAGAGTTGTTCAATATTCACAATTCAATCATTGTGATACATCACACCAATAAGAGAAAGTGTAAAAAAAACATAATATTACTTCAATTGATGCAGAAAAGGTATTTGTCAAAGTGCAAATATTCATTCATGATTAAAACCCTCAACAAAGTAGACTTAAGGGAAACATTCCTCAACATAATAAAGGCCAGATACAAAAACCCCACAGCCAACATTATACTCAATGGTGGAAAATTGGAAGCTTATTCTTCAAGATCAGCAACAAGACAAGGATGTCTACTCTCACACTTTTTATTCAACATAGTACTAGAAGTATTAGCCATAGTAATCAGACAAAAGAAAGGAATAAAAGGCATCCAAACTGGCAAGGAAGAAGCAAAACTTTCAGTATTTGCAGATGATATAATACTGTATATAGAAAACTCTAAAGATTCCACCAAAAAACTGGTAGAACTAATAAACAAATTTAATAAAGTCACAGGATACAGAATCAATCCAAAAATCTGTTGTATTTCTATACACTAATAATGAAGCATCTGAAAGAGAAATTAAGAAAACAATCCCATTTATAATGGCACCAAAAAGAATAAAATGCCTAGGAATAAGTTTAATCAAGGAGGTGAAAAATCTATACTCTGAAAACTACAAAACACTGATGAAAGAAATTGAAGATGACACAAACAAATGGATAAGTATTCCATGTTCATGGGTTGGAAGAATAAATATGATTAAAATGCACATACTATTAAAAGTAATCTGCAGATGTATTTTTTCCCAAATACTTTTCATCTTTTCAGTGTTACAAGATTCATTGTTCATGTATCACACCCAGTGCTCCATGCAATATGTGCCCTCCTCAATACCCACAACCAGGCTCACCCAACCCCC
>CM053613.1:54854151-54917719 GCA_028646535.1 Procyon lotor | reverse complement strand
TCTCCCTGATGACTAAAGATGATGAACATTTTTTCATGTGTCTGTTAGCCATTTGTATGAAGTATCTGTTCATATCTTCACCCATTTTTTTGATGTGATTATCGGTTTTGTGAGTGTTAAGTTTGAGGAGTTCTTTATAGATCTTAGATATCAGACCTTTGTCTGTAGTGTCATTTGCGAATATCTTCTCTCATTCTGTGGGTTGCCTGTTTGTTTTGTTGACAGTTTCCTTTGCTGTGCAGAAGCTTTTTATCTTGATGAAGTCCCAAAAGTTCATTTTTGCTTTTGTTTCCTTTGCCTTTGGAGACATGTCCTGAAAGAAGTTGCTGTAGCTGATATCGAAGAGGTTACTGCCTATGTTCTTCTCTAGGGTTTTGATAGATTCCTGCCTCACATTGAGGTCTTTTACCCATTTTGAGCTTATCTTTGTGTATGGTGTAAGAGAATGGTTATTCTCTTAACATCTTTTTACTTTGTTTTTGCTTCTCTAGTTTCTTCAGTGAGAATTTTACAGGATTTCCCAATATGTGCGTATAAAATTTCCACTTAGCTTTAGTTGTACCCTATGCATTTTGATATGTTGTATTTTTCAAAAGATTTATTTATTTATTGTAGAGAGAGAGGGAGCCTGTATGCATGTGAGTGCGGTGGGGAGAGGGGTAGAAAGAGAGGGAGACCAAAGCCCAAGCAGTCTCCGTACGAAGCATGGAGCTGGTCACAGGGCTCAATCTCACAACCCTGAGATCACAAATTGAGCCAAAATCAAGAGTTTGACACTTACCCATTGTGCCAACCAGGTGCCTTGATATGTTGTATTTTAATCATATCAATTCAAAATATTTTTAAGTTTTTCTTGTAATTCGTTCTTTGACCCATGAATTATTTAAAAGGTGTAGTTTAATTTCCAGATAAATAGGGTTATGTCAATATGTATTGTTATTAGGTTCTAATTTAATTACATTGATGTGAGAGAATACACTGCCTAATTCAAATTTTTAAAAGTTAATTGCCTCGTTTTATACTCGAGAGGATGTTCTATCTCAGGGAATCTATCATGTGTACTTGGAAAGAATGTGTAGTCTTCAGTTGTTGATGCAGTACTCTATAAATATAATTAAGTTAAAGTGGTTCATAGTGCCATTGAGATCTTTTACGTCCTTGTTGAGCTTTTACTCAGCTGCTCTATCAGTTTCTCAAAGGAAGTTATTAAAAGAGGTGCCTGGGTGGCTCAGGGGGTTAAAGCCTCTGCTTTTGGCTCAGGTCATGATCTCAGGGTCCTGGGATCGAGCCCTGCATTGGGCTCTCTGCTCAGCAGGGACCCTGCTTCCCTCTCTCTCTCTCTGCCTGCCTCTCTGCCTACTTGTGATCTCTCTCTCTCTCTGTCAAATAAATAAATTTAAAAAGTGTTTAAAAAAAAGTTGTTAAAATTTTCTACTTTGATGAAAAATTATCTTCCGTTAATTTTCTCAGTTTTTGATTTGTGTATATTGTAGCTCTGTATAAGTACATAGACATCTTTAATTGTTATTTCTTCCTAATTATTTCTCTTATTTTTATAAAATGTAATCTGTAGTATTTCTTTTTATTCGTCTATTTTATCTGATATTGGCATAGCCAGTCTGGCCTTCTTATGTTTACTATTTGTATATCACGTTTTTTTCATCCACTTACTTGAAACCTGTCTGTGTCTTTATATTTTATGTGTGGCTCATACGGCAGCATATTATTCCATCTTATTTTTACCCATCTGTCAATCTCTACTTGTTAACTGGAGGATTAAAACCAATAATGGCTTATGTAATATTTAATATAGTTGGATTTAGTCTTAACATTTCCTTATTTGTTTTTTGTTTCTATATTCTCTCCTTCTTGAATTTGGGGGAATATTTTTAGCATTTCATTTTAATTATTGTTTGACTTTTTTCATATGCATCTTTGTATATGTGTGTATTTTATTTTATTTTATTCGTAGTGGGTCCTCTGTGGATTACAATATACAAACCTCACTTTTTATATTCCACTCAGAATTTCTTCTAGCATTCCGTAGAGAAAAGATCAGTTAGTGACAAGTGCTCTTGGTTTTATCTCACCTGAGAATTTCTTGATCTCACCTTTATTTCTCAAGGATATTTTCATTAGATATAGAATTTTACTTCAACAATATACTTTTCTGTATTTTAGCACTTTAAAGATGTATGTCTTCTGGCCTTGAAGCTTTCTGGTAAGAAATCAGCAATCATTCACATCATTGTCCTCCCATAAGTAGCATGTCATTTTTCTCTACATGTTTTCAGGACTTCATATTTGAATTTTAGAAATGTGTCTGTAATGTGTTTAGTGGTGTTTTCTTTGAATTTATCCTTTTAGAGTTCACGAAGCATTTGAATCTATAAATGTATATCTCTTAAGAGAGTTGGGAATATATCACTATAAATATAAATATAAATATAAATATAAATATAAATAAATAAATAAATATATATAGCTCCAATATCTTTCACTTTTCTGGAACTCTGAACATGCATATATTAGACCTTTGATATCTCGTAGGTCCCTGAGGCTCTGCCTAATATTTTTAATCTTATCTTTCTTTGTCTTTTTTGTAAAGATTTTATTTATTTATTTTAGAGAGAGAGAGCACAAGATGGAGAAGGGTCAGAGGGAAAAGTAGATTCCCCATTGAGCAGGGAGCCCCACGTGGGGCTCAATCCCAGGTCTCTGGGATCATGACCTGAGCCAAAGGCAGATGCTTAATGGACTGAGCCACCTAGGCACCCCTTATCTTCCTTTGTTATTTCTACTATCATACCCATTTTGCTCTTGAGTCTATCCAGTAATTGTTTTTCTCTCAGACTAAATTTTTAACTTGAAAATTTCCATTTAAAAATATTATTTTTCACTATTTCCTGTTGAGATTTCTTATCATCTAATACATTGCATGTGTGTGAGTTGTTTTGTTTTGTTTTTTGACTTCGTGGAGCATAGCGTTGCTTTGAAATTTTGAAAATTCCAGTGTCTATCTTTGTCATATTGGTGTTGCATTCTTTAGTTTTTTGTTTGTTTGTTTGTGTGTTTGGAGCTGGGTTACATTTTCCTGATCCTTTGTATGTAACATAATTTTGGATTGTATCAGACTCTATGATCTGTTATAATCTTCTGCAGAACGTTGAAGTTTTTATATTAGCAGGCAATCAACAAATGAGATTGAGACACAAAGTTCTGTCCGTCTTCCTGTGGGTGTGGTTCAAACTTCAGTTCTTTAAATCATTGTTATGCTTGTTTATAACTGTTATAGGGATGCATGATTTGAAACTTCTGCTGACTTGTATAAGTGATCCAAATCTCAGTTTAATTTTTAAAACTTTTGCTGCTCTGGTTCGAATCTGTCCACACATCTGTATTTTACAAGTCAGGCTTGTATTAGTGGTTCAAATCTCAGCTCAGTGACCTAGGTCTGTGCCGTGTTTGTTTAGGGTTGTCCAGTGCATTGTTTGTTCAGAGTTTAGGCTGAAGTTTGTCAATTAACTTTAAATTTCCCCATACACACAAGGCAGAATGATTAGGTTGAAAGTGAACTTTTGCTTTAGATTTGTTCTAAGTATGGCTCCTGGGTGGCTCAGTTGGTTAAGCACCTGCATTCAGCTCAGGTCACGATCCTGGAGTCCTGGGATCAAGCCCCACATCAGGCTCCTTGCTTAACAGGAAGTCTGCTTCTCCCTCTGATCCCCCCCCAACTCATGCTCTCTCTCTTATTCTCTCTCTCTCTCAAATAAATAAATATAAATAAAATCTTTAAAAAAATATTTAGTTCTAAGTTAGCCACTTATGGATGCAGAATTGTAGAAACTCAGTGATGAAAATGGCAAGAATAGCTACTGAAAATTCTTTTCTGCTCTCTGATGGATTTTATCACCACTAAAAATTAATAAGGTATCTTTTGAGAAAAGTAAGGAATGTAATATAAATCTGAGAGGGAATTGAGCATAGTAGGTAAGAGCATAGGACCTGGAATCAGACCAAATTGGAATAAGGTTCTAGATCTCCTACAATCCAGCTCTGTAACCTTAGGGAAATTACTCAGCCTCTCTGAGCCTCAATTTCCTCAACTGCAGTAGGAAAAATGATTCCTCTCTCGTGAAGTTTTCATGACAATTCCATATCATTGTGCAAACTGCTTAGCATAGTGCTTGACACACATTGAGATTTCAGTATATGGCAAGAAAATATTAAAAACACACATGAAGCAAGTTGGAATAATGACAGTGATATGGGTTAGAAAAACCTTGAATTCAAAATCTACCTCTGTATGTTTTAGTTTCCATATAGATCAACTTGAAAGAGTAATCCCTGTTCTTTTGAAAGTATTCCTGTGGGAGTCAAATGCAACCATCTATGGGAAAATGTGTTCATAACTATAGTGTACCATATAAAATACAAAGGAGTACTGGTACTTTGAATTTGATGTGACATTGTATGAAGAGTAATGGGCAGAAAATACATAACACACTTAAAATATCCTGAATAGAATAAAATGAAGCCCAGAGAAGAGGAAAAATGTTATTAAAAGTCCAGATCAATCAATAACATGATAATGTCTATAGGACTATATGCCTTTAAAATTAAAAGGTAATGATTAGTGCAGCTAAGGAGGTATTTGTAACAAACTGAACATTTCAATAGAGCAAGGACACAAAAGTTACAATACCCAGAGCCTACATCATAACAGGTTTTTTTCCTCTAAATTTTTATTTAAATTCCAGCTAGTGAACATACTGTGTAATATTAATTTCAGGAGCAGAATTTAGTAATTCATCACTTACATTAAATTCCCTGTGCTCTTCACGAGTGCCCTCCTTAATACCCATTACCTTTTTTAACCATCATTCCTTCCTCCTCCCCTCTGGTAACCTTCAGTTTGTTCTCTGTAGTTAAGGGTCTGTTTCCTAGTTTGCCTCTCTCCCCCACCCCTCAATATGTTCATCTGTTTTGTTTCTTTAATTCCACATATGAGTGAAATTATATGGTATTTGCCTTTCTCCGACTGGCTTATTTTGCTTAGCATAATAATCTTGAGCTCCATCCATGTTGCTGCAAATGGCAAGATAATATTCTTTTCAATGACTGAATAATATTAATATATACAGATATGCACATACACACACACATGAATATAAATATATATGAATATGAACACACGCACACATATATGTATATATATTTTCCTCAAGAGTAGTGTTCCTTCCTTCTGACCCTGAACTCTCAGTACACATGCCCATCAGTAAAGCTTTGAGAAGCATTTACAAGTGCAACCCCCTGGCCTTGGTGAGGTAGCAGAGACTGAGTGTTCAGCTTCTGAGGAATCGACCGCTAAGAAGCAACACGGGCACATAGTTCCTGCTTATCTGGGGAGATCTGTGGAATCTCTTAGTAACTTCACTACCCATCACGACTCCCAAAGGAAGAAAACTGAAGAAAAAGGAACTGAGGTGATTCTACTTGGAGACTAGCCCATCCAACTTTACATGAGGAGAGAAGTTGCAGATTCTGGCTATGGGAACATATGTGAACTAGGCTTCTTTTGGAAGATGCTCCCCTCACATCTGGCCAGCGTGGGATTTGGAGGGGTGGACATAATTGGCTACAGCTGCCTACAAAACTTGGGGGCATCAGCATAAGCTCTGTGGTGCCCACTTCTCAGTGCATCTCAGTAAGTCCAACTGAGGAGTCTAAATGAGGAATCTGGGATTTGAGAAAAGAATAAAATGTTTGTGGACCTCATGGGAGGGAACGGAGCTCGGAAAGCCCCGAGTTAGAGCCCCCACTCTGCCTAATTCAGCCAACACACTCTTCTGTAGCTTGTTTCCATGGCTGCAAAGCCCAGTCTGGCCAAATATAGACTTCCCATTGAGACAAATCTCATATCTTCTGAAAAATGCCTTTCAAATGGTGATGGATTGTGTGATGGCAGGGGCGGGTCTGCTGAGAAGGGCACATTATTTTGGCCAATGTAGAAGATTGTGTGTTATGAAATAGGGTCATTTCCAGGAGAGTCAAGTTGAAGCAGAGATAATATGCAGAAATAAGGTAGAAAATAAAGAACACGATCGTTTTGGTCAAATGACTGTTAGCACATTCATTTGTGTAGCTCAGTTTGTTGTAATTTTTGGATAAGCATACCTTTAGAGATATTTATGGCACACCAAGATACCAATCAGGAGTTGCTCTCTGAATTGTTCAGTGAGAATGGAGGCCCCTCCCCACCTGCACTCAAGGCTCCTTTGGGCTCAGGATGTCGTCACAGGAGGGGACCTAAGAACCTCTTTGCACAGCTTTACTCGGACTCCAGGATTTCAACTTGTCTCATGTGACCTTTCACCCAAATTCGGCACAAACAATTCAAAATTTTATTTTATTTTTTTCTTCTCTGTCTCTTTCTCTGTCATTAACACAGCTTAACGATGTTTCATTGTTTCTTCTCTGGGGAAATTCTTGACATTCACTAGGGCTGCTGGTCCCCACTTCATCTTCTCGCTCCGTATTACTTACTCTGGTCTAGTAAGCTGAAATTCCTTATTCGCTCCTGGAATAGCCCCCTTGACACATTCTTCTTTGTTCTTCATCCACAACACTTCTCAAATCTCACTTTAATAGGATAGGATAGCAAAGAAGTGAGGTTATTCAAAGATAATTGCATCCTTCGCCCCCTCAGCCCTATCAGCCTCCCTTCCTGTGACAAAAATGTATCAAAGAACAACAAATAGAAAGGGGAGAACAAATGGGGGGAGGAAAAGGTAACACAAAGGCAGGCAAATCTCAGGGAACAGAGAACTACTTTTCTAATTCATTCTTCAAATGTCCTCCCACAGAAAGCAGAAATGAGTTACAGGTGAAGTGATCACACATCCAGTGTTGCCCAGGACATGCTGGTTTATATTTGTCCTTGCATCCAATCCAGTATTGTTCTCCAAAGCGTCTAGATTTGTCCACCCACTGATAGGAAGAATGAGTTTTTCACATCAAAGTCAAATTGTACATTCCGAGAAATAGGCACAGAATATCTGAAATTCAAGACCAATTCTGATCTTTGGGAGGCCTGATCTTCAGACAAACATCCAAGCTCAAAAGCATTCATTAAGAAAATGCATTCTAGACAGAGAATGCTCACTCATCTTCTGGAAGGGATCCCATCCTGGTGCCCAGAGTACTTATCAGGCGGCAAGAATTTAGGAACAAAACCAAGCCCAAAGAAGAGATCTCTCTTTAGGCCATGTGTGTGTTTGAGGATAAGTGGGTGAGAGGAGTGGGGATTTGGATGTAAACAAAGCTAATGTAGTTCAGAGAAAAGGGGAAGGACTTTGGAATCAGGTACAGATGAGCCGAAGACCCACTTCTACTTATTGGCTACGAGGCAAACTTTCCAAGCTTCAGCTTCCTCATCTGTAAAATCAAGCCAACAAAATGGAGACAAAAATACAGATTCTAGGGGTGCCTGGGTGGCTCAGGTTTAGCGATTGACTCTTGGTTTTGGCTCAGGTCATAATCTCATGGGTTGTAGGATGGAGCCCCGTGTCAGGCTCTGTGCTCAGTGATGAGTCCGCTTGGAGATTCTCTCCCTACTTGTGCACATGCACACACTCTCTCTCTTTCTCAAATAAATAAGCATATCTTTAAAAATATAGATCTTAGAGGAGTTATAATAATTAAATATAAAGTATAACCACTTGAACAGAATAGGAATGATAGCTGATATTCTTTAAATGTTTAGAATGTACAAGACACTATTCTAAAAACTTTATACTAATCCATTTAAATCTTATGAGAACCAAAAGAAGATAACCCACTGTTATCATTGGCATTTTGCAGACAATAAACCTGACGTTCAAAGTAGCCAGGCGGTCAAGAATGAGAGAATCTAGATTTGACCCGGACAGGCTGGTTTCAGAGTAGTTCTTGGTCTAGGGGTGAAGCATGACCTTAGTCACTATTCTCTACAGCTGTTCTCTGGCAAGAAAGCAATAAATATTATTAATATGAGCAAGGAAAAGAAAATAATAAGTTGTAATAAAATGAACAATATACACAAATGATAATAGTTTAATGTGAACCACTCCATATAGATAACTGTATAAAAAGCTCTGAGTTAGATTTCCATAGACCTTACACATAGGAAACATTTATATACATCAGTACCTTTCATGTTACTTTTGATGGTAATTGACATTTTAGCACATTTCTCTCTTTTAAAACTCCTAAAAAGTGGATTGATTTGAGACAGAAAGTCTTAAAATAGACGTATCACTGGATTAAACTCTAACGACCTTAGTTAGGATCAGAGTAATCCTATAATTAAACTACAACCTTAATTAAGGATCAGTATAAAATATCGCAAATATGCTTTCCACTCAGGATGCTGGACTTATGATTCTCTGTGTGTAGGACCTCCTTTATACTGAATAAACAGGTAGGCAGTCCTTTCACTGGACTTTGTAGAAAGGATATGATATCATCCTGATGATCACTTAGCAGTGCCCCACCTTCTGACCTTCAGGAAACCAATGGGCAATTAGTTAACACTTAGGCACTTTAGTTCTGTGCTATTTGTTTACTCTAAAACCAGAGGCTGATGCCAACTTCCCAGGTTTCCTACTGTCATCAAAGGAATAAGGGAGCTTATTCCTTTTCTCTAGTTCAAACCCCAACAAAACTTAGTAATCCCTCGGGCGATCATCATTCACTTTAATTTGTAATATCCAACATCTTCCTAACTCTTCCTTATTTTTATTTGTTACCACTTCTCTGTCCTTCTTTACTTTTCCTCTTTTCACAAAGAATCATTTCTAGTCTTCAGTAGAGGCTTTTTGAGCAAAGTAGTTTGCAAGTTATTTTTCTATTTCCTGGGGCCCATTCTCACCAATGACATTATGTAGGCTCACTGGACTACATAATGAAGCATATCCTTGTTCTTTTTGTTTTCCTTCTCTGTACTTTGCAAAGCACTATGACATACATCACCACGATCAACCTGACAGAAGCCATTTGAGGTACTGGGACATTTCCCTGTACTGGCCAGATAAAGATTCATTCTTGGTATAGTAAGAGTTTGGTCCAATATCTGGCGTTAACTCAATTATCAGTAAATTATTATGAATGGATTGTGCTGGAAATTCTTGCCCCAAATTTATTGGTGTTCAAGTCAGATATGTCTCGTATCTTCTATTTCATTGTTTTTCTAATACGTTATATTGAGAAGTTTTATTCAAATATATTTCAGGTACATAAGAAAATTCTTCTGCTACTTGCCACTTAGAAACTTTGATAGTTTTATCATTGTCTATATAAAGTAAATCATGTAATTTTACTCATTCTACTCAAGATAATCTTGGTAAGATGTAATTAAGGAAACAGCTTGGCTAGCTTGGCTAATTCCTTTTCACTGAAGGACAGTAACCAAAAGGCCAAGCAGTCTATAATTAGAAAGAAACCAACTATAATCTATAGCCTGGGATTCTTATGCTTGATAACCACAAGTCAAAACCTAAACATGTGGACCACCATCTGCCTCAATCACGAGTTTTCTACAGCATCTCTAGTCACTTAATTAACAAAGTATTTATTGTGTGTCTTCAATTGCAAAGCATTGTATGACATAGAGATATGAACAAAAGATAAGACTGTGTTCTTTGATCCAAAGACGCACAACAGAAATCTATTAAACACACTTCAGAGAAAGAGGGAGAGACAAAAGCACTAGACATTCACTTTCTAATAGCAAAATTTATGAAAACCGTTAAGTAGAGGAGCTTTCACTAGACTGTTGACAGGAAAAAAATTCCATTCTAACATCTCTCTAGTGTCCCATGGATAGTAGTACTCTTTATCAAAGCAATATATCATAGTGATTAGAAACATGAGCTTTTGGCTATGCCTTTGTTGGTTGATCGAGTTTGAAGAAGCTACCTGTAAAATGGACAAAATATTAAAATTTGCCAGCATTGTTATGAGGATTAGCAAGATGATGACAGTAATGAGTTTTACACAGTGTCAGCACATAGTAAGCACTCAGTAAATGTTAGCTATTTTTATAGTTAACAGAAGATGAGTTGGCAGAACTATTTCAGGATGTCGTATGTTGTTTCCATAGTGTAGGATTTGAATTAAAACAGAGAAATACAAAATGACAAATGCCCACCATGAGGTTCAGACACACCCACATCGTTGGCATTTTCCTCATCCCAGAAAAGGTTTGTGCTACCCAGGATGCTTCTCCATGATAAAGGAAGAAAGAACACCAAGTTTTCTGGGAATAAGTCAGTTCCTCTTAGATATTTTCCTCTCCGGAGAAAAAGATAGCTCAGAGCCCCATCTTTACTGATTGAAGAAAGATATACCATGGATTCAAATTCATGAGTAAAAGATGATTACTGTTAGTAAGTAGCTACTGATTCCTGAGTCTGGCTGTTGCATAAAATGAGCTCAAGTATTTCTTCCTATGTGCAATTCATTGGGAAGTGCTGGACACACATTACAAGGTATTAAGCAACATTCACACATGAAATACTCACCAAGTATTTATTCAGAATTTGGTAAGTGCCAAACACAGATTGCTTAAGAGAGATAATTTGAAGAAAGATCAATGCAAAAGAATGTAAAAAAAACCTATTAATTTTTAATCTTAGATGCCATGAAGATCTTCAAATATCTTTGTATATATGCTTAGTATTTCATATTTTCATCACTGCCTTCCTTTATGAGGAATGACTATCCAACCTGGTAATATGGGAAGTGCAAAAACTTTAGTCAAATATTAATTTGACAGTAAGTACTAACACTGTCTGTATGATCTAGAGCAGATGTCTTCATTTACTTGGTCCTCAGTTATACCATCCATTAAATTGGGGAAATAATGCCTGACTCGTTTAATTGTTATGAAGTTTGAGTCATAACCACTGGCTAGCACAAATTTGACCATCATTAATAACATTAGTAAACATTAATTTAACATTAGGAAGACCCTCATCAGTAAACATTAGTTTAATTTGGTCTTCTCTTCAGTTATACCATTTTTCATGGCATTTCTATCTTTAATCTTTTGCTCAATAAACTTGTGACTGATGTAGGTGTACAAGCTCAGAGGAACATTCCGGAGCTTTAGATCATGACTGCCAAAGCAAATTTCAGATCAAGCTTGATGCCTCTACTGGAAGAATTGATAACAGAAAAACCTCATTCTTTCAGGAAAAATGTATTAGGTGCCTACGTTATACTGGGCATTCAAGATACAAATGTGCCTTCATGGAGCTCAAAGACAGGTCACACAATACTTTAAATAAGGTATATGTGTTCATATGGGGGAAATGTGTGGTCTTATGGAAGTATATACAAGGCATTCCAAAGTCAGTTTTGGGTTCAGGAGTGAAGTGATCAAAGAACTTGCTAAAAGAGAATAATGAGAGGAATAATTACAGTGACCACTTACTGAGTGTTTTTAGTGATCAACTTGGTTATTATGAATGTTTTATAAAACTTAATTCTGTTATTCTATACAATATCTCAGTGAAGATGTTTTAATCTTATACCTATTTTACTGATGAAGGAGCTAAAGTACAGATTTGGTATTTTTACAATGACACATCTAGTAAATGAGGCACTGAGATCTGATATGTAAACTGAAACTTTACGTAGTTAAAAGAGGAATTCTGGGAAGAGGGACAAGGATTTTTAGGCAGAAGGAATCCTGAGTACAAAGGCCTAGGGACAACACAAAAATAGAGATTAAATGGTGGTGGTGTGGCAGGAACTAAAAGTGGGATTGGGGGAGAGAGAAGAGGTAAAACCTCAGAGGGAGGCAAAGACCAGATACCCAGAACTAAGTACACCAGGCAAAGAAGTCCCCATGTTCTAGAGGGCCATGGAAAGCCAGTGAAGGATCTGAACACTTGGCAGAACTGAGTTGCTGAATACTAGAGACAAGACTGGAGGAATTATCAGTCTGCGTTCAAGATAAACCAAGTAGGATTTTGTGGTGACAATTTTGGGGACAAATGATCATGTGTGGGCCTAGGGTAGCAGCAGAAAGGATGGGAGAAGTAGATGGGGCAGATGACTATTTTAGGTAGTTGAGTCAACAGCAGATGGTGATTAATTGAATGAGGAATTTGAATGAGGCACTAGTCAAAAATATCTCACAGGTTTCTAGACTAAGAAACCAGGTGGACAGAATTTTCATTTGTCAGAAAAGGGAATGCTAGAGAAAGGACAGATTAAAGAGAAATGAATTGAGTTTAGTATATGCAATTGCACCATTATCTGTGCATCACCCAAAATTGGTTTGAAGTGGGATTTTTCAAAGGTGAATTTGTCTGAAAGGCTCAAGTCTTTCATAAAGAAAGTGTGAAGGATTTTCTCATTTATCACTTGCTTTATAAGGGCAATTGCATGATCATATAAGCATTCCCACGTTATCATGTCTGTATATTACGTGGAATATTTGAGACTTGTCGAAGAAAAAGAGCAGGTTAAAAGCTATATTTGGTATCCTGCACCTAATTCTAATGTGGAGAATAAATGTCCAGATGTCAATGGGGAAAATTCAAGCATCAGACCAAGCACTGGATTACTGTCTGAGCCCCTTTCGCATCTGTATTGGTTTGCTAGGATTGCCCTACCAAAGTACCACAGACAGCATGGCTTAACCAATAGTAATTTATTTTCTCACAGTTCTGAAGGCTGGAAGTTCAAAATCAATTCAGCCCATAATAGTATCTTTGGTAATATGCCCTAAGCCAGAACTTAATATGGAAGGAGTGATTTAGGAAAGCAGAGACAGAAGGGAGTTCATGCCAGAGGTTTCAGAGATAGTAATCTCAATAGCCAGGATCCAGACCAGTGGTGACAGCCAGCATGCCCAACATTCAGTGCCTTTAATGGTGACAGTGCCAACTACATGGCCCAGTTCCAGCTGGTGACAGAGGTAGGCTTGCTTAGTAGTTCTTCTGGCTACTTCCTGCTGCTTGGCATCCTTGGTTTCTGCCCATTTTCTTAGCCCAGTTCTCCAGCTTTTCCAGGATTCTACGAGGCATCCAATGCTTTACTTCTTTTGAGTAAATTAATATGACTCTCATGTTTATAACCCAAAACCCTGGCAACTGAAAAAAGAATTCAGAGATCCTTCTACATGTTGAATTAAGACTTATGATCTTTTATGGTACAGAAGAGAGAACAGACTGCAGAGCCAGCAGATCTAGGTTTAAGTCTTGGCTCCATTATTTGCCAGACACACGGGCAAGTTTCTGAAATTGAGCATCAGTTTCTTCATAAAGAAATTGGAAATCATAATATAGAATACCAAATATTTATTGGGCACCTATCCAATTCTAGGCACTGTTTTGGCATTTTGTATACATTATGCCATTTGCTTCTCACAACAACCCTTTACCATAACTAGTATTATTATTATTAATATCAGTTTTTGAGATGAAGAAAATGATGCTATAAGTCAGTGACCCCCCCAAATGCTTGTCCTAAACCCAAGACCTATCTTTTGAGCTCCAAGTCATTATACCCAACTGCCAATATGACATATTGCAAACCTAACATAGGAAAAAACCTAACTCTTGAGCTCTGATTCCTTCCCTGATTCAACAAATGATAACAGTCAAGTTTCTCAATCCCAAAGCATTAGTAATTATTGAGAACTTACCTTCCCTACTCCCAATCCTAACTAAGCCTTGTTTAGTTAACCTCTGCATTAGTGTCCTATTGCTACTATAATACATTACTACAAATTCAGCAGTCTTTTTTTTTTCTTTCTTTTTTTTTTATTAATTTTTATTAACATATAATGTATTATTTGCCCCAGGGCAAATTCAGCAGTCTAAAACAGCATCCATTCTCCCAGTTCTGAAGGTCAGAAATCTGGGTACAGCATGGCTCTGTTGGTTCTCAGCCTAGAGTCTCACAAAGCTAAAATCAAGATGTTGGCCGGGATGAGTTTCCTTCTGGCAGTTCTGGGGGTGAATCCTTTCCCAAGCTCATTAAGACTGCTGGCTGAGTTCAGTTTCTTGTGGTTACAGGACTGAGGTCCTGGTTTCTTTGCCGGTTGTCAGTTGGGGGTTAGTCTTTGACCCTAGGGGTTGACGGCATTTCGTCCTATGCCTTCCATGGGGCCCCTTTAGCAATGGTGGCCCCATTGCCCCCTCACGCTTTGACGCCCTCTGCCTTCCCCTTCTGCTGCCTCCCTCTGCTTCCAGTCAGAGACAGTTCTCTGCTTTGAAAGGCCTTATATAATTAGATTGAGTCCATCTGGATAATCCAGAATACTGTTCCCAGCTAAAAGCCAGCTGAGAAATAACCATAATTGTGTCTGCAAATTCAATTTTGCCAGGTAGTGTAACATATTTACAGATTTGGGGATTAGGGTATGGACTTCTTTGGGAGGACATGATTTTGCCTACTACATTAGGCAAACAGGTAAATATTTTATTACACATAGATAATAGCATTGTTCCATATTAAGAGTTGTAGATGCTGGAGCGGGACCCCTTGGATTCTTTTACCTGTTGGTTATCACCTTAGACTTTACTTAACCTCTCTAAGCTTCACCTATAGAGAAAACAAGCTATATTTTCTTCACCTATAAAATGGAAGTAATAATATTGCTTACCTCATAGGATTCTTGGGAAAATTAAATGCATTCACGGTATTAAAGGTTTTTAGAACAATGCCTAGTCCCTAATAAGTGCTATGCTTAATTTTGTCCATTATTACAAACTGATACTTAGCATGAAGGGAAAATGTGTCTCATAAGAAACTGGTGGAGAGGACCAGTTTTCTAATGCGAGGTCAACAAAAATCTCCTTAAACTCAAAACTGAACAACGGAAGCTAGAGGGTGACGGGACTTGAGTGGCAAATTTTAGAGCACTCTGACAGCCCTGTGAGAAGAGATTGGCAAGGGCTAGGCACAAAAGCAGAGAAACTGGTTAGAAGTCGATGGGAAGAGTGCACACGAAAGACTGTTTTGGGGCAGTGAAAATAAAAAGAATTGATTAAATGTGAGATATATTTTTGGCGGTTATGGTAGGCTGAATAACGTCTTCACACAAAGATGCCCATACGCAAATCTCTGGAACTTGTGAATATGTTACCTGGCGGAGAGGACGTCACTGATGTAATCAAGGTTACTGACCTTACAAATGGGGAGAATTATCCAGGTGGGTCCAATCTAATCACACGCGTTCTTTAAAAAGAGAGAACCATCTGCAGCCTGAAGCAAAGGAGGAGTTCAGAGGGAGAAGGCATAAAGAGGGGTCAGAGATTCTAAGTTCAAGAGTGGTGTGGTGGGCTGTTGCTAGCTCTGCATCCGTGGGGACTTGTGTGTTGGGACTGGAGAGAGACCTGCAGGAGTTCAGGGAGGTCTCCAGTTGGCAGCCAGCAAAGAAATGGGCCTTGGTCCTGCGGCCATGGGCAACTAGAGTCTACCAGCAATCTCAGCGTGCCAGGCAGTGGATTCTCCCCCAAAGCCTTCCCAAAAGCGCCCGGCAGGCCGATACCTTCATTTTGGACTTGTGAAACCAGGAGCAGAGATACCAGCTGAGCCATCTCGAATTTCTGAACTACAGAAGGGTGAGTAACAAACTTTTTTTTTTTTTTAAGGTCTTTTATATATTGCTTTGTTTTGTTTTAAGCCACTAAAATTGCTCCTTGTGGTAATTCGTTATGGCAACAGTAGGAAACTACTGCATTTATATATCACTACGAGTTTTCTTCCTAGACTGTGAGTTTTATAAGCGTAAGGATTGCTCAGTTCAGCACTCTGTCGCGGAGACCGAGACCGATGCTTGGCATATAGTAGGTGTTCAATAAGTATTTTGTTGCAAAAATGAGATAAAGAAAATTTATATAACTTGCCTAAGGTCACACGGTTTGTGTTTGAACCAGGCCTTGAGCTCATGCCAGGATACCATATATAACACGTCATTGTTTTGAACGCTGGAGAACATGTATAAAATCTCTGACACGGAGCGGACATTCAGGAGCTATTAAATCCTCTGTTTCCCCTTAATTATTATGGCCCCACTTCAGACTGTCCTCATTATACTTCTGGCTAATAATAATGTTCTAATGGGTTTCACTGACTCTAAGCCCTCGCTCTTCCAATTGATTTCCTGCCAGATTAATATTGCACAAACACATTAGGTGAGACAGTGTCTTTGCCAACTGTAAAACCTCTGTGTTATTACTCTATTATTACCATCACTGCGCTTCTCTACCACATTAAATCTGCTGAGCCGAGCTGGCAAAGTGCTGGTCTCAAAACCCCTTCTCTTGACCTCCCAGACTTATTTCTCCCCGCCCCTCCGTGTGGACCCATCATGCAAGCCAAGCCATCTCTTTCCCTTTGGAGAAACAGCCATGACTCACTATTGCCCTACACCTTTGTTTATCCCCTTGCTGGCTTCCCTTTCTAAATATTGCTCCAGCCCCAGCTTTAAAGCCCACCTCCTCCTCACCAAGTTTTCCTTAACTACACTGTGCATTGCTGCTCTCCTCTAAATTCCCGCAGTGCTGAACTCTGATCCATGTTCTTTGGCACGTACTGATTTAGTCTATTCCACAGTCCTAAACTGAGTGCTTTTGACATCACAAACATTGTGCTTGCCATAAACTGTGACCTTTGCTCAATATTATTTTGGATATGGGTTTTGGTTGGTTGGTGAGTGTGGGTATGAGTCTTGCCTTACCAGCGTGCAGTGAACCCCTCACAGAGCCACCTAAGAAGCTAAGCACTCAGGCTCTGCAATCAAATGGGTTGTGTTCAAATCCCAAGTATCTCTTACTCGCCGATTGACCTTGGACAATTTCCTTAATTTCCCGAAAACTTAATTTCCTTATTTATAAAATGGAGAGAATAATGGTATACTTCACTGGGTGGTGGTTGTTGTGGGAAATAGAAGGAGGTAATTCACATAAAGCTTTTTTTTTTTTTCTTAAGATTTTATTTATTTGAGAGAGGGAACACAAGCAGAGGGGATGGTAGCGGGAGAAGCAGGCTTCCTGCCAAGCAGGGAGCCCGATGTGGGGCTCGATTCCAGGACCCTGGGATCATGACCTGAGCTGAAGGCAGACGCTTAACGACTGAGCCACGCAGGCGCCCCTCACATAAAGCTTTTAAAGTATTCTCGGACCTATATGTGTTTGATAAATATTATCCACTGTAATTTATTACTACTTCAACCACTATTCTGTATCTTCCACAGTGTTCATTATAATGCTGAGCACATAGTAGGTGTTGGATAAATATCTTTCACTAAATAATTACTGAAAAATAAGCTAGATTAGATGATTAATCAGAGGAAAATCAGAAGGGGAAAAAATAAGGTTCAAAGGATTTTTGACTGAATCGAGCATTCATTTGAAAGAAACCAAGAATTAATTTGGGAGATGAAGACAGCCACAAATTATTCCGGTGTATATCAGTCAAACTAAGGAACAGGGAACTCATAATTACAGGGTAATTTTATTTTTTGAACATTTTAAATTATTAAATTGTGATTTCAGTAAAAATGAAATTCCAGCAATAGAACAAGTAGCTAATGGGACCTTTATCCTCACCCCTCATGATTTCCATGGCTCAGGGGTAGCTACTATGAAAAGTTTGTCTGGTTTTCCCAAAATTTTCTATGTGTGCCAGTCCTTCCCTTTCCAATCTTCTGTTTCTTTATTTTTAGAATGAGTCCGATGCAACTTTTTTCTTATAATTTTTGTTCCAATAATTTGATAAAGTACACAATATTATAACCAAAGTAAATTAGAGAACAGCATAACTTTATAGGCATAGAGGCAAAAGAGCAGAGATTCGTCAGTGTACTTTCAAGGTGAATCAGAGATTAATTCTCATGAAAGTATTAAGTCTCAAATGTATCTCTGAAGATTATTATAGAGGATGCTCTTTCCTAAATTCATTTAAATGATTGCGCTGTTCAAACAGAAGGTTGTAGATGAATTAACTTTTAAAAATGTTTGTTGAGAAAGAAAATAAATATGTGCATTTATAATCATTCATCACGAAGTCAGCTTGCCAAATTTAAAGCATGTTGTTTGGTAATCAGAAAAGCTGATGAACAAATTGGGGAAAAATTTACAGAACAAGGAAATGCATAAGCAGTTACTGGAGAATGGGTAACAGAAGGGTAGATGGGGAAGTCGAGTTTGGAGGCCACGCCTGTATGTACAGGTCTGGTCTCTGCAGTGTGACTGTCCAGCGGTTGCCCTCTGAGCAAGAACAACCTAGTGAACTTCCCCTGGTCGCCACCTCCACTGGCAGAACATGAGACAAAGAATATAAGGGACTGCCATAGCTTTCATTTTCAACTATGGATCTTCACCTCTTCTTGCCCTGTTTTACCCTCTAGACGTCTACTTTACCTCCCAGTGTCATATGATGATGATGATGATAAAGCCTGGTGGTGACAGCAGTGATGGTGGCAGGAATTTAACTCCAGGACTATGAATGAATGGCAGGCTAGGGAATTACACCTGCAAGAACTGTACCTCTATTTTATTCTTCCGCATCCAAGCCAAATTTCTGTTTAAAGTGGGCATTTCCTCCAAGTCCATTTGAAATCTCCCCTAACTCTTTTCCCTGGGTTATCACACACACGGGACAAGGCAATAGGGTGTAGGTGGGCTGGCCTTTAGGATTCATCATTCTTTCAACCCAGCTTCTATTCTTGTCTGTAGATCCTTCTGATTCTCCTAAGTCATCTGGGAATAACAAAGAACCTCCCTGGTGCTCTCTCTCACCGTTTACCATTTCCTTTTTTTTTTTTTTAATAGTATTATGCGTGATTTTATTTATTCTTCATGCTTTACATTTTTTCCAGATTTATAAAATAAAGAAGCCCTACATGGAAAGAACATCACTTATTTCCACGCCCAATTTCTATTACTAATTCATAATACTTTTTTTTCCTCTCGAATATGTTTATTTTTTAGTGTTCCAAGATTCATTGTTCATGCACCACACCCAGTGCTCCATGCAATACATGCCCTCCTCAATACCCACCACCAGGCTCGTCCAACGGTTTACCATTTCTAAGACTCTGCTGGGTACACAAGAGTTCTGCTGGGGACGTTGGGGCCACCTGGGGACTCTGTGAGCTGTGTTAAACCCATCCGTTTAGGCACCAGCCTGTGCTGTGCTCAGGAGGCAGCCATAGCCTGTCAAGTCATTCTCACACTTGGAATATCCGACTTCTTAAACCACATGTCTCTAGAGTCCTCTTCAGCTTCCAGCTGGACAGAGTTTTAAGAGTTTTCCCTTTAAGTGTTCATGGGATTAGACCAGAATGGACCTCCCTGGATGATGCAAGGCAATCTCCCCCTTTTGCAATGTACACAATCCCAAACTCGAGAGATCAGGGTATGGACATCTATGGGTTGTGGGTGGGATTACTCAGGCTACCACGACCTCTGAAATCTACCTGAAATGTGTTCATTTATCTTTACCTCCATTGCCCCGTATCAGTCTTCCATTTGGGTGATTTTCATAGACTTCTCTGTTAGCCTGCTTTTGTTTTTGCCCTCTTCCAGTGCCTTTCCATATAGCAGTCAGAGTGACCCTTTAAAAATTACTTGAATCCTGACACTCTACATCTCCTATTATTCTGCAATCTAAGTTCCTCATTCTGACCACAAGGACTTGGGGGCTTTGACAGCTTTTTTTTTTTTTTCTTAAACTCTATCCCTTTCTCACCAGGCTGCAATCCCAGTGACCTGTTTGGAGTCACTCAGATCTATGAGTATTTTTTTAAATTTAATTTTATTTTTTCAGTGTTCCAAGATTCATTGTTCATGCACCACACCCAGTGCTCCATGCAATACGTGCCCTCCTCAATACCCACCACCACGCTTGCCCAACCCTCCAACCCCCTCCACACCAAAACCCTCAGTCTGTTTCTCTGAGTCCACAGTCTCTCATGTTTTGTCTCCCCCTCTGGTTTCCCCCAATTCTCCTTTCCTTTCCTTCTCCCAATGTCCTCCATGTCTTTCCTTATGTTCCACATGTAAGTGAAACCATATGATAATTGACTTTCTCTGCTTGACTTATTTCACTCAGCTTAATCTCTTCCAGTCCTGTCCATGTTGATACAAAAGTTCTTACCCCAATCTCTGCAAATCCAGAATTCTCTGTCTGGGCTACTCCCTCCATTATTGTATCCCTCTCTACCGCTTACCTTAGTGGTCTCCTTTTCTTTCAGTTCTGCAATAAAAAGAGCGTTATGTCAGCCACCATTGAGAAAATTGGTCTGCATCTGTCTGGGATTTATATAGTTCTTTTTCCCTCATGGGGAGACCATGTGTAGAAGTCAACACAAAAATTTTGCCTTTCCAAGAGCTTTACTTTCACTCCAGCTTGTCCTTAAATTTTCCCTCCCTTCCTGTGTCCAGAGCAGAGCTCTGAAACTTCATGTTTTCTCTCTTCCATGTTTCTACAGGACTTACTGCTTTAAAAACTCCAAAGTACCTTTCTCTAAGTTTATTAGAACTTTCCTTCCCTGATGCAATGGATGATATGGCCCACATGTCCATGAAAAAGTTACAGGGCAGCAAGTTTGATTGAAAAATAAATCCTTTAACATTTGAAAATACCATCCTGACATTATGATAAAAATCATGAGAAATAACAACCATTCACTGAGTACTTACATACCTATAGCTGTACCACTAAATGTTACAGGTTTTTTTTTTAACTTCAAAATAGTCCTGCAACATAGGTAAAATACCATTTTATTGATGATTAATCTGATATTTCAATAAGCTAATAAAATGCTATTTTCAAAGATTTCTAATCAAAAATCATTGGCTCCTTTCTGGCAAAGATGTTGATTTCCCCTCCTCCACCCCCAACCTGCTTTGGGCAGTTGTCTCCTTTGTTCGTTACAGGTCCTGCAACCATTAATGACTTTTTCTCTTGGAATTCAAGGAAAAATCTTGAATGCTTCCAGCTTTTCCCATGTATAGCAATTCCCCATCAAATATATTAGAACAGGTGGTTTGAGAGTACAGACACCATGCTGCATTTAGGGAACTTAGAAGGCCTCATTCAAGGATCATAGAAAGACAGGATAAAGCAGTGATGATTAAGCAGTCAGTTCTCCAAGAGGGAAGTCATGTCCAAATCTAGGAATCTGGGGATATAGAAGACTAGGAATTATTTGAAAGAACCAGAGGGATAAGGGAGACAAGCTGAGGCAATGCCTTTTTTAGATATAGGGGTCTTCAGAGGGATTACTCAGAGTGTCCCACTTAGTGTCACCCAGTCATCAAAGAGTCTTGCTTCTAAATCCCCAGTGGGTGTCCAGGCTTGATACTAACCAGACTGAATTCTCTGAGAATATTCTGTGGTACAGACCTTGAGTGATTTACAAGTAGAAGCTTTTGGATCTAAACAAAGAGTCACAAGGCAGAGAATACTTCTCCTACCTTTACTTTCTTAACCTGCTTACATGTTTTATGTAAGGAGGGATGCCTACCCACTATCTGTAGCACAGATGGAAGGTAGTCATGTATCTTAAACATTTTTAACTGCCAAGCATAGCTGAATGGGGATTTAAAAAATGGGTATCTGCCTTACAGTATCCAGATGGAACTAGATCAAATATCTGATAAATATAACATTTATTAATAATGAATGAACAAGGCATTCTGAATAAGCAACAATATGAAAATTTTAGAAACTCTGAGCATGCTTTCTAACAGTTTTAAGAAATCTTTTGGGACTTAGCATCAAATCCACAAATTTCTGTTTTCATAATGTTGAAGTCAATGATTTTTAAATATTTTTAATGTTTTATTTTGGAAGAATTTTGATTTACAGAAACATTGTAAAGATAGTGCAGGTTCCCATATACCCTCACCCACTTCCCCTAATGTTAATTGTAAATTACCATGGTACGTTTGTCAAAATCAGGAAACCAGCACTGGTAAATTACTCTTACCTCAGCTCCAGGCTGTATCATCAGTTTTCCCACTGAAGTCCTTTTTCCGTTCCAATTTCTAATCCAGGACACCACGCTGCATTTAGAAGCTGCTGGATTTCAATCTCCGTTTTTCCCTCTGGAAAGCTAACTATAGCAGACAACCTATTTCTTCATTTTGTAAGGTGCAGTTTACGGCAGTTTCTATATGTTGTTAGAACTTGTTTGGAAAAAGATGGATTCAATCTGCTGATGGGTTTCGTCTGAAGTTTTTCAAATAATTCTTGTCTCAAGGTGAACTGATTATTTTGGTTGTGGGCAGACTGAATGTCAAATCTTCTGAGATAAGTCAGTATGTGGCAGTAATATAAATGAAGGAATTTTTTTTTTTTTTTTTAAAGATTTTATTTATTTGACAGCGAGAAACACAGCGAGAGAGGGGACATAAGCAGAGGGAATGGTAGCGGGAGAAGCAGGCTTCCCGCGGAGCAGGGAGCCCGATGCGGGGCTCGATGCGGGGCTCGATCCCAAGACCCTGGGATCTGACCTGGGCCGAAGGCAGACGCTTAACGACTGAGCCACCCAGGCGCCCCGAAATTTTTTATTTCCTGATTTAAACTAGAGCTTCTCACCCATTGACCTTGTTCTTAACTCAACAGTACCATTGCTTCAGATTAATATATTTTCAGTCTGGGGTCAATAAAAGAAAAAACTATGACTACATTTTTGTTATTATGATTATGTGTTAGGATATTTCCTTAAGGGTAAAAAAACAGTTAAAGCAATCTGACCAATCATGTCATTGTCAATTAGATTGATATTTTCCATAGAGGATTTCCTAAAATCTATCCAACTAAAGACTACTAATGAGAGCACAACTCCAACTGAGACCCTTGAGATTTGGCAGCTTGTTACAAGAGCTTTCCAAAAGTTTAAAAAAAAATTTTTTTTTTTGAAGTCATCAGCTTTGACTTAAAAATTCATATAAATTTTGCATTTTACTCCATGATATATTCACATTTGTTTTCATATAAAATTAGTGTTTTAAATTACATACTCACAAGTCAAAACTGAGTTCTGTTTTTCCTGTGCCTTCATAAACCACCTTGTACACTAAAGGTTGGGAGGTGTGGATGTCCCTTCCTGATGAGAAGAGCCTGTTGATGGAAGTCCATGCTAGCCAAGGTGTTTGTTTTATCTCAGCCCCATTTAACCTCTTCAAACAAATCTCTTTCTACAAACAATATCATAATTTGTACTCAGGAGAAAAATGTCTTAATTCCAGAGCTTAAGTCTTCATACTTCTGGACTTATAAATGAATGGTTCCCTCTGTCTTCAATGTCTTCCTCTACTTTATTCACCTACAAATCCTGAGTATGGTGAAGAAATTCCTGACACAGGCCTTGGAGTCAGGGAAACTGACCATGTGGGTCTATTTTAGACCAACAAGGAGGGCACTCTTTACCACGTGGTCATGGTAAAGCACTTTCCCATATTAGCCAGATGGCCTTGAACAAAAACTTCACTAAGCCTTAATTCCCAACAATGTTAAATTGAGATTGAGGATGGTACCTATCCTTCAGATTTATCATGGGAATTAAATGGTATGGTGCATAGGAAGTATGTAGTATTTTGTCTGACCCACTGTCTGACCCACAGTCCCAGCTCAGTTATTTTATTATTCTATTTTAAGACTCAATTCAAATGTCATTCCTTTTGTGGAGTCTTGATCTTTTTTCCATGGAGAATTAATTGTCTTTTGCTTTGGGTTTCCTGCATTTTAAAAAAAAGATTTTATTCACTTATTTGGCAGAGAGAGATCACAAGTAGGCAGAGAGGCAGGCAGAGAGAGAGAGGGGAAGCAGGCTCCCTGCTGAGCAGAGAGCCCAATGTGGGGCTCGATCCCAGGACCCTGAGATCATGACCTGAGCCGAAGGCAGAGGCTTTAACCCACCGAGCCACCCAGGCGCCCCTCCTGAATTTTTTTTAATTGAAAAAATACAAAGAGGATTGTCAAAAATTAAAATTCATAGGTAAATCATCATACGCTTTTAAGTAATAAGATGATAAAACAGCAGGTGCATCATGTGTGTGAGAACTGTGTTAACAGTGGAAGGTTTTCTTTCCACACCTCTGTATTTTTCAAACTTTGTATGATCTGCATTAAGTTTAGAATCTGAAATGAAGAAAACAAAGTAATATTGTTCTTTTTTTTTTTTAAGATTTTATTTATTTATCTGACAGAGAGAGAGAGATCACAAGTAGGCAGAGAGGCAGGCAGAGAGAGAGGGGAAGCAGGCTCCCTGCTGAGCAGAGAGGGCTGATCCCAGGACCCTGAGATCATGACCTGAGCCGAAGGTAGAGGCCTTAACACACTGAGCCACCCAGGTGCCCCAAAGTAATATGGTTCTAACCATCCACATTACATTTATTTTTGTCAAAGAAATACATGCACATAGTTCCCTTGCCTGCCACTCCCTATCTACTGACTCCTGATCCCCAAAGCATAAAATTTTCAGATCTTTTCATTGTTTCTCCTATTATATACTTCAGTATTTCTAAATAACATGCACATGTTGTTCCCTCAGTTTTCCATCTTAAGCCTCTATTTGTTTTCTAGGATGGGCAGTCTTGAACCACTTATCTCTTAAGCCACAATCAATTTCCCAATATCTTTCTCCATCCTCTCAATATAGTTATATCACAGGATTTTTCATTAAATCATTATACCACATTATTATAACTATGTTAAGTATAGTTCATAGCTGTATAATGTAGTTTATTATGTGTATTTCATATATTTTGGTTCCCTGGAATTAATAATCTTGAAAGATTATGTAACTGTCGTTGCTTCTTCTCAAAATTTCCCAGGAAAGAGCCAATTAGTTCTTAATAACAAAGGCATTCAATGTCCTTCCTCCAATCCTGCCCCCCGGCTTGGAGATATCTTTCCTTGACCCCCTTGTCCTTTAGCTCACTCAGGACTGCTTCCTTTATAGGCCTCTCTTATGGACTGAATTGTGTCCCCTTAAAATTCATGTTAAAGTCATCACCTCTAGTACCTCAGACTATGGTCTTAGAGGTAGGGCCGTAAAATGGGTGATTAAGTTAAAATGAGGTCATTAGCTTGGGCCCTAATGCTACCATTTTCCTGTATTTTTACCTTTATTTTTTGAATCTCCAAATTTTATTATTATCTGTAGTCAGTGTTTGTTGATATATAGCCACATACTTAATACTTTCTTTGCTTTTAATTGCTTCCTGTGATTTTATCTGGAAGAAATTTCCTTTTGTCTTAAATATACTCTTAAGAATTTCTTTTGTGGGAGGGGGCTTTTGCTGATAAAGCCTTTCAGTTTTTTATCTGAAAATGTCTTTATTCTACTCTTGTTTTTCAGAGATACTTTTAATGGGCTTAGAATTCTAGGATGCAGTTATTTTTTCCCAATACATCGAAAATATCATGACTTCTATTGTTACTCCTGAGGAATGGGCTCCCTTTTTTTTCCCCTACTTTGAAAGTAGTCCATTATTTCTACTTGCCTGCTTTTAAGATGTTTTCTTTTTCTTTATGGTCCTGTGGTTTCACTGAAATGTATCTAAGATCTTTTTTGTTTATCCTGCTTGTGATTTATTGGGCTTCTTAAAAATGTGGATTTGTTTCTTATTTGTCCCAGAAAATTCTCAGCCAAAATTTAGTCCAATGTTATTTCTGTCTCTCCTTTTTCTCTTCTCGAAACTCTGAGATGTATGTGAGATGTTCTTACTCCAGTATCTGTGTCTCTGCTCCTCTTTCATATATTCCATGTCATTTCTTCCTACTGGTTGAAGATATTTCTTGAGGTCCATCTTCTACTTCACTAATTCCCTATTCTTTTCTAATATTTTGTTCAACCTACCTGTTCAACTTTTCAGATATTTTCAGTCTGGTTATTGATTCTAGTTTCTTTTATCTGGACATATTTTCAAACTTGTCTTATTTCTTAAAGCGTATTATTTATTGTAAGCATAGTTATTTAAAATCCGTATCTACTGTTTTATTCTGATGATTTGGTAAGGCTGGGTCTGCTCTCCGTTGTTTATGCTGGTTTTTATTAATGTCCTTTGTTTCCTTGTGAATCTAGTTTTATTTTTTTCTAGAGCTTTTTTTCCTTGGGGTTTTATCACGGAAGTTATTTGAGGTCCGGGATGAAGGTGAGGACTATGAAGGTGATTGGTCTTTGGTTTTGCCAAATGCTGGACCATTCTAAGTATGTGACTGGGTTTCTTTTGAATCAAGTGGTAAGATTATAGATCAAAAACCTGGGTAAAGGCTGTGTTATAGTTCTCAGTTTTCACTGAAGATTTTTCATTGGGGATTCATAATCAAGTTTCAAGACAAATAACCTTTCAGTTCACTGAAAGAGACTTTATTGGTTCGGGTTCTAGATCATCCTTTCACTGAAGAGGTCCTATTTATACTTTTGAGGCCCTAAGTTGAGCAGAGGCATCTATCTGGCTCCCTGCTTTTGGCAGGATTTGGGCTTTCTTCCTCTCTCTTTCATTCCTTGAGTCCGTGACAACCAGAACTCACGTTCATGTAGTTTGCCAGTTGTCCTCAGAGTGAATTCCAGCTGCAGAGCTCTACTTAATTCAAATTGCTAATCTTTATTGGTGTCTGATTGGAGAATTCCTCCCTTCTTGAGAGGTTATTTGTAACCTCAAATATATTTTTAATACCTTATACAGGGATTTTAAAATACATGAGCAGGGAGGATTGATCTTTTATCTTATCAATAAGGACAGTCCTGCTATTGTTGATACCACATCTATCGATTATAATGTAGTGCATGTATTTGCTGATGTTTCTTTCTTCCTCTTAAACTTGGGGCTTCATAAAGACAGTTGTTCATCTCAGTGACTGGCTTATAAAAGGGATTCAGTATATATTGAATAAATATTAGTAAATTCTACATCAAATTATATTTTTCTTTTATTGATTACTTTTGAAGCACATTTTGACTTATAATTAGGGTAAGATAGAGATATTCAGAATTTGAAATTTCATTGGTCAGATACTGTTAAGTGTTTGTGTTCTTTTTTTATTGAGATATAATGGACATATAACACGAGTTTAGTTTCTGGGGTGCAACATAATTTTCTTGTGGCATAGCATACAGGAGAAATTTATTAATCCAATTACTATTAATGATTAATGAATTCTTAAATTCAGCATATCACCTCATTAAAATCCATAACAAATATATACCAGTTGCCTTCACGGCATAAACACAAAAACAAAATAAAAAAATCCCGTTATGTAACAGTGACTTTTTATTGTCTCATTTTTTGGTGGCCTGTTGCTATGGAAATCTCCTCCTCTATCTGCAGACACGAATCACGGGGTAACACTACATCTGCAGTGCTGCAGTGTACCATATGGCAAATTTACTGCAGCCAAAGGAGGCAAGTAAGAACTCCTTCCACAAATGAATTTACCACCTCAAAGGTCGAGGCAACTGTTAAGTAGGCTACATGGTCTGTTTCTTGGCAATACCAGCAACACCAAGACATTTGTCTTGAACGACTGAACACACAGGTGCTGAGCTGGTACTGGAATGAGTAGTCGAAAGAGCTGCTGGGAGGACCACTCCAGGAGAAAATGCCCAACCTGAATTGGGAAACATGGCCTCTATCCATCTCAGTTGTCTGTCTCCACCTGTGTCCAATTGATCCGTGGCATTGACAGAATGCTATTGATGTTTAGGTCTATAGCTATAGATCTATAGCTCTTAGAAAACAACTCAATTTTGGTTTCATAATAACTTTAACCTATGATTGGATGGCTGGATGGATGGATGGTAGAGTTGGGAAGTAAATTCTTGATGTGTCTGGAATTAGAGCTGGTGTGAACAGATGAAGGCTACCCTTTGTGGACTATCACACATGCTAGACTTTCATCTAAGTGTTTTACTGACATTATTTGATTTTTTTTTTTTATTTTCCAACATCCCTTCCAAGATAGATATGATTCCCATTGGATCTACAGGGGCTCTAAAGTTAAAAGATACTAATCTGTCATTTAGACTTTGTCAATGTGATGTGAAGTTCAGGTTTTGCTGCAATTCTGTCTGACTTCAAAGCTTGTTGTCACTGTATAACAATTTCTCTTCCAGACATGTGTACAAAGAGCAAAGGTCAGCACTGTACTTTAGAGTCAGACATATCTGGTCTGATAAGTCACTTATCAGTGATAAGCCACTTATCACTGGCCCTATCTTTTACTATCTATGTGCTTTCAAGTTACTTAACCTCTTTTATCTTCAGTTTTTCCATCTGTAAATGGGAATAATGAAAGTACTTAGCTAGGAGGATTCTTGAGAGAATCAAACAACGTATTGCACAGGGCCTAGTAAGGACTAGGTAAGTGCTTAATAAGTGTTAATTACTATCACTGTGTTCATCCACTAATTTTAAAATATGGCGTACTAGTTTTGGATATACACCGATGAGTAATCTTTTTTTTTTCTTTTAGGGCAGTAGTTCTCAAACTGTGGTTCCCAGACTAGCAGCATCACCATCAGCTAGGAACTTGTTAGATAAACAAATTAGCAAGTCTTATCCCAGATACACTGAATAAGAAAACTCTAGAGATGGAGCCCAGCCATCTGTGTTTTAACAAGCCCTCCAGTGATTCTGATTCACGCCAAAGTTGGAGAAGCATTAGTGTGGGAGAAAATAATGTTGTCTTTCCCAGTTTTACCCAAGGCCAGCTCTGCTCAGAGGATGTTATTGGAACCAGTCCTGAGACACTGATTTTTCTAGAATCAATTCTCACATCTTCAAATGCTGCAATCATTTTGTTCTATGAGCCCATCTAATCACTAAGATTCTTGATTAAGAGTTAATCATTTTGTCTTGACTGCATTTGAAATGATCAATTATTTTATAATGATTTCCTCTTGTGTGGAATGAGATGTAATGCTGTGATTATCACAGCCATTAGAAGACATCACTGGAATTTCTCCATGGTTGAAGAAGGCAGAATATTTGAGGTGCCCCTAAACACAGGCTAGTCTCATTTTCCATGAAAAATTAACATTCGATTATTTTTTTCTGACTAGGAATTATTTGAATCAACTTTGTAAGGACTTTTTGAAGTTTTACATTGTTTTTGAAGGTTCATAAGTAGAAAATGACACATTGGCAAAGTTTCAAATTCAGCCTGCTTTAATGCAGAAACAAAACTCAATGTATTTGAGCCTCAGGAAGATTAATTTAATACTGTTCTCAAAAATGAAATTAAGCTGCTCATTTTATAAAAATCAAAAGAGAGGAAATGAAGTTAAAATCATTTTTATCATGATTTTTAAATAAGAATGCTTAAATGGCTTAAATTTCCCTAAATTTTTTAAAGTCCTTTACCGTTCCTAAATCTCTTCCATTAATCTGTGAGCCCAAGGAGTTATTTCAGTTAATTTTAGGGTTTTTTTGTCTTTTTTTTTTTTTTTAAGATTTTACTTATTTATTTATTTGACAGAGGAGAGAGATCACAAGTAGGCTGAGAGGCAGTCAGAGAGAGGAGAAAGCAGGCTCCCTGCTAAGCAGAGAGCCCGATGTGGGGCTCTATCCCAGGACACCTGAAATCATGACCTGAGCCGAAGGCAGAGGCTTTAACCACTGAGCCACCCAGGCGCTTATCTTGTTTTTTGTTTTTTTCCCCAGCTGTCAGAAAAGAATGGTGCAGTGAATGAATTGAAAGCTATCATTTGTATTGAGAAATAGAATGTTTAATTCCTTTGGGAGTCCTTCTGCAGTAGACCCAACTCTAACTAGGTAAAAAATTTGAAGCAAGGTCTTTTGAGATTTCCACAAAAAACTGTCAATTGGGTAGACTTAATACCAGATCCTGGAACTGTTGGCATCTAGTGGTAGAAGGTTTTGACTTGAGCAGATGGAAAATCCCAGTTAGGTTCAGGTTGTTGACCTTGTCATCTGTTGATTAGCTAGGTGATAGAATGTATCTCATAAAATTCTTATAAGGATTACATAAGGTTAGAAGTGTTAATAAATCTAATGCTTGATTCACATATAGAAAGAGCTCCACATACATGTTGATATAGTTCTAGCACTAGTTTCTAAACTTTGTCAGGTATCAGAATCACCTGGACTGATAATTATTTTAAAAAATAGATTCTCAGATCTCCTTCCAGAGGTAAGGCGAATCCACCAAACCTGCATTTTTAATAAGCTTCCTAGGTGTTTGAAATACAGCTCATCCTAGATATTAGGATTTTCCAAAGAAACAGAACTAATAGAATATGGATATCGAAAGAGAGTGAAAGGGAAAGTTTGATTTATTTTAAGGAATTGTTTCATGTGATTGTAGGAACTGGGAAATCCGAAATCTGTAGGGCATGGCAACAAGATAGAAATTCAAAGAATTGATGTTGCAGCCTTGAGTCTAAACTCTACCAGGGCAGCAACCTGAAAATTCAAGCAGGGTCTCTATGTTGTAGTCTTTAGGTGAATTCTTTCTTCAAGAAACCTCAAAAACAAACAAACAAAAAACCCTACTCTTCAGCTCTTAAGGCCTTACACTGATTAGATGAGGCCCATCCATATTATGGGGACTGATCTGCTTTACTCAGAATCTGTAGACTTAAATGTTGGTCACAAGCTGAAAAATACCTTCACAGCAACACCTAGTTTCCACCAAACAAGTATGTAAAGAGAGAAGGAATAGTGAGGTTGAATCAGACCTGGAAGAATTAAGCAGAGTTGTTTTGGGTTTCAGGGGAGGTTTTGTTTGTTTTGTTTTTGTTTTGTTTTGTTTTTTAAGCATAAAGCTCAGAGCAATGTTGTAACCTTTTTGTAGTTTAAGCACATAGAACCGTCTTCTCAATAACTACCTATAGCTCGAGAGACCCGGAAGGCTGTGAGGGTGTAGGAAAGAGTCCCTGAGTGGTTTGAGGAGTGTGTAGGAGCTGAAAAAAGAAAAGGCAATAATATTTACCTTATGATATTAGTATGTACTTTTAATGTTCTAAGTGTTGCTGCTGCTTGTAAGTAAAAACGAAAGCATACAATGGTGAGACAACACAGAAGCTAACTCTAGTGCCCAGAAACTACTCAGGGGCTGGAGCCATGATTATGTGGGTCCAATGTTGGCAAGAAGCAGCCAAACTAACATTTTGGAGCCTCTGTCTTTCAGAAACCACATAGCAGCATCATAAAGAGTATCTTACTTAATTCAGACAAACTTCTTGGGGTTTTTACAGATGAGACACTTGAACCTCAGATTCCTCAGGTAAATTGCCTAGAATTATACAAGTTTTTAGTAATAGATCTATAAATCAGAGGCAAGTCTCTGACTGGAAAAACCATTCTCTCTCTGCTTCCTTATTCTGCCTTTGGAAAAGAGGAAAGAAATGGGAGTCCTGAGGTAGGGAGCTCTGTCAGATTTACACCGATTGCTTCTGTCCAAGGTGGGCCTCTCGGAAAGACCAGGATTCTGCATTCCTCACAGTGCGTAATGCTCTCCTACACTAACTCAGCCTCATTGTCCCCATTCCCTGTGGACAAGTGAGAGTATCTGTGAAACCTTGGGCCTGAGATCTTGGGCTCCTAGATTTGTAGAAAGACTAAGACTGCCCTCCGAGCTGCAGAACTGGAAGACAAAGGCGTGTGTGCGTGCGTGCGTGCGTGTGTGTGTGTGTGTGAGAGAGAGAGAGAGAGAGAAGGAGGTACCCTGGGTTGAAACCTAAAATAAAATCCTGGAAAATAGAATCAAAGTGCCGATCTAAAGGAGTAAGAAAATACCCAAGTCTGAGGCTGTGAGAAAGAAATGAGGCTTACCAAACCAGAGCAAGAGGCATGAGCACAGAAGAGAGAGGGTGTATATGTCGGTATTTCAAGCCACCTGAGGTCGTCAAACCTTAAAAATAGAATCAAACACAATGTGTTTCCATCCTTGCTCCTCTGTCACTTAAAAGCTGTATGACCTTGGACAGGTATCGTAGACTCTCCAGGACTCCCATTTCTTCGTGTGCAACATGGATTTGAGGTTGAATGAACTAATGCATGTAATCTATCCAACCTTGTATCCATAAGTGCTCAATAAATTGCATCTGCTTTTGTTGATTATTATTAACCATAATTGAGAAGAGCTATGAAGTTGGATATGTTTGATGATTCAGGAGCCACACTTGACACCACGTTCTCTCAGAAGACCTTTGGAGATATCATCTTGCCCTCTTCCCCCAATGTTAGAGATGGCCAGAAAACAGAGAAGCAATGACATGGATATCACAGGGCCCTGGGTGGGGCAAGAGGCTAGGTTACTGTCACAAATATCTATACAGATACTTGTGCTATACAGAAATCCATGTTCTGGACAGGAGCTAAGCGGGAAGAAATCCAAATTTGTTCCTTCACCAGAAGAGTTAAGAAGTCAAGGCTCATAGCCAAAACCAAAACACTGGAGGAGCCAGGAAAGTTGACAGTGAAGAGAACAGGTATTTAGGAGTCAGCTAAAATGGATCCCCAAGATGGGATGACCACAGTGGATTTGGTAAGGGGTTTTTTTGCTGTTGTTTTGTTTGTTTGGTAAGGTTTTAAAAGATTCTGGTAAGTGTTTTGTTTTTGGCTTTGGTTCTAAACCAACCATTTCACTTAAAAGAACAAGAACAAGATAGACAAAAGAATGGATGACTGTTAATATCTAGATTGTGGCTTCTTGAGGGAAGTGCCCCCCTTTTTAAGGGAGGGCCTGACTCACAACCCTGAGATCAAGACCTGAGCTGAGATCAAGAGTGGGATGCCTAACCAGCTGAGCCACCCATGAGCCCCAGAGAGGGCATTGCTCTTTAAGAATCATATGTCTGAATGCAAATAATACATCTTAAACTACCACTCAAAATTTCTCAATCCTGGAAGTGGAGAGAGCATTTGGCAACTATTGACCTCTATCTCAAATCTCAAGACTTCTCTGTGGGGGCATAAGCACTTGCTTATGCTCACCTACCCAAAGTACATTCATTCCCTGCATCAGAGCAGATGAACCAAGGAGACTCTATTGGAGTTTTCTCCTCTACTTTCCCTCTCTTGGTTACCTGCCTCCTGGAAAGGGAGGAAGAGCAGTCTTAACCTTGAACATAACAAATGGATTTCACCTTGGGACTGGCACAGTTCTCCATCAACATACTGTGCTACCTTAATGCCTGGGTGGATTTTGAAGGGCTTGGAAATCTTCCTCCTCATATCTTACCAAAATTCATCGCTTGAATAAATTCCTCTGAAGTTTCTCAAATGGTCTTTTCTGCTGTTCTCATTGGACTAAATGATATGAAATACCATCTGTAGTCTCTTAGAATTAAGGTATCTTACAGAGAGAAAAAATTTTTGCCCCACACCCCCCCTTCACTGCTATGTTATTAATACGGGGTGGAAAAAGAACTATGGCTTTGGCCATGACTGGTGAGAAACAGTGGGTCTTTATTTAATAAAGGCTTGCAATTTTTGCTATAAAGTGACATTGCATATTTTCAGAGAATTTCTTTGGAATATAGCCATTAGACTTGTTTTTATCCATTGGGAGGGGAAAAAAAAAAAAAGAAGAGCCTGTGTTACAGCTCTTGTATTCAACAAGACCATTTAGAATCCGGGAGGGGCTATATATCTCTAATTTGTAGGGGATTAATTCACTGCTGACCTAAATTCTTTAACAGTGGCAAAATGAGAATTGTTTCCAAGCAACCAGAAATTACTGACATGAGGATTCAATGTTTTAGCATTTTGCACAAATGCCAAGAAGTCTATTCTCCTGGTCAAATGAATGGAAGATGCATGATGAGAAGCCTGGAACATTTGCAAGATATAAACACAGGCTTAAGAGTCAAGCACACTGAACTGTATAAGACTGAACGATTCACAGACCTGTACCCATGAAACACATAATACATTATATGTTAAAAAAATTTTTTTAAAAAGTCAAAGCACACACAGCCCCATTTACTGAGAAATCGCAAAAGCCCCTCTATCATATTATTCTAATTGAACATAAGTAATAGGTGTACATAGAATATTTCCCCAACAAAAACTTGCAACTAAATGCCATCGTCAGTCTTAGGAATTTTTTTTTTCCATAGCCTGAATGTTCATATATCTGTAGAGCAGATTGAATGAAATAAAATTGGCTCGAGCCAGTGCCAAACACACAGGAAATACTCAACATGGCTTCAGGGGTTATCTAATCATTAGTGATGGAGGGGTGAGGTCAGCCTCAGGGCAAATCAGAACTTCACCAAGGTTAACAGAAAGTTAACATTTTTTTTTTTATATATATATTTTTTAAGATTTTATTTATTTGACAGCGAGAAACACAGCGAGAGAGGGAACACAAGCAGAGGGAATGGTAGCGGGAGAAGCAGGCTCCCCGCCAAGCAGGGAGCCCGATGCGGGGCTCGATCCCAGGACTCCAGGATCATGACCTGAGCCGAAGGCAGACGCTCAACGACTGAGCCACCCAGGCGCCCCCAGAAAGTTAACATTTTTAGCAAAATTTTTTTTTCTGTTTTTTGGATTTTTTGAATTTGAGTGTCACTGATAAGGTCAACCCTCTTCATTTTACAAATGAGAAAATGAACTTGTTTGCCCAAGTTTAGTGGGGGTAAAATTGAGATCTAATTCCTTACTGCTGAATTCTGCTCTACTTCATTGTGAGCACTAGGTAACCAACACGAAACTCTCTAACAAGCTCCAGGCTCATTGTTTGATCTATGGCAAAGCACTGGAGCAGATTGATCTGAAGCTCTAGGAGGATACAAAATGTGTGTGTTTTGTAACAGAAACAAAGAAAACTCCATGGCTCTTTGGTTATTACTACCTGATTAAGCTACTATTTGAAATTGTGTACCTTTCAACTTCTCCCACATTTCCCTCCCCTCTCACTTATGAAGTCCATCAGGATGTTTATTAGATTTGATGAATCTTGGGTATTTATAACATAGTAATAGTAATCCTTTAGAAAAGGTACTGTTTGAATTCTTAAACAATAAGTACAATCTCTGGTGCCTTTTCCTTGAATTTTAAAAAGCAATAAAATGGTAAAATTCTTTTCTTTGTTTTTTTTTTAATTAACATATAATGTATTATTTGTTTCAGGGGTACAGGTCAGTGAATCCTCATTCTTACACAATTCATAGCACTCACCATAGCACATACCCTCCCTGATGTCCATCCCCCAGACACCCCGTCCCTCCCATCCCCCTCCCCTCCAGCAACCCTCAGTTTGTTTCCTGAGATTAAGAGTCTCTTATGGTTTGTCTCCTTCTCCAGTCCCGTCTTGTTTCATTTTTCCCTCCCTTCCCCCCAAGATCCACCCCACCCCCCGCCCTGCCTCTCAAATTCCTCATATCAATGAGATTTTATGATGATTGTCTTTCTCTGAAAAGTCAAAATTCTTTTTTTTTTTTTTGAAATGGCAAAATTCTTGATTAAGGCAGCCAAAATGAAGGAACAATTATATGGAAAGCCAGAGAATAGAATAAAGGATTTTTGCAGGGAAAGACCAGCAGCCTCTAAAATATTCCAAAGAAAGTAGGAAACGGAATAAGCATTCCAAATAGAGGATCTAACATTCAAAAGAGGTACAGACCAGGAGATTCTTGAGAATTAGGGAAAGAAAATATTTGTGAAGAGATAAGAGACCAATCCTTGAGTTTGGTCTTCTCTATTCAGCATAGTAGCATTGAAAATTGGGAGCAGATGGGTATATGATCCTATTTGCATTTCAGAAAGAAATACTCATGAGTAGATTCTACTTATTATCTTGATCTGTGCTAATAGAACTTTGCCTTTATCACAGTGGAAAAAATATAACCACTGAGTTCCAGAATGATTCATAACAAAGGTATAGCTAGGACGAGATGGCCTCCAGATTTATGATTACTGGCTCATTTAAAATAAAATCTGAGCTTTATTTTTGACTTAAACCTCCTCTGTGTCTATATGTTAATAGGCAACCTAGATTTTTCAGAAATTTTGAAGTATTGATGGGAAAATGTTTTCTTGTTGTTTTTTTTTTTTAACACGTCTGAGAGGTGACAGAAATTGGGCATAAATTAGGCAGGATTTGAAATAGCTTAATTAGGAAGCAACTCCAATGAATATCCGAATTCCTTTTATTACTTTATGTTTTCTAGTTAATAAGAGTAAAAAAAAAAAATTTTGGAAAATCATCAATATTATAATCAAAGTTATTTTAGGGGCTCTCAAGTGGCTTAGTCATTTAAGCAACCAACTCTTGATTTCAGTGTAGGTGGTGATCTCAGGGTTATGAGATCAAGCTCCCCATAGGATTCCATGCTGGGTACGGAGCCTGCTTAGGATTCTCTCTCTCTGTCCTTCCCCTCCCCCTTAAAAAAAGCAAAAGTTATTTTATTTTCTCGTCTTAGTTGTCCTCCAAATTTTTAAGCAGAGAAGATGGAAATAAAGGATAAAAGGACAGAAAAATAAAACTAGTTTTGGAAATAGACAATTTAGCTTCTTGAAACTTTTTTTTTCCCCCATAGCTTTCACTATGGGTAATTTTCATCCCTCTGATTAATTCTTCCAGAAAGTGCTATCATCGATCCATTGAAAACAAAAAGTCTGCCCAGGTTGATGTGAACATAGGTCTTGATTTGATAAAAGTAAGTCCACATTCACAGGATGCACAAAGTTAGGATAAGCAAGAGTCTGAGGCACAGCTTGGCATTATCTCACCCTGCAACTTTGGTTCAAGACCGAGAAAAGATTTAGTGTTGATCATATTCAAAAGTTTTTTTGTTTGTTTGGGTTTTTTTTACATGTAGGATTGAATGTGAAGATTCTTTTGTAGTCTGGGCAAAAACAGCAGGTCCATCTTTTTTAGGATTTCCTAGTAAATCTTTTACATCCTCATATTCAAAACTTCAGTGTCCTTATATTTTAGATATGGCTCTGGGGAACAGCATATGACTGAGTTTTGTTATTTTTATCCAATCTAGAAATATTTTTCTTTTAGTTAGATGTTCCATCTATATGAAATGAAATTACTCCCATGTGTGTTTAAACCTATTGTTGTATTGTGTGTGGTTTTCATGCTAATTCCGTCTACATTTTTTTTTTCTCATTCATCTTGTCTTCTGTTGGTCTGGTGACATCTAACAACTCCACTTTACCAACTCGCTCTACTAGTTTAGAGCTTGTATGCTTCCTATCTGTTACTTTTGTGATTAACTTTTAGCATGCGTCTTTAATTTGTTAAAGTTTAGTTTTAATTGATGCCTTTTTTCCTCCAGGAAAATGCAAAGAATTTAGAATGTTTTAATGCTATTATTTCTCCTGATGGATAGGATATTGTTGTCATGTATTTTCATGATATGTGTGTGAGAATATATTAACGTTCATGTTTTGTGTATATATGTAGATATATTCTACAAAATTATGAATATTTTATATTTTTATTTTAGAGTTATTTTTATGGCTTTTTATGGCTTCATTTGCTCTTTTTCCTTCATATATTTCTGAGCTTTTCTTGGCATAGTTCATACTGCCTCAACTATATGTTGAGAAATCTTACCAGACTGGGTCTACTGGAGGAAACCTCTCACTTGTTTTTGTTATAATAAAAAATGCTATTTTACCTTCATTCATAGGAGATACCTGCATTGTATATAGGTTTCTAGACTGTCAAATGCTTCTTTTCAGTATATCGAAGACTAAATTGCACTAATCTGTACTTTTAATGTAACATTTGTGAAGTTAGCTGCTAGTTTAGTTGTTGCTCTTTCAAAGGTACTTAGTCTGGCTGATTTTAAGACTTTTATCTTTTTTTACTGAAGTATAGTTGATAGCATTGTATTAGTTTCAGGTGTACAACGTAATTTAATAGTTGATAATTCTGTACAGTACTCAGTGTTCATCACAATAAATGAAGTCAACATCTGTCACCATACAACTTCCTACAATATCATTGACTATATTTCCCATGCTGTACTTTTCATCCTTGTGACTTACTCTAGAACTGGGAGTTTGTCTCTCTTAATTCCCTTAGCCTATTTTACCCATCCCCAGCCAGTGCCCCTTTGGCACCCACCAGCTTGTTCTCTGCATTTTTAAGTCTGTTCCTGTTTTGTTTTTTTTTTAATTCATCTTGTTTTTTTTATTTTTTATTTTTTTGGACTCCACATATAAGTAAAATCACATGGTATTTCTCTTTCTCTGTAAAGTTTATTTCACTTAGCATAATACCCTTCAGGTCCATCCATGTTGTTGCAAATGGCAAGACATCATTCTTTTTTATGGCTGAATAATATTCCATAGTGAATATGTGTGTGTGTGTGTGTGTATTAATTTTATACATATATCTAAAAATACACAATATATACTATATTTTCTTTACCCATTCAGCTATTGGTGGATACTCTGGTTACTTCTCTATCTTGGCTATTGTAAATAATGCAGCATTCAACATGAGGCTGGGTATATCTTTTCAAATTAGTATTTTCAGGTTTTTTTAGGGAGTATGGTGGGGGTGGTAAATACCCAGTAGTGGAATTAGTGTATCATATGGAATTTCCCTTTTTAATTTTTAAAGAATATCCGTATTGTTTTCTAGAGTGGCTTCACCAATTTACATTCCCACCAGCAGTGCATGAAGATTCCCTTTTTTCCGCATCATCACTCATACTTTTTATTTATTGATTGATACTAGCCATTCTGATTAGTGTGAGGTGATACTACATTGTGGTTTTGATTTGTGTTTCCCTGATGATTAGTGATGAATGTCTTTTCGCGTATCTGTTGTCTATCTGTATGTCTTCTCTGGAAAAAAGTCTATTCAGGTCCTGTGCCCATTTTTAAATCGGTTTGTGTGTGTGTGTTGGGTTGCATAAATTCTTTATGTATTTTTTAATATTGACTCCTTGTTGGATATAAGCTACAATTTCCTCTTCCATTCAGTTGGTTGCCTTTTTTTCTTTTGTTGATGGTTTCCTTTGCTCTGCAAGAGCTTTTGATTTTGGTGTAGTCCCAACAGTTTATTTTTCCTTGTGTTTCTCTTGCCAAAGAAGTCCTACTATAAAAACATTGTTAAGGCTGATGTCCAAGAGATTAATTCCTATGTATTCTTCGAGGATTTTTACCATTTCAGGTCTCATATTTAATCCATTTTGGTGTATTTTTATATATGGTATAAGAAAGTGGTCCAGTTTCTTTTACGTATAACTGCTTCATTAGCCCAGCACTATTTGTTAGAGACACTGTCTATTCCCATTGTGTATTTTTGCCTCCTTTGTTCTAGATTAATTGACTATATAATCGTAGGTTTATTTCTGGGTTCTTTATTCTGTTCCATCAAATTGTGTCTGTATTTGTGCCAGTACCATTCTATTTTTAGTACTGTAGTTTTGTAGTATATCTTGATTTGGGATTGTGATACCTTCAGCTTTATTCTTTCTCCGATTGCTTTGGATATTCAGTGTCTTTGTGGCTCCATTGAAATTTCAGGATTATTAGGTCTAGTTGTGTGAAAAATGCTGTTGGTATTTTGATAGGGACTGCATTGAATCTGCAAATTGCTTTGGACAGTATGGATATTTTAACATTTTTTCCAATCTTGAACATGGAGTATCTTAATATTTCTGTGTTGTTTTCTATACCTTTCATTAATGTCTTATGGTTTTGAGCACAGGTCCTTCATCTCCTGGGTTAAATTTTTTCCTACATATTTGGGTGCATTGTAAATGGGATTGTTTTCAAAATTTATTTCTAGCTTTTCCATTATTAGTGTAAAGAAACACAACAGATTTCTGTATATTTTATATTCTGCGACTGTACTGAATTTATTTATTCTGATATTTTTTTGGTGGTGTCTTTAGGGTTTTCTATATGTAGCATTATGTCATCTGAAAGCAGTGACAGTTTTTCTTCTTCTTTACCAGTTTGGATAACTTTTTTCTTGTCTGATTGCTGCAGCTAGGTCTTCCAATATTCTGTTACGTAAAAGTGGCAAGAGTTAACCTTTTGTCTTACTCCAGATCTCAGAAGAAAAGCTCTCAGTTTTTGACCATTAAGTATGATGTTAACCATAGGTTATTCATATATGCTCTTTATCATATTGAGCTATGTTCCTTTTAAACCCACTCTGTGGAGAGTTTTTAATCCTAAACAGACATTGTATTTTGTCAAATATTTTTTTCTGCCTATACTAGATGACCATATTCTTATCCATCCTCTTGTTAATGTGGCGTAGCACATTAACTTTGCTTTCTGGATATTGAGCCATCCTTGCATCCCTGGAATAAATCACACTTGATCATGGCAGATGATCTTTTCATTATGTAGTTAAATTTGGTTTTCCAATATGTTGTTGGGGATTTTTAAAAATTTTATTTTAATTCTAGGATAACATACGATGTTCTATTTCTAGTTTCAGGTGTACAATATAGAGATTCAGCACTACTCAGTTCTCATCATGAGTGTACTCTTAATCTCTTTCATCTATTTCACCCATCTCCCCACCAACCTCCCCTCTGGTAACCATCAGTTTGTTCTCTGTAGTTAAGAGTATGTTTTTTCGGTTGTCTTTTTTTTTTTCTTCATTTGTTTCTTAAATTCTACATATGCATCAAATCATATGGTATTTGTCTTTCTCTGACTTATTTCACTTGGCATTATATTCTCTAGATCCAACCATGTTGCAAAAGCAGTATTTTATTTTTATGGCTAAGTACTTTTCCTCTGTGTGTGTGTGTGTGTATGTGTATGAATTTGTATATTGCTTTGGGAAATATGAACATTTAAACATTTCTTCCAATATATGGGCATGGAGTATCTTTTAATATTTTTGTGTTGTCTTCAGTTTCTTACACCAATGTCTAATAGTTTTTTATAGCTCTTCTTTATCCGTTCACCTCTTCTTTATCCAGTTACCTATGAGTGGACACTTCGGCTGCTTTCATAATTTGGCTATTGTAAATAATAATGCAGTAAACATAGAGCTACATGTATCTTTTCAAGTTAGTATTTTCATATGCCTTGAGTATCCCAGTAGTGAAATTCATCGTATGGTGGTTCCATTTTTAACTTTTAAAGGAAACTCCATACTGTTTTCCTCAGTGGTTCTACCACTTTGCATTTCCACCAGCAGTGCAACAAGATTCCTTTTTCTCCACACCTTTGTTTCTTCAACCTTTGTTTCTTGTGTTTCTTTATTTAACCATTCTGACAGGTATGGTTTGATAGCTCATTGTGGTTTTGATTTGCCTTTTCCTGGTGATTAGTGATGCTAATCATCTTTTCATATGTCTGTTGACCATCTGTATGTCCTCTTCGGAAAAATGTCTAATCTAGGTCCTCTTCCTATTTTTTAAATCAGATATGAGTGTGTGAGTGTACATGTGCATTTATTTTTGGTGTTGAGTAGTATGTATTTTTTATGTATTTTGCATAATAACTCCTTATTGGATAAGTCATTTGCAAGGTAAATTTACTTTTTGGTTAATGGCTTTCTTTGCTTTTCAAATGCTTTTTAGTTCATTGTAGTCCCAATTGTTTATTTTTGCTTTTGTTTCCATTGCCTGGGGAGGCATATCCAGAAAAATATTAGGGTTGAAATCCTAGAGATTACTGCCTATATTTTATTTTAGGAGTTTTATGGTTTAAGGTTTTACGTTTAGATTTTTAATCCATTTTGAATTTATTTTTGTGTATGGTATGAGAAAGTGATTCAGTTTCATTCTTTTGCTTGTAGCTGCTTAGTTTTCCCAGCACCATTTATGGAAGAGATGGTCTTTTTCCCATTGTGTTTTTCTTCCCTCCTTTGTCAAAGATCGACTTTGTGAGGGTGGACTTATTTCTGGTTTCTCTATAATGTTCCACTGATCTGAGTGTCTATTTTTGGCTCAGTACTATCCTGTTTTCATTACTATAGTTTTGTAGTTTAATTTGAAATCTGGGACTATGGTACCTCCTGCTTTGTTCTTCTGTGTTACAATTGCTTTGGCTTTTGTGGGTCTTCTGTGGTTCCATAGAAATTTTAAGATTATTTGTTCTAATTCTATGAAAATTACTATTGTCATTTTTATAAGGATTACATTAAATCTGTAGATTGCTTTGGGTACTATAGACATTTTGACAATATTCTTCCAATTCATGAGCATTGCATAGATTTACATTTGTGTCTCATTTTTTATTTCTTTCATCAGTGTTTTATAGTTGTCAGAGTTTAGGCTTCTGAACTCTTGGGTTAAATTGTTATTTTCCTCTCTATTTGATTACTAGTGTATAGAAACACAACAAATTTCTGTATATTGATTTTGTATCCTGCAGTTTTACTGAATACATATATTAGCTGTGATAATTTTGTGGAGTCCTTAGGGTTTTCTGTATATACTATGTCATCTGTATGAAGTGAAAATTTTACTTCTTTCTTAGCAATTTGGATGTCTTTTATTTCTGTTCTGATTGCTGTGGCTAGGACTTCTAGTACTGTGTTGAATAAGGTATTGAGAGTAGGCATCTTACCTTGTTCCTGATTTCAGGAAAAAGCCTTAAACTTTTCACCATTGAATCTGATGTAAGCTGTAGATTTTTCATATTTATTACGTTGAGGAATGTTCTCTTTAAACCCACTTTATTGAAAGTTTTATCATGAATAGATGTAGAATTTGGTCAGATTTTTGGGGGGCATCTATTGTGATGATCATAGCCTTCATTTTGTTGATGTTATGTATTAGGATCAATGATTTATGGATATTGAACCATCCTTGCATCCCCTGGATAAATCCTATTTGATTGTGGTCAGTGATGCTTTTCACATATTGTTGAATGCAATTTCTTGGTTTTTTTTTTTTTTTTTAAAGATTTATTTATTTATTTGATAGACAGTGAGATCACAAGTAGGCAGAGAGGCAGGCAGAGAGAGGGGGTGGGAAACAGGCTCCCTGCTGAGCAGAGAGCCCGATGTGGGGCTCGATCCCAGGATCCTGAGATCATGACCTGAACCGAAGGCAGAGGCTTTAACCCACTGAGCCACCCAGGTGCTTCTAATTTCATGTTTTGATCAGGATTTTGCATCTATATTGGCCTATAGTTTTTGTTTTTTTTGTTTGTAGTGTCTTTGTTTTTTTCTATCAGGGTAGTATTGGCCTGATAGTATGAATTTGGAAACAAACCTATTTTTTGGAATAGGTTGAGAATATTAACTATTCTTTAAATCTTTTGTAGAACTCACCTGTAAAGCCATTTGGTCTCTGGACTTTTATTTGTTTTGTTTGATTATCAATTCAATTTCCTTACTAGTAATTGGTCTGTTCGGATTTTCTATTTCTTCCTGACTTAGTCTGGGGAGATTGTATGTTTCTAGGAATGTATCAATTTCTTCTAAGTTGTCCAATTTGTTGACTTAGAATTTTTCAAAATATCCTCTTAAAATTCTTTGTATTTTCTGTGGTGCCAGTTGTTATTTCTGTCCACTTATGATTTTATTTGGGTTTTCACTCTTCATGAGAAGTCTAGTAGTCTATCAATTTTGCTCATCTTTTCAAAGAACCAGCTCTTGGTCTCATTGCTTTTCTTTTTCTTTTCTTTTTTTTTGGTCTTAATTTCATTTTTTTCTGCTCTAATCTCTATTATTTTCTCACTTCCATTAACTTTGGTCTTTGTTTTTCTTTTTCTGTTTCCTTTAGATATAAAGATAGATTGAGTTTCTTCTTCTTGAGATATTGTTCAGTTTCTCAAATTTTGGACTATTTCTATTTTCATTTGTGTCCATACTTCTTAACTTCCTCTTTCTTTATTGACTCATTGGTTGGTTAGTACCATGTTTATCCTACATGTGTTTGTTTCTTCTATTTTTTTTCTTGTATTGATTTCTAATTTCATATAATTATAGTCAGATAAGATAGTTGATGTAATTTCAACCTTAAATATATCCTTTCATTGCTCTCTGCTTGTGATGAACTTCTGATTTGTGAAAGTCACATCAAGGTTTGATTTCAAATCAAGTCTCTGCCTCTTATCTCTTTTGAGGTGATTTTTTCTCTATGACTAGCTGTGGAAGGTCTGATTGGCCAATTTGTTTAAAGTTGTTTTCAGAGTGAATTACAATACATTTAGTTGTCTTCATGCGCTCATTACATGAACACATGTAAGCTCAGGGTCCTTCTCTTCTGCTGTTTTTCTCTTTCTTCACCATTGTTTTTATAAAGTTCTTAAGTAATTTTCATTTGTCTTTCCAGCTGAATTTTAGAATTACTTTGACACTCTCCTCCCATATTTTCAATTATTTATTGACTTGCATCAAAATTAGAAATCAATTTCAAAATAAATAGTATGTATTAATAGTTTTTAAAATGATTTTCATCAATCTTCTTAGGTCTTATGTTTTATCTTCTTTAAATATTGTAGAAGTAAACATATTTTCTGGTATTTCATGTTTGATTTTTCTATGATAAATATTTCTCACCTTTTATATTTTAAACTGCTCATTTCTGGGCTCTAAGGAAGGCATTGTATTTTTTATTTTTATTTTGTTATCCTTTTACTGAATTGTTAGTTTTTAATGAACTTTCAGTTGGTTCTTTTAATTTTTACTTATCTACACCCCTGATTTAGATCTTTAATTTCCCTCCGCAATGTTTTACAATTTGTATTTTTTTGCTAAAATTATTCCCAAGCACTTACTTTTTTTTGAAGTTATTTCAAATTCAGTTTTTGGATTGTTTATACCTACTATATAGAAACGTTGATTTCTGTTTATTGATCATTTGCTCTGTAACCTTGCTAAACTTGTTTATTAGTTGTAGGAGGATCAACAACTTTGTTGTTGATGGTCTATATTTCATTTCTACATATAGGATAATGTCTGAGAATGAAGGTAGTTTTACTTCTTCATTTCAAATGTAATATAATAAATTTTTTTCTCTCCTCCTTCTTTCTCCCTTTACCCCTCCTTCATTTGAAGGGAGACTGTATTATACAGGCTAGAACCCATGGTACAAGACTGCATAGAAGTGTTGAAAATCCATACAGTTCCTCAATTGTTTCTCACAAAACTTCATAAGTTGTGACTTTCCTTATTCTCAGTGTTATTTCTATTCACTACTGTTGGACCTCTATCTTAAGAGGTCATCAGAGACAGTACAGAAAAACATAAAAACAACTGAAGATGGAGCAGTAAGGTTTATGCCTAGATACCCACTTGATGGCTTTGTGAACAAGGGAGAGATTCTAATAGCTTTGAATATCGGCTCTCATAAATAGATTGGAGGTAATCCTAAAAACAGTTTTGTTGGAAAGATTAAATGTGATAATGAGTACGGACGTTTTGTTAATTAAAATGTAGTATATAAGTGCCAGTTATGACTGTGATTTTAAAAGGAAAAGGTGAAGAATCAAAAGGGGATGATTTATCAAATATCAAAGATCTCCTTACTGCCTAACAACTGTACACAGCTTGAGCTTCCTTGAGGTGATTGTGATCTTTCTACTAGGAAGAGCCTTTGTGTGTATATCATCTTATCATGAACTATTATATTTGTCTAGCAAGCCCTAGATCATTGAGTTTCTCCCTCTTGTGTCCCCTTTAGGGTAGTTATCAAAAATAAAAGTATTAAAAATTTATTGTATTAAATGAGGCCCAGATATACCCATTGTTAGTGTGAAAATGACTAAGTTACTCTTGGAGGGTAGCCAAATAAGAACAGAATGTGTTCATTACCAATAATGCTCAAAGATATTTTTAAGATGAAGGCAAGAGATGTAAGGGACAGTTAGATGAAATAATTGAGACTTAATTTCAGACTATTTGATCCAGAAATTAGGCTCCCATTCCTATGAATGGTGAGATGCAAGCATTTAGGAATAGGAACATGCCAGAGATCAGAAATTCTAGAAACCCAGGAAGTTTTGTTTGAGCAGTGATTTGTATCAGCTGGAATTATGGCCCAATTTTTAACTCACAGTGGATCCAATGAGCCTAAGAGTCTATCTTACTGTTATTTACCTGGTTCCTTAATTATAATTGTAGACCAGCTGACAGAATCTTCTCTTTGATCCACATACCTGTGGAATAAAAAAGCCACTATTGTAGGAATGGGCATGTAAAAGTCTCTGAAACTGTTCATCCCCCACTAAGCAAGATAGGAAGTTAGAAACAATATCCTTTCCAAGGAGAAATTGCAGATGAGTGATACTGCCAAAGATGGAAAGAGGTGGTAGTTGCCATTTAATTAATCTGTGGCCCCTGAAAGCCCAGGTGGATTATGCTTGATAACGAAGGAGTGCTATAAACAAACAGGTGACAGCAATCTCAGCTGTTGGGCTGGGTGTGGTCTGTGTATTGGCACAACTCAATACAGCCTCTGGCACTGGATTGGAAGCTTTTTGTCTGGCAAGTGTGATCTTGAATCTCCTCGACTGGGGAAGAAATTGATAGAGCTGTTGCCACTATGAAATGGCAAACCTGCCCAAGCAGAGACCACTATGAAGTCCTCACTGTGGAACAGTTTCTTGAAACTGTTGGCCCAACCAGCCAAGTGGAAACTTGAGTACGTTGGACCTTTTCCATTTTATTTTAATTTTTTATTTTTTTTTAGTTTACATTTTTTTTCTTATTTTTTTAAATTTATTTTTTCATTAACATATAATGTATTATTTGCCCCAGGGGTACATGTCTGTGAATCATCAGGCTTACACATTTCATAGCACTCACCATAGCACATACCCTCCCCAATGTCCATAACCCAACCACCCTACCGCCCCCAACCCCCCAGCCACCCTCAGTTTGTTTCGTGAGTTTAGGAGTCTCTTATGGTTTGTCTCCTTCTGGATCCCATCTTGTTTAACCTTATCTGAATTGTAACCTGTTAAGTGATTTAACTTTACATACATGCAGCCCTTCTCTGGATATGTATCTATTTTCCTCTCTTGCCCACAGTAATTCTGCCAGAACCATTATTTGAGGGCTTATTAAATGTTTCATCTGTCATCACAGTGAACAAAGAAAGACAATTGGCATATGACCATAGCACCCACTAGTCTTATGTTATAGACTAAATCTATAATACAGGAGCATAACATAACTGTGGAAGAGCCTATTAATACCTAGTAATGGGCCAGCTCAGGGTTGGTGACTGTACTCCAGGATACAGCACGTGCAGTAGACCTACGTTCATGGTACTCTGTCTCTACCAGCCGGAATACACGATTCTAAGAACCAAAGGGTGAAGGTGGTATTATTATCTCTAACCATCATCATTCCAAATGATCCACTTGAAAATGTTGTTTTCCATCTCCAAAATATTAGGTCTGCTCAGTTATATGCTAGGATTTCAGTGGGTGGGAATTTCTATGAAGGACACTGTAAGGATTCCTCTGAACTTGAAATTGTGAGTACAGCCTGGTCATTTTGGGTTCTCAAAATCCATAAACCAGCAGGCAAAGAAAGTTATTCCTGTTGGGGGTAACTGACTCTGAAGACTATGATGATGCAGCTGCTGCCACAAGTTGGAATGGGAGCAGGAACGAGTAGATCTGAAGTCCAGGAGGTTTACTGCGGTGTCTATTTATTTTTTGTGCTCAAGGATGAATAGGCAGTTGTTGCAAAGAAGTCCTGACAAAAGCAAAGCAATAAAGAAATTAGGTTACTTGGAATATAGGTGTGGATCATTCCACCAGACAAACGACCCAGACCAACTAAAGCGCTGACCAAGGGTTAGAATATAGCAAATACTTCTTAGGCATTGTAAGAAATCTGAGCTACACCTCTTATTCTAGCCATAGTTGCCTTGACTAGTTTGGTACAGGTTCTGTCCAGCTTCAGACTCATCAGGCTCCTCCTACCTACCCCTTGCCTCGCCCCACAGGCAGAAGGCAAACCACCTTTTGATTTGGTGCCCCTTTTGATTTGTGTGCATCAGGAAGCAGAAACAGTTAACCTACAAAGTGAATGTTTTACCACTGGGAAATAGAAGCTAATGGACAAATGCATTCTCCTTTGTCCTCCCGATAGACAGGTCTAAGAGGCATATTTTATACTGCTTCTCAGATGCTCTTGAATCAAGCCGCAAGCCAATTACACGTTCCTGTATGGATTCTGACTCCTTTCTGCTTTGTTCCCCTGGCCTTCATGTCTGTTGCTGGAATCACACCCCTCAGTAAGGTGCACCCACAAAAACCTTTGTCTCAGGCGTTGCTTGCAGGGGAACCAAACTAAGATACTCCATCAGAAAGCTATTATTAGATATTTAGTCCAGATGATAGATACTGCTGTGACATACCTAGAGGCTCACCGACAGTGATCCTAATCCTGTCATCTGACTCAAAATCGTGTGGTCTCTACACTATATTGCTCCTCAATGGGGTTGGTAAATTCAATGACTATCGAAGCTAGGCAGTAGCCAGGACGTTGCCAGTTCTAGTGACTGTGACTTTAATGTCAAATCTTGTGGGAGGTTTTTCGTAGTAAAATCAGAGGCAGAATGTGTAAGAACATAGCAGATTCTGTACTTTCAATAATAACACGTAAGGGGAATGCTGTCTATCTTAGGTAACCCTCTGTTTCCCAAGAACTGTGAAGGGGCCTCACGTCACTGGGTCTACTGGGGAAAAAAACAATGCGTTCCTGCCCCCACTTTTAAAAATGAGACCCTGAGGCCCAAAGAGATTAAGTTATCTGTCCAATTTCATAAGCTCATTACTGACAGTATTTAAATTGTGACTAGATAATCTAAAAAAAGGAGTAATTATGCTTTTGGTAAGTTTAAATACAGGTCTATGGAGGAATCTGGGAATTTTCGATAAGGCCTCCTGGGAGCGCTTCTAACACTGTATTTCTGTGATTCTAAGTAATCATCACATCCAATGAATTAATTATGCCACATGATATTTTCCCAGTGTAATACAGATGGCTTCATCTTATAATTTTAGGCTGCAGTTAGAGATGATTCACTGGCATTTTAGAGGTACTGTTGCAACTGTTCCCCAGAAGAAACTCAAAGAGGATGCTTCAAATTGCTGCCTATTGCAAATAGATCATTTACCTAGTGGCAAGTCCCTATGCGTCGGAAAGGGAGACCTGGCAGGTGAGGCCAACCATGCACACTGAGTATAGACGGCTAAACTGGCCTTCAGAGACTGAGCAGCGATGGGTATGCCTGAGCATCAGGGGCTGGAAGCCAGATTGGCTCAGAAGCAAATGATGAAGCCGTTAAAAGGTCCTAGAAGCTCTGAGTCAGGACAGCTAGAGAGCACTGGCAGAATGAAACCCTCTTAAAATTTTGTGGCTTAGGGGCACCTGAGTGGCTCAGTGGGTTAAGCCTCTGCCTTCGGCTCAGGTCATGATCTCAGGGTCCTGGGATCAAGCCCCGCATCGGGCTCTCTGCTCAGCGGGGAGCCTACTTCCCTCTCTCTCTGCCTGCCTCTCTGCCTACTTGTGATCTCTCTCCCTCTATCAAATAAATAAATAAAATCTTTAAAAAAAAATTTGTTGCTTAAATCTCTCCCATAGCCTCCCTGTCAGTTATCTAGGCCATCTCTGAACCCACCCAGTAGCTGAATTAAATACTGAACCCACCACTGTCCAGATTAAAGTAAACCTCCTTCTGCCTACTGGACATTACTTCTGGCTATAGAATTCACTTTGACATTCAATCTCTTTGACAAGTGTTTACTGAACAGTATACAGTGGAGACAGAAAGATGACCACATGGCTGTGTGTATACCTGCCTCATTCTGAAAGGTACCGAACAATATCAGTCTCCCCCTCGTAGAACTCTCAGTATAGAGCAGATGCCAAAATTTCAACCAATGATTACCATAAATATGGTGGTGGTGCTCAGAGGGAGGGCTTGTCAGCCTAGGTGGTCAAGGAAGGTTTCCTGGAGATGGGATGCTTGAACTGAGCACTGGGCTGCGTACTGGACAATTGGTGGGATTACTTAGATGACAAAGGAGGAAACAGCCTTCCAGATAAAGCAACATGTCCAAAGGGGGAGGGTACACGAAATGGCAACCAAATCAAGGACACTGGTAGAAAGCGCATGTGAGACAGGTGTGGTGGATCAGGTCGGGCAGGCAGGGGAGGCCAAGTTACAGAGTGGCCTTTAGAAGCTTCCACTTGATCCAACAACCTGTGGAGGCTGATGATGAGGTTTGAGTAGGGGAGTGATATGCTTAGATCAGCTACAGCATTTTGTAAATTGGATTATAACTTCTGCATGTCTTCCCATACAGGTCCTGCTAGTAAGTAGAATAAGTGGAAACTTTCCCTGCTATAGGAAATTTCCTATTTCATGCAGGAAGGAGATGTAAATTAATAAGTGATTATAGTGGCAGTGCTTTTAACAGATGATTAGGTTCTCTCCAGCTGTTCCTTCATTTATTTCCTACCCAGGGTCTCTGGCTGTCTCCTCTACACGATTTGAACATTTCTCAGTCCGATCATCTCTTGCCTGTCCTTTGTGCATTTAGTGAGGTTTTTCTTTATCTCTCATCCAAACTCCCTAATAGAGGTTTTGGTACCATCCTAATTTTATGGCTCTCTTTGCAATCTTATTCTTTTAGAAACTTAAATTGGTTGGTCTAGATCACTGTTTCATAAATGGATTCATACACCGCCTAATGCTACTCCATAATATAAAACTGGTCCTTAGGAAATGGGGAAAAAAATAATACATTGAGGGATTTGTGGTCTCACTGTGTTGTGTTTGCCTTTGGGTCTCAGATAAAAATAATGGATTAATATCTTAGTGATTATAATTTTCTTATTTGTGACCTATTCTTATCATACATCCATGCATAATCCTTGTTTAAATAAATAAGTTTCAATAAGTTGAAATAGTTGAATAAGTAGAGATAGATCTCCGGCCCAACACGGAGACTAGAACATGGACCATAACTTAGATCTGCATGTGTAATTCCTATTCAGTTCATTCTCATGCCTCCCTTCCCTTGTGATATTTTACTCTTCAAACACTTATCTACACAGATATATGCCTAAACAGTTGTATGGAATCCTAAAAAGTATATCATAAAATTTTACTTTATAAACAGTGCATCTTGTTATATGTAAACTTCTCAGAATTTTTACTATTCAATCTTTTATTAAAATTCATACTTTTTTTCATGCAGCTGTTCACTTAGCCTGACTACCGCATAGTACTTAACTATGTAAACATACCACATATTTATCCATCCTCCTGTAGATGGCCATCTGGATTACTTCCCAGATACTTCTCGTATGGTCAAGGCTGGTTGAACACTTCTGGAAATATCTCCTGGGGTATATTAATAAGAGTCACCTCAGAGGAGTGCCTGGGTGGCTCAGTTGGTTAAAGCCTCTGCCTTTGGCTCAGGTCATGATCTCAGGGTCCTGGGATCGAGCCCCCATCAGGCTCTCTGCTTGGCAGGGAGCCTGCTTCCTTCTCTATCTCTGCCTGCCTCTCTGCCTACTTGTGATCTCTCTCTCCCTGTTAAATAAATAAATAAATTCTTAAAAAAAAAAGTCACCTCAGATAAAAACCTGAAGGTAGAATTGCTGCATATTAGAGTATGCACGTTTTCCACCCAGATAAATGCGCTCAGTGGAAGAACTCTTTATCCTTCCTTAGATGTGTTCTATTATAGTAGCAAATGCCCTTTTTAATTAAATGACCCTAATTATAGATAGCAGTTGCTGATTTCTGAAAGGTACCCACAGTTAGTAAATTGAACAACCTCAAATTTTGTTAGGAGGTTTTATTGCCCTGTGAAATTCTAGAGTCCAGAGAATGCAAGGCTAGATCATACACAAGAGAAAGGCTAGATTTTATCCACCTCTGTGAAGGAACCATCATCATAGGGCTTCTCTCACTGTACCATCCTGAGTGTTAATGAGGTGAGTGAATGATAAGCGCTGGTATACAGTAATTGTTCAGGAAGCTACCATGGCTCCCTTGGTTTAGATGGTAACTTGGAAACAAGCAGGTAACGGTACTTGCTGCAGCATTTAGAAGACTTTGTAAAGGTTAGAACACTGTGAAGTGTTCACTCCTTGCCTTCATCTGTGAAACAAATAACATAGCACTCTGAACGTGGAGTCAACCCATGACTGTAGTGATGCCCTTCATTCGGATGTAATTCTTGTCTATTTATTTTGACAACATGGAGGATGCAGGGCCATGGCACAGGGGGCATCCTTGGTCTGCTTCTACTTCCTTTCCTGAGGCTACAAACTTGTCAAATGGGGAGCAGCCAGATCTGAAAGAGGCACTAGAAAAGAGAGGAATGAAGAAGCTGCCAGTTTTTTACAAGGGAAATTAACTTTGTTCCAGTCTCAAAGCCAAGAGGCCTCTCCCCCAGGGAGCTCTCTGGTGGTCTTCCCTGGCTGGGCACTGGGGTCTAGTGGGCACCCAGATGAATTTAGCTTCATACAGGAAAAAACTATGGAAACAAAGATCTCAGGGCATCCAGACTTCATTCCCATTCACTTACCAAACCCATCAACTGCATATCCAGGTATTATTTAAATAATTCAACAAAATACCATTGCATAACCTTGACTTAGAGACAAAAGGAACATTTTTGTCTCTTGCTCATAGTTGCTTCTTTGCAAGTGGAACTGAAGACAGAGGTCTGTGTTGGTGTTGGGTGTTTGTGCCAGGAGGGAGAGGCGCACCAACGTAACAGGCAGAAGTGTCTCCAAAGCACACTTAAATACTTTAAAAATCAGTATGTACTTTTAACTTATTATGTGCCAAGCACTGTGTAGGATACTGAGGATACAAACCTGAATGAGAGACTTCTTTCCTCTCCTGACTTCATGGTGGACCCGGGATGTGGGCAACCGAAACCATTACAACACGACCCGTAACTATAAAATCACCATGGGCAGGTGCTATGGGAGCATAGGAGCAGCCGCTCCCTCACTAAGGATGGAAAGGGAGCCATCACACGGATAAGGTGCTGTGCAGGCAGAGCCCTGAAGCACAGGTGGGCTATTTCCAGGTAGAGAAAGATTTCCTGAGAGCAAAACTCATTTGAGCAAAAGCATGGGGCTGAGAAAATTTGGGGTCTCTTCCAAGATCAAGGCCTTTTTCACGGGCCTGAGAACTCAGTGCCGTTCTCCTGCTCATTTCCCTCCAGCCTTGCCCCACAACAGTGCAGATTACAAGCATCAGATGACACACATGAAGCACACCATGCCGGGCACGGGGACGCTGGTCTGGAAATGGTGACTCTCACTATGGCAAGGCTTTTGGTGCGTGTCTCCTAGGTCTGCCCAACTTCAGGACCGTCATACTGACAACCACCCCTCATGGAGCATACAGTAAGTAGCACTGAGGCGAAAGTGTAGTGAATTACAGTTGATATTCATGATGTGGATAGGGTACCTGAGCCTCAGGTAAGTGAAGCAACTTGTCCAACAGCACGCGGCGGTAGAATTAGAAACCAGTCCAGCTCTGCCGGACTCAAAAGCCTATGCTTTTGCCGTTGCTCCATCTAACTTCTCAGACTGAGTCCATGATAGATCTTCTGGGGTTGACCAAGGTAAAACAAAAACAAAAACAAAACAAAAAAACAAAACCCCCGGGCATCCTCCAAAAATGCTCTGAGCCTGAATATTTTAAATAGCCTGTTGAAGGCATCCATAGTTTCTGCCTGTCTTCCAAGCTAGCATTTGGAAATTGCATCTCTTGCTGGAGCACATCAGACATGGGTAGTGCTCCCTCCTGCTAGCCAGATCAGAGCACTTGGAGACTGGCTTCCCTGAGGATAAGCATCTCCGACCAAGGCTTTGAGACTCTAAATGATGTTCTCATCAAAGCCTTTATTTTCCCCTCTTTTCCATTATGCATTTAATTTTTACAGGGTGGTCACCCCCTTTCCTAAGACTCCATCTCCTACTGCTGACTAAATCCCAAATACTGAGCTTCGGATTCAGGATGAGAAAACCTTGCCTCTCAAGCAATCTCTTAAAAGCTGGGCTGTCACGTATTTCAGTTTAATTGGGAAGAGAAGATTATATGCAGGGTTGAGGATTTAGGGATCTTTCTAAGCCTGCAATAGAGTATGACTCAAATCTAAGAAGTCAGTGTAAGCTACTATCTACCTAAATCAGAAAGCCCCTAAGCCCCAAACTCAAATCATAATTAACATTAGAATTAATTTCTTCTTTTCTGCTCTCTGCTATCTGAGCATAAGGTTGACCCCATGAACCCATTTTAGCATAGACGAATGAACTGGAATTGTTCAGCAGCTCATTGGGAGGCTGAGCTCCCCATTTTGTTCATCTCTGATCACCTCACCTCCACAGGGTTTAGACTCAGAAATATTCAAGAAATATTTGCTAAGTTAACAGAACCAAGGTAAGAAGCAATTATCTTTCCAGCAGAAGAAAAGACACATGTCAAAATAGAAGTTTTAAATAAAATTGTTCATTAGGCTTGTGACATAGAAAGTTACCACAAATACAACACTTGCTGATGTTACTGCTTCAATATTTACTAAAACTCCCGAAAACATTGATTAAGCACTGATATGAGTCAGGCATGTTGCAAATGGGAGTAAAACAGTCCTTCCCCTTAAGGGCCTTATAGTCCTTTAGTGGAGAAAGCCACCTAACTCAAAGGTCTTGTAAAGCAAGGTAGACACTACAATCGCTGTTCTGTGAGGATGCTGGGGGCGTGGCTCACAGTTGGGGAGCCAGGGGGCACTCACTTCAAAGAGACAAGAGAAAGGAGGGAGGGGGAGGACATTTAGGGAGGTAAAGGTAAACAGAGGTAAAGAAGTGCGATATATTCCAATATATTGGATATATATTCCATATACATATATATATTCCATATATTCCAAGAATGTCAAACATCGAGTGTGTTCTGGGCATAGAGATCATGGAGGAAGAAGAGGGGATTGGGACCAGGATCTAAAGGGTTTTTTTGTTTTTTTTTTTAATTGCAATAAAGTTGGAATACAATGTCACATTATTTTAGGGGGGGAACATAGTGATTCAACAATTATATACATTGCTCACCACTCACCACAATAAGTGTAGACACCATCTGTCACCGTACAATGGTTATCACAGTATTATTGCTGGTAATCCCTATACAGTGTAATTCTCATCTTTGTAACTTGCTTATTTTATAACTGGAACTTTGTACCTCTTAACTCCCTTTGCCTATTTCAACAATTTCGCTACTCCTCTTGCCTCTGTCAACTGCCAGATTATTTTCTGTATCTGAGTCCATTTTGATTGTTCATTTATTTTTGATAAATCCCACATCTAAATGAGTTCCTATTATATTTGTCTTTGACTCACTTCACTTAGCATAATAATCTCTAGGTCCACCCATATCTTTAATGGCTGAGTAATATTCCATTGTATAATCATATACTGCAACTTCTTTATCCATTCATCTATCTATGGACACATAGGCTATGTCCATATCTTGACTACTATACATGATACTGTAATAAACATGGAATAGCATATATCTTTTCAAACTAGTGTTTTAGTTTTCTTTGCTTAAATAGCCAGTAGAGAAATTACTGGATCATTTGGTATTTTCATTTTTAACTTTTTGGAGAACCCCATATCACTTCCCACAGTGGTCGTACCAATTTATATTCCCACCAACAGTGCACAAGAGTTCCCTTTTCCCCACATCCTTTCCAACATTTGTTATTTCTTGTCTTTTTGATTCTAGGCATTCTGACTGGAGTGAGGTGTTCTCATTGTGGTTTGGATTTGCGTTTCCCTGATGATGAGTGATGTTAAGCATCTTTGATATATCTGTTGCCCACTTCAATGTCTTCTTTGAAAAAGTATTTATTCAGGTCCTCTGCCCATCTTTGAATTGGATTAATTTGGGGGGTGTGTGTGTGTGTGTGTGTGTGTGTGTGTGTGTGTGTTAGGTTGTATAAATCTTTAAACATTTTGGAATTAACCCCTTATCAGATGTATCATTTGCAAATATCTTCTCTCATTTGGTAGGTTGACTTTTTGTTTTGTTGATGGTTTCCTCTGCTGTGCAAAAACTTTTTAGTTTGATGTTGTCCCAAGAGTTTATTTTTGTTTTGTTTCCTTTGCCTCAGGAGACATATAAATAAGTTGTTAAGCCTGATACTCAAGAGATTACTGCCTATGCTTTCTTCTTGGGGTTTGTGGTTTCAGGTCCCTAACTTAAGCATTAAGCCCATTTTGAGTTATTTTTGTGTACGGTGTAAGAAATTGGTCCAATTTCATTCTCCTGCATGTAGCTGTCCAATTTTCCCAGCACTGTTTATTGAAATCCTGTCTTTTTTCCATTGTATGTTCTTTTGTTGTCATACATTAATTAACCATATAAGTGTGGGTTTATTTCTGGACTCTTTATTCTCTTCTATTGATCCATAAGTCTTTTCTGGTGACATTGCCATGTTGTTTTGATTAGTATAGCTTTGTAGTATATCTTGATCTAGAATTGTGATATTTTCAGCTTTGTTCTTTCCTGAGATTGCTTTGGCTAAAATCTTCTGTGGTTCTGTACAAAATTAAGGATTACTTGTTCTAAGTTCTGTGAAAAAAATGCTGTTGGTAACCTAGCCACCCTATCCCTACCCCCGCTACCCACCAGCCACTCTCAGTTTGTTTCCTGAGTTTAGGAGTCTCTTATGGTTTGTCTCTTTCCTGATCACATCTTGTTTCATTTCTCTCCCTTACCCCCCCCTTGCCCCCCCCACTCTGCCTCTCAAAATCTTCATATCAGAGAGATCATATGATAATTGTCTTTTTCACAGACATGTACCCTGGGGAAAATAATATATTATATGTTAATTAAAAAATAAATAAAGGACCTTATAAGAGAAAAAAAATGCTGTTGGTATTTTGATAGGCATTGCTTTGAATCTGTAGGTTTCTTTGGTTGGTATGGGCATTTTAACAATACTGATTGCTTCAGTCCATAATCATGGAATATCTTTCCATTTGTTTGTGCCATCTTAAATTTCTTTCATCTATTTCTTGAAGTTTTCAGAGCATAGGTCTTCCACCTCCTTGGTTAAGTTTATTCTTAGATTTTTTTTATTTTTGGTGTAACTGTAAGAGGGATTGTTCTCTTAATTTCTCTTTCTATTAGTTGTTAGTAAATAGAAATAATGGATCTCTGTATATTAATTTTGTATCCTCCAACTTTACTTAATTCATTTATTCTAACAGTTTTATGGTGGAGACTTAAGTGGTTTTTTATTTGATTTGATTTTTATGTGTCTGAAAGAGAGAAGGACAGAGCACAAACAGGGAGAGTGGCAGGCAGAGGGAGAAGCAGGCTCCCTGCTGAACAAGGGGCCCAATGTAGGACTCAATCCCAGGACCCCAGGATCATGACCTGAGCCGAAGGCAGATGCTCAACTGACTGAGCCACCCAGTCATCTCAATTTAGCATTTTTAAAATATAAAGTATTATTTCATATGCAAATAGTGATAGTTTGACTTGTGCCATACTACCTTGGGTGTTTTTTATTTATTTTTCTTGGCTGATAGTTGCAGCTAGGATTCTCAGTACTATTTTGAATAAAAGTGAGAGGACATCCAAATCTTGTACCTAGTTTTGAAGGGAAAGCTTTCAGTTTTTCACCATTAAGTATGATGTTAGCTGTGGGGTTTTCCATACATGGAATTTATTATGTTGAAGTATGTTCTCTCTAAACTCACTCTGTGGAGAGGTTTTATCATGAATGGATGTTAAATCTTGTCAAATTTTTTTCTATGGTTTTTATCCTTCCCCTTGTTAATGTGATATATCACATTGATTTGTGGATATTGAATCCTGCCTTCCTACAATGAATCCCACTCAATCATGGTGAAAGATTGTTTTAATAAATTGTTGAACTTGGTTTCCTAATATTTTTAGGATTTTTGCATCTATGTTCATCAGGGTTATTGCCTGTATTTTTTTTTTAAGGCATCTTTGATTTTGGTTTCAGGGTAGTGATTGTATGTAGAAGAGTTGGTATTTTTTCTTCTATTTTTTTTTATAGAAATTTTTCTTCTATATTTTGGAGTAGTTTGAGAAGAATAGGTATTAACTCTTTTTTAAATGTTTGGTAGAATTCACATGTGAGACCATTTGGTCTTGCACTTTTGTTTATTGGGAATTTTGTGATTACTGATTCAATTGCCTTACTAGTAAAGGGTCTGTTTAAGTTCTCTGGTTTTGCTTGATGCAGTTTTGGAAGATTACATGTTTCTAGGAATTTATGTATTTCTTCTAGGTTGTTCAATTTGTTGGCATATAATTTTTCATAGAAATCTTTTCTAACTTTTCATATTCCTGTGGTGTCAGTTGTTATTTCTCTTTTATTTCTTTTTTTTTTAATGTTTTTTATTTATTTATTTGACAGAGAGAGAGAGAAAGAGAGAGATCACAAGTAGGCAGAGAGGCAGGCAGAGAGAGGGGGGAAGCAGGCTCCCTGCTGAGCAGACAGCCTGATGTGGTGCTCGATCCCAGGACCCTGAGATCATGACCTGAGCCGAAGGCAGAGGCCTTAACCCACTGAGCCACCCAGGCACCCCTCTCTTTTATTTCTGACTTTGAATCCTCTCTATTTTTTTTTCTTAATGAGTCTGGCTAAAGGTTTATCAATTTTTTTTGATCATTTCAAAGAACCAGCTCTTAGTCTCATTGATCTTTTTATTGTTTCTTTAATATTTATTTCATTTATTTCCACTCTATTCTTAACTACTTCCTCACTTCCCCTAAGTTGGGTTTTTTCTTCTTTCTTTTGCTAGTTCCTTCTTATGTAAGGATTAGTTGTTTATTTGGGAATTTTCTTATTTCTTGAAGTAGGCCTGTATTGCTATAAACTTCCCTCTTAGAACTGAATTTGCTGTATCCCAAGATTTGGAACCATCGTGTTTTCCATTTTCTTTTATTTTTTTAATTAATTAATTAATTAATTAGAGCACATGCGGGGGAAGGGAGCAGCAGGCAGGAGAGGGAGAAGTAGGCTCCCCACTGAAAAAGGAGCCTGATGTGGGGCTCCATCCCAGGACTCTAGGTTGAAGGCAGATACTTAACCAACTGAGCCACCCAGGTGCCCTTGTGTTTTCCGTTATCATTTGTCTCCATGTATTTATTTATTTTCTCTGATTATGTTTCACTGACCCATTGTTTTTTTAATAGCATATTGTTCAGCTTTCATGTGTTTAGTTTTTTCTTTTTTCCAGTTTTTTCTTTTGATTTCTAATTTCACACCATTGTGGTCAGAAAAGATGCTTGATATGATTTCATTCATTCATTCATTCATTCATTCATTCATTCATGTTAATCACTATACATCACATCATTAGTTCTTGAAGCATTGTTCCATAATTCATTTTTGCGTATATCACCCAGTGTTCCATGCAATCTATGCACTCACCAGGCTCACCCCAACCCTCCACCACTCCTCCCTTCTAAAACCCTCAGTTTGTTTCCCCAAGTCCAGAGTATCTCATGGTTAGTCTCCCACTCTGATTTCCCCCTGTCATTTTCCCCTTCCTTCTCCTAATGTCTTCCATAATATTCCTTATGTTCCACAAATAAGTGAAACCATATGCTAATTGACTTTCTCTGCTTGACTTATTTCACTTAGCATAATCTCATCCAGTCCCATCCATGTTGATGCAAAAGTTGGGTATTCATCCTTTCTGATGGCTGCGTAATATTCCACTTTGTAGATGGACCACATCTTCTTTATCCATTCATCTGTTGAAGGGCATCTCAGCTCTTTCCAGTTTGGCTATTGTGGACATTCATGCTATGAATATTGGGGTGCATATGGCCCTTCTTTTCACTACATTTGTATCTTTGGGGTAAATATCCAGTAGTGTAATTGCCAGGTCATAGGGTAGCTCTATTTTTTATTTTTTTTAAGAACCCCCATGCTGTTTTCCAAAGTGGCTGCACCAACTTGCATTCCCACCAACAGTGTAAGAGGGCTCCCCTTTCTCCACCAACTTCCAACACTTGTTGTTTCTTGCCTTGTCAGTTTTTGCTGTTCTAACTGGTGTAAGGTGGTACCTCAGTGTGGTTTTAATTTGAATTTCTCTGATGGCTAATGATGATGAACACTTGTTCAAGTGTCTGTTAGCTACTTGTATATCTTCTTTGAAGAAGTGTCTGTTCATGTGTTCTGCCCATTTTTTGACTTGATTATTTGTTTTTTGGGTATTGAGTTCAAGAAGTTGTTTATAGATCTTGGATGTCAGCCCTTTGTACTGTCATTTGTGATTATCTTCTCCCATTCCATGGGAGAAGTTTGTTTTCTTTCAAAAAACTCTTAGTTTTGTTCACTATTTCCTTTGCTATGCAGAAGATTTTAATCTTGAGGAAGTCCCAAAAGTTCATTTTTGCTTTTGTTTCCCTTGCCTTTGGAGATGGTCTTGAAAGAAGTTGCTGTGGCCGATGTCGAAGAGGTTACTTCCTGTGTCCTCTTCTAAGATTTTAATGGATTCCTGTCTCACATTGAGGTCTTTCATCCATTTTGAGTTTATCTTTGTATATGATGTAAGAGAATGGTTGAGTTTCATTTTTCTGTATATAGCTGTCCATTTTTCCCAGAACCATTTATTGAAGACACTCTTTTTTTCCATTGGCTATTTTTTTCCTGCTTTGTCGAAGATTAGTTGACCATAGACTTGAGAATCCATATCTGAGCTCTGTATTCTGCTCCACTGATCTATGTATCTGTTTTTGTGCCAGTACAATGCCATCATGGTGATCACAGATTTATAGTATAGCATGAAATCAGGCAACATAATGCTCCCAGCTTTGTTTTTCTTTTTCAACATCTCCTTAGCAATTTGGGGTCTTTTCTGGTTCCATGCAAATTTTAGGATTGTTTGTTCCAACACTTTGAAAAATGCCTTCGGTATTTTGATTAGGATATCATTGAAAATATAGATTGCTCTTGGCAGCATAGCCATTTTAATAATGTTTATTCCTCTGATCCATGATAATGGAATGTTTTTCTATCTTTTTGTGTCTTCTTCAGTTTCTTTCATGAGTGTTTTGTAGTTCCTAGAGTATAGATCCTTTACCTCTTTGGTTAGGTTTATTCCAAGGTATCTTACAGTTTTTGGTGCTATTGTAAATGGAATCAATTCTCTAATTTCTCTTTCTACAGTTACATTGTTAGTGTATAGGAAAGCAACTGATTTTTGTGCATTGATTTTGTATCCTGACACATTACTGAATTGCTATTTGAGTTCAAGTAATTGAACTCCACACAAAGTATCATGTCATCTGTGAAGAGAGATTGACTTCTTCTTTGCCAATTTGAATACATTTTATTTCTTTTTCATGTCTGATTGCTATTGCTAGGACTTCGAGTACCATGTTGAATAATAATGGTGAGAGTGGGCATCCTTGTCCTGTTCCTGATCTCAATGGAAAGGCTCTCAGCTTTTCCCCATTGAGAATGATATTTGCTATGGGTTTTTCAGATGGATTTTATGAAATTAAGGAATGCTCTCTCTATCCCTATACTCTGAAGAGTTTTAATTAGAAAAGGATGCTGTATTTTGTCAAAAAAATTTTTTATATCAATTGAGAGGAACTGTGTGGTTCTTGTCTCTTCTGTTATTTATGTGTTTTAGCATGTGGGTAGATTTCCGAATGTTGAACCACCCTTGCATCTCAGGAATAAATCCCATCTGGTCATGGTGGATACTCTTTTCATTGTACTGTACAATCCAGAGACCGTAGCAAGAGGCAGAACTCTACTTCTTCAAGCAAAGGAGGATTTCTCTGGCTACGACTTTGAAAACAGATTGCATGTCCGCATCCATGCTGCTCTGGCCTCTCTGAGGGAATTGGTGCCTCAGTGACGACACGGGGTTCCTGCTCTGTGCCTCCCCACCAGGTTCTGCACTTTAAAATAAAAGCAGAGGACACAGCTCTTCTGAAGACCGGCTTTTTTTCTGAAAACCACCTGTGCCAGGGACACATTTTCCCAGTTAGGCTGACATATTCAAGATCTTCTCTTTTAAACATATAGCTAAGAAGTAATGATAATGATGATCCTAGTAATTATAACTAACCACCTGGGGAGAGGGTTAAGTGACCTTGTTCAAACATTTTAGCTTTGTGATTTATTATTTTTAAAATAAAATCAAACTAAATATTCAACCTGCGATCTTCTAGGAACGCCTACTGTAAGCACACATAGACTGGCTAATGCTAGGAGGCACCTGTAAAATTATCAACAGTATTATGACATAGCGTTTATATTGTGTTTTAAAAAAATAAAAAATAAAAGTGCTTTCTAGTGTTTTACTTTATCCTCTAACTTGTGAGTAGCATAGCACAGTACAGATATGCTTATCCCCATTGTCTAGACAATGAAACTCAGGCACAAAAAGGCGAATTAATTTATCCCATTTGATTAGTCCTGTTAGCCGCAGAGCGATGCTCAAACGCGGATCTCCTGATCACAGATAGAGTATTTTTATTTAAAAAATGTTAATAACCCAGAATTTTGTTTTCCTTATTAAAACACAAATGCTTTTCAGTTGGAAAAAAAAAAAAAAAACAGCCGCAAACCACTGGCCACTAAAGCCGCCTGGAAAAGCACCCCTTCCACCGGTGGGGTGAAAAAACCTCATCGCTACAGGCCCGGGACGGTAGCGCTTCAGGAGATCCGTTGTTACCAGAAATCCACCGAGCTTCTGATCCGGAAGCTGCCTTTCCAGAGGTTGGTGAGGGAGATCGCCCAGGATTTCAAAAACGCTCTGAGGTTTCAGAGCGCTGCCATTGGTGCGCTTCAGGAGGCCAGTGAAGCGTACCTGGTGGGTTTATTTGAAGATACTGTTGATATACTGTTGATAGCAGGGGTAGTATTGTTATTCTGAGAATGCTGGGCATTAACTGAGGATACAACAAACAAGTAATTATATTTTTTCTAATTATATCACCTGGGGTATCCAGAAAATGACTACTCTCAGCATGGAAGAAAGAACATACAGATGTACTTCTTGCCTTGGGAAAGGGGCATTTAGCAATGACCAACCCACGGAAAGGAACAGTCCTAGTGTCCTGATCGTAGTTACAAAAGTATGCTTTTTCTAAATGGAATGACAGTTTCTTGGAGAAACAAATAACTCTAAATCTAGAGCAGAAACTGTAGCAGATACAACAGACACACACAGGAATTTGTCTAGGGTTACATCAGATAGGTCTACATCTATGAGCTAAATTCTGTTTTTGCAAGAAAATTAAAATACAACAACACTAATTGGTCACTAGTGAAAGATGCTAAGGAACCAAAACAATGAACACTGGAAAATAAAAACAGTTTTGAGAAACTTTTTCTTAAAAGAAATATTCAAGTTAATAAATGAATAAAAGAAGAAATGAAAACATCATCTTGTAAACATTAATAAATAAATGGATCAAGCATTAATTAGCAGCAGCTGCTATTTTCACAAAAAGAGAAAGACAATCAGATATTTTGTGTCTCTTGATACATGATCACACATGAAGTAATCCTGATTAAAAAAAAAAAACACTGTGGGGCGCCTGGGTGGCTCAGTCGTTGAGCGTCTGCCTTCAGCCCAGGTCAGATCCCAGGGACCTGGGATC
>CM053613.1:54732967-54844399 GCA_028646535.1 Procyon lotor | reverse complement strand
AAGAATTAGAGTGATCTTATTTTAGGGTATAATTTTGTGTTGGCTGTAGTCAAAAAATAAACTATGGATAAGCTTGCACGTTTTAAGTTGTTTTTAATAGAAATGATATGTAACAGCCTTAACTCCCCCTGCCATTCCTCCCCAAACTGCTGTATCCTAACATCATGACTGTCCTGCGATCTGAGAATTATGTGATTGGAGAAGGGGTCTCTAACAGTTATACATTGTAGGATGATAGTAAAAGCCAGCAATTTTGACCTTAATTGCTCTAAATCATAGAGTGTTAAAAACATTAGAAATGTTATTTCCACTATTTTTATTCTATTCTCAAGACCTTGAAAAAAATTTAATCAATTTGTAGCAGGTTTGAATTTTGCAGACGTCCCCTTGGCCAGACTGCCTTTGGAGAGATGTTTAGCTGCAGAACACTTTCCGTTTTGTTGTTAGTTAAATTGATCTCCCCACCTTTGTAAAAAGTCACCAGTCCAGCAATTAGGAACTGCTGCACTCGTTTTTTAGCTGATGTCCCATATTGAGAAAATTCCATTTACTTGGTTTGAATTCTATTCTTGAGTGATGCTCATGTTAAGAGGCAGGTGTGCCTGGTAGCATTTAATTCCTTCAGTGGATAAAGTACTATAAATGAGATGTCCCATGTAGTCAGACCTCCAGTGAATACAGAGTCATTCACTATAATTTTTTCTTTCCCCACTTTTAGTGACCTTTGGCCTTTACCTGGACTCTTGGAGTAGCCTCCTAACTGATCTCCCTGATCCAACTCAAGTGCTCAGTCAATGGCTGTAGTGCTGCAGTAGTGATTCCTCAACAGACAACATCCTCTCACTTCTCTTTCATAAAGCCTTTAATGGACAGTCCTGTTTTTGAGAAATTAACATTGAAAGTTCATGGATCAGTCCCAGGAATTCTTTCAAATCTGTTAACTTGAGCTGTTCCTTCAACATACCAATCTCTAAATCTCTCCCCACTTTATGCCTTCAACTATGTTCTCTAAAGTAAGTTGCTTCCTTTAAAGGCCCTCCTACCCCTATTGACTTTATTCTTCAAGATAAATTGAGGTTTTGTAACACCATTCAATCTCCTCTTTGTCTTTGCAATCTTCTCAAGAATTTCTAGATAAGGGCCATTGCTCCTTCATTCATGTAGTCAATACTTACTGTTTTCCTTGTGCCAGGCACTGTCATCATTGCTTTGGGAAATTGTTTCACACATTTTTTTCTTTGTTATAGAGCTCCTTAAGGTGATAAATGTTTTTTACCTTTGTCACCTTTAATCCCTTTTGCAAAACACTCAATAAGTACATGTTGACCACATAAATGTAAATATATATAGATAGGTAAATAAATGAATTATTCTCAGCCATGTTTTATCTTTAATTCATTGGAAAAGAAATCTTTTGTGAATAATTAATACTCCCAAGATGACAAACTAATTTCTTAACAAATACTGGGGCTGTAGCCAAAGACCAAATTACCTTCAGCACATGAATTAGAGTAATAAGGTACTTCTTACAACTAGGCATCTGGGTCACTTAATGTTCAAGGTATCTTCAAAGAGAGATGGAGCCTCTACTAGCTAGTCTATGTTCTATAATTTTACAAATGAAGAAATCATTTTACTTCCTCAAAAACAATAAATCCACTATACCAATTTTAAAAATTAGCTTAAACTAAGATTTTGTTGAAAACAATTTTCTGGGGGCAAGAATGCAAATTTTGCCTAATGTTTGGAAGAATCTATATTGTAGAGTCATTAAAGGTGATGTAATTATAGGGGTACTTGCATGATGCAGTTGGTTAAGCATCCGACTCTTGGTTTCTGCAAAGGTCATGATCTCAGGGTCATGAGATCGAGCCCCACAATGGGCTCCATGTTCAGCATGGAGTTTGCTTGAGATTCTCTCTCCCTCTTTCTTTACCCCTCCCACCCATGCTTGCTCTCTCTCTCTCTAAAATAAATAAATAATTTAGAAAATGATGTAATTGTATTGCCTAAGCCCTATATAAAAGCCCACCCTTTTTAAAAAAATATTTTTGTCGTAAGTGTACTCTTTAATCTCCATCACCTATTTCACCCATTCCCTCACCCACTACTGCTCTGGTAACCATCAATTTGTTCTCTATAGTTAAGAGTCTGTTTCTTGGTTTGTACCTCTCTCTCTCTCTCCCTCTCTCTCTCTCTCTTCCTCCCTCCCCTCCACCCCTTTTCCCCTTAAAAGTCCATCTTTATAATGGATAGCTGGTGCCTGGTTCCAGGTTGCCCATCAACTCCAATTTTTAAAGATTATATTTATTTGAGAGAGAGAGAGAAAGTGAGAGCATGAGAGGAGCAAAGGTCAGAGAGAGAAGCAGACTCCCCATGGAGCTGGGAGCCCAATGCGGGACTCGATCCAGGGACTCCAGGATTATGACCTGGGCTGAAGGCAGTTGCTTAACCAAATGATCCACCCAGGTGCCCCAACTCACTCTAATATTAATTTAATTTTTAACTTGACCTATTTCTTAGCTTCCATGTCTATATCATGGGCTTCTGCAAGCCTGCAACATATCTCGGAGCCCCCAGGATCCTCTGCTCTTTATAGATCTATGTAAATCTACTGAGTCCCTGACCCTCACCAGGAGCATGTTCTAAAACAAGAAATCAGAATAAAAAGTATAGCATAGAAGGAAGCAAGTGTCCCCATAGGGATTAGTTGATAATTTTTGTTTTGTTTGTCTTTAAAAAAAAAAAAAAGAAAAAACAAAGCACAGTGTATGGCAATGTTTGTTGAAGTTCTTTGGTTGTGGGCAGTAGATATCCTGTTATCAACTCTTGTTAATTTGTGCCAAAAAGCAATTTATGGAAAATCTGTGGAATAGCTCACAGAATTAAATAAAACTCTGAACAGGGTTCTGAAAGGACCAGGACTATGCCAACTCTGAAAATAACATAAACTAATGAAGACTCTCCTTAGGGCTTCACCACAGGGATGAATAAATCCCATTAATGACCATGACATTCTATGCTGCTCAAAATTTAAAATCTAGGGATGGAGAATTTGATTAGCTTTTCCTGGGTCACCCCTATGTCAGGACAGCTGGGTGGTGAGGCATTTTGAAAGATTCACTATGAACGTATCTAGTAGAAAAGATGCAGTTCCCCAATTGAGAAATCAGATGCTTTTAGTAGAAGAAATGAAAACAGATGTTCAACAAACAAAATGCTCACCTCACACAAGGTTTCGGATCTAGTAAAGGATTGTCATAATGGAAAGAGAAATTATTTCAGCATTAAATGACCTGGAGTTCGAATCTGAAGTTCCCTACTTAGTAGCTATTATATGGAGATTATTTTGCATTCCCCAGAGGTTTGTTCTCAGGATAAATGAATCTATACAAATTAGTGACTAACTCAGAACGAGTACTTAACAAATTGTATCCATTATTCTTGCTATTATCAAAGAATGCATGTGTTTAGGGTATTTAGGAACAAAAATGCAAACATTACTGAGGAACTCTGAATGCCCCTAAGAAGACACAGCTGAGAGACATTCAGGAAACAGCCTTAGGATGTGTGCATCCAGATATCTGATTGCAAAAGTCACTATCCTAAATTAATCTTAGAATTGCCTAAAGCTGTGTCCTCATTGCAGAGCTGGCCTCCTCCTTTCATTATCTTTGGTCCAAAGATACAGTGTTCAAATAATGAAATAGAGGGAGTAAATTGAAATGTTTGATTAAAATATGAGATGTTACTGTTTTTTCTCTATTCATTTGATACTTTCCAAATATAATCCTATTAAAACCAGGATTTTTGTATGTGCAGAACATACTAAAATGTGTGAGGGGGCAGAAAGAATTGTGCAGGTGTAGGCAATAAATGGATACATTGTCTATAGGGAATTTAAAAATAATAATAAAAACCCATCAAAGACTATCTGCTCTTTACTACTACTATGTGCCGGCAATTCTAAACAATGTTCATGTTAAAATAATCTCCTTTCAGTAAAATCTCCTTCTCTTTCTCTCCTCGATTTATCCTTTTAGGTGTGTCCTACCTTTCCTGTCGTATTGCTGATTTTTGGAGGACAGTCTCCATATCTTGTTCAATTTCGTAGCCTTATAGTAACTGGCATTGGTCTTATGCTCATCTGAGTGAAATGGGCCTGGGGCCTTCCCGTAGTGATTTACTTGGTCCAGGTTACTCTCTTTAATAAGGATTTTTGACTCGGTGAAAATAAATCTCAGTTTCCTTGTCTGAATAACAGGACAATAATGCACACCTGTGACCCTCAACACTGTGATGTAGATTAGCAACTAAATGTGTAAAAGACCTGGCACAATGGCTACCACTCAGTCTTTCAAGAATGAAGGCTACTGGGGCACCTGGGTGGCTCAGACGTTAAGCGTCTGACTTCGGCTCAGGTCATGATCCCAGAGTCCTGGGACCAAGCCCCGCATTGGGTTCCCTGCTCGGCAAGAAGCTTGCTTCTCCCGCTACCATTCCCTCTGCTTGTGTTCCCTCTCTCGCTGTGTTTCTCTCTGTCAAATAAATGATAAAAATCTTTAAAAAAAAAAAAAAGAAGGCTACTTATTGTGATGTCACTGGAATCATTATTAAGTCAGCAGATACATAATAAAAGTCTATCATATGTCAGGCTAAGCTCTGGGGAAACAGGTTAGCAAGACGTTTCTCTTGCCCTGGAGCACATCTTTAGCAAACATACACTTCAAGGTGGTCTAAAGTCTCTCTGCTCCTCTGGAAAGAGCTGGGAAGAGTATGAGGCAAAGGAAAGAAGACATTTGGGAGAGGTTTCTAAGAAAAAGTAACCAATGAGCCTAGAAACATCAGTTAATGGGAAAAAAATCAAGTTAATAATTCGATATTAGAGAAAAATATAAGTAAGAAAATGCTTCTGTAAAGATGTTAAGTTAAAAAAAGAAAAAGACAAACTATAAAATTCAATGTGGAAAAAACAGCATAATTAGTGGAAGAAATCTGTTAAATTGTTAAAAATGGTTGTCTCTGAGTGCTGGGATTATAGGTAGTTTTCATTTTCTTTCTTGTATGTATGCAGTTTTTCATTTCAAACATCAAAAGGTATGACTGTAAAATTAGAAGGAGAATCATGGTCCCTGAGTTGTTGAAAACTAAAGGCTACATTTGGTAGAAATAAAACTTTATTTACTAGACCTTAGAGCAAATAGCAGTTTCAGCTGATAAACTTAGAAGAATCTTTTGCTCTTTGGATGTCTCTTGAGTGAGATGTGACTTGTGTGATTTGCTTTTAGAAAAAATGGCACTGAAGGTTACCTTGCAGAAGAGAGTGAAGGGAAGTTGCAGAGAGTTGTGGCAAACTTTCTGGAACTTCAGAATGTGTTTTAAATACTCAATTCTTTCATAAAAAATTTTGGGCCATCAGATAAGGAGTCACTGATTTTGAAATAAGCCAATTTCATACCTTTGATCCTTACCCTGAACACCTTTTTGCTTTTCTACTAGTGAGAGCCTATTTACCTCCCAGTGTCGTCCTATCTATGAGTAGCTTCAAGAAGACGAGATTGGCTCCCCAAACTCCGTTTCCCCCAGCACTGTGTGGATATGTGTGTGTACGTTTGTGTGTACATCCAAAGCTCTTATCACACTGCCCAGAAATATTCTCTGTTTGTATTGCTCCATTAGTGGACTGTGGTTACCATTATTCTGCTTTAAATAACCCCACAAAGTGTTTAGAGCATGACAGAAGACTAAAAAATGTCTTGTCACCACATGTCAAATCCAAGTAACATCTCAGTCCATATCTTACTTGACCACTAATGCTGACAATTTCTGAGCTTCTCTTGCATCTACTGAAAATTGCTCCTCAGTGTTTTTCATTGCTGATATCCTGAGTGCATATGTTTTCTAGAATTCAGTTCATAACCCCCTTTTCTTCTGTATAGCTACTGTCCCGGAGCAGGCTTATTTCCCTCCCTCAATTTGTCTTCACACATAAGACAATGATGTCCACATTCCTTTTTCACAGCCAGACCGTGCTGCTAAAATCGAGATCCACTCCACATGTCCTGGCCATTTTTATCCATATGACCTATAGCACTCATACTCAGCATGGCCATTTATGGACTCCGTAGTTCCTAGATACGACCCTCACCCAGGATCAGCCTCTTCTTCCTGAGTTTTGTATCTCCATGAACCTCACTCTTTTTTCCACCTTCTTTTCCCTTTTTATATTACACTGATGACCAATTTCTTCTTTTGTATCTTGTAGAATCCTTCTATTCTCCTTCTCTATTTCCCCCTTTTCTTTCTAATTTCACATCCTTATCAACTCTTAATATGGACTATGGCAATAGTCTAATAACTGATTGACTAAACGATCTCCAAACTATTAGTAAAGTGATCTTCCTAAGGCACAGCTGTTACTATGTTACTCTCTTGGTTCATGTCTCCATCACCTACAGAAACACTCCTTATGTAGTAGGTTCTGTTCTCCATGAATGAGGCAAACTCAGAATGGAGTTAAACATACAGAATCCTTATTAAGAAAGACCTTTGAGGTCAACACCCATTGAAGGGACAAAAAGAAAGCAGGAGAGGGCAGAGGGAAAAGTCAAGCTGTGATGTGGGCCCTGTAGCAGCCTCTGCTCATCTCCTTTCCCTATTGCTCTAGCCTCCAACCATATTGACCTACTTGCAGTTCCTCAGTAGCTGAGCTCAAGCTTTTCTGTCTTTTCCTTTAGATAATATTGGTCATTCTCTCTTTGATCTCCCACAATACTTGGTACTACTCAGTATTACACTTTGGATTTTTTGCCTCTCTTTAGTAGGTAAAGGCTTCTCTTTTTAGTAGCCTGAAATCAGGCATTCAACTTACTCACTGTTTATCCTAGGTACAAAATATAGATAACATGTATCTAGCAAATAATACCAACTTATAGAATAGTATGGAAAAGATGGATGGATGGAAGGAAGAATAAAAACATAAAAACATACCCATACCTAAAACATTATGGTCATTGAGATACTGAATCACTGTTCAATTCTAGTGTAATATTTCCTGAGAAGATGACATTCTCTGATTTTCATGGGAGAGGAACAAGGATGAGCAGAGACAGTGTGACTTAAATAGATGAGGCCCAAGACCCAGACAAGTCATCAAAGCCAAGAATGAGCAGGAAAATTCAATAAGCAAGAGAGTATTTGACCTTTGGGTGGTAGAGGCAGAAGGGATCAGGAACCTGGACTGAGGGAGAAAAAAAGGACTAAATACAGAGGCAGTTTTGTCCTAGAATCTCAGAATGCTAGGAAAGCTCTTCAAGGTGCTCATCAAACCTTCATTTTTCAGAGGAGAAATGTTAAGGTCTTAGGAAATAAAAAGTCAGAATTCATCTATCCATCCATCCATGCAATTATCGGTGCATTTAATTTGCAGTTAATGAGAACCTACCATATTTACATAGTGTGCTAGTCACTTGGCACGCAAATATGAATAGTCACATTAAAGTAGTCCTCAGGGTGCTAGAAAGGAAAGTGATATAAATGAAAGACTGCAATTCAATGTGATAAGTGCATGAATATAAGATTGTGAATTAGAGATACCAAGAGTGAAGTTCTAATCTTTGGGGGGTATTGTCAAGTGTTACAGTAATTGATAATGAGTATGAGCTCCAAGAATGAAGTCAGATTTAAAGTGGAAGATTTTGAGAACCAGCATCTCTCTACATTTTCTTTGGGAACAAATACAGGCAGAATCAAGAAGATATATTGGTCTGAACTAAACGAGGAAAAGGAGTTGATTTCTAACATGTCAATATCTCTACTTTCACTTCTGCCTCTTTCCATTCCAGAAGTTACCAAGGGCCATGACATAAGCAGCATTGCACTCATTCTAGATTATCTTAGTTGAACATATTTATCCAGAAGCCATTTATTTGTCTTTCTTAAGAGAAAGGAAAGAAGGAAGGAAAAAAGGGAGGAAGGAAAGAAAGCCTCTAGAAACAAAGACTGAAAACTAGCAACTTTTTCTGAGGCTTCATTTTGGACATGGCTTCATGATAGCTTTAGTAGCCCTGTGATCCCACAAGCCCTTCAGGGACCAGGCATGAAGCCATTAACACAAGAAATTGCTTCTGTGGCTTCAATGAATCAGGTCAGACTGCCATAACATCTCTCAGATTTAACCTTAGGAAATAAATTGAGAAGAGGCATTTGGTACAAATTTAATCAGATGAAAATTTGCCTTAGAAAGAATTAATATTGTTCTAAGCAGTCATTCGGATTTGTGACTTAAATTTATATTAGCAGCTATTCTAACACTGAAGTGCTCTTGCCAGAAAAAGGAGCAGGGTGTGGAAAATATTAAAAGAAAAAGCTTAAAAATTAAAAAATTCGGAAATGCAAAATATGCTACATTGTCTAATCTCTGCCATTCAGATATAAATTGAGAATTTAAATGGCCTGTGCCCAAGTTAAGCTCAAACTGTACTCAACCAATTTCACCATAAATATGTGTACCCTAGAATGCCAGGCAGTTTCCCATATTTCTTTCCTAATATTTTTTCCTCATGTTGAAACACAAAAACAAGATAATGAGGAAATTATTGGGAAAGCAACTACTATTTGTCCTTGGGTCGGTTAGCAGTTAGTTTAATCCCATTGCTATCTAGGACCAGACACTGAAACTTATTGTTACAACACAAATATTTCCATACTTTGAACACTAGACCATTCTCCCTTCATTTGAACATTATCTCTTAAAACATTTGCACTAATTGAAAAAAAATTATAGATGCTCCTAGGATAAGATGTGAGTCTTTTTAATATCTTGCCATGGATTTTACTTATGACCAGCCATTAGTATGCCCACTTGTAAATCCTTAGTTGACTAGAGTGGAAACAAGGTCAGTGAATCACTGAAGAATATTCTAGTGAAGTTTCACTATATTCACTATCCTTGCTAAGGCAGGGGCAATAGGTTCATAGAGACCATTAAAAGATTTTAACTAGGATAGAAATTATTTTCTGTCTAATCCCATGTAAAATTCAAAAATAAACTAACCAACATCTTGACTTCTTCAGTCTTCTAGTTTCAAAAACAAAACAAACTACTCTATTTCAAACACCCTCCAAAAATAATTCAAGGTAAAAAAAAAAAAATCACCCAGAACACAAAATGGAAATGACTGGACATTTCACCAATGATTCCACAACTTCTGAAATTTTCTAGTATCATGTAATGATTCCAGAAAAGACACATGCTTTCTCAAGTCTAATTTAAACTTCTTTGTGCAGATTAAAAATTTAGTCCTTTCCGATCTAATTCCAGATATCCTATGGTATAACTTTCTTCTCTTCGTATGAAATACTCTGTCTTAGCTTAAGATTTAGGGAGTTTACTCTCTGGCTTTTCTTTCTACATCTATAGCTCTACTGATGAAAAGAACATGCCCACGTATTTTATTGTTGGAAATAGTTTTGATAGAGACAGAACTAACAGTTAGGCTCCTGTGTAAGTAAAACATTACCTGCCACTCTCCAGACCCTTTCCATGTTCTTAGAATGGCCCTGTAGTCTCCCAGGATGGCTTCTTATGTTGGATCATAAATAAGCCCTCTCTGACCACCAAGTACCTATAACAACTCAAGACATTCCTTCTTCCTGAATCCTAAACTCCTTCCAGTCTTTGCTGAGTTCTGGCTAGGATTCTAGCTAGAATATTTCAGACACCCCATGATTATGGCTCATGGAACTCTGTTGATGTTATGTCTTTCCTCTCATACTCCCAGATGAGGCAATAATAGGGTACAAATGTGATTTCTCCATCACATATAAAGACCTGTCCAGTGGATTCGACAAGGCCAATTTTCAACTTCCTAAGATCTAAATTCCACAGAGTCCAGGAGATCTATTTATGGGACAGCAAAGCTGGAAACCCATTCTGAATGATAGACAACCTGGGATGAATTGCTATGGTTGGACAGGGGTCCTGAGAGATGGAGGAGGCAGGGAAAGAGGAGAGAAAAACATAAAAATTGATGTCTTTGTTGAACAACAAAGCTATGACTTCCAAGATGTTATTCCTGGGTACTTTGATTATATTTGAGATGAGGATCTTAAGCACCTTGTGACAGATAGGGTGATTGTATAACTTCCAAGGGCAAACTCTCAGTCAGCCTGTTCCAACCCCTATGCCGCTTCCGGAAGGGTCTCTGTGAGCAGTGTTCTCACCCATCACTTGGGGGACCAGTGACTGGTAAGATCCAAGTACCTTCATCCTTTGTGTTGTCTGGGGTAGGTTTCATAAAGATACTGTTCTCAGAAGAGCTATTAGTGGCAGCATGGTAAAACCCCCATTTCCTTTCATCTTTCTAAAATCACTAAATACTCCATTTTGCTGTAATTTTTCCGTGATGATATTCTAAGCATTTGAAAGCAAGAATAGTTCCTGCTTCTGATAGATGAAGCCAGATGGACTCAATAATAATTCTTTTAAATATACTTTAATTTGGGATCCTGCCTTTAAGCCACATATCACAGTATCTCTTCCAAAATCTCAAGGCTGTGAAATGAGTACTTTGTTAAACTCCCTCAAAAAGAAAAAAAAAATTAAAAAAATGAGTAGGAAATGATGTCAGGGTACTAAGAGAATTAATTCTTTAGAATAAGTAAGAAGAAATGAAAGGTTGGTAAGGGTAAAGCTTGGCTTTCATAGAAAGCCACAAAAGCAGCCAGGAAGAAATGGAATATTTTTAAAATGGGACAAATGGCTTTAGCTTCTTATATTAGCTATTAACTGCTGGGACTCATTAGGCATAGTATGCAAAAGTCAATAATTGAATGTGTGAACACTCTGCAGTGCCACAATGGCATTCCTATTTCTAGCGTCCACTATAATTATGAATCCTCCTCAATATATGGGACTGACTAAAGAAATGCTCCCTTGAATCAAGTTTGGCTGGTTCAAGGCATTTTTATTCTAACTTTAACTCATGGAGGTAGATGTTCCAATTTACTGGATACAGAAAACCTCTTTGGTACTTGTGAGCACAGTACAGGAGATCTTCCCAAAGGGGTTTGAGGAGGTAGAGAAGCAAAGAGACTCTACGTTCTACCAGACCTCAAGTACTCCCAGCCTTTATCAGGCCTTATAGCTGTTCCTCAATCAAGCCCACGTGGTCTCTAAGCACCTCACCCTGTCCTGCAGGGTGTTCTTGCATGCAGAGTCCCTTCCTCCATCAGGTCAGTTCCCTGGAGTTAAAGCTACTTAATGATCTCTTCACTGGACCTAACCTTAGCCTAATGGCCTTTTCTACCTGCATTTACATTTAACCTACCAACTTCCATCATCTATACCATTCCTAAACTCTCCCTCTTTCCACAAAAACAAACCAACCAAACCAAACCAAAACAAAAACACTCCATGAATACCACAACAGAACTAATTGTCAAGTCCTGAGTCTCCATTTAAAATAATCCTATGTGTGCAGGATGCTGGGGTTTCAGTCAAAAAGTTCTCAGATTTCAGTTAATAATAAGCTTGGAATTAACCTGGGTAAATGGGAGGCAACTGCTAAACACTCCTCTTAGTCCTAGGTTGCATTGAGAAAATACCTCATAGATAATGGCCTAACAGAAAAAACGGTCCTTGTATGTGTGGCATCAATCACGTGTCAGTCAACCTATAACACCTGGAAAGTATGTTCACATCTGGAATATTGACAAAACGGAGTATGCCAAGAAAGACAAGCAGAAAACTTAGTGACTTGGAAAATATATCCAAAGAACAAGAGAAACATCTAGGGATATAGAAGACCAATGGGCCACTTTCCCATCCAGATTGTTCCCCTTCTCTGATTTTCTCTTCTGTCCCCATCTTACACCATGCCCTGTCATAGGCACTGGGGAAACCAAGGTAACTGATAAGGCTTGTCTCTGATCCCAGCCCATGAGGCTCCTACTCACTCAGCCTCAGAATCTAAACACTGGATGTAGTAGTGCAACTCTGTCGCAAACACCTCATGCTAGCTTGCATGTGATGGGGGGCACTTAAACACACTTGAGTTAATACTATTAGTTGAACAGATACTCCTGCATAGTGGAAAGAACATTGGCTTTCCAGTAAGATAAGATTGGGTTAAAACTCCATTCTGATCAACACTATCTGTGAAATTTTTATTTGCAGAGGGTTTGGATTACATGACTCAAATGACACTAGTGAATGCACCCAGCAAAAGGTCGGGTGCATTGCAGTTACTCAAAGATGTTGCTTCTAAATCTCTCTCTTCTTACTAGTCTGAAAGGTCCTTTGAACTTTTTGAATTTTTTTTGACCCATCAATCCAGGGCCTAATGCACCTGGATTTGTTGAGCTCCATGTTTTACTAGATAAGTTATAGTTCTTTGTCTTGGAGGACTGTTTGAAAGATGAGCTACATTAAGGAATAGGCTTGCTTTTTAAGAACTATAAAGCATCTTACCTGTATGTGACGGAGATGATGATTATGATCATGATAAAAAGGACACCATATACAATTGTCAAGCCCAGTGTCACAGACAGAAAGTCCAAGGAATGAATAACTGTTAATAATACTGGTAGTAGCTCACCACGTTTAGTTTAACAACTGGTTTAATCCTCACAGCAACTCTTTGAGGGAAGTACTATAATTTCTCCCATTAAAACAAAGAAACTGTGGCCTTAAGGAATAACAGACCACATCTAATAAGTCATGAAACTGTGATTCATGGTCTGACTTCAGACTCTAGGCTAAGTATAAAAAGCCCCCTGTCAGATCAAAACCAGGGTGGTGCCACAGCTTTGGTCAATGGTCTCTACGTGCTCCATTCATATACATCAAAACAAGCTGCATTATTTTTCACACATCTTGAGACTGTTTCCAGCTCATTCTGTACATCCTTTGCCATGCAAAAATAGGTCTCTTTGCATCCTGAGAATAATGGACTGAACGTGGCAGAAACTATCATGATGAAAGCCACTCTGCCTGACTGTGGTTCTGTTCAGATACTTTCATTTCTTCTGTCAAATCCACTTGTTCTGTGCACTTGAAAATGGCTGTGCTTTTCCCCCAGGCAATCCCTCAAGCAAACACTGTTGCTCTTTCCTGTCACCAGGCTTCATGGCTAATTGGAAGGTATCCATGAGTGTTGGCATTTCCACAGCAGCTGTTGACTCACTCTCACGCACAACAGGGAAAAAGGCCTTAATTTCTAAAGAAACAAATCTTCACTACAGTCCAATCAAATGGATATGGATTGTGACAGTCCACCATGAAATGACGAACATACTGATGAAATCTTCCTTCAGCCGTATGGATCCAAATGATCCTGAAAACAGAGCCAGGTTCCAGACAGACAGGCTTAGTGTACCTAAAATGACTGCAATATGGCATGCCAGAATAAAGATGAAATAGAATTTCCAAGGGTTTTCATAAAAATTGCATTGGACTACTGGAGAAACTGTAATAGCTACTGTTTATGGGCTTGTTCTGTGCCAGGAATTGAGCTAGGCACTTACCTCATTGGTTCTCTCATCCATTGATTCATTCTTTTGAGAAAACGATAAACCACCTACAGTGTGCCAGGTGCTATGGTAGGACTTGGAATAAAACAATAGTATACATGGTCCCTAACATCATAGGGCTCATAATCTAATGGAGGAAACAAATGTCAGGCACACTGTTAAAAAGTTTTTTTTTTTTCGAAAATGAAATATGATTAACATAAAGTTCTATTAGTTTTAGGTATATAATGTAGTGATTCAACAATTCTGTATATTATCCAAAGCTGACCACAGTAAGGGTAGTCACCATCTGTCCCCATATAACAGAATTAAAATATTACTGACGTATTCCCTATGCTGCACTTTTCATCTGGGGCTACTTATTTTATAACTGCAAATTTGTACCTTTTAATTCCTTTTATCTATTTTTCCTAATTCTCCTAACTCCCCTCTGGAAAGTTTGGACTGCTAGGACTGTTTTGTTTTTTTAGATTCCACATATAAGTGAAATCATAAGGTATTTATCGTTCTCTAACTTATTTCATTTTACATACAACCCTCTAGGTCCATCCATGTTACCACAAATAGCAAGACCTCATTCTTTTTTATGGCTAATATTATACTGCTGATATATACCACTTCTTCTTTATCTATTCATCTGTAGATGGACAAGGCTTGTTTCTATATCTTGGCTATTGTAAATATTGCTCCAATAAACATATCTTTTCAAATTAGTGTTTTTTTTTTTTAAAGATGTTTATTTATTTGACACACAGAGAGAGATCACAAGTAGGCAGAGAGGCAGGCAGAGGAGGGGGGGGAAGCAGGCTCCCTGCTGAGCAGAGAGCCCACTTCGGGGCTCGATCCCAGGACCCTGAGATCATGACCTGAGCTGAAGGCAGAGGCCACCCAGGCGCCCCTCAAATTACTGTTTTCATTTCCTTTGGGTAAATACCCAGTAGTGGAATTACTGGAACATAGGTTATTTCTAGTTTTATTTCTTATAGGATAAAAGTAATTATTTAAGTTCAAATTATAAAGTCTGAAAAGGAAAATTATTTCCTCTCTATAATTTCCACTGGAGGAGATGGTTGATTTAAGATGTGAAGTGTAAGTGGAGGTCAGGAGGAAAAGGAAGATGGTGAGGAACAGAAGAAATCACATGGGAGAAGTCATTTAAGTAACTTTGAAAGGCAAGTGTTCTTCTTTGTGGAGCTAAGGATACTGACGTGCAGAATGAAATAGTAACTTGCTTAGGATCACACTTTAGTAAATACTAAATCTACAGATTTGAACCCAAGTAAACATTTTCCCCTAATAATTTATTTCCCATAGAAATGATATAACAGATGATCTTTCTACCCATCACTAATACTTCACCTTTAAAAAGAGATACTTCTTCTGTTGCCATGGATTTTGTTTTCTCCATATTCATGGATGATAATAGATGAATGTGACTTTTAACTTGAAAATATTACTCAAGATACATAACCAAAAGGAACTAGTAATACTTGGTTTCTTTTCTATCTCTAGGAAAAGGAAAAGACCTCTTCTGTTCTTTTTAGAAATCTCTTCACCAATAAGGATTTAATTCTGATATATTAAAAGTAAATTTAAAAAAACCCCAGATATCATAGTTGATAGTTGTGTGAGGTCCCAGTATCACAAATATGGAGATACCAATGGTTAGAGTTGTGAGCACCTGAAGGTATCAAGGAAATAATTTGCCTTCCAAGTTTTAAGGCATCTTATTCCTAGAATTCCTCTGTACCAAATTTTTTTGGCTTACAAAGAGTCAATACTGGTAGTAATAACACCAATCCCAATGGTAGTTATCATTCAGTGGGAGCCACTGTATAGGCACTTAGCATTTTATTAATGTTTAAGACATGGATTTTCTGGTCTTTATAATCAATGACAACTTAAAATCGCAATTTTTAAATTAAAAGTGAAATAATGCATGCTTCTTTTAATCAATGATTTCTTCAAGTCAACATTTGACAATATATTTCCATATAATCCTCACACCAACCTATGAAGAAGTCCCGATATGTGCATTTCTTCCACTGATAAAGAAACTGAGTCTTTAAAAGGTCGGGTAACATATCTTAGATTACGCAGCCAGTAAGTAGGGAGACTGATTCTGACCCAGATCTGTTTGACTAAAGTTTGTGTTTTCTTTACTCTTTGAAACACAAATGTGTCCTAGAGGTTTGCTTTAAAATGATCTAGTCACCCAAATGGTAATCACTGGTTCAGTATTGTTTTCTGTGGTCATGTAACTGCATGTGCAAATTTATTACATGTGCTTGATTTCAGATGTGGCCGCCTCAGTCGCATAACATGAGAACATTTTGCATTATATACTAAAAAGAAACCTAAAGTTCCAGTTGGGTTTAAAAACAAATGAATAAACATTTTTTTGGGAAAAAAAAAACAACAAATGAATAAATCTCCAATTAAGCAATCTGTATCTCATAGCAATTTGGGCTGGAGATTTTTTTTTTCCCCACACCGTTTGGGTTTGAATTTTGTTTCTTCAACTTTGTGAGCTTGAGCAAATCATGTACCTTTTTGGGGTCCAGTCTCATAGTCTATTGTATGGTGGATTCAGTGTTTATACAAACCCTCATGATGTCCGCTGGTTCAGACTGGACCCAGAGGCAGAAAAATGAGCAGACGCACAACCCCCCAGGTCCCTTAGAACGTTGCAAAGAGCACCCTTGGGTTGACCCACAGCTGGACACACCATGGAGCTATGGTCCAGGAAAGGATCATCTCCCCACACAAAGTGACAAGGAAACGGAGTATTTGTGCCACTGCTGACGCTCCTGCCATGAGTTCTAGACTGCATTAAATGATTTGTGTTTGCACAGCTGCTGGGATAATGGTACCTCCTCTATCAAAGCAAGGGCACAGAGCCATGAGCTCCAGGAGAAAAGGGTCAGCAGTTGCATGACAAAATATCAATACTAAAGCTCAGGATTATTTTGAGAATTTAATTAGAAAATACGATTGCTTAGCAGCACGTAGGATATGGTAAGGTTTCAGTTAATGATGGTATGAATGATGGTGATGATGATCATGAGTATTTGAATAAGACCACTTCATCTTGGGTTCTATTAAAACATACTGATCCTTTGCTCTGTATTAGGCACTATGCTAGTGCTAGGCAAATTATCTTAGTTAGACTTCATAAAAACCATAAAGGCTATTTCTAGCTCCACTTTTTAGATGAACAAAATGAGAGCTCAGAAGACCAAGGTTTTCTGGTTCCAAGCATGCCATGACACTGTTAAGTCTTATTAAAAAGTCCTTTCTATAAAAATATTTGTCATAGGATCACTTTTCTTTATAAGATTTTGTGTATTTCAAAGTATTTATGCACATTTCCTTAGTATTTATTTGTGGCCTTCTGGAAACAAGTTGTTGAAAATACACTATGTGAATCAGAAACCACATTTTATTTTTCCCTTTCAAAACCCAACAAGCCCATTAGAAGAACTTCTATTGAAAATTCTGCCAATAGCTTGTATTGTTGAGGATTTAGAGCAACTGGTATTTGTAAATTGCTGGTTGGAAAACTAACAATTTCTTATGAACATAACATACATCAACCCTGGGACCCATTAATTCCACTCCTAGGTATTCATCCAAGAGAAATGAAATAAATGTCCAGAAAATATTTATACATGAATATTCATAGTGACTTTATTCATAACTGTACAAATTTGTAAATGGCCCAAATGTTCATCAATCACAGAAGGGCCAAACAAAATGTGGTGAACTCATATAATAGAATACTACTCACAACAACAGAAATGACTCTTAAAACTCATTTTTCCCAGTGAATCTTTTCTTTGATGATGGTATTCAGAACGGTGGCTGCTGGGGGTAGGGGGCTGACCTAGAAGGGGATAAAGAAATGTTCTTGGGTGATGGAAATGCTCACTCTCTTAATAGAGTGTGGGTTAGTTCAGTATAGAAACTTAAAACTCATTGAACTGCAACAGTTAAGATCTGTACCTTGGACTATATATAAATTATATGCCAAAATAAAAAGAAAACACAGCAAATTCCATAATTAGACTCTAGTATTTTACTTCATCTCTTCAGATTGAAGATTGTTTTTAAAGGATGTCCATAAGGAGAAACTCTGAGATGATTTTTATTGCCTAAGTTCCAAGCCCAAGTGTTTTTACCACTATGGCAGAGATTGGTAATAATTCGCCCCCACCCCCCCACCCCATTATCCAATCACTCCTTCTGCTTGTGTAATTCCCAAGTTTAGGTAGACACATGGATCAGCAGCCAAAGACCACACTCCTCAGCCTTTCTCAAAGACAGGTGTGGACATGGGCTCAGGATCTGCCTAATTGAACATAATGTGTGTAACTTCTACATTATGACCTTAAAAGGGAGAGGATGTACTTTCTCCTCCCCTTCACACTTTTCTGCTGTGAAAAATGTACTTCGAGCAGATGGATATTGAACCACCCTCAAACATGGGATAAGATAAGGATGGAACATTGATATAAGAGGAACTTGGGTTCTCTCTCAGAGCTGGAAAGCCTACTGAGACTTCTAAAGCAGAAAGAAACTTCTCTCTTGTTTAAGCTACTGCATTTGAGAAGACTTTGTTATGGCCCCCTAATCCATACCTTAATTAATATAACCATCCTATGCTTGGGCATAGGATGCTTGGGCAACCTTCTGAGGACCCTGCTTCAGGGATCCACTAACATCTGCTTGAGGGGAGGATTGCAGAAAGTTCTGGTGGGTCTGCGGGATCACTGTTTTTTGCAATGGATCCTTGGCCCTCACAAATGAACCCCAGACCCAAATGGAGCAGCATCTCTGAGAGAGATACAGCTTAGCCCTGTATCTCCTGCTACTCCACGGCTCACAAACTGCTTCATAAACATTCTGTGCCAGGTGCAGAGTGCTGAAACAGCCCACAGACAGACCTTCATACTGAACCCCCCCAGGCTGCATTTCTGCAGAGGAAAGACTATGGAGCAAACCCAGAATCCTTCCTCAAAGTTTTTTTCCTCTGGTTGCCCAAAGATTATTTCCTGTCAGTCAGAGCTGGCTTTCAAGGTTTCATTCCATCTCACCAGTTTAGAGTCTGCTTATTTTAGCTTCATTTGCTTCTGGTTTTGACACAGCAAACTTGTTCTCTCTCACTGCTTTTTAATCTGCTTACGTGATAACCTCTAGGTCAATGCTGACTTTCCTGAAGTGAACGAGCCCAAGAGACTTAATTAACCTCTTAGATATTTCCCTCTGCTTGGCAATTTTCGAAGTAAATTCGTTTTTTTCCCCCGCAGCACATTTTATCTTCAAACAAGCCTTGAGTTGGGCAGAAAGTTCTAACCTCTCCAATTGACAGATGAGATACTTGAGGCACAGGGGAGGAAATAAATATGTCCAAGATTGCATAAGGAGATGGTATGAAATGGGGTGTCCTGAATGCAAATCTAATACCCTCTTCGTAAAACTATGATCTCTCTCCTTTGTATCTCATTTGGAAGGCAGGATTGTAGATACAAGTAGAGTACTCACTCTCTAGGTGAGGGCCTGATGAGTCAGGACAAAAAAAAAGAAGAGTTTTAAATTCCAATAATTTAATCTTCTTTCCCTGTTTTGGTAAATGGCACCACCATGAATCCAGCTGTCTGAGACCGAAAAAAACAGACGTGATCCAAAACATTTCCCTTTTAAGCATTTCCCACAACAACCATCTGCCAAGTTTTATTCTTGCGACGTTTTTATTATTTCAAAAGATATGTCCCACTCCTTTATCCTGACCATTACCGCATAAGGCCTTTATGATGTTCATTCTGGTTTAATCGATAACATTAGAAGTTTTCTTCTTTTCTCTGTTTTATCTCCTCCAATCCATCCTGCATGCTGCTGCCTCATGATCTTTCTATAATCCGACACTGACACTTCCTGCTTGAGCTACTTTAATTGCTTCCTGGAATTTTCTGTATGAAATTCAGATTCTTTGTCCTTGCATCCAGGACTCTTCCTCTTCAGACACGCATGCAACACTGCAGATTCCTTTCTCTCCCTTTGCTGCATTCACCCTTTGTTCTGCCCCTACCAAGCTACCTGAGGTTTCTCGAATGTGTCATTCTGTTTGTTATCTCTCTGCTGACATCTGAAAACTCAATATATTTGGAGACCGAGGGAGTAACAAAAGTGTATAAAATCACCTAGGTGCAAGGTGATAGGGAGCAGTAGAAAGTGCAGCACGTGTGCAGAAAAGCACGGAAAGTCAGATTTCAACCCTGTGCTGAGATCACACAGAACTGCAGATTGTTAGCCCCGATGCATCTATGCTTGCTGATGCAAGTACCAGCGATGTCTCTCCCCTGTGACTTTGTCTCATTCGGTCCAATGGAGTCTTACCCACTCAATTTCTCATCCCTTCCTCTGATCCCAGGCCGCCTCATTCGGCATCAGTTTTCTCACACATGGCCCTTTTGCGTGTCTTTGCCACCTCTATGACAAGCCGAGAGCCTGACAGTAAAGGCTGCTTACGTCTTGTTTAACTTTCACTTCCAGTGCTTACCACACAATGAGTGCTCAATAAACCTCTGCATGTTTGACTGTGTGAGTCAGTCTGTCTGTCTGAATGGGAGGAATGTCAAGGAATAAATGGCCCAGATATAGGATTCCGGGTTACCTATCTGGAATGTCTGTGTTCACAGGGAATGAGTTTTCCTCTGTCATACCCACCCCATTTTCATGGTAGAAGGAATGTTTTCCAGAGCTCTGAGGTGTACCGTTTCTCTTTAAGGTCCCCATGTTCCACTTTTCATTTTAAATAGCTAAACGTCAGCAATCTTGGCTTAAGCAGAAATACCCTTCTTTTCCTGAAAATCACAACTAAGATTTTGTTTTGTTTTCTTTTGCAGTTAATTGACTGTCACTGAATGGTATGTAACAGAGAAATGCCCCTTCATCAGAGTTTCATTTCCAAACAAATACCACATTATGAAAAGCAATTAAATATTAAAATCCTACTCTCTTCGTCTTCAATAATCTATGTGTATATAATGTAGCAAGTTAGATAATGGGATCATAATTGGCTGAGAAAATGAGATTGGAGGAACCTGAAATGAGATGGGCTTCAGGGGGAATGAAGAAGGCAAACGTTCAGCGTCTTGGACATAGGGAGAAAGAAAGTGGCTAGTGGAAAGAATCCTTGTAGGAGATGGTGTCATATTGACCTTGGTAAGAAATCGCGGAGGGGGGAATAAGAAAAAACTTATGAATTTCCCCTAGAAAAAAGGAAAGGACTCACTTTTTCCCTAGAAATGTGGGTGTTTCATAAATACTGGGTACCTAATAAGTAGAAAATCATAGCTCTCTTGAATAGCAAGAAAGCAGAAATAGGAGAGACATCCAGGATTGAAGCTGCAACAGAGCAAGGCAGATTCGTGAAGGAAATAGGGGGCATCAAGCTGCTGCCTAGTTAGAATGAGATCATTAAGGGAATGTGATTGTAATCAAGCTACTTCTGTGCATGACACCAGGATCCCACATCTGCCTGAGACAGCAAGCTCTGAAGATACCACTGATTGAAGTTGGAAAAAATGGTAATAGAAAATCGGAGCCAGATAAACTGTTTTTCTCTGAATTAAGTGATGAGGGTACCTCAGAACAGAGAAAAGCCTGTTTTAGAAAGAATCAGGAGAGACTGTCAAAGATCTTTTCTTCTAGTCCCCTGCCTTCAGGAGGAATGACCTCTAAGCTAACATGGGCAGAAGTGAGAGCTCCTTCCACTAAGCCCTCTAAGGAAGGAATTATAGGAGTCTTTACCTAATAGAAGTATTTTTTTTTTTCCATTTATTGGGGCAAATTTTGAAGACCAGAGAAGTAGCAGATGTGTCGATTCTTTGTTACCTATCACTTTCTGGGACAGTACACAGGGATCTAGCTGGCAGGCCATAGGACTCTAGGAGCTAGACCATAGTCCTTGGGCACTGAGGTTTTTAAGCTGCGCGGTTGGGGAAGCACCAGCCCCTGCACCGGCACAACCAAAGACGTGGGTCCAAGCCTTGTGGTTAATCGTGTAGTTGTTATGACATGGAAAGAACTGTGGCCTCCAGCCCTTTTCTATGACCTGAGCCTTTACAGTTGGAAAAGATACCCACCTCTAGTGTGATTAGATGGCTAAGGTCCTATGTTATTCACTAATTTAAAATACTTCAATGGCCTTCCACTGCCGATAGAATAAAATCTTGACTCTACGTCATGGTATGCATGGCCTTTCCGGGTCTGAGGCATACCCACCTGTTCAAATGGATCTATTTCACTCGCTCACATACTCATTCTATTTGGGCACAACTTGAAGGCCAACCTTTTCCATATCCTTTCACCTTTGCACATATATTCATTTTGCCTTCAATATTTCCATTCAAACATACCTATGCAAGTTCTTACCTACCTTTGGCACCTGTTCTAGTACATGCTTCTCTTATAATGATGAAATGGATTCCCTCAAAAGATCTACTTCCTCCCTTTCTTTGGCTGCCAGGTACCTCATATATTCCTCTATCATTGCACGCATGAGTCAATGCAAAAAATCACTTAGAGCAGCACTTTACAAATAGTATCATTAGTAAATGTCAAGTGGTAGTATTTTTTAATCATTTTGCAATTATCAATTTATATGTGCATCTGTCTCTACTACTAGACTGTAGACACCTTGTTTATCTTCGCACTCTCAGTGCTGTCTCTCCAGCTCTGTTTCTAGTTAGAATACAAGTAACTTATTTTTATTCTCAAGTGAAAGTAGGCTATTGTGGTATGAAAAGTTTTAAAGGGAAGCAATACTCAAATTCAAATCCTAACTCTTCCATTTACTCCCTGGGATTTGCTGTATAAATCTTAACTTCTTAAATCTCTAGCTTCCTCATTTTTCAAATAGGGGGAAAAAACCAGCTACATCATAAATGTTTTCTTAGGCCTATATGGAGTCATAGTTATTAAGTATCTGGCCCACCGTAGGGTAACATGTATGTCTGACTCTGACCTGGAGATAAAAATGAAAATCATGAGGCTGCTGGAGATGGGAATGTGTTAACACAAGAAATTTATTAGAAGAGAAAATTTTTCTAAACTTCAGAGATTATATATATATTTTTTAAAAAATGAGTCATATAAACTTTCTTAAAACAACTTTGTTCTTTCACTGTGAAATACAAAAAGGATGTAATTGTGTGCAGTTGGCAAAGATTCTCACCCTTGATGTGAAACTTGAGGAAATTCAAACTGCAATCTAGAGTTTTAAAAATCTGATCCAAAAGGAAAGTATTCATTGCCTTTAGAAAGTGACTCGGCGAAGAAGTACTTGAGCTCAAGGGGAAAGAATTTAGGACATTTAAACTTAAAAGAATAATACTTCCCTTTGAACTTGATGCTGGAGGAATCAGGGAGATTTAAGTTTTTGGCTAAGTCTGGTACTCTCTCTCTCCTCTCCTGCCCTGCCTCCCATTCTCTTCTCTTTGCAGAGCAACAATTATCAAAAAGAATCAGCTTTTTAAGCAGAAAATACCAAAGACTTTAATTTACTGTAGAATCACTCCAGGTAAAATCATATTCTTTTGTTACCCACGTCTATCTTTCTGATTGAAGAATAAAGGGAGGAAAGAGCTTTATGAAGGAAAGAAAGGAGAATGGCTTCCGGTTATTTAAGAGTCATTACTGGGCGAGGGTGAGTCTCCGCGGAGCTGCGTGGTACAAAGCATGGCGGTGCATTTGAAATCTTGTCATCCGTCTGTCAGATTTCCTATGTTTTTAGGCACAGTGTGCAGCCTCACGTATTATTCCCTTGTCATACATTTGTTATGTTTCTTAAGGACAACAACCCGGAGTTTACATTATTCTACCAATTAAGTTTTGTTTACTTTGCGTTATTTTTACTGATATTCACACACACACACACAAAAAAACTTGGTGAGGAAAGGGAGCCTAATACAATGTCTTGTGCTTAAAAGGAAATGTAACTGCAGATTCAAGAAGTCAAGTGATTTTGCCCAAGATGACACAATACATGACTCAAACTGGCATCTCCAAACTCTGGACTTGGCTAGTGGTGCTAGCAGATGCTAACTGTGGGCAGGGCAGGGGCACCTATCTGTGAGTGCTGTAGGTTCTTCACTCCATCTTCCCAAATGTTACAGCTCCTTCATTGACGCAAAAGCATCCTCTCTTGTCTCCATTGTTTTTCTGCTCAGATGGAAGGAAGGAAGTTTACTTCTGGAAGGATTCACAACTCAGAAATGGCTCCCCTGCTCCCCCCACCCCCAGCACCACAATCGCTACTAGTTTTTCTGATCATAATTTATATGTCTTTCTTAGCAAATCTCAATGTCTGTTATGCATGCAATGATGGAGGGTGGGGAAAGAGAAATAGGGATATGATGCTCAGCTGTCTAGATTGAAAAGTGGTGTAGCTCACATCCAGACGATCTTTCGCCTTTGGATGAATGAATCTATTTGATTGAGGTTGGGTCGGTCCCCACAATTTGTCCAGTTGTCTTTGGCCATAACCTGAGTCAGCCAATACAAATAGAATCCCTGAGGTGGAAACCTTTAGTGAATACTGGCAGACAATACCAGGGAGGGAGTTGAGGACTGAGAGAGCCCTAATACCAGAACTACTCAGATAAAGGAAGGGGAGATAGTGCTGCTGGCGCAGGGTAGTGGAATCTGTCTGGGTGTGCAGGGCACAGTGAATCTGCTTGGTACAGTCCAGAAAGGACATTTTCCCTCTGCACCTTATTTTTAAGACCTGGAAACACAAATGTGTGTGAGATAGAGGTTTCAGGAATCTCAAAGACTGGAGGGCATAGTGACGATGTACATAATTAAGTGCAACATACTTGAATATATACAATATGCCTTCCAGATGCCACAGAAAAAATGGATTCCATCTAGGTGGTTAGCCGAGACTTTAGAAAGAAGCTGAGAAAGCCTTGGGAAGAAATTTAGCTAGATTTATTCAACAATTATTTGACTCTCTGGTAAGCTCTAATGAGTAAAATAATTTGATTCCTTTATAAAGGATTATTACATTAAATAGAATGGCTATGGAAGGACTCTGAGAAGATGCTTATGCTGGTATCTAAAGGATAAAGACATCAGCCATGTGAAGGGAGGACAAAAAAGACATTCCAGGTAGGGCACCTGGGTGGCTTAGTGGGTTAAAGCCTCTGCCTTCGGCTCAGGTCATGATCTCAGGGTCCTGGGATCAAGCCCCGCATCGGGCTCTGTCAAATAAATAAATAAATAATCTTTAAAAAAAAAAAAAAAGACATTCCAGGTAGATAGAATAGCACATAAAAATGTCTTGCAGATAGACGGGATGTCTAATTAAAATAGAGGGCAGGCAGAGAGCAGTAAGAGACTAGGCTAGAGAACGTGGCCAGATCATGCAGGGTCTGCTACACAGAATAAATTCAGGATTTTTTTTTTTTAATTATTTATTTATTTATTTGACAGAGAGAGAGATCACAAGTAGGCAGAGAAGCAGGCAGAGAGAGAGGAGGAAGCAGGCTCCCTGCTGAGCAGAGAGCCCGATGCGGGGCTAGATCCCAGGACCCCAAGATCATGACCTGAGCCGAAGGGAGAGGCTTTAACCCACTGAGGCACCCAGATGCCCCGAGACTAAGTTCAGAATTTACCTTAAGTGCTATGGGCAGCCATTAAGATGGTTTCAAGCAGACCTAAGACATGATCTCAGTCATGGTTTGTGCCAGGGAACCACAGGGTGGAGTGTTGCTTGAACATAGCAGAAGAGCAAAAGAGCTGCAGAACTCTGTTGGGAGAGGGATATAAAGGCCAGCACTCCTCAGCTGAGGTCCTCCCTTTTCACCATAATAATGGAGGGGACACAGCAAAGCTTTTTTTTAAAAAAAAGCTGAGCTATCTGATGGGATTTACATTTTAGATGGTTCTTTGTTAGAGATGGACTAGAGAGAGGTGAGAGCAAGCAAGCCCCTGAGGGCACCAAGTATGAAAGTACCAACAGCAACAGCTTGGGCTTGAGCAGTTTATGCTTATGCTTACCTCAGCAACATGGTAATGGGCTGGCATTCTGGTAAATCCAAACGGGGATTTTTTTCTTTTTTCCTCAACCCCTATCTATTGCTTTCTTTTTTTTCCCCCAAATATGTTTATTTTTTCAGTGTTATAAGATTAATTGTTCATGCACTACACCCAGTGCTCCATGCAATACATGCCTTCCTCAATACCCACCACCAGGCTCACCCAACCCCCCACCTCCTCCCCTCTAAAACCCTCAGTTTGTTGCTCAGAGTCCACAGTCTCTCATGGTTCATCTCCCCCTCTGGTTTCCCCCATTCTCCCTTCCCTTCCTTCTCACAATGCCCTCCATGTTTTTCTTTATGCTCAGCACGTAAGTGAGACCATAAGGTAATAGGCTCTTTCCACTTGACTTATTTCACTCCGCATAATCTCTTCCAGTCCTGTCCATGTTGATACAAAAGTTGGATATTCATCCTTTCTAATGGAGGCATAATATTCCATTGTGTATATGTACCATATCTTCTTTATCCATTCATCTGTTGAAGGGCATCTTGGTTCTTTCCACAGTTTGGCAATTGTGGCCATTGCTGCTATGAACATTGGGGTACATGTGCCCTTGCTTTCTTCCACTAACACAAAATCTTAATGATCTAAATTAGTAATAGTAATATGTGTCCAGATTGTTAACATACCTGATTCTGGGAGTGATACAATTTCTTAAATTTGGCATAGGTAGTCTTTCTCTTAGGACATGTTTATGTGTCCTGTTATCCCTCTGAAAGGGAGTTTAGGAGTGCCTGAGGATGGGAACATGAGACCTTTGGAGGTACTGTTTTAGTGTAAGAGATGCATTCAGTAGCTGCAGAAAAATAGAGTTGCTACTGCAGATAAAACAAGGTCAAAAAGGAACAGAATAGGGGACACAGGGGCACAGGAAGTTCTGCATACATATTTGGGGAATTATTTTGTCTTTAAATTCGAGAAAGTATTTGAGAGATTTTGATTTGCTTTTATAAAGTAGGTGACCCTGCAGTTAAAGATAATAAAACAAGGTTGGAGGGAAGAGGGGAAAATCTCTATCAGTGTAAAACACACTCACCAGTCAACTCATGTTACCATTTAAGGGCCTGTTTGTTCAAATTCATTGGACGGCTACCACTACAACTAGTACTACTACTACTACTACTACTACTAATAATAATAATAGAGGATATAGTAACATCACCTGTCATACCTTTGTAATATCTCATATTTGTCGCCCAGCAGGGAACTCCCACGGTTCATGTGTTTCCCTTTAAGAGGCCTATGACCGGAAATTCTACTTAAAACATGGCTTGGTTACTTCCAAAATAAATAGAAAAATATGTAAAATGGGACAGAATAAATTGAATAGGAAAAAGGTAAGAATAATAATGTATATTTATATTAAAGGATTACATGAATGATTGAGTTAAAGGCACTTTGTAAAATGCTATATAAGAATATTACTTCCAAAACTTCTAGATTATGTGTATTTTGTAACGTAATGCAGGAATAATTATGATAGTGGTCATCATACCAGAACTGAAAAATTTCCAAATCAGCATTTGGCAGTCTAAATTTTTCTAATTTGGTTGCCTCATCATCACCTTATCAATGTGAGGACTTCAGCTATCATCCAACTATATGGAACTTGGCTTTGCAATTTCTTAAACATAACACAATGTTGTAATCAGACATATTCAAATTTGGCATTTCAAGAGTCATTGTCTTCTCATAGAATAAATGGTATCTGATACTGTCTTGAATATCTTGACAGATGGGCTCATCATTTCAGAGCAGATGGCAAGATGATTAGGCTAAACTCTGAAATCTTAAATACTAGACATATGAGCAGCTATACAAGAGCTAAAGACACTGAAAATACCTCTTTAGACAGCCTGCATTTTAGGGGGGATATCTGTTTAAAACTCACATATTCTTTTTCTTTGAGGGAACTTATAGCAAATACATTCTGTTGTTGAGAGAGTAGAGACTTGTTATCAGGTTGCCTTAGGTTCGAATCTAGGTTTGCTTTTTGCTAATGTGTGATGAGATATTTCAGCTCAGTTTCCACATCTATGAAGGCTGGGTCAATAGTAATGGCCTCATGGAACTGGGGGAAGAATTTACTGAGATCACACATGTAAAATATCACAGATATCCACTCCCTATAAATACCTTCCTTTACTGACAAAAAATACAATTGTTCTGTATTTATAACTGAAGAAAAAAATGTTTTCACAAACATGATTTTCTGGCATTTTTTAAAGACATTTTAATGAAAAGGAGAACAGAGAACAACAAATGAATCAATGCGTATAAAAATATACCAACATGCAGACGTGTGTGGAAGATACACAGTCATCTTATCTTTATTTAACACTAATTACAGATTTTAAAGCACTTTTGCAATCTTTGTTTCATTTGGTCCATACAATCATTGAGTAAAGCAGCAACATCTCCACCTAAGTAAGTTTTTAAAGCTAAAATTCAGAAATTATTTGAATTTTCCAACACATCTAAATGCAAAGTCAGACCTAAAACTGTTATTTATGGATTCTGGGCCCAGATCCAAAGCAAAGGGATTCGGAAATCCTGCCCAGACACAGTCTCTGTCGCGCCCCCCACCCCCCACATATTGATGCAGTGAACGTTGTTGGTTATGTTCTCTGCAACCACATCATCTTCCACCCATCAGGATACCCAAAGTTTGCATTGGAGGAATCATTCCCCTCACATTCTCAGCCACTTAATTTGAGTACTATTGATTCTCACCCTCACATCCAGGAGTGGATATGGCTGTAATGATAGATTTTGGGACTAGGCATAATACTTGGGGTCAAAGAAATGCAAAGTGACTTTTGCTGGATAACCCAAGAAAAAAACCAGATTTCTCTCTCTTCTTTGAAAACTATTTCTCTGGAGATTGTGGTGTACAAATGTCAGGAATGGAAACAGAGCAGGCATTTTATGATAATTAGGGGAGCACAGGAGTGACCAGGGCACTGCAAAACCTGTGGCAGAAACTAAACTTGTAGAGATCAGAAAGTCGGATCCTTGTTGGCACTTGACCCCTAAATCAGGCTTTGACTGAATTACTCCTAAACTTTCAGTTAGATTAGCCAGTGAATTCCCTTTATTGTTCAAGTCCATTTGAATTGGATTTTCTTTCCTTGCAATAGAAAGAATGTGTGAAAAGCTGTGGCTAAAATTTTGGCAATAAAAAAGCAATATTACTTGGGATAAACATTTGAATACCTTGGAAAATTTATCTCTGGAATGCCATTTAAGCCAATTTTGAAAAGTTTACTTTTGAAAATTTTACAAACAGCTTTCTGGTTTTTTTCATGTTTTTAATTTTTATTTAAATACAATTAGCCAACATATAGTACATCATGACTTTCAGATGTAGAGTTCAGTAATTCATCAATTGCATATAACACACAGTGCTCCTCACATCACATGCCCTCCTTAATGCCTGTCATCCCAAAATTGCTGGAACTCATACAGGAATTCAGCATCATAGCAGGATATAAAATCAATGCACAGAAATCAGTTGCATTTCTAGACACTAACAATGAGACAGGAAAAAGAGAAATCAAGAAATCGATCCCATCTACAATTGTTCCAAAAACCAGAAGATACCTATGAATAAACCTAACTAAAAAGGTAAAGAATCTGTACTCTAGGAACTACAGAACATTTATGAAAAAAACTGATGATGACACAAAGAAATGGAAAAACATACCATGTTCGTGGATTGGAAGAATAAATATTGTTAAAATGTCCATGCTACCCAGAGCAGTCTACACATACAATGCAATCACTATCAAAATGCCATCAAGATTTTTCACAGAGCTACAACAAATAATGCTAAAATTTGTATGGAACCAGAAAAGACCCCAAGTAGCCAAAAGAATGTTGAAAAAGAAAATCAAAGCTGGTGGCCTTCAAGCTCTATTACAAAGTTGTAATCACCAAGACAGTATGGTACTGTCACAAAAGCAGACACATAGATCAATAGAATAGAGAACCCTGAAATGGACCTTAAACCCTAACTCTATGAACAAATAATTTTCAACAAGGCAGGAAAGTATTCTATCCAATGGGAAAAGGATGAAGTCTCTTCAACAAATGGTGTTGGGAAAATTGGACAGCTACATGGAGAAGAATGAAACTGGACCATTTCCTTACACTATACATGAAGATAAAATGGATGAAAGACCTAATTGTGAGATAGGAATTCATCAAAATCCTAGAGGAGAACACAGGCAACAATTTCTTTGACCTTGGCCATAGCAACTTCTTGCTAGACACATCTCCAAAGGTAAGGGAAACAAAAGTAAAAATGAACTATTGGGACTTCAAGATAAAAAGCTTCTGCATAGCAAAGGAGTCAACAAAACAAAAAGGCAATCTATGGGATGGGAGAAGGTATTTGCAAATGACATATCAGATAAAGAACTAGTATTCAAGATCTATAAAGACCTTCTCAAACTCAACACCCAAAAAACCAAGAATCCAGTCAAGAAATGGGCAGAGGACATGAACAGACATTTCTCCAAAGAAGACATACAAATGGCCAACAGACACGTGAAAAATGCTCAACATCACTTGGCATCAGGGAAATACAAATCAAAACCACAATGAGATATCACCTCACACCAGGCATAATGGCTAAAATTAACAAGACAGAGAACAACAAATGTTGGCATGAATGCAGAGAAAAGGGAACACTCTTACACTGTTGGTGGGAATGCAAGCTGGTACAGCCACTCTGGAAAACAGTATCAAGGTTCCTCAAGAATTAAAAAGCAAGCTACCCAATGACCCAGCAATTCTCTTACTAGGTATTTACCTCAAAGATACAAATGTAGTGATTCAAGGGAGCACCTGCATCCCAATGTTTATAACAGCAGTATCCACAATAACCAAACGTGGAAAGGTCTGAGATACCCATCGACAGATGAAGAGATAAAGAAGATATGAAAAAAAAAATACACACACACACTGCAATATTACTTAGCCATCAGAAAAGATGAAATCTTACTATTTACATCGATGTGGATGGAACTAGAGGGTATTATGCTAAGTAAAATAAGTCAGTCAGAGAAAGACAATTATATGGTTTCACTTGTACAAGGAATATAAGAGATTGTGCAGAGGATCATAGGAGAAGGGAGGGAAAATGGAATGGGAAGAAATCAGACAGGGAGAAAAACCATGAGATATTCTTAACTATGGAATACAAACTAGTGAATGCACTTGACCATCATTCCATCAGCCTATAAGTGATTTAGCAAATACTCTGAGCCAAGTATACAGAGAAAAAAAATAGAAGACTTGTGACTGATCTTAAGAAGCTTATAAACTAGCTGGGTAAATAGGATAGCAAATATGATCCAGTGAAAAGCACTAGGCTGCATATGGCCACATTAAATGGTGTGGGAGAAATTTAAGTCTATAAAAATTCTGAATGCCAGTGTGGGGCTGGCAGAGTTAGGAATGCCCTCATGGAATAGCTGAGTCCAGGTGAGCTCAGACCTTGCAACTATAATGTAATAAGGAAAGAAATGTTGACAGAGATGTCAGGTCACTTTGAAAAAAAGAAGTAGCATTTAAGATATGTAGAATGTTCCATATCCCAAATGTTTTATCATTGGCTGTTTCCTTCTCTGGATTACATGGCTATTGAAAGTTGGACTGGGACACAAGAGAGATGATGTCTTGTTGTGGTTCTAATATTTACTGCATTATTAACAGAAACTTTGTTTATAGGTAGAGGTTCACAGGAAATAGTGAGATTGTTCCAGGAGGTCCATGTACCTGGGTGAAGGTCCATGTACCATGTACATGTACCATGTACCGTGGGTGAAGGCACCCAGGTTCTCCCAATGGTGTATATTTCTATGCTATATTTTCATGTGTAGATGAAAATGTAGATTACCTCAAACCAGAGGCAGACCTATTCCATCACCACTAAGACTTCTCTCATGCTTCTCCTTTATAGTCACTCCCTCTTATTACTCCCAACCCCAGCAACCATAATTTGTTCTCCAGCTGTAAAACGTAGTCATTTTAAGAATATTATATAAATGGAATCCATTTTTTTCTCTTTGTTCATTCTGTTTTCTTTTTCCTGCCTTCCTTTGGGTTATTTGAACATCTTCTAGAACTCCATCCATTTATTATATTTTGGAATATATCTCTTCTCATAGCTTTTTTAGTGGTTCCTCTAGGTATTATGCATACATAACTTAACACAGTCTGCTGGTGTTGACATTTCATCAGTTCAAAGAAGGACAGAAACCTCACCTCCCTCTACACCCTTACGATCCTCCCCCATTTATAATTTAAATGTCTTAAATCTTTCTTTACAAAAATTAGCCCTTGTTGTAATGAGCACGATGAGCACCAGGTGATGTATGGAATTGTTGAATCACTATATTGTACAACTAAAACTAATATAACACTGTTGGTAACTACTGGAGTAAAAATAAAAATAAAATTGGGGCTCCTGGGTGGCTCAGTGGGTTAAAGCCTCTGCCTTCAGCTCAGGTCATGATCTCAGGGTCCTGGGATCGAGCCCCACTTCGGGCTCTCTCCTCAGCAGGGAGCCTGCTTCCCCCCTTTCTCTGCCTGCCTCTCTGCCTACTTGTGATCTCTCTCTGTGTCAAATAAATAAATAAAATATTTTTAAAAACAAATAGATAAATTTAAATTTAAAAAAATTTTAAAAATCAATAACATCAGTGTTATAATTTTTACATCAACTGTCAAGCATAATTTAGAAAACACAAGAGAAGAAAAGTCTGTTGTCATTACTCATACAATTTTATTCCATACAGTGCTTTTTTTCCTTCCTTCCTGGCATTTCTGGAGTCTTATCATTTCTAGGTAGAGCATTTCCTTTTTAGCCATTCTTTTATGGTAGGACTTATGGTGACGGATTATCCTAGTTTTTCTTCTTCTGGAACTGTCTTGTGTTTTTCTTTCATATCTGAAGGATATTTTTGCTGGATGTAAGATTCTAAGTTGACAGTTTTTTTTTTTCTTTTAGTCCTGGGGAAATGTTGTGCCATTTCACTGAAACTTCCCTCTTCCCCCTCCATCCCGTTGTTGAATCTGTCTACTGAATTTTCTATTACAGTTACTGTATTTTTCAGTTCTAAAATTCCAGTTGGAAAACAAAATAAAAATCCATTTGGTCATTGTTTAGATCTTCCATTTCTTTCCTGAAACCTTTTATTTTGTTCATTGTTTTAAATATATACCTAGTTATTCACTGAAGAATTTTAATAATGGCTGCTTTAAAATCCCAATCAGATAATTCCAACATCTGTGTTACCTCAGTCTTAGTGTCTATTAATATCTTTCTCATTCAGGTTGAGATTTTCCTGGTTCTTTGTATAAGTGAGTTTCTATTGAAACCTAGACATTTTAGATACTATGAGATGCTGGGTCTTATTTAAATATTGCTTCAGTGGGCCTCCTTTGACACTGTGCCAGCACGGGAAGGGTCTACTATGTCATTATTGTCAGATTGAGTAGAAGTCCAGGTGCCCCGCTTAGTTTCTGTTGACACTATCAAAAAGAAGAGGTAGCTCAGTACTGCTGGGTATGGACTGTAGCCCCTGCTCTCCACTAGAATTCTGGTGATACCATTCTGGCTGGGAGGAAGGGTGGTGCCTTATTGTTCTCCACCTGGCTTCCACTACACCTACAGAGGTATGGCCTCATTACTACTGGGTGGTGATAAATTCTTGACTCTCCACCAGATCTCCTCTGCTACAACCCCAACAGGGAGTGGGGAAAGTGCTTCATTGCCATCAGCTGGATGTGGAAGTCTGGCTTCCTATGTGGTCTCCACTGACAGCAAGGTGGCTGGGGGAGGCTCACTATCACCTAGCAGGCTGAAAGCGCCAGCTTCCCAGCAGGCCTCTGCTCACCTTGTCGTTGGGGCTGGGACTTATAGTTACAACCTGTGAATGGTGGAAGTTTAGGTTTTTCAATTAGTCTGTGTTACCTGGAGTTTTATGTGGATCCTCAATTCTTTTCTGTGGTGTTTGGCCAGAGCAGCATGTTGTCTTAAAGGTGTTTTTTTGTTTTGGGTTTTTTGTTTGTTTGTTTTCTTGCTAAGCTGACACTTTTCTAGTTCTATGGTGAGAGAGACTGGGTTTTTCCTGAGGTATTTTTAAAATCTATACCCATTGGTGTTTTTGACTTGCTGATTACTCTAGCATCCAGTCCAGGATATATGAGGCAAAAGAAAACCCAAGAAACTTACCACTATGTTGTTCTTTAGATCACTTAAACCCTAGCATGTTTGTCTTTTTCTGTCTTTCATATACCTAATGTCTGGGGTATTTAGCTGTACTTGGCAGAAGAAATAGGGAAAAGTAAGCCTACTCTTTCTAGAAGAGGCAAGTATTTCTTACTGCTTAGGTGTCACTGCACAGTCATAACTTCTCTGAAATGATTTTCTCATTTAAGTAAGCTTGGAAGCTACCACCAGTCTTGTACTGATGCTAAAACTAAGACTAGACAGTAATCCAGAGTTATTGTAAACATAAAATTAAATAATAGGTAAGTACGCCCAAACTTGCAAAATGATACATAGAAAAGTGTACATATATCTTTCCATATATCTATGTAGATGGTTGTATATGTGTGTGCATATACGTGCGTGTGTTTGTGTGTGTGTGTGTATACAAATATGTGTATATAAACACAGAATTACATCTTTAAAAAGCCCCTAGCATTTCTTAGGGATGTTTAAAAAATTATAAGAAATACCTCAAATAATTAGTCCTGTGGTTAATTTTCTAATGCTTCAAAAATTTTAGTGTCTCATTATGTGATGTGAAAATCATTTCAAAACTAGAAAAATAATGTCTCTGGTTATATAATGGCCATTTGAAAGGGACAAGCTCTTCTGCATTATCTGCCTAGACAGCCAGTGATCCCACAAACAATATAATGGCTACATTTCCAAATTTGCTTTGCTGAGAAATCAGCCTAAAGAGCAGCACAGGACATAATTTATTTCATCGACTTTACCAAAATTAGTAGGATTCTTTGAAGTACAAGTGATAGAAAATTAGACTCCAAAATGGTTTAAACCAAGAGAGAAAATTTATAGACTCTTATAACTGAACAATTCAGTTAAAAGTCTCTAAATAAGGCTTGACACAGAGGCCAAAATATCTACCAAATTTTTCCCATCTCTACTTCAATTTCATGTTCTCAGCTTTGTTCCAATACTATCCGTCATTACTCTTGACATCCCTAACCCATTCCAGCAGCCTCAGCCTTTCTTCTTTGTTGGGATGAAATACCTTATCACCTTTTTTAAGAAAAATAATGAAGTTTCCAGTAATTTTTTTTGCCATGGTCTATAATTTATTGTCCCTTAATGGCCTGAATTTGTTCTCATGGAACTTCTCTCTGATAGGCCTGAGATTTAATTAAGTTCTATCTCAAAACCAATACAGTTGTCAGAGAGCTGGAACACAGTGATTGGCATTTTCATCTAATCATGTTTCATACAGAAATATTTTGAGATAGAAAAGGATGCCAAATTTTCATTTTAGTATGATTTCCATTTTATGGATGAGCTGGTAAAGCTGGGACTCAAACATGGGTGTTCTGACTTTTAAGACTTGTTGCACTGCCTTGCCCGCTGTGGCTACAGATAAGCTCTCATGATAGCTACAATTAACTGTACACAGTTGGTAAAGCTATATGCTGTGCAGATGAGCCAACTCTTTGCTATTTTTATCATATAATGCTGTCAAGAAATTGATCTGACTCAATAATTGTACAGTGGTTTGACAACATGAGACACAAGCAGACAAACTCATAAGAAAATAAACCTGATAGTTGTGCAGAGTTAGAACCAGGTCCAGAAATAAGAGGAAAAAGAGTGGGAAGTATTGCCTAACCCTGGCTACTGAGAGTACAATGAAGAAATCTGTTGTGTTTTGGTTATTATTTTTCCAAAAATTACTCAGGTAGTCATGGGAACAGAGCAATTTTCTAAAAATCCAGAGTTTGCAGTAGACTTAAAGAAAACCACCAATGAGTATTCTGGGAAATTTAATAAAGATCCAGAAGTTTTTCATTTGGCAGACATTACTGAATAGAGCTCCAAATCCCACCATGAGTAATTATACCCATATGCAATTTCTTTTATAATTCCCTGTGAACTAAAATAAGGGTACAAATTCAGATGATAACCCTTCTAATATCCCTACCACACTGCTCCTTGCAACTTAACCTCCCTTGGGTCATCCCCACATCTTCCCCCACCTTAAAAATCCAAAGAGCAGAAACATGCATATGAAAATGGTGAACTGAAAATTGAGTGATCTTTGAAAAATACCTGTCCTAGGCATCAGCCTTCTGCCTGGTAAATCTTCTATGACCTCTTATTGCCTACACACCTAATGGTTCAAATGCTGATTCTTCTGTACAACTCCATTCAAAAGTCTATCAGTGTACCTACCTGTTGTCATCTCTTGACCATCCATGTTTAATTACCCCTCACTCCTGCCTCTTGGATCATTCACTGTTCCCTTAGCACATCCACACCTCTATGGCTCTCTTTGATTATGCTATACACTCTGACTTCAAGTCCATGATTTTTTCCTCCTCCTTCATCATTCTTTTCAGCTTTACATTATTGCACTTGTTAACTATCCTTTCTTCTCTCTCAAGAATAAGTTCCTCTGAAAATTTCCCAACTCTTTCATCATGCTCCCATTGAAGCTGGTACATTACTCTGTTTTTAGCACATTTTCTATACTATGTGACCTAATTACCCAAATATTTATAATCACAAACACAGAGCAGGCATGAGATAAGGGGGAGAGAAGATCCCTGCCAATGAGTAGCATACTTTCCATCTGGAAGATAAAAATATAACCAGAAAATTTTCATATTCCATGGCTAAATGCTGACAAAGCATTATGTATGTTGTGCTATCACAACACAAAAGGAGAGCAGTATAACTCAGGAGGACTTCTAGAGATGACAACACCTTGGCAGAGCTTTGTAGGATGAGTATCTTAAATATCTGTTTAAATGAATGTGCTCCCTACTTGAGCAAAATCCTTTCTTGAAATCCCATTCTTATTTTCCTAACACTGAATGGTGCCCAGCCAAGTCTAAAACAAGATATCAATAAATGTTTATGTGTTGAACGAATGATTAAAGTAATGGACGGATAGATTTCTTATTAGGCACATTGCCTCATGGATCCTGGTAGGTCAGATGGATCATTTCTTATTTTTCCTGACTAGCTCACAACACTGACAAGTGAAGATATAATCAATCAATCAAAAAAAAAAAAAAAAAAGAATTCATCCAAATTAAAGCTGCATTGTACAATGTAGTATCACCCTATCTCTTACACATTCACCCTGGAGGAATAATTTATGTGCCATCCTAGACCGGGATAAAGGGAATTGGACAATATCACACAGATAGGAAGTTTTAAGGCAGCATAATGCTATTAAAAAAAAAAAAAAAGACCTCAAGTCAAAATTTGGCCCTGATATTTGTTTCCTGTGTGATTCTATTTCACCTCTGAAGCCCAATCCCTTCAGCTGTAAAATAGGGATGATAATACCTTCCTCCAGGCTTACCTTGGGATCAAACGAAACAATGCTTTTAAAAACATTGATCTCAAAGCTTAGCACACTCTAGGTACTAAATAAATGTTTATTAACACTTTAACCAATGTTTTTTCTTTATAATTTTGAGCAATCTTAGACTCGCACTTGATATTAGAATAAGACATATAGAAGTTTGCATGCAACCCATAACCACATTCGATTGATACTGCAGACAAAGGCTTTAAAAGAGGATGGATGGGTTGGATGGATGGGATGATAATGTAATCCCATTAATCAGGGCTGCCAGGAACAGTGGCCCAGGTTTCACACAAGAATACCAACCTGGGAAGAGCTGGAATGGAGCCGGCACTCTGCTCATCATGTTGCTGGCCTGCTTCCATCCAGAGAGAGTACTTTGTACCAAGGCTTCCAGTGGGCTGGCTCAGACCTGCCTTTCATTATCTCCAAGAGTACAAACTTGGACTGTGAAAAAATAAGATTACGAATCTCCTGCCTGATTTGAGGCAAATTTTATGAGCAACATAAAAAGAAAGTAAATATAGTTTTGCTATATTTGAAAATATAGCAAATATTTGCTAATTATTTTAGCAATAATTAGATAAATTAATTATTTAGCTAATTATTAGCTAATACTGTGAGAACTGTATTCTCACAGTATTTTGAAATCATTACATATACTAATCTCTTACAGAATTCCGTATTAATTCAGGATGAGATTTTAGTTCTTAGGGTAAATTAAGTACAGTAGATAAGTTATAGAGCTACAGGAGGAGGAGGAAAATTGTTAATTACTTGGTCAATTCCAGGTGGTCCTCAGACCTATTAATGGAGCAGAAAATGCAGAATTTTCCTTAGTGGCTGAAGAAAGAGCCTGGAGATATTTATTCATACATGGTTTGGGGGCCCAACGGTACAATAATTTGCTTTTTCATCTTAGCCCTACTCACTTCTTCCTATCAGTCATCCGAGACCAGTCTCTATCAAAATCCACTGGGGTGGGGGTGGGAGGAATCTTCAACTGCATTTAAAAGATAGGAAAAAATAAGAAATATCTCATGTTTTAAGAGTCTCCCATAAGTAAAATTGTATGTAATCATCAAAACAACCCTTCCGCAGGTATTTTATCTCCATTTACAGATAATAAGCTGGAGCTCAGAAATGGCCCCATAACTGCCAAGAGGCCAAGCTGCAGTCAGAACTGCATTTTCTGAAGTCAAGTTCCATGTTCTTTCCACTTTATCATAACTTGTGCTCATAGCTCTGACCTGGAGTGAATCCTCAAGGTTTGCTTCAGCTATGTCAGCATCACCAGAGGATTTAAAAACCCCTGAAGCTATAAAAACCTCTCTTGAGCCCAAAGAAATGTTCAGAGTGGAGGTGGGGTCTGAGCCAACTGACCAGCACTGTTCATTAGCACAATCCCCCTTCCCTTACCTTATGACAGTGGCCGAGGTGGAACAGCTGCCAAATCCTGCCAAGCCCAGTGCAGCTCATTTTCCCCGGGCACAGGCAAGCTTCCTCCCTGTAATTCCATCCCTTTAATGCCTTGCAGCTGGAGATGAATGAGAAGTCCTCTCTCAGCAGAGAGGATAAAGTAAGGCAGCTGGATTGGCCAAGGGAGGAGGGGAACTTGGGGAAGCTCTCCAGAGAGCAACCAACTCCCTCCCTTGGAATTGTCACCCCTGGTCCTATTTATTTGATTGGTCACATGGGATAGAAAGCATAATATGATCCCATCTAGATAAGTGCAAGGGCTCCACTTCCAGCCTTTTCAGGTCAACATTCAATATTCATCACCTTTATCTGTCCCAACACCTTGCATGTGCCTGGTGCCTGTGGCTTCTCTGGAATGACTAATTACACTTTCATCAGTTCAATTTCAACATCCCTCATTTTAAAGGAAAAGAAACATGCTGGAATGTGACCTCTTCCAAAGCCCTATGAAATCCTAGTGAAAGAGAAACCACCAACAGAGAAAGTGGTACATTCATTCATTCATCACTAAATCATTGGTATGTTAAGATTTGAGGTGAATAAGAGCATAGGTCTTGGCATCACACCAATGGGCTTCTAATCCCGGGCCCTCCACCTAATAGTGGTTGGGTGAGTTGTTTGATATCACTATGTAAAATAGAGATCTTATGAATGCATCAGTCATGCTTATTGCATTGTGGAAATCAATTGGGAAAATGTGTATAAAGCTTCCAATATGGCACCTCTCCGAGAATAGGTAACTGGCGACTGCTCACCGTTGGACGTGCTGCTGCGTGGTGGTCTGGCACAGACTGGCTTCTCAGGAGTCAGAAGTAAGATTCATCTCTGACTTGAGGGGTGATGAGTAATAATAAGAGAGAGCAGAAGTGAAATTAGAATACAGAAAGTGTTGAGCCACAGATAGAGAACTGATCCCACATAGGAAGCACAAAATTTAGGTGTTCTTTCTCTGAGTTCCTTCTGCATCTTGTTCTCACCTGTGGCAGCACATTCACTCCCTAATAAAATAGCTTTTTCATATGGCCCAGGGTACCCAGCCACTTGGAGGTAGGAGGTGTGTCTTTTCAAATTCTTTTTCCAAGTACCCATGAATGAATACACCCAGCTTACATGGAAGGTCTCAGTAAATATTGGACAAAAGAACACATAGTAGGAGATGACGTGCAAACCGTGTTCTGCACACAATAAAGAGACCACTCAGGCTTGAGTGGGTTTATGTAAAGAGGAAATAGGAAGGGCCCCCATTGTAGGAGACCTGGTGTGCTAGAATAAGAAACCTGAGCAGCCATTAAAAGTTCTGGAAGACAGAAGAAAAAAACAAAAGACATTTAAATTTTAGTTTGAGTATGGTGCTCAAGGTGGAAAGGAAGAATATGAAGAAGACAAACCAGTTAGTACCTTAGGGTGACAGCACAGAAATTGGGTGCTAGGAGTGTTACTTTAGTAACTGGGATAGAAATGGAAGTGAGGGGACATTTTTTAAAAGCCCCCCGAGAGGGAGGTGTGACAGGCTATGATAGAAAGGAAGGGGGGAGGGGGTCATCTTTGACCCTGACCCTACGGTATTTGTGGCAAACTCAATGGGTCTTGAACACCTCTCCCTTAGAAAGGAAATTTCCAAACTAAAGGCCGCCCTTGATTTCAGTATTTTTCACCTGTTCTTGCCCTCCTTTTCAAATAAGAACTGGGGTTAGAAACCCATGGAAGCCAGTGACAAGGAGCTCATTCCTAACAAATAGCAAAGGCCATGATGTTGAGAAAGGTCACCATCTCTCACTCTGACAGTAACCATCTTCCCATTTACCTTCTCATTCATCCACTCGCTTCTCCATCCATCCATCCTTCCAGCACAGTACCTGAGTACCTACCTCAGGCAAAGCACTTTTCTGCTTTCTAAATATTCCGTAATGACAGGCAGTTCGCTGCTCCCTATGAGTCACCTAACTGCAACAGCAACTGTACGAAGTACAGAATGATCCTAAATTTGTTTTATTACATTGATTGGTTCTGTTTCTTTGTGGGGACAGCAGTAAATTGCTCTTTTAAATTTAGCTTTGAGACACTATAATTTCAGCTCTAAGTGCAGAAATTGAACTGCTTTTAAGGATAGCAAAATGATGGCAATACCCTGGTGCTAAAATACAATGACCAGCTAAAATACAATGAACCGTTACCTTGCACTATGGGAGCTACGTATCCATGCTGAGAAGGGCAGCATGCTTTGTGAGCGCTATACGTCAACACACTCCCTGAGTGTCCCCTTTCTCTCTCTCAAGCAGGGATGATAATGCATGTCTACTGTCTAACTGCCAGGGTTGGTGCAAGGATCGCAGGTTATGAGGTCTGTGAATGTGCGAAATGTACTAATGTACTAATGTAAGGGAATATTATTTTTGTCCTTACAGCTCTTTGGGGGGTGGAGAGGACTATTTGTCAAAAATGTTCTGAGTCTTTTATAGAACTTTGCATTCTTTTGGAAAAGGCAACAGGGTTTATCCAGAAAACAGTTCCATTGGCAGGTTAATTTTGTTGCTATCTAACTAAGTGACCCTAAGCTAAGTGCTCGACCTTGCAGTTTCTTTATCCTTAAAAGAGAGATGATCATAATACACGTTCTAAAATACTCTTGAAGGTCTCATAGTTCCCCGCCCACTCCCTAAATCCATCAGCCTGAAAAAGACCATGTCTCGGCTGCAGCACAGAGCTTCGTTTATACTTTAAGCTCCTGAGAGCTTCACCCTCACCTGGGATCCTACACATTGTGCACAGATCTTAGGAAACATCAGCCACATTTCTCAATGGTGCCTGTGATAGACTCATACATGATTCATGTCCCCCATACTCTACGCCCCTTGCAAAGTTGTCTCACTTGAACTTGTGGCTCTAGCAACCGGCATGGTGCCTACACAAAGCAGGTGTTTAATATGTGTTTGCTGCAGTGCATGAGTAAAGGATATGTAGGACAACGCTTTGCAGACTAGAGGAGAGTTAGCAACTAGTGATAATTCCCAATCTCATTTGTTAACTGTGACAATGTACGAGTGAATTTGTGACCAAACAAAAATGAGTATAATAGTTCCACCCAGGAAGGACCAGAATTGTACAATCTCTATAACTCAGCATTTCTCAGCCTGGGAGATTTTGCTTGTGTTTTCATTGTCAAAACTGGGGAGAATGCTACCGGCATCTAGTGAAGATGGTGCAGGGATGCTGTTGCTAAACACCGTACAAACCACAGGGCAGCCCCACAACAAAGACTTATTTGGCCCAAAATGTCAATTGTCAACATTGAGGAACACTACCCTAAGACCCTTGCCTCAAATACAGGATAGGGCTATCTTTTTTTTAATTATTATGTTCAGTTAGCCAAAGTATAGTACATCATTAGTTTCCAATGTAGTGTTCATTATTTTAGTGTTCATTCATTAGTTGCATATAACGCCCAGTGCTCATCTTTAATACCCATCATTGGGCTCACCCATCCCCCTGCCTCCCTCTCCTCTGAAACCCTCAGTTTGTTTCCCAGGGTCTATAGTCTCTCATGATTCATCTCCCTCTCTGATTTCTCCCCCTTCGGATTTCCCTCCCTCCCCCTATGGCCCTCCGTGCTATAGCTTGTGTTCCACATATAAGTGAAGCCATATGATAATTGTCTTTCTCTGCTTGATTTATCTCACTGAACATAATCCCCTCCAGTTCCATCCATGTTGATGCAAATGGTGGGTATTCATCCTTTCTGATGGCTGAGTAATATTCCATTATTTATATGGACCACATCTTCTTTATCCATTCGTCTGTTGAAGGACATCTCAGCTCCTTCCACAGTTTGGCTATTGTGGACATTGCTGCTATGAACATTGGGGTGCATGTGCCCCTTCTTTTTACTACATCTGTATCTTGGGAGTAAATACCTAGTAGTGTAATTGCTGGGTCATAGGATAGGCTGTCTCTTAGGTCGTGCTGGCAATTTGACACTTCATCTATCAGTTTGGCACTCATCATTCTTGGATTTCACAAGAAGGACTATGTGATTGTTCCACAGACAACAACTTTTACACAACAGGCTGAGGTTTTCTCAAGGCAATACTAGCAAGAACTGCAGGCTTTCGGGGATTTTGCATCCAATGGCAGCCTGCCCTGGTTGGTCTTTGACTAGGGCTACAAACTCTGTCAAGAAATCTAGAGAAGGGGGTGCCTGGGAGGCTCAGTCGTTAAGCGTCTGCCTTCGGCTCAGGTCAGATCCCAGGGGCCTGGGATCAAGCCCTGCATCGGGCTCTCTGCTCGGCAGGAAGCCTGCTTCTCCCACTACCATTCCCTCTGCTTGTGTTCCCTCTCTCGCTGTGTTTCTCTCTGTCAAATAAATAAAATCTTAAAAAAAAAAAAAAAGAAATCTAGAGAAGAAGCTAGACTTAACTTCTTCTATGAGGAAATGTTCTTTTTAAAACACATTAACTATTACACTGCTGTCTCCTCAAGGACTATGATAGTGTATATCCATGGGAACAATCCTGATTTCCAAGGGGGACGTGGGATATAGAGATATAGTAGTAATATTAGATACTTGAGTAGTTCGTCTGTTTTTAGTTTTGTATTTTTTTTAAAGTGATTTTTGTTTTCCTTTTAAGGCTAAAACCCTTCTTCTGACTTACCTAATGTCACTTCCCACCTCACTCCTCATTTCTGTTTCACAGCCACGAGATCCTGTCTTGATTCCTTGAACATTTTGCATTCGGGCTCGCCCCTCTGTCAGGTGCATCCATGGATTGCCTAGTTAATTCCTACATCTGTCAGAGCTCAGCTCAAATATCACCTCCTAAAGATTGCCTGCTGTGGCCCCAAGCTAGACCCTCATCTTGTGCCCCAGCCATTCTCCCTCATTCTTATCACAGCTGGGATTAAATCAGTTCTCTATGCCCACTCTGTAGCAGGAACCACTTCTGTCTCTGCAGGTAAGCCCCACATGTTGCTGGGATGCAATCAAAATTTGTTTACTTAAAAACAACAACAACAACAACAACTTTGGAGGTGTAGTCCCTGGTTCAAAATTCAAACAATCTTACAAAAAGAACAGACAGAGATAGCGTAAGTAAAAAAAAGTGAGGATGAGTTGAGAACTAGGACTAGAAATTGTCTCTTTCTACATCTAGTTATACCAGGGGAGTATATTGGGGGTGGGGGGAAGCTAACTGCTAAAAATATTAAGAAATGTGTGGAAAGCTTAGTGAAAACACTAAATAAAAAAAAAAAACCTGAGAGATCCAAAACATTTTGTAAATGAAGAAACACTAAATAGTTCAATAGTGTCAGTTCCCTCTAAATCAATTTTTAGATCAGTGTAATCCTGTTCAAAATCCCAGGAATATTTATACTTATTATAACGTTTTAGATAATAACATGGACTACCTACAGTCTAAAATAGCTAAAAGAGTTTTGAAAATGATGCAAATAGAACTTTCCTGGTAAATAATAAAACTTGCACTGATCTTTTCAACATGGCACTAAGATAGAAATCAAAGGACAAAACAATAGATTAGAACAAATAATCGAGGGGCGCCTGGGTGGCTCAGTAGGTTAAAGCCTCTGCCTTCAGCTCAGGTTGTGATCTCAGGGTCCTGGGATGGAGCCCCTCTTTGGGCTCTCTGCTCAGTGGGGAGCCTCCTTCCCCCCCTCTCTCTGCCTGCCTCTCTGCCTACTTGTGAGCTCTCTTTGTCAAATAAATAAATAAAATCTTAAAAAAAAAAAATCTAAAAACAGACCCAAATGTATATTAAAACTTGGAGAGTGATAAGGAAATCACAGAAACCAATGAGAAAGGGTGGATTAATTGACAAAAGTCAACATTGAACATTTTGGGGAAAAATCAAGTTACCTTACCTCTTACCATATATCAAAATAAATTCTTGTGAGTTAAACATAAAAAATGAGTAAGTAAATTAATAATGAAAATAAAACAGGATATAAATGAATTCTTTATTGCTTTTCTATGGACATATACTTTCTGAGCTATCACAAAGGAATACATTAGGCTCTTTTTAACATGATATTGACTACTTTAACTTATTAAGTGCTTAGTATGTGCTAGCCTTCATTCTCTGTGTTTTATTTATGTATTGTTTGATGAAAATCCATCAAATTCATCACCCACCTTGAGCTAGGTGCAATTAATATGCCCGTTTTATAGAGGAGAAAGGTAAGGCAGAATGGAAAGTAAAAGAGTTCATTACTGAACCTGAGTTCATTACTGTGTTCTCTGGGATGCTGTAAACTATAGAACTAAACTAAAAATCATTAAGAAACCAAAAAGTAAAAAAAGCTTAAAATTCCCATTAAGTAAAAGGCCAATAACAAATTGGGACAAATATTTTCAACAGATGTGACCATAAATATATGTCCTTTACTTTAGCCCCTCCTCTTTACCCCTATCTTCCTTACTTCAGTAGTCACTGTATAAAGTATACTTACTCGTGTGTGGCAAGTGTGTGTGTGGGGGGGGAGTATAAAGAGCTTTCATGAAACAATAAAGACAAACAGGAAAGAATGGGCAATAATATGATCAGTATCTTCAGGAAGGCCTAGAAATGGATTATAAACAAAATGTATTTAACCTAACTAGTAAACCAACTAATAGCTAAAAAAAACCTATCAACCTGATATTGCCCATCGAATCGGAAAATATTTGCTGATAAATTAGTGCAAGTTTCCTGAAAGCAATTAGTTTATAAATAGTAAGAATATATTTAAAATGCCCGATTTTTAAAAATTTAATCTATTTCCAAAGTCTCTTAGCCACCGATTTTACAGAAATTTCTGAGATGTACCAAGTTATAGAATAGTAAAGTCCTAGAAACAACACCAATGGAAACAAATTGTTCTGGATATGCTAAGTGTACACTTATAAATGGATAGGTCAGTCACATGATACCTAGAGCATCTGTTTTGAACAACCCTATCGTCATGAAATAGTCTATAACGTTGGAAAATGTCCCTGATAGGAAATCTATTAAAATGCAACAGTATTATTTTTTTTTTAAAGATTTTATTTATTTATTTGAGAGAGAGAGAGAGCATGAGAGGAGCGAAGGTCAGAGAGAGAAGCAGACTCCCCGTGGAGCTAGGAGCCTGATGTGGGACTCGATCCTGGGACTCCGGGATCATGACCTGGGCCGAAGGCAGTTGCTTAACCAACTGAGCCACCCAGGCGCCCAACTGTATTCATTCTATAGAGAGCTGGTGGATATTAAGGAGGACTAATGACAGCCAAAATACGCCTTAAGTTGCTACCACTTTCAAGCTGTGCCTAAAGCCCTCGTGACAAGAGAGCCTGGATGGCTGACAGATCTAGGGTCCGCATCCCTTAGAGCCTTTCCATATCAGCTCAGCTAATTGACTAGAATCCCGTGTTAAGTGCGGGAAACACTGGGGGAACCAGAAGGGAAAAGTGAAGTGCTCCATCCCACCCACAGACAAGACTCTCCATTCCCATCGCCGCTGAGAATACCACTTAGACTGTCATGGAACAGACCTTAATGCTTTCTTCCACCTTCTCCCCCCATCTCTTCTCCTCCTCTCCCTCCACCTTAGACAGACTTCTTAGACAAAGAGATCCTAGTCTTGGGTCTCTTTGCAAATAGCTTCCTGAGCATTGCCCTAAAATGGAAAGCAAAAGAGTGCTCAAAGTTTCTAACAGGGCCTTGTTGCTAGGCAACCATTTCCTTTGTCTCTCAGTAGAGGGAATATGACATTGTTTGGAACGTGTTTTCATGCCGCACCTTTATACAAAAGAGCAAGGTCGGGGGCTAGGGACAAAGTGAGGGAAGAGATGGTAGTATAAAAACCTTTAGATTGAACAATATAAACATAAAATATGAGGGGAAGAAAAACCAAAAGAACGCACCATGGATATTTCAACCCACTACCACCACATGGTGCCTGAAACTTCAAAATGGAACATTTTGTATATGGGCACATTTTCTTTGGTGAGAATAAGCATATGGTTATGAGCATATTCTTACCTTCATTGTGATCTGCATATTCCCTCTCATTTTAAAATGTCTATAGGACATTTTAAAAGCATTTTTGATATATTTTTATAGTCACATAATAAGAAAGCAAATAAATGTTGTGATTGCACTTGTCCACAAGTTACCACAGGCTTGATCTCCTTACGTTGTCTGTATTTACAGGAATAGTGGGTCTTCATTACTTACCTGCCTCTGTGGTCTTATTGGCCTGACGACTGCTATAAATAAGAACAGACAATGATGTCTATTGGTCAGAACAAGTTCACAACTCACTTTCAACTCCATTCTCAAAAGTATCATTTTTTTTAAAATTTCCCTTTCCTTTATTAAGACTTTTACTGCATTTGCTTTCCATCGATGTTTGGATTGTCAAAAGTATCATTTTTACTTGCTTGAGGTCAAGGATTCTGATTGGGCAGCTTTTATGAAGAAATGGATTGTAGCAGGATATGAACAAGCATGCACAGAGAGACTTTTTATTCTGCCTGCTGGCTGGCCTGCCATGGTAAAAAACTATTGTCACCATCAGGGTCACATGCAATTCAAAACTTGGGTATAGTTAGGGAGAATGGGATGAAAGAGGCCATTCACCTTGCTGTGATTCTAGGGTCTGGCCATCTGTAGCCTAGAAAAGAGAACTTCTCTTCCTGGTCCAGGGTATTCACCAGAGATTGCACTGGGTTTAGGGATTAAGGACTTGGTCAGCACTGAAGTTTTGCTTCGTCGGTCAATAGAATATTTATATGCGTACCTTTCCCTTTAGGACCATGTAGGCAGGGACTGCCGATTGAGGTCAGGATTTAGGAATTCTCTGGCCAAACACCTATCAACCTCATGATGATCCACAACATTGTCACCTGGCGGAGAAATGGACTTGATGAAAATCCAGAGACTTAGCTTTTAGCCCCGACTTTAACATAAATAAGTAGTCATATTTTGGATGGTTCTTTATATTCTTGGTGCCTCATTTTCTATTATTAAAGGAATCCTTAGAGAACCTTAGAGAAAAACACACAGAACCTTAGAGAAAAAGGTATAAAACGTACATTTAGAGTTTCAAAAACAGTAAGATAAACAATCATGTACCCAATATTCTGACTCAGAAACAGAATATTCTAAACATGTGAAAAATGTTTCTCTGCCCCTCTATGTCCTTGGCCCTGAGCATCTCCCTACTTTCCTTTTTCCTCAAGAAAAAGTCATTATCCTGACTTCTGTTTTAGACATCCTGTCACATTTTTGGTGATTTTATTTTTGTATGATTTCAAACTTAAAAATGGCAAGAATAATACAAGGAAATCTTGGATATACTTTACCCAGTTTTTACATTTGTTGACATTTTGCTCATTTGTTTTATCATTTTATATATGGATGAACCATCTGACAAGAGGTTGGAGATACTTTCCTCATGGATTCCTCAATGTTTCTATTTCCTAAGGACAAGATCAATGTGTATTCCCTAAGTACAAAGACATTCTCTCACATCATCAGATACAGTTATCCGAAACTAAGAAATATAATATTGCCATACTATGTTTTATTTTATTTTATTTTATTTTTTCAGTGTTCCAAGATTCATTGTTCATGCCCCATACCCAGTGCTCCATGCAGTACGTGCCCTCCTCAATATCCACCACATAGTGCTTTCTAATCCATTTTTAAATTTTATCAATGGCCCCAATACTATTGTGTAAGCCTTGATCCCCCCAGTCCAGGATCCAACCCAGAATCACCCATTTCATTTATGTGTCACATCTCTTGGGTAATCTCCTTTACTCAGGAATCATTTCTCAGTCCTTTTTCACCTTTCTTGACCTTGAGAGTTCTCAAGAGCATGAATGATTATTTGGTAGAATACTCTCAATTTGGATTTATCATGTGTTTTCTTGGTTTCATGATTGCATTTAAGTTAGGCATGTTTGTCAGAATAGCAGAAAAGTGACATTATTTCTCCACAGGAGTTACATAATGACAGTTGGTCCTGATGTTGGTGATGTTAACATCACTTGATTTAAGCAATGCCTACCATATTTGCCCATTTTCAATTGTAAATTGGTATTTTGTGGGGAAATAACTTGAGACTATGTGAATATCTTATTACCCATCAAACACTATCCTTCTACTTTTATATCCCTCTATGTTGCAATTCTACTGAAAGGTTTTCCTTTTCTCCCATTTCTTTATTCACGTTTTATATTGGTATAAACACATAGGTTTTTAGCTCATTCAACGGTTAAAAATACATTATGATTATTATGATTATGATTTATTTTAGTACCTAAATTGCCACAGATTTGGCCAATGAAGTTGCTATAATTTGTCTCTGGTGTCCCTTTATAATGTTCTCATTATTCTTAGAATAATTCCATATTTTCTGACAAAACAAGATATTTCAGGGTCAATTCCTAATTTTCCTGCCTCAGTCCTGGATCTTTCCATTTCCCCAGAGAATCTTGGTTCTTCTTAATAGAAAATGATATTTAGAAATCAAGATCTGGGCAGATGATGTACTCATTGCAACTGATAGCCCATGGCCTTTAGACCATCTCAACAGAATATCTAGGGAATATACGTATATTTAAACACACACACAAAAGTATTCATAGTACATAATAGCAAGAAACCTGGCTTCCATTTTCTCAACACAATTACTCATTCACTAAAACTCGGACAACACAAAAAGTCATTTCAGAATTGGTATTCCATACCACAGCACCAAGCAAACCTACTAACTATAGTTCAATATGATTTACATTATTTACTTAGATAAAATTTATGTTCAGTGAACAAAAATCTTATAAAATTTCATGAGTTTTGACAAATGCATACATATGATTCGCACTTCTGTTCATAATAGTACATAGAATATTTCTATAACTTCAAAAAATTTCTTCATGTCATTTCCCAAACACTCCTACCTTTTCAGAGTGTTCTGAGCATTTTCCATTCTCGATTAATAGTACCTATTCTAGGACTTTAAATAATTGGAAGGTAATTGTCTATGGTGTCTCTCAATCCTTGAACATGGTGTATCTTGTTTTTATTGAGGTCTACCTAATTTCTCTTTGCAATGTTTGGTACTTTTCAGTGAGTGGATAGGTATCAAACATTTTGTTAAATTTATATCTAAGTATTTTATATAAGTTCGTCATTTAAGCTACCATGAATATTTTTATTTCATTTTCTAAAAGTTTGCTGCTGGTATATAAAACCACAATTTTTGTACACTGACCTTCTATTCTGCAACCTTGTTAAAATCACTTATTAGTTCTGTTACTTCTTTTGTAGTTTCCTTAGCTTTTTCTGTAAAGACAATCACGTTTCCTGCAATAAGAGACATTTGTACTTCTTTTTTTCCAAACTTAGCGATTTTTATTAGCTTTTCATTCTGCATTGCATTGTTAGAACTCCCAATAGAATGAAGAATTAAAGTGTGAGAGCAGAAACTACCTTGAACTGAAACAAGAAAATATGATAGTGACTTTAATAAATGACTTTTGCCAAATTTAAAGTAGTTCTCTTCTTAGTGTACTGCGATTTTTTTTATGAATCAGTATAGACAGTTATGATTATTTGTGTGTGTGTGTGTGTGTGTGTGTGTGTGTGTGTGTGTGTGTGAGTGAGTGACTGGGAATAGGAAAGGATAAGAAAGAAGAGGAAAAGAGAAAAGGGGTAAAATCATTCTTACTGCTCAGCTTGGAACCTTTGTCATACTTCCATCTCTCAATTGATTCCTTTCTTGCCTGAACTCAGATTGCCTTAAGAGTCCGTGCTTAATTGTTCTCTATTATATCTGTGTTGATTTTGTCTTTACTGTCAAAGTAAACTTGATTTAGGCAATGCCTACCAAGTTTGCCCAATATAAATGTGCCATTGTAGTTAGCTGGGCTCATAGGGATTGCTTGATCAGTTTCAGTATTGACTTTGGGGAGTAATAAAATGCTAAAATTGTTGACTATTTCAGAGTTCTGCATCCGAGATTTCATCTGCATCGAAGATCTCAAAACCAGAGGTATATGACTTGTTAGTGAAAACAGAACTCATTTGAAACAGAGCAAGAAACAGAACTTAGGTCTTCTGACCCTTTGTCCACACCCCATCCTAGTGCACCACGTTGGCTGATCTCCATTGGTTCCTCCCAAGACCATTTCTGAGGCCAGTAGCCTCAAAACTGGGTCAGGTCAAGCTATATAGATACTAAGCCACCTCTGGCCTCTTATCCTCCACCACCGTGGTATCAGCCCCTTAACAAGCTTGTGTTGAAAATGCCCAGTGGCCAAGCAGTGTCTTTTCAGACATTCTGCAACTTGACACAAATTAGGTAGTAGTTAGATATCTGTGATTTTATGTTGTACCTGATTCCTGGACTCTGTTGGCAGGCGGATCCCCTCTGGGATGGATAACTTTTTCCGGAGAAGGGTCCTCCAAAGGTTCACAGTGGGCTGCAGTTAGGGTCACCGTATTTGCTTCAACTGCTATAAATGTTGCATCGCTGTCGCGTTACTTGGTAGGGAGAATGGTATGTCCTATGTTCACATCAGACAGATGTCAGCTTCAATGAGCAATCCTCAAGACTCTGCCAAAGGGGAACAGAGATCAATGGAGGGCACTTGACTTCATTTACCATGAGACTGAAGCAGGGTCTCTGCCTAGTTTTCCAATTTCATTTCCTGCCACTCTCTCCTTTGCAGTGTATGGTCCAGCAACTCCAAAATATTTGTCATTCCCTACACACAATACTTAGTTTTTTTTGCCTTCATAGGCTCACACTGTTCTTTCTACTGAGAATGTCAATAATGCCTCTCCTTCCCTCCCGATCCTTCTCTCCCATACAGCTTTTCACCTGACATGCAGTCATTTCACAGGTATCTCTTAAGCACTACCTGTGTGTCAGGTACTTTGTGAGGTGCTGGAGATATAGAGGGCAATATCAAAGTTCCTGCCCTTTCAGAGCCCCCAGTGTGATGTGGGGCTGACAGACAGGCAAATGAGTACAGACAGTGAAGACTAACAACTGTGATGGGGGGCCACAGGGCCATGTGAAGGCACAAAGAAACATCACCTATCCTAGCCTTGCAGGGCCACCTAAGTCTTCCTGGTGGAGGTTACATAAGCTGAGACCGAGAGGATCTGGGTCTTAGGAGGTAGCTAGGCCAAAGGGAAGAAATATGAGAGTGAAGGCCACAGAGTTTGGGCTCTCAGCTTCAAGACAGGGCCCAGCTGTCATATCTTCCAGAAGACTACACTGACCTGCCCCCAGAATGTCTGTTGTCCTCTGAATTTTCACCACCTCTTGTGCTGATTCCAGTTATGACACTTGTCACTCTGCCAGTGTCACTCATGGGTCTCTTCCTCAGTAAACTGGGAGCTCCTTAAGAGTAAGACCTGAGCTTTATTCAGCTGTGCTTGCAGTTTATGCTGAAACTGGTACTCTAGGATGTTTAATAAGTGTTGGGAGGTGTGAATGAATGAATAAATGGACCAACCAGTACCGCCAGGGATCTTCTAGAGGAGATACACCAGCTGTGTAGTCCACTGCACTGTTCTAGGCTCCAATCCCCCTGTGCAAGATCGGTGACTCCAGGCATTACCAGTCTAGGCCCTCGTGGGCAGGGTCCTGTGGTGGGAAAAGCAGAGTGATCAGGTTGTCTTCCTTTAGTGTCATCAGTTGTGACTTTTAGAACTATAGAGATCACTGTTCTTTCCTAGTTTCGGGCAAAGAGATTCTAAAAGATTTACATTCTCAGAATTGTATTTTCTTTTAAAGATTTTATCTATTTTTTTGACAGAGAGAGAGAGAGAAGAGACCACAAGTAGGCAGAGAGGTAGGCAGAGAGAGAGGGGGAAGCAGGCTCCCCGCCAAGCAGAGAGCCCTATGCGGGGCTTGATCCCAGGACCCTGAGATCACGACCTGAGCCGAAGGCAGAGGCTTTAACCCACTGAGTCACCCAGGTGCCCCTCTGAATTGTATTCTTCTGTTTAAAACAGTTCTTGTATCTAGATTGTCCAATAGTTTTCATTCCATTTTAAGACTTGTAATGAAGACCTACTGTACATCACCAACTAACAAAATAAAAATGAAATGACAATCCACCTTTGATTCGGCTGCCTTTTCCTACAGCCATGATGGGAGTCATTTCACCTGCACCTTGTGGGGGAAAGACACCCCAATCTTTATGTCCCCTCTGACTGGTGTTGGGGAAGTAATTTTTAAAAATCTCCTGCCAACCCAAAAGAAATATCTCTCTACAAAATATAGAAGAAATGAAACGGTTTTATTGGTGATTAAGCATGAAACCAGACTGCAATGCAGATCACAGGCAATTGCTAAAGCAATTGCAAAGACCGAAAGAAACCTTGCCCTTTAGAATAGCTGGGCAAAGACATTCCATTACATAGTGTTAATGATCTTTCTCCAAAGGAAAATAAACTTTAATTTTATGACAAGTGCATGGTTACCACCTGGAGCCAGGTGCCTAAGCTAAACTCACACAGGGACAGGGAAACCTGGGCACCATCCTCCCCCACACTCACATTCCAGAGAGATGCCGGTAGCCTCCCAAGAAAACCACTCTTAGGAGCCAGAACTGGCCAGAGGGCCAGTTTGCTTTTAAGATGATTTACATACATCTGAAGCAGCCCCAGAAAGCATTTACAACTTCTAAAGGAATACTAAATACTAAAAGAAAACAAAACAGAGGGGGGAGTCCTCTTGGCACCAGAGGACATCATAAATTATATTTTTTACATTGCCACTTCTTGTTTATTTCGTTCCTGTACCTAATCTGCCTCTCACATAATCTGTGACTGTTATTATTTTTTGATAATATATCTTCTGATCGTCTCTCTCTGTCCCTAATCTATGTGTCCATCCCCCGTGAAACCTGTGATTGGACCACCTGTCCTCCTAGCCTGCACATAATGATTGGTTAGCTTCAGATAACCCTGGGTCCCATCTGTCTGTCCTTTCTACTGGCAGTGAGTGGGCACATCCCTAGAGCAGTTTTTTTTTTTTTTTTAAAGATTTTATTTATTTGACAGAGAGAAACACAGCGAGAGAGGGAACACAAGCAGAGGGAATGGTAGTGGGAGAAGCAGGCTTCCTGTTGAGCAGGGAGCCTGATGCGGGGCTCGATCCCAGGACCCTGAGATCATGACCTGGGCTGAAGGCAGACGCTTAACGACTGAGCCACCCAGGTGCCCCCCTAGAGCAGTTCTTGAACTTGAATGTATGTAGGGTCATCTGGGGAGCAGGGTAGGACTTGGGATTCTGAATTTCTAACCAACTCCTGGTGAGGCCATTGCTGCAGTGGAGGGACCACCTCTGGAGTAGGAAGGCCCAGGAATAGGGCACGTGTTCTCTAGAGCCTGGGACTGGCTTGTTTATCTGCCCCTCCTGTTGCCTGTTTGCTGACATGGACTGTTGTTATTAATTTATTCATGTATTCAGTCATAAATATTTATTGAATGCATTCTTTAGGCAATGTCACTCTCTCCCTCTTGTCCTGCCGTGGCTGGCGATTCCATTCCTTCAAACCTAACTCTGCAACCTGGAACGGACTCCTTTCTAACCCCTGCAGCCAATTCCCTGTCCCCTCGACAGTGTGTCCCTGGGACCGCGTTCTTTCCCATAGGGATCAGTTCGCACTACAAATATTTTCTCCCTTTGTCTTTCCATGAGAATTAATGACAAGTTGGAATCCATCCCTTGGTCAGAGTACATGCCCTGGCTTTTTCACTTGGAAAATAGAGTGACAGAGCATCGAGCCTTTGGCGGGAGTCTGGGTCCCCTACAGCCTGCAGCTGTCGTTGTTGGCTTCCAGGCAACGGGATGAAGGCTTCTCTGCTTTGCTGCCTGTGCCCATGGTCCTCGATTCATCAGAAATGGGGCGACTTTAGGGGTTCTGAGGGCTTTTCAGCACCAGCCTTCCTGCATTATTTTACTCTTTGTGACAGGCAGAGCCAAAGCAGGGTTCTCTGCATCCTGGATGACATTTTAGCCTGTCGCCCTGCTGACGGGGTGCCCCAGAGTGTAGACCTCCGTGATCAGCCGGGCCCTGAAGTCGTCACCAAGGGGGGTTGGTACTGAATCCAAGGGAACTGTTTTCTCCCCCACTTTCAACTGCCATGTGGTCTGATCTTGGAAATTACCTTCAAAGTATTTTCTTTGATCTTCCAAATCACTGTAAATGCTCTCCAATTGGCATCAATTAACATCAAAGTGATTATGTGCCAAGCCCCACAGGAGTCCACAGTTCTATAGTAGATGTTGGGGTTCCCGGCAGCCCCTTTCTGGAGTTTGACTTACCAGGAGCTCCTAATCCAGCTCTGTGGTTGTGCAGGCCTGCCTGCAGATTTGCCATCAGCCCAGGGTTAGGACCGCTCGCCCTCTAGCCTGAAACAGCCAGAAGCTTGAGTCTGCTCCTGCCACCCTCCCTCACAGTAACGCCATGGCTCCTTGCTGTGCAAGGCAAGTGCTCCCCTAATGTTAGTCAGGTGCACAGATGTGTAATCGTTCGTGGACTGGAGTGCTGAAAATTCAGGTAGTCAGGTGCCCAGAGAAGAGTGAAAAAAAGTTGGAAACTGGCCGCGTTGGTATTGGTGTTCATCCTTTGCCCTGCTGAGCATCCCAGACCCTGGTCATCCATCAGGTCAGGGGCACAAAGATCATCTGGGTTTGTCTGACAGTTGAGGTCTAGAAGACAGACTGCGTGCCCTCACCGATGGGGCTGTCCGGTGCTCAGGCGCGTGGGTCCCAGCTTCCCCGAGCAGGGTTCTTCTGCCCATCCATCCATCCATCCATCCATCCATAAGGCAGGACTGCAATGGCTCCTTATTCAGAGTTCCTGGGGTTTCAGCCTTTGAACACCAAGGCTCTGCAGTTCTGACTCATCTGAAAGCCAGACTCTGTCCACAGTGGATCCAGAGCTCTGGCCGCAGAACTCAGGTGGAGGCTAGATGGAGCGTCCCCTAAAGGACTCAGTATTTTATGACAACCCAGGTATGCTTACAACATGCAATAACTCATGCATCTTAATAATTTAAGAAGGCCTTTTTGGACTTAGATATTTTAGAAAATATAAAGGCTTGTTTTCACTATGAGCTGGTTCAGGTGTTCAAAAAATTTTTATTTGGTTTTAAAGTATTTATAATCCACTGATATGGTTCACTGGAGATGCTGAACCCTGACAAATTAATAATTGTAAAGAAGGGAGCAGGTCACTCTTTATATTAGAAATTTTATATATATATCCACCTATACATCTTTGGTTTCTTGGCAGATACAGTATATTTACATAAAATATGCATGGTAAAATGGGTTAAGTGTTTTAAGGTGCAAAAAATGCTTTTTCTTACACTTTCTTGTTGGCTTCTATATATGAGATAGGTATTTTAGATATGTGAAGTAATAAAAAGTCAACTAAATGAATTTTAAAGATTTGGCTGAATGAATTGGGCTACATCCCATCTAGCAAGTAGAGGGAAACTCTAAAGGGCTACAGAAAAGGAAAGGTGTTTAAAGGTAGAGAGGGACTGAAAAAGAGATTATTGGCAAAGAATCGATTATTTTAAGCAAGGTCACCCTCCTAAGGGGAATGGAAGAAGCCTATTGGTAAATGTCTCACACTGATGAGGAATTCCTGAAATGACTGGTTAAAGGCTACCTTCCTGGGGTGCTGAAGCTACATTTAGGTGAGGAGACTCACCTCACCTAATTTTACTGACTTGAGCCTAAAGGATGACATTTTGGGTTTGGACCTGTGACTTTCTTTCTTTCCAATTTATTATTTATTTATTTATTCATTCATTCATTCATTCATTTATTTATTTATTATTTGAGAGAGAGAGAGAGAAAGAGAGCAAGGTGGAGAGGGGCAGAGGGAGAGAGAGAATCTTGAGTAGGCTCTCCACCTAGCACGGAGCCAGACGCCGGGTTTGATCTCATGACCCTGAGACCATGATCTGAGCCAAAATCAAGAGTTGGACACTTAACCAACTAAGCCACCCGGGCCCCTATAGTTTTCTAACAGATACACACACTCACAGTAAGATACATATTCCAGTGTATCTATATATACACTACATACCACACAGTAAGTGTGTGTATGTGTATATACACAGTATATATACACACACTCTATACTCTAGTGTGTGTGTGTGTGTATACACATATGTACATACACTAAGATATTCCATGTGGTTATGTAATGTACATGATGCTTACTTAGGTATATGTATATTTCTTTTTTTTTGGTACATGTATATTTCTATACCACATAAAGTTTTTACAAAAAGTGTGAATTATACTATCAGTAACTACCGTATATAATATTTTGGACATATAGTATCTCTGCTAACATAATATATAATACTATTTAACTATATAGGATATTTACCTCTATATGCACAGAAAACTGTTCCTCCTCAAATAAGTAATTGGCACTTTCCCTGAAGTGACTTGTGTTTTAAAGTTTCGAGGGTTGTTCTAGATAGAAAGACTGTGCCTATAGCCCGAGTTAAAACATCTCTTTTTGAAGTTGACTTTGCATGTGCTTTTGACTAAATTATGCACAGCATAATGCATATTTTGCAATCAATTATTCACCAGTACTTTAACTTACACAAGCTAAATTACTACCTGTGTGAAAAAAAAATTGCTGTTTTGAACCTCTTCATTACTGCCTAAGCCAGAAATTTTCATCATTTTTCTGTAAACCTGCAATCAACTAGAAGCCCATTCACTTTAGAGATCTTGGCAACAATTCATCCTTCTCCCTGATTAAAGGCCACGTTTCTAAGCAGAATCATGGACCTGGAACAACTTGTACTTGGTCTTCACCAGAACTCCATGAAGTAGGTACTATTATCTCCATTCAACAGATGAGCAAACTGAGACAGGCAATATGTTAGCAGGGCCAGGATTTCAACTCAGCTGCCAATCATATACACTGCCTGCAGAGCTATGCTGCCCAGTATAGAAAGAAGGAAAGAGTGCTCACAGGCTTCAGTGACATTCCTACAGTGTTGCCTGGGGAAGGGGGGCAGGGGTGTGGATTTGGGCCAATGATACTATTCTTAAAGCTTCTTGTAAAACAATTTTATTTCCAAAATAACTTTGCACTCTCCCTTTCCTATCTATGCTAATAGTACCTTCCCTTGTAATTCACTCAGATGTGAAATTCCAGTGTCATTTGCAAGCCTTCTCTTCCTCCCTCTATGTCACCAAACTCTGAGTGTCCCCCTTTAGAAAGATCGCATACATCTGTTCATCACCATACACCTACAGTTCCACAGTGACTGCCTCAACTTTCCTGTTTAAAATTTTTTTAATATTTTATTATTAACGTATAGTTGACACAGAACATTATATTAATTTCAGGTATACAACATAGTGATTCAGCAGTTCTTTGCATTCCTCTATGCTCACCACAATGAGTACAGTCACCATCTGTCAAATAAAAGGTATTACAGTGTTAGTGACTATCTTCCCTATGCTGTACTTTTCATCTCCGTGACTTATTTATTTTTAAAAAAATTTATTTATTTATTTGGCAGAGAGGCAGGCAGAGGGGGAAGCAGACTCCCCACTGAGCAGAGAGCCCAATGCGGGGCTCGATCCCAGGACCCTGAGATCATGACCTGAGCTGAAGGCAGAGGCTTTAACCCACTGAGCCACCCACGTGCCCCCGTGACTTATTTATTTTATAATTGGAAGTTTGTACCTCTTAATCCCCTTTATCTATTTCCTTTAACCCAGTCACCTCCTCTCGGGCAACCATCAGTTTGTATTTGTTTCATTTTTTAGATTCCACATGTAAGTGAAGTTATATGTTAATTATCTTTCTTGAACTTATTTCAGTTAGCATTATACCATCTGGGTTCACCCATGTTGTCACAAATACCAAAATCTCTTTCTTTTTTTTTATGACTGAGTAATATTCTATTGTATAATATATACCACATAATCTTTATTCATCTATCAATGGACATTTGAGTTGCTTCTACATCTTGGCTATGGTTGATAATTATGCAATAAAAATAGAAGTTCATATATCTTCTCAAAATAAGTGGTTTTGTATTATTTGGGGTCAATATATACCGTAGTGGCATTACTGGATCAGGGTATTTTTGTTTTCAATTTTTTGAGGACCTGCGGTATTGCTTTCCACAGTGGTTGCACTTTACGTTCCCACTGACAGCGTGTGAAGGTTCCCTTGTCTCCAGATTCTCATCCAACACTTGGTATTTCTTGTCTTTTTGATACCAGCCATTCTGACAGGTGTGAGGTGGTATTTCACTGTGGTTTTGATTTGCATTTCTCTGATGCCGAGTGATGCTGAGCATCTTTTCATGTGTCTGTTGGCCATTTGTATGGGTTTTTTTGTTTGTTTGTGTTTTCTGTTCTTTGGAAAGATGTTTATTCAGTTCCTCTGCCATTTTTAAAGCAGATTGTTTTGAGGGTGTTAAGTTGTATAAGTTTTTTTTTTTTTTTTTTTAAAGATTTTATTTATTTGACAGAGAGAAACACAGCGAGAGAGGGAACACAAGCAGAGGGAGTGGTAGCGGGAGAAGCAGGCTTCCTGCAGAGCAGGGAGCCCGATGCGGGGGCTCGATCCCAGGACCCTGGGATCATGACCTGAGCCGAAGGCAGCCGCTTAACAACTGAGCCACCCAGGCGCCCAAGTTGTATAAGTTTTTAAATGTATTTTGGATATTAACTCCTTATCAGATATGTCAGTCAAATATCTTCTCCCATTGAGTAGGCTGCTCTTTTGTTGATGCCTGCCTTCACTGGACAAAAGTGTTTAACTTTGGTGTAGTTCCAATGGTTTATTTTGGCTTTGTTTCCCACACCTGAGGAGACACATCCAAAAATATATTGCCAAGGCTACTGTCCAAGAGATTACTGCCTATGTTTTCTTCTAGGTGTTTTATAGTTTCAGGTCTTACATTTAGGTCATTATCCATTTGGGGTTTATTTTTGTGTATGGTGTAAGAAAATGGTCCAGTTTCATAATTTCAATGTAGCTGTCCAGTTTTCCTAACACCATATATTGAAGGGACTGCACGTCTCACATTGTATATTCCTGCCTCCTTTATCACTGAATCATTGACCGTATAGGTGTAGATTTATTTCTGAAATCTCTATCCTGTTTCATTGATCCATGTGTCTATTTTAATGCCAATACTATACCATTTTCATGACTATATTTTTGTAGTGTATCTTGAAATCTGAGATTGTGATATCTCCAACTTTGTTCTTCCTTCTCAAGATTGGTTTGGCTCTCCAGGGTCTTTTGTGTTCCATACACATTTTAAGATTTGTTCTAGTTCTGTGGAAAAATGGTATTTTGATAGGAATTTTGATAGGGATTGCATTGACTCTGCCAGATTGCTTTTGGTAGTATGGGTATTTTAACAATATAAATTCTTCCAATCCATGAGCATGGAATATCTTTCCATTGGTTTCTGTTGTCTTCAATTCCTTTTCATCAGAGTCTTACAGGTTTCAGAATATAGGTTTTTCAGCTCCTGTGTTAAATTTATTCCTAAGTATTTTATTCATTTTGGTGCAATTGTAAATGGGATTATTTTCTTAATTTCTCTTTTTGCTGCTTCATTATTAGTGTAAAAGAATGCAAGAGATTTCTGGGTATTATGTATGTATCTTGTAACTTTAAATAATTTCTTTATTAGTTCTACTAGTTTTTTGGTGAAGTCTTTGGGATTTTCTCCATATACTTTTATCACATCTGCAAATAGTGACAGTTTGACATCTTCCTGACCAATTTGAATGTCTTTCTTTTTCTGCTTGTCTTAATGCTATGGCTAGGACTTCTAGTATTATGTTGAATAAAAATGGAGGGAGTGGACATCCTTGTTTTATCCCTAACCTTAGAGGGAAAGTTTTCAGGTTTTCACCATTGAGTATGATGTTAGCTGTGGGTTTGTCATATATGGCCTTTATTGTGTTGAAGTATTTTCATTCTAAACCTACTTTGTGGAGAGTTTCTATCATGAATGGATGTTGCATTTTGTCAAATAATTTTTTTTCTGCATCTATTGAGATGATCATATAGTGTTTTACTTTTCTCTTGTTAATGTGATGTATCATGCTGATAGATTTGTGAATATTGAAATATCCTTGCATCCCTGGAATGAATCCCATTTGATCATGGTGAATAATCCTTTTAGTATATTATTGAATTTTTTCTGCTACTCTCTTGTTGACTGGTATTTGCAGGTACATTCATCAGGTTTATTGGCCTGCAGTCCTTTTTTTGTAGTATTTGTCTGATATTGGTATCAGGGTAATGCTGGCATCAAAGAACACACTGGGACATTTTCCTTCCTATTATATTTTTCAGAATAGTTTGAGAAGAATAGGTATTAGCTCTTCTTAAATAGTTTGGTAGAAATCACTAGTGAAACCATTGGGTTGTGGAACTCATTCTGCTGAAATAATTTTAAATTATGGATTCAGTTGTGTTACTTGTAATGAGTCTGCTCAAATTTGTTATTTCTTCCTGATTCAGCTTTGAAAATAATACTTCTAGAAATTGATCCTTTTCTCATATGTCGTCCAATTTACTGGCATATAGTTTTCGCAGCGGTCTCCTATATTTCTTTGTATTTCTGTGGTGTCAGTTGTTCGTTCCCTTTCATTTACAATATTGAGTCCCTTCTCCTTTTTCTTGATGACTCTGGATAGCAGTTTATCAGTTTTGTTGGTCTTTTGAAAGAACCAGCTCTTGATGTCACTGATCTTTTCTATGTTTGTGGTTGGGTGGTTTTGTTGTTTTAGTATCAATTTATTTCTCCTCTGATCTTCATTATTTCCTTCTAATTTGGGGTTTTCTTTTTCTAGTTCTGTTAGGTATAAGATTAGATTGTTTGAGATTTTTCTTATTTCTTGAGGTAGGCCTATATTGCTATAAACTTCCCTCTTAACACTGTGTTAGCTGCATCCCAAAGATTTGGGACCATCGTGCTCCCATTTTCATTTGTTTCCACGTATTGTTTTTACTTCCTCTTTGACTTTTTATCATTAACCCACTGGTTGTTTAGTAGCATGTGCAGCCTCCATGTATTTGCGTTTTCCTTATAATTGATCTCTAATTTCATACTATGGTGGTCAAAAACTATGTTTCATATGATTTCAGTCTTCTTAAATTTACTGAGACTTGCTTTGTGGCCTAACACGTGATCTGTTCCGAAGAATGTTCTATGTGCTGTTGAAAAGAAAGAGTATTCTGCTATTTTTGGATGGAATACTCTATATATATCTATTAAAGTCCATCTGGTCTAATGTGTCATTCAAAGCCATGGTTTATTTGTTGATTTTCTGTCTGAATCATGTAAGTGGGATGTTAAAGTCCCATAATGTTGTTTGGCTGTCAGTTTCTCACTTTGGTAATAGTTCCTTTGTATATTTAGGTATGCTCCTCTTGGATGCACAGATACTTAAAATTATTATATCCTTTTGTTGAATTGATCTCTTTATCATTGTGTAATGCCTTTGTTTCTTATTACAGTCTTTGTTTCAAAGTCTTTTTTGTCTAAATATTGCTACCCCTCCACTTTTACTTGCACGGAATAAAATTTTCCTCCTGTTACTTTGTAAGTCTCCCATGGACAGCATTTAGATAGTTTATTTTCTTTAATACATCTGGTCATTCTAGATTTTTTGATTCAAGCATTTAGTCCATTACATTTAAAGTAATTATTTAATGGTATATATATTTTGCCATTGTGTTAATTGCTTTCGGGTTGCTTTGTAGTTCTCTGTTCTTTAGTTCTCTTCACCCATGGTTTGATAACTTTCTTTGTGTTATGCTTGAATTCCTTTCTCTTTATAATTTGTATATTATAGATTCTAGATTTTTGGCTATATGGTTCATATGTAACAGTCTATGTACGTAGCAGTCTATCCTAAGTTGATGGTTGCTTAAATTTGAGCATGTTGCAGAAGCACTAAATTTTTACCCCTCCCTCCACATTTAATGTATAGGATGTCAAATTTACCTCCTTTTATTTTGTGTACTCTTGATTCATTTCTGTAGATATAATCAGTTTTACTATCTTTGTGTTTTAACCACCATGCTGGCTTTATAAGAGATTACCTATCTATTTACTATATGGTTATATCGGTAAAATACTCTTCTTTCATAATTTTCTTTGGGTTATGGTCTTTTCTTTTCAGTTAAAGAATTTCTCTAACCATTTCTGATAAGACTGGTTTATTGGTGATAAACTCCTTTAACAATCCGTTTGGGAAACCCTATCTCTCCTTCAATTCTGAATGATAATCTTGTCAGCTAAAGTATTCTTGGTTGTAGGTTTTTGGGTCTGTTTGTGTTTTTGTTGTTATTTTGTTTTTTTGGGTTTTTTTTTTTTTCCCCTTTCAGCACTTTGAATATATAATGCCATTCCCCTCTGGCCTGTAAAGTTTCTGCTGAAGAAAACAACTAATAGCATTATAGAGTTCCTCTTGGGTGTCATTGTTTTCTTTTCTCTTATAGTCTTTAAAATTCCCTCTTTATCTTTAGTTTTTGCCACTTTCATTAATATGTGTTGTCGTTTGGACCTCCTTGGGTTCATCTTGTTTGGAGCTTTTTGGACATCTACATCTGTTTCCTTAGCAGATTAGGAAAATTTTCATCTCTTATATATTCAAACATGTTTTCTGCCCTCCTGTCTGTCTTTTCTCCTTCTGACATGTTCCTATAAGTATGTTAGTATGCCTGATGTTGTCACTGACATCCCTTAGCCTAGTTCCTTTTTTTTTTTTTTTAAAGATTTTATTTATCTGACAGAGAGAAACACAGCGAGAGAGGGAACACAAGCAGAGGGAATGGTAGCGGGAGAAGCAGGCTTCCTGCAGAGCAGGGAGCCCGATGTGGGGCTCGATCCCAGGACTCTGGGATGATGACCTGAGCCGAAGGCAGATGCTTAACGACTGAGCCACCCAGGTGCCCCTATTTTCTTTTTTTTTTTTTTTTTATCATTCTGTGTTCTTCTTGCTACTCAGCGTGGTTGCTTACTATTACACTGTTTTCCAGATCACTGATCCATTCTTTTGCATCTCCTAACCTCCTGGGCTTTTTGTTTTTTTTTTTAAAGATTTTATTTGACAGAGAGATCACAAGTAGGCAGAGAGAGAGGGAAAAGCTGGCCCCCCGCTGAGCAGAGAGCCCAATGTGGGGCTCAATCCCAGGACCCTAAGATCATGACCTGAGCCGAAGGCAGAGGCCTTAACCCACTGAGCCACCCAGGCGCCCCTGCTAATCTCCTGTTGATTGTAGCTAGTACATTTTTCATTTCTCTTATTGTATTCCCTAGCTCTGATTGTTTCTATGTCTTTGTTGAAGTTCTCACTGTATTCATTCACTCCTAAAGTTTGATGAGCATCTTTATGACCACTGTTTTAAACTCTTTATCAGGCACGTTCTTATATCTGTTTTTTCTGTGATTGTGTCTTTTATTTGGGACCTGTTCCTCTGTCTCTTCAGTTTGTCTCACTCTCTATATTTGTTTCTATGTGTTAAGTAGGTCAGCTACATTGCCTGGTCTTGAAAGTAGTGGTCTCAGGTGTAGTAGTTCTGTCACACCCTGTAGTGCAGTAATCCCTGGTCACCAGGGGTATCCTCTGTATGCGCTGTATGTACCCTCCCACTCTGGCTGATCATGCTTGCTATGGGTGCGCAGGTAGGTGAGGCTGTTCCTCAGCTCAGCTGGCTGCGATGAACCTCTTTGCCCACTGTGAGCACACTGCACAGGGTTTGCTCCCTGTGCTACAGGAGACCTTGTGCAGCTATCTTGGAGCTCGCTGGTGGGTGGGGTCAACACTCAGGGTGACTATCTGCCTTTAGCCTCTGTGATAGCTGCAGGCTCACTGAAGGGCAGGGCTTGCTCCCTGTGCAGGCAGCTAAGAGGCCTAGCTACAGGAACTGTGGATGTGCTGGTGTGGGGGGTTATCTGCTCTCCACACACAGGGTTGGAGTCACTTAGGAGGGCTGCTGGTTTCAACTGGGGTTGCCTGCCAGTGTGGCCAGGCAGGAACTGCTTTAGGCGTGTGCCTGCTGCAGCAAGCAGATTAGGTGAGGCAGGTCTGCAGGGAAACAGTGGCTCCAACAAGCATATAGCAATCTAGGCTCAGAGAGAGGAAGGAAAATGGTATCTGCCAGCACTTGTGTTCCTGGAGAAATCTCCTAAAGATCCCTGCTACTTCGACACATTTTCTAAAATTAATCAGGAAATCTCTTTTACCCCAGGAGCTTTTCAAATTGCTGCTTCTGTGCTGTGTCTGAGACTGAGTTATTGAGAGAGCTGACCCTTTAAGGATGGAGACTTGGTTTTCTATTGCCCTCCAGCTCTCATGGAGTTAAGCCCCACTGATTTCTAAAGCTAGATATTATGGGCATTTGTTTTCCCAGTGCAGGGCCCCCCAAAACCACAGGTGTGGTTTCTGATCCTCTGACTTCACTGTGCCTGGGATGTCCCTTCCATTAGTGGTTAGTTGTACTGGTGGTTTGGTTCCTGACAATGTCCCTGTGCCTCCTACCATTTTTGATGCATCCTTCTATTAGTGACTATTTGTGGAAGATCTGTTCTGCATCCGCACGTCTTTTTTCATAGTTGCAATGCATACCTTGGTGAATCCATGGGATGAGATGAACTTAGGAACCTCCTCCAGACTTAAACTTACTGTCTTATAAAATATCACTGATGGGTTTTCACTCTCTAGAGCATAAGATGAAGACTTCTCAGGTGTGTGAGACTCTAGGGCCACGCTGTCTTCTCCTCATCATCCACAAGCCCTCTACTTTCCCATGACCATGGCAGTAAAGACAGCACTGTGGAGGAAGTTCTAGGGGCAAGTCTTGTGTTCCAACCTTTCCTGTACTCCAGATTAAAGTTTCAAAACAGTCCCATGAAGGGGACACTCGAGCTGGGCCTAGAACCAAGTCTCCCTTACTTTGAAGGCCTGTTCATCGCCACTGCACTGTTCTGCCTGTCTCAGGACATGTGCTTTCTCCGGGACTTCTCCTAGTACCCTACCTGTCACCATCTCTGTAGTTTTGCCCTTGTTCAAGCTGTCATTTGAAAGTCTTTTCCCCTTTCAACCTGTTAAAATCTCATCCATATTTCAAACCTGTATTATTCGTTGTTAGAGTCACTAAAAAAAACTTAGGGTTTCTTTTTAAAGTTAAAACGTTTTATTGTGAAACATATCAATAAATATTTTAAAGGTAAAAAAAACTACCAAAAAAGTACATGCTGCACATGGTTAATTGTTTGTTAAAATCTAACGTGTTGATATATTTGCTCCAGACATTTTTATTAAAAAATAACAAATTTGGTTAAGGTCCCTCTAAATTTTTCTTTACTGCCTATCCCAGAACGTGTCCTGAATTGGGTTATTATTATTGCCGGCATGTTTATATACACTCAATATGGAAGCATACTTAATGGAGAACATTGAATGCGTTTTGCACATAATCATGCCATTCTGCAAATTTTTTCTCCACTAAACACTGGAACTTTGAAATAAATTTTTCTATATTAATACATGTAACTGGTATATTCATTTTAATTTTTAATATTACATTTACTGCATACTTTCATGTTGACTTTTTTCCTTCCTTATTGTGTTAGTCACCATACATCATAAGTTTTTGATATAGGGTTCCACGATTCATTGTTTATGTATAACACCCAGTGCTCCATGCAATACGTACCTTCCTTACTACCCACCACAAGGCTCACCCAGCCCCTCACCCCCTCCCCTCTAAAATCCTCCGTTTGTTTCTCAGAGTTAACAGTCTCTCATATTTCATCTCCCCCTTCACTTTTCCTTTTCTTCTCCTAATGTCCTCCAAATATGGAGGATTATGCTCCACATAATCCTTCCTTATGCTCCACAAGTGAAACCATATGATAATTGACTTTCTCTGCTTGTTTCATTCAGCATAATCTCCTCCAGTCCCATCCATGTTGATGCAAAAGTTGGTTATTCATCCTTTCAGATGGCTAATATTCCACTGTATATATGGACCATATCTTCTTTATCCATTCATCTGTTGAAGGGCATTTCAACTCTTTCCACATTTTGGCCATTGTGGACATTGCTGCTATGAACATTGGAGTACATGTGGCCCTTCTTTTCACTACATCTGTATCTTTGGGATAAATACTCAGTAGTGCGATTGCCGGGTCACAGGGTAGCTCTATTTTTAATTTCTTGAGGAATCTCCACACTGTTTTCCAGAGTGGCTACACCAACCTGCAATCCCACCAAGAGTGTAAGAGGGTTCCCCCTTCTCCACATCTCTCCAACATTTGTTGTTTCCTGCCTTGTCAATTTTTGCTGTTCTAACTGGTGTAAGGTAGTACCTCAGTGTGGTTTTAATTTGAATTTCTCTGATGGCTAAAGATGATGAACATCTTTTCATGTGTCTGTTAGCCACTTGTATATCTTCTTTGGAGAAGTGCCTGTTCATGTCTTCTGCTCATTTTCTGACTTGATTATCTTATTTGTGGGTGTTGGTTTGAGAAGTTCTTTATAGATCTTGGATATCAGCCCTTTGTCTGTATTGTCATTTGCAAATTATCTTCTCCCATTCCATAGGTTGCCTCTTTATTTTGTTGACTCCTTTACTGTGCAGAAGCTTTTTATCTTGATGGAGTCACAAAAGTTCATTTTTGCTTTTGGTTCCCTTGCCTTTGGAGATGTGTTTACATTTTTCTGTTAATGCAAACCTAAATTGTTTCTAATATTTTTGCACTGATGCTGCAACAAATATTCTTATACAGGCACCCATGTTTACATGTATAAAAAGCTCTAACCTACAATATAGTCACAGAGGAATCACCTCTGTGAAGGGTATGCACTACTGTGAACTTCTAGTTCTTGTTAAATCCAAGTGGTTATACACATTTATACTCTCACCAGTAAAGGATGAGAGCTCCCATTCATTCCTCATTTCCTGGCCAAGACTTGGTATTTTCAAACCTCTTAGTATTTGCCAATCTGTTGGAGTAACATAGTGTACCTTTGTTGTGCTGTTGTTCCCTAATAATTAATGAATGTGATCTGTTTTCTGTGCATTTATCAGCCATTGGTTTTTCATCTTTCAGGAATTTTCAATCCCTTTTTCCAATTTTCCTTTGGTCGTTTCTAAAAATGTCACTCCTCATTATTACATACACATTCTAACTACCAATTCTTGGCTATGTATAAATATCTTCTCCAAGCTTGTGGTTTATCTACCACTTTGTTTAGAGGTCTTGGCCACATAAAAGATCCTAATTTTAATGCAAATTTATTTTTGAAATGTTGTTTATCAAAAAATTATTCTTGTATTTACAGTGTCTTCTATGTTCTGTACTCAAGTTTGGCTTTTCAGAGTTATGGTTTTGTTTTTTAATTTTTTTATTAACAAAGAATGCAGTATGTGCCTCAGGGTATATGTCTGTGAATCGTCAGGCTTACACATTTCACAGCACTCACCATAGCACATACCTTCTCCAGAGTTATGTCTGTAGTCCACTTTGAAGTCATTTGTAAACGGGTCAAGGAGAGATCTAATTTTATTTCCAGTTGGTTTTCTTGTTTTTCAGGACCACCTGTCAAATAATTTATTCTCTAGTACTTTTTATGCAATCTTTAGTTTTCATATATTTCTGATAAAGTCATCTATGTATCTTGCATCAAAGTCACACTGTCTCACTGACTAAATTAGGTTAGTAAGACTTGTCACATTTGACTGGACCTTTATATCTGTTCATTCCTATGTTTACTTAGTTTCAAAGAAATTAGTCCCTTTATATACTTTTATTGGAATTTCATTTAATGTTCCAATTTAATGTTGAGGACAGTTACTTGTAATATCTTCAGCCATGAATATGATTATCTTTAAACTTAGTGTCATTTATTTCTATCTATTTCAGTAGTGCTATGCTTTCTTCATAAAGACCCTGCATATTTTTTGGTTATTTTATAAATCATGTTTTTGAATTATTTCTTCTTGTGTGCTTATATAATGGCCATTGGCCCATGTGTGAAAGTAACATGGCCATCCCCCATGTTCCCAGAAGGAATAGACTCAAAATATTAGTGACTGTATTACTTCGTAATAAAGTTAGGAGTGTTTCTTTTATACTGCTGGGGAAAGTACATGCCTTGAGATTGCACATTCAGGAAAATTTACCTGAAACCCATTCAGATCTGGTCTATTTTGGAAGGAACGTGGTTGGAAAATTTTAATAATGTATTCATTTGCATTCTTTTCACTAAATCTGTTTGATCTTAGAATTTCCTGTGACATTGCCCATTACATCCAAATTTGCAGATTATTGCCCTAAATTATTCATGCCAGTTCTAATGATTTCTAGAAATGTCTAACAGTTTTAACTGTTTTACTGGTCTTCTGAAAAATAGCTTTTGGATTTGTTGATATGCTCTACTGTTTCTTTTATGTCCTTAATTCTTTAGATCGTTTCTAGCTTATTGATTTGAATGCTTAGCTGCACTTGGTTTTGATGTGTAATATAATAGTTTTCACATATAGTGTATGCAATCATATACATTTTGAGAATATTTTCTATCAAGATTCCTTTAGTCAACATATTATTTAGCAATGTATATTTCTGAAAAAAACTTTCATTGGAGGATTTTTTTTTTTTTTAAGATTTTATTTATTCATTTGACACAGAGATCACAAGTAGGCAGAGGCTCTAACCCATTGAGCCACCCAGGCGCCCCATTTGGAGGATAGTTTGTAATTAACCACTTTTTCTGTTTGTTTTTTGTTGCATTAAAGTATCCTTGACATACAACACTATACTAAGTTCTGGTGTACAGCAGTAGTGATTCAGCAGTTACAACCAGCATCTCATAATGTATATAGATATAATTGCCATCTGTCACTAGTTATTAGATTATTAATTTCTTTTTTAAGTGGCCATTTGCACCTCTTAACCACCTTCGCCACTTCCCTCCCCTCTGGCAACTACTAGTTTTCTACGAGTTGTCTTTTGTAGCTATTTTGTTTGTTCATGTGTGTTTTTTTTTAAATAGATTTCATATATATGATATTTGTCTTTCTCTGAGTTACTTCTCTTAGCATTGTTGTTATAAATGGCACAGATAAAGATGTGGTATATATACAGTGGGATATCACTCAGCCATAAAAATTGACTTTTAATGTACTTATAATGTGGCCAGTAAACATAGTCTGTAAAAATCTGATTTTTGGTTTTCATTAAGTTTCAATTTGTACCCTAAAACATGATCAATATTCAGAAATGAACCATGCATAATTGAAAGGAATATATTTCTTACTTTAGAGTACAAAGTTAGTGTATACCCATTAGATCACAGTATTGATTATAGTATTCAAATTATAATCTTGCTATTTTTTCGTGCACTTTACTTTACTGATAGGTATTATTTAGTAGTTAAGTGAGCAGACTGGCTGGATTCCAAACCTGTCTATCATTTACAAGCTGAGACTTGAGGCATATAGGGGTTAAATAAATTGTTCAAAGTTCCTTATCTACGAAGTGAATTGCATAATAACACCTAGAATGTGGTTATTAGTTATTTAAAGCAACTGATACCTATAATTATAAAAATATTTACTAACTTTGTGGTAATTTCTGATGGCAGCCCTAGAAAAGGACTGCAAATGGATCTATTAAATGTCTAAGTCAATTCAAAACTTATCTGACCCCCCTGTTTTAGTGCCTCTCATTCCTCACTGGTTATATTTGTTAGGTCCTTTTAATGCACTGGGACATAGTGTCCTTCCTTGAGGCAGATAAATTATCATCCTACCAATTACTCAGGATATCTGGATGTTGTCCTTGTCAATGTGTCTAATCAATGACCAGAACCTGCATTACTTTCCCGGGGCTTACATCCATCCACTGTGTTTTCCGCTCCAATAGTACTTCCCTAATCCAAGATACTATCATTTATGCACCAGAGTTGCACTTAGCATCCATGTTTCACCCACCCATCCAACAATTATTAAATTAATACTGTGGGACAAGCACTTTTCAGGGCACACTGGATATAAGAGCGAAGAGACTGGGTCTCTGCCCTGACAGATTGTATAACACAGTGTGGGAAACAGATCTCCATCAAACACTCTCACAGACTGATGTAAAGCTGTCTCACTAACAAGAGCACTGAGGGAGAAGTTTCTTAGTGTTGTGAGCAAGGCCCTTTGGAGAGTTTTTTCCTTTCTTTCCCTAGACTGGAAATCGAAGAAAATGTCTCTGAGAACTGAAGAGGGTGTTAAGAAGGGATGCTTGAATTTATGAGTCCTGAACACTGATGATGCAGTTGCAGGGTTTTTCTCGGTTTACATTATATTTAAGAAACACACACCTGACTAGCTATTTGAAGTAGCCTTGGATCCAGTACCTCACCGGAGGTGTGCTGAGATGATGAGTGGACTCTAGTCTCCCTTGTGCTGCAGCCACGACACTACGGGGTGATGCCCATTTATGTGTCAGTCTCTTCCAAAGACTGGAAATCCTCTGGAAGACAAGGGTGTGCCGAAACTACTGTGCTTCAAACACCAAAACCCTGCAAAGCAGCTGGTGGACCCTAAATAAAAGTGTCTGAAAGAATGGACGGGCTGAAAAGAACAGACATTAGGACTCCTTTTTAAGTAGCTCATTGCATGTCAATGTCCTGAGGATGATGAAGGGAGAGGGAAAAAACAGCAAGAGCCTGGCTCCCCCACCAAAGATATGTTTACAGGTAGAGAAGTTGTTTTACCCTTCAGCACTGTTTAATTTCATTCATGAACGAATAAGAGAACTAGGAGCATCAGACCTCGCTTATTCCCACTCCAAAGTATACCTGCTTAGCCATTTGTTCAAATGATTCTTTAACATGAAATCCTCCCTGAGACTTCCAAACAGTGCCAATTATTTTTTGAACAGCAACGAGTCAATGAGCCAAATTAAGTGTCTTTTCTTATCACACTCTAATTAAAATTCCTCCCAGTAGGTAAACTTTCTTAGCGCAACATTAAAATATTACTCTCCAAACCAATTCAAGGTCATGTTTGTGCTGAACAAAGTAGCTTAAATCAAGTGGCACATTGTTTAGGGCTACTGAGTATATTCACAAATGTTCCTGGTGCTTGCAATGTCTGTGGACTGGCTGAGTAAACTTAGGATATTGGCATTAAAAAAACAAACAAAAAAAAAATCCCTCTGTACCTTTAGGTTACACAGTGAAATCCAGAGCATTATATCCATCAATGATTATTTGAAACATGAAGAATGAAGCACTTCTTAACTGAAAATACTCCAGGTATGTAAACTGGTTCACAGCCACTAATCCGAAATGCAATGGATAATCTTCATTAGACATACATTTTTTGGATACGTCTCCCTTATTTTGTAGTACTTTGTACTCAACTCCTTTAGGTCACAAGAAAAAATATCCAAGTCCCAAACACAAATCAGTGTTGGTTTAAGAATATTAATATAATTTATCCTTTTTAGGACAGCCAATCTTTGGGAAAAGAAAAGTTAGAAAATAAACGAGGGTTAATTTGGCTTCATCCTTTACGGCGTCACAGGATGTTGCCTACGTCTGTCATTCCCTTCAGATCCCTCTAGGATAAACATCTGCAGAAAGAAAGAACCATTCTTGTAAAAGCCAGCCAGCCTTCCCTCTGAGCATACGAGCTCTGCCAGTTATAGGCGGAGGTTTCTTTCTGTGTGCCATCCTTACCCGACTGAAGGCGTCCGACTGATATACTATTTCGATAAGTACTGTAGTCCATTGTAAGCAACGGACCAAATACTTGTATAACTGCCCAGGCCTGTAAAGAGATACAGCTTTGTGAGTGTATTCCACTTAGCCTTGTTGCTCGGGTTATAGTTTACTGTCTCAAAGTTATCTGTCAAGTCTCCAGAGAAAGACCCAGTAACTTATAGGTACACTCATTCTTTGCCAGCTCTCAGAGAGAATGTGTCACTTGTTAGACTTCCTGTTTTATTTCTTCCAGGCTGAACAGTACCCTCAGAGCAGAAGAAAGGGGACTCACATGACAGTATGCCTGGGCAGAATGGAACCCAGAAATGAAAGATCTCCTGTGCAGAAGAACACACATATTTTGGTAAAAATGTTCAAATGCTACTGGGGAAATGCGTGGATATGTGCTATTTTGACAAACTGTAGAAGTAAACTTACTGATTGCTCTCCCAGGCATAAACTTCTCCAGTGTCAGTTGTCCTAAAGCTTATTTGACAAGAAAAGCAATCAAGACAAGACGATTATGATCTCAAGCAATAGTTTGCAAATACAATTCCATAAGAAATCAGGAAAAAAAAGTGTAAGTTTGTCCAATTTTAAAATGGACTATAAAAAAATAATTTTGTTTGGTTTATGTTTTGCATGTATTGAAAAGAGGAAGAAAAAACATTCAGTCAGGGAAATAGAGGCTAGCCCACGATCTTCCCGAGTCCAGTAGGGTGTCCTCGGCATATGTTAGCATACAGCGTTAGGTTTCTTGCCTTTGTGGACTCCTGAGATCACAGAGTTCCTGGTGAGTCTACAAGGTAGGATCCACCGTGGCCTACAAATGACCAGCCATCCTGAATACTGGATGTATAGATCTGTGTGGCTTGTTCTGTAGAACATTCATAACAAAGTAACATTCTTCTGGGGGGTACTGAGTGGATATTTGTAACAGTATCCATCTCCTAAGAATAAGAGAAGAAGGAATCTTGATTCAGTGCCCCAAATCAGAAAAGCTTTGACGTATACATGTCAGCATTGTCACAGACTTGCATTTGGTAAGGAGATTTAATGTGAGAGAGGAAAATTCAACACCATGATGAGCAAGCAACACTGAAATTAATCCGAATAAAGCCCAAAACAAAAACCTGCCTCATGCAAAATGCAACAATTTGACATGAAATGGAACCGAGGTAATAAAAATGTCATCTCAAAGTTTGGTTTTAAATCTGTATGCAGCTCAATTTACTGACAAAGCAGTGTGGTTCAACTTGCTGTATCTTAAACCTTTATACTTTGGGGAACTCCTAAGGTGGATAAGCACTGATTTGGGCCCTTTAGGGTATATGACATAATAATAATACAAATAAATAATAATAGCCAACGCTTACTGAGAACTGACCATGTGCTAACACTATTTTAAGCACCTGACCCTCACAACAATTCTAGGAGATGGGCACTCTTACCATTTGTGAAAGAAGATTCCAAAGCGAAGTAAGCATCTCTCAAAATAGGGCCAGGAAGATATTGAGGAAGCCCGGTCTATGTCCATCTCCTGTTTCAATTTCCAGAACGCCAAGAACTCTTCTCTCCACTTGTGTTAGTTGCCTCTGGACCACTTCCTCCAACACATCTTTCTGCTTTGGACTGCAATGAGATAATGAACTCCCTAGTAGCTAAACAGCTACTACTGTATCAGATAGTTAACTGCAGGCAGCACCAACCCTAAGTCTTTCAAAACAAGTTATGTAACCTTGTGAGTTTTGCCTTTATAAGCCTGTGCTCTGTGTTTCCAATTCAGAGCACATTTTGGACTTCGGTTGACTCTGAGTCTTCTGGGTTGTAATTCCTAAGACCCTAAAGAAACTTCCCTGATTGCTTTACAGCCTCATGTTCTCCTTGATCAGCACGACATGGCCTGGTGGGAAGGATCCAAACAGCCTGACCACCATCTGCAGCACAGCTGTGATTTGGGTAAGGTACCTACAAGAGCCCACTGTGCTCTGTCATACCCCTGGCTTTGGGTCTGGTGGGAAGTCCTCTTGGTTCCAAATCTGACTTGCTTAAATGTGAGTGTCCTCTGTTGTCAGAGTACAGAAACACTAAGTGGTGGGTATCAGAATTTCTGAGAGGAGTCAATTGAGTAGTTCTCAATTATGGGACATAATTCTTCTAGTGTGACTTCTGATGATCAGCCTCCTGCGGGAGGTCCTATAGGATTTAGGTTTAGGAATATGTTCCTTCTTGCTAAAAAAATGGGATACTTTTCATAGCAAACATCTCGTTTGTACTTACATGCACAGATGGAAGCCAAATGAAATGATTAGAAAGCTTATTTTCATTGGTATCTGGTTGCAAAAGAACCACTAAAAAGCTGATTTCCCTTCAGGCAGTTAACCGTACACTTAAGGAAGCTAATCTGGACCTTTCCAAGAGGTTCTCAGACTTCAATAAATCAGCCTTCCCTACCACAACCTCCTCTACCTGTGCAACCTAGTTTAGCTGAACTTCCCAGTCAATATCAACAATCTAGAGGTTTCTCTGGATCTCCTGGTCATCCAGGTTCCTTTTAAAGTTAAATATCATGAGGGAGGGATGAAGGGACTTCAACAGTCACCTGTAGCCCTTGGACTAAGGCAGAATCAGAAGCACTTACTAAGGACTTGCTAGTGCCCTTGAGGACTCTGTGTAGGATGTGCTAAGGAATTTATGCATTCAGACCAATGAACCTGGTTATTCATCTACATGCTTGAGAATGGATGGAAAAAAGATGGACAAAACCTTTTGGTGATTTTCCTAAGGAAAAAGCTACAGGTAAAGCAGAGCTTTAAAACTAGCTAAAAATTCACATAAAATTATCCCTGACATTTTTTTTTTCCCAAAGACTATAGATTGAAGAAAATTTAACTTTGTAATCAATGGCCAAATGACTTTTATTATGATAGTTTGGGGGGAAAAAATACTCTGGGGATGACAAAATTGAACATGAAAGCTTGTTATTTAACTCTACCATTGACATGACAATAATAGCTACAACAGCCAAAGAGTGCTTTCCCCTGTAAGAACACAAAGAACTGGGGAAACCATGTTCATATCAGAATAAGGCAGTTCTAGGGACAAAATGGGGACCTTCTATTCCACCCAACACCTTACGGAACAAAAGATCTTATTGGCAGTGAGGGGACCGGAGCTCTTGAAGACCCAGGAACAACACTGTCCGTTTTAAACCCCACTAGCATCTCTTTCGCCCTTCAGGGTACAGAAACACTAAGTGGTGGGTATGAGAATACCCCATGCCAGTTTTTCAATTCTTACCTATCCCTCCCTTACAGGGCGCTCATGAATTCCTTCTGGTCCCTACAACTCCTACTCACCTGTTGGGCCATGATTTTCTTGCGATTTATCAAGCACGAGCAACTCCAAACCACAAGGAGATATCACCTTCTAGATGTCAGAGTGGCTAAATCGGCAACACAAGAAACAAGTGTTGGAAAAGAAACCACGGTGCACTGGTGGTGGGAATGCAAACTGGTGCAGCCACTGTGGAAAACTTCTTTTTCCTCAAAAAATTAAACGACTCTATGATCCAGGTATCCCACTATAGAGTATTTACTCAAAGAAAACAAAACCACTAATTCAAAAAGATGTTTTCCAGCATTATGTACAATAGCCAAGATAGGGAAGCAGCCCAAGTATCCATCCATAGGTGAATGGATAAAGTAGTAGTATACATACACACAAGGGAAAACTAGCCCCTAAAAAAAAAAAATGACCTCTTGCCATTTGGATGGACTCAGAGGATATAATGCAAAGTGAAATAAATCAGAGAAAGACAAATACCATATGATTTCACTCACATGTAGAATTCAAATGAACAGAGAAAAAAAGATTGATCTATAACCAGATTATCACATACAGAGAAGAAAATGATGGTTGCCAGAGGGGAAGTGAGCTAGGAGAGGAAGAGTATATTTATCTTTCTGAACCCAGAGAAATATATAAATTGTTGAATCATATTGTACATCTGAAACTAGTATAACACTGCTAATTATACTTCAGTAAAAAATAACATTTCTTAGGTTATAAGTTTGTTCTTAATAAATTATAAATAAGGTTTCTTGACTGTTAACATAATCAGCCTGGGTAACAAGAGTCTTATTCACAAAAGAGCCAAGGCTTTTGCAGCTCTATCTGTCCTTGTAATCTTTTTGTCATTTCAGTGAGGTAGACAATTAGGTCGCCAAGTGTCATAAAAGTTTCGATATCTCTGACAAACTTTCAAAACTAAATTCTAAATGAAGTCTTTTTGACCTGCAAGAATACTCAATCCCCTTTATTCTGTATTTGCATAGGCATACATTAAATACTCCAAAAATCCCATGAAATTCCTAACAGTCTGACCTAAGTTCAATCTTTTCTCCTTGTCGCAGAATGTCTAGCCCTCCTACTTACTTTGATCCGTGGCCGATAGAAAGGGACACACATCAGATCCATAGAGACTAATCATTCTTCGGTAGCAGGCTCTAGAAATGTGAAGACAGTGACCATCACCACCTTGAACCTGCAGACACGGCACTCTTGAGGACACCTGTGCAAAGATTCTCTGCAGCCCCACTGGAAGGGACCATACCAGGTACTGCTAACCAACCTTTGCACCGTTCAAGCAGAAGGCACTGATTCACGGTTTCAGGTTTGTTATTTTCAAAAAAGGCTCCACCGTCCAAGCTGGACTAAATCACCTGGAGACCTCAAGCCGACTATACTCTGAAGGCAGCAGCAGACATCATCCGAGTAGACTGCTCTCCTAAGGGTCAGTACCGTAACTCTCTCATATTTGCCAAAAGTGTGATGAAAACATTTAAGCTCTACTGTTAATCTGGGTAGGAATTCTTCACCTGTGGGAACCAAATTGTGAAGGTTTCTGCATATCTATTGTTCCCTCCTTGCCTTTATATTCATCTATATGTGTGTGTGTGTTTCCAACATGAACTTTATCTTTCTAGTTTATCTCCCTACTCTCATCTCCTTTGGTACCTAGAAGGATTATGTTATTCAAATGTGTCAATCCCTAGTGGGAGCTGCCATCATTCCTGTATTAAAAGTTTGCACACACACAAAAAAAGACCAATAGTTACACCTATCTCTAACTTTTCAGATGTTCCCACCTACCATAACCTCTGCGATAATCTACTGAGTCAAAGCTTTCAGCCCCCAAACTATTCCATGCTTTCCCTGGATACCTTATCTCCCTTCCCCCCTGCCCTATGGTAACGACCATTAACACCCGGAAGACAGATTCCAGGTTCTTACTCGTATTGGAACACACATGCCCAGTCTCACCATGCTGTAAAATTTGCTTATCCAGTGGTGTTCCCTTGGCCACCCCTTCCAAGCTTGCCCACCTAATGAAACTTGCGGTCAACTCCGTAAAACTGATCCCTGGCTGGTGCTTGCCTCTTAATGATTCTATAACTGCTGGCAGCATGTCTGCCTTGCTCTGTGTACCTAATATATTTTTGTTTGTAGATATAATCATCAATCTTGGGCTTAGAAATGTCTTGATACTTGGAGAGGCCTTGGGGGCTTGTGTTTTGGGGAAACTTCTAGATACGAAGATAACAGCTAGCCCAGGCTGCTAACTTCCTGCCAGATATTTCACCGGAGATCAGTCTAACTAATCCTTAGACACATGGGCTCAGGGCCTAGAGGAGGGGTAGCTGACTTTGAGGTTATGAGAAATCTTACCAGCATTGGTAACAGAGGCACTCACTCCACTCCCAGAGACCAGCCAAGATCAGTAGCTTCCCTAGGTCAGGTGGTCCTCAACAACAGGGTTGCATTGGATTATCTACTCACAGCGCAGGAGGAGTACTACCCTAGCTATACTTGAATACAGACCTCACGACAAGTAGAACTAGAAAGCACTAAGTTACTCAAACTAGTCAAGAGTCCTAAAGGGACATATGAGCTGTTAACCTTAAAAGAATCACTTATCTTAGCACAAATGAGTTCCTTCAAGAATAACAAAAAATTGCAATTTGAGACAAGCAAGCTGTAGCAAAATCACAGGCCAAGTTAGTTCCACAGACTCAGCAGAGAAATGTGATTTTAAGGAGGAAGTGGGGAGGGGTCGTTCTGAATGAAAGTCCTTTGGAGAAAGGCAAGGGTTCAGGGTGATGACAGTTTTTCGTTGGCTGAGTTGCAAGAGTAGGTGATTTCTCATAGGAGATGCAATGTACATTATTCCCTGTTGGGGCCTGTAATTGATAATTCTTCTTCTAACTGGCATTGAGTGGCATGGCTCCTACTTCTAGTCTCTCAAGGCCACTTCAGTGAGGGTCTCCCTTTTGGATCAGGATCTTTCCTCCCAAGCATCACTGCTCAAGAGTCAGGTTTTCTGTATTTACTGGTTTTATCCCTAGATGCCAACAAAGACCTTCCTGGTTGTCATATCCTATGTCAGAGGGAAAGTGCATAACAGCTGAAAACCACTTAAGTCCCCACTTGGGTAATGAGAAAGCAAATATCCATATCTTCTCAAGGGCATCCGTGTTGGAGACCATCACCTCTCTAAAACAGAATAACAACAATCCCAAATTGTATGATGGGTCTAATTCAGGACCCTAGATCTGAAAGTAGCCACCTGAATCATGCTAACAAGGGAAGAAAAATTCTCCCACCAGGAGCAAACCCAGAGTCATATATGCCTTCTAGAAGTCCCCTCTTAGAGTGGCCATGAACCCATAGTGAATACTTCAAGAGCGCACTGAAAGAACTAACTGGGTACACTGGGTAGTGCAGGCATAAACATGAGGCACTAGCTACTGAGGCTTTTGGAACAACAGCACAACCTCAGAAATGTATTACCATTGTATTTTCTCACAGGAACTGTTTGAAAACAAATGTTATCCAACGATACAGTCGGTAAGGTTGCAAATTCAGAGGCCATAAATTGGGATTAAGAATCCAGAGTCAGATAAGACTTTTGTGTTTACTGAGCTTTCTAACCCTTCCGAAAAGGGACGTAAAGAAATAGGCTGTCCTGGGAGCATGATGAGGCTACTTCCAAAAGGCCGTAATCAAAAGAGGTTTCCTCCTTTTGCAAGGGTTTGGGAAATGCACACAAAGCAGGCCCCTTCCATGAAAGAGACAGTAGAAGCCGACGGTGAGGAAAAGGTACACAGGCCTGGTCTGCAGTTCATCAGATGTCATCTGCTTCAGTGCCAGGACATCTTCACTTTCCGGGCACTAGCTGGGGTGCAGGCCCAATCAGAGTCCGGTGCCGCCTTTAAACGTGTCACATGAATCCAGGAGACTACTCCTTGGAGTTGGATGGCACAAGGACTAATTAGCAGTTTCTTTCAAGAGCCTTTCTATAACGACTGAAAAGCCTCCTGGTGGAGGTGTCTCCGAACACAAATGAAATCTCCAGGTTGCAATGCTGTGATGCTGACAGTGGTTACCTCCTGGGACTGAAAAAATTGCTCAACCAAAGCATGGTTATTTTTAATAGAAGTAATTAGGTGTTTACAATATCAAAGGATCTCTCCTATCAGCTGTGCGTCAGAAGAGGGAGGAGCCAAGCTCATTGGATGCGCTGTGACCATCTCAAAAGATGAGGCTGAGATTTAAGAGAGAGTAACAGCAGTGTTTGTGGCCAAGATACTTGGAGGGTTGCTACAAATTTTTCTAATGGAGTCTTCATAGTGCCATCACTGTGCTCAACTAACCCTCAGGATAGAGGATAATATGCACGAGGAAAAATGTAGTAAAACACAGCCAAACAGAAAAGACCTGCCGAAGCACGCAACCCATACAATGGTTTCCTCTGTCACTATGAAGTTCAAGAGGAACTCCCCGAGCCAGAGATGATTTCTTTCTAACAGCATCTGTAGCTACAGAAGCAGCAGTGGCCTCTGGACCACGGAAAGCCTCAGTCCAGTGAGAAACCACGCAAACCTGATGAAAACATTCTGAAATCTATCTTTTTGGACTGGTGGGACCAAGGAGGGGGCCTTATTAATACGTCCCTACCAACAGTGGTTTATGAGTGCTATCATTGTGTTAGTAGTCCAATGGTTTAATGTATGTACACTAGTAAATAGTGAGAATTTTAGAATTTCTGGTAGGACTAGACTGTTATTTTGGTCAAAAGTAGACTTATTATTAAACTAGTGATTATTAGATATCTCTTGTCAATTTCTCTAGATTATTATTTGGAACAACACTTCTTTGGATCATGACAGAGATTTGGCTATGGGTTTCCTTGAGGAGTCTGGAAGGCCCAGTGCCTTAGTAATAGCCACCTGTAAAAGTATGCCATCTGATACATTTTGGACATAGGAGCCCTTTTTAATTTATACCCATTAGAAGTAAAAACAAAAATTTCATTGTTTCCAGAATATTCCAAAGTCACAAGCACCCGAAAGGCAATCCCATGATTGCAGAGGCCTTAACTAAAAGGCAGTTAGAAATGGCTCTGAGACAAAGAGGTTAGGCCTGTACTTGAGGGTCTAGTTGCTGAAGGAGGAGAGGGAGGTGGTGCTCAAAACATTCTGAGATCTGGAATTCTGTTTCTTCGAGATTGTTCTTTAGAGCAAAAGGAACATTACTCATCAGCACAGTAGTAACAGGAATAGTCTGGGTCCAAAAGACAAATCCACTGAAGGCCATATTAGTACTCTGAGAAAGGACAAGGCCTTAAAACACATCTTAAAGAAATCCTGGGAGCTGAAGCACAGAGAAAACAGATTTCTAAATCCAGGAGAACTTTTACCTTCAAAGTCCGGGTCAACAAAATATCAGTGACCCCAGTTAGTTCTGTGGGGACAAGCTTCTGTTTGCTCACCAGCATCACAGTGGTTGGGGCGTGCCTCTCGATCGTCTTTCTGATCATTACATAATGTTAACCTTAAAAATAAATGTTATCTCACCAGCCAAAAAAAAAAAAAAATGGATTGATTAGGCAGTAAGAAAATTTCAATTCAGGACAAGCAGGTATAGAAAATCCACAGGTGAAATCAATAACGGAGTAGAAAGTTGGGAGGGGTTGTTCTGAATGAAAGTCCATGGGGGGAAAAAGCAAGAGTTCAGGGAGATGATGAATTTGTCTGTCTGTCTGTCTGTCCGTCTCTATTAGGCCCTTTAATTGGACACTGAGTGACAGGGCTCCCCATTCTTGCATCCCTAGTCTACCTTAGTGAGGTTTCCATTTACTATTTTTCACAAATCTTCCCCCAGGATGGTTCGGCTCTAGGTTTACTTATGTTTCTAACTGGCTTCCTTCCTGACTTGGAGCTCTCTTGCATTCAGGTTTTCAAATTACACCGTCAATTACTTTATTTTGTGTCTTATTTGCTATTTTCAATTTGTGTGTGCTATGTGTTTCTGGTTATTGTTGGACCACCACTTAAAATGTCAAACTTAAAACCATCAGAGACACCCTTTGCCTAAAGGATATGAGAACCTAGTTGATGTGTACACCTGACTTCTGCAAACCTCTTTGTTACTCTAATGTGGCCAAAGACTTTCACCTAGCTGCCTGTTGAACGTAAGTATCAACGAACTATACGACTCTGTCCTCCGCAGGGCATGATGGACCTACAGCAGGCTGCCAACAACTCTAGCAGTGGAATGGGCCTACGGAGTCACAAGTGTTGTGCGTCACTGCTTTTCTGCCATTAAGATTCAGAGGAGAAGACATGAAAGGAGATTCCAAAGGGAAGAAAGCATTGCTAAGAGAGTCATTCACAACAGGGCAGGGAGGATGCTCAGGAAGCAGAACCCCGAGAACTCTTGCCACCTGTACCTGGAATACATCGTACTTTGGACTGGAACAGAGATAATGTAACAACTGCTAGCTAGATAGCCTATAATTTATTACATAGTCAGTTTAACTTTGGGCACCAATCAGAATTCTTTCAAAACAAGTTCTATAACCTTATGGATTTGCCCTTGTAAACCTGTACTCCCTGACTGCAGTTCAGAGAACACTGTGCTTGTCTCACTGTATGTCTGTGTGCCTCCCAGATCCTAATCCCTACAACCCCAATAAATGAAGAATAAAATAAATAGGAAATGCCAATTCTTTTTTATTGTTGACACAGGACAGCTGGCACAGGAGTGGTCACCGATATGCAAAAGTCAAAACTGAGAAGGCTTGAGATTTGGAGAGACCACGTTTCAAGTGAAGACTCGTGGTAAGGCATGACTCTGAAAATCAGATACCAGGGCCCACAGGAATAAGTCTCGCAAGCCATTCAGAAGAACATGTTTCACAGTCTGGAGAAACTGGGCAATCGTGGCTGGACTTGGGCACACTAGAAAAAGCTAAGCTACAGTACTCGACAGAGGCATGTCATTGACTCCGTCTTAATCCCAGAGAGTGTACAGCTAGACTGAATCCTCGAGGACAAGATCTCTGGAGGCTGACATTTGGGCGCCTCCAGCTGAGAAGGAGGCGCCCATCCACTTTCCACTATCCATCCACTGCATTGTAAAGCCCACTTTCCCACACATCTTCCCATGACTTTGAGTGCCTCCCTCTTAAGAGGAACACGGGGTATCATTAGTTAGGAACATAAAAATTAAGGGGAAAATTTTTTTAGGTTGAATATGAAAAATCATTTTTCTCTGAAAGACACGATATCACGGAACAAGTTAAAAAAACATCCTAAAAAAGCCAGAGACCAAAAGTTAGCCCTTGGAAATTATAACTTCAGAAACAGAAATAGAAGTATTGGAAGATAATTTATAAGAAACACGTAAAATACTATACAAAAAAAAGAGAAAAAAGAGAGTAAGTTAAGAGAATTGATCCAAGATGTTCGATATTCCATTAACAGGAGTTTCAGAAAGAAAGGACGAGTAGAAGAAATTACAAAATAAAACCCACAATTTTCCACCTTGTCTGCAGCAGAAAGAGCCCCACAAGTACCTGACACAGAGAGAAGTGGTGTCCATGATTGTCACATCGCCATGAAAGTTCAGAGCACCAGAAGGAAGGAGAAGATCCTAAAAACATCAAGGAAAAACAATTCACACCCATACAAGTAAAAAAGCAAAATTGGAATGGGTATTTAAGATTGTTGGGCAACATCTTCCAAATTCGGAGGAAAATGGTTTCCCAACAGATTGCTCTATCCAGCCAACCCGTCACCCCAATAAGTAAGTTTTGAAAATTTTACCTCCCAAGTAGCTTTTTCTCAGGAAGCTATGAAAGACTTGTTCCTCCCAAATTTGGAGAAAAAAATCTAGAGGAAGGAAGACAGAAAACATAGAAGTCAATAAATGAGAGCTCTAATGCAAGGTTTTGGTGTGAGGAGGGAAGTAGGTGCCAGGCTTAAAGCGCTAGTTTCTACTGGATCAGGAGAAAACAGACCTACGGGAGGGGGGAGGGTCTCCAGGGAAATAAAGAAACTGATTACTTCGTTAAAGCATTTGGAAAACTTGTGAACAGGCACCCTATAAACCTGTTGAGAAAATTACCAACAGGTATATAGGAAATCAGTAAAGAAAAATGTAACTCAATGAACAACTACAGGGAAATTAAAAGATAGTACCACAAAGGTCCCATGGGGCTCAGGGATAAACAAAATTTACACGGTCATAATAATAAGCGTTGCCTATTGATTTAATCCCAAACTGTGAAACATGGGTTTTTTATTTTACAAGGATAGGAAGTCTAAATTTCAACCACAACAGGAAGCCAACAGATAATGTCTAGATTTTATAAATATAAAATATATGCAAAAGCACATTATTTAAAACTACAGTCATAACTGTGGAAAGAATTTCAGAGCAGCTGCCCCTGGGCTATAGAAATAGGGAGTGTAAAGGAGAAACGAAGGATTGCTTGTTTTACAATCAGGCTGTATTATTTTTTCTAATTTTGTATTATGATTTCAACCATACGTGTAAGTCTGAAAAATTCCTATATCAAAATCACATATTCATGGCAAGTTTTTTTTTTATTTAAAGATTTTGGGGTTCTATCTGGTCCCATTCCTCTCTCCTTCTCAGGAGATTTTGTTATGTTTCAGGCCCTTGCATGATTTTAATACCATATTTATATGGGTTTACCTCAATTTACTAATGTTGCACTGTTTCTGGGCTTTCACACATTTTAGAAATAGCATCACACTGTACATGCCATTTTGCTACTTACTTTTTTCATTGTGTGCTGTATTTCCCAAAGGTTAACCACGCTAAGGCGTACTTTTAGATCATTTTAACTGCTGCATATGTTCAACTGAAAGAAGGTCACCCAATTTACATGTTTGTCCTCCTGTTGGTGGACATTTGAATTGTTTCCAGCATTAGTATCAGTACAGCAATGAACATTCTCGTATGCATCCTCTGAAGAAATGGGGTGGAATACGACAGCCCAGGGTCTAAATATTTTCAATTTTACCAAACAGAACCAAATGTACTCCTCACAGACCTTTTGTCTGTGGTCATTGATTTCATTGATTTCAATCGTTTTTCAGAAGGAGGATTCAAAGACAAACATACACAAAATCATCGCCCTCTCTCCATGATAGTGCTATAGTATGTATTTGCTAACCCATTACAGAATATAACATTCTTATGAATTTAGTATCTTTTTTTCTTATGTTCAGTGATTAATTAGTTGCATATAACACCCAGTGCTCATCATAACAGGTGCCCTCCTTAATAGCCATCACCCTGTTACCCCATCCCTCAGTTTGTTTCCTGGGGTCCATAGTCTCTCATGGCTCATCCCCCATGCTATTGCTTATGTTCCACATATGACTGAAACCATATGATAATTGTCTTTCTCTGTTAGACTTACTTCACTTAGCATAATCCCCAGTTCCATCCATGTCGATGCAAATGTTGGGTATCCTTTCCTTTATGATGGCTGAGTAATATTCTATTGTATATTTCAACCACATCTACTTTATCCATTCATCTGTTGAAGGGCATCTCAGCTCCTTCCCCAGTTTGGCTACTGTGGACACTCAAAGAACAAATAACCCAGTCAAAAAATGGGCAGAAGACATACAAATGGCTAACAGACACATGAAAAAAATGCTCAACATCACTAGCCATCAGGGAATTTAAAATCACTTTTAGGTGGACATTTTAAAAAATGTATCACAAGAATATCTACACACTTTGCAGACTGATTGGGTGTGTCTACCGCAGAGCCCTAGGACACCCAGTCTTGAAACTTTTTCAGCCTCAACCATCATGCCAGAGTACTCTGTGTATAGAGCCCCAGAACGCTGTAGCTTGCACCTACTTTAGTCATCCCGCCAGTACACCTTCTGCATGGAGACCTCTGGCTCCACCGCTCATGTCCTCAAGCACACATAGTCTAGTTCAGGAGAGATAGCTGTTCTAGTTTATAGAAACAAACACAGTAAGTCAAGCAAAATGAGGAGATAGGAAAATGCTCTAAGTGAAAGAACAGCAGCAACCAAAAACCTCAGGAAAAGAGTATAAATGAAGCAGAGATAAGCACTATGCCTGATAAAGAGTTTAAAGTAATGATCATAAAAATGCTTAGCCCACAGGAGAGACAAGTAGCAAAACTCCGAACATCAACAAAGTCATGGAAGATATTAAAAAGAAGCAATCAGGGTTGCAAAATATAACTGAAGTGAAAAATAGACAGAAGCAACAGATTAGCAGGTGCATGTATTAGTGATCTGGAAGAGAGAGTAATGATAAGCACCCAGGCTGCACTGTAAAAAGAAAAAGCTAATTTTTAAAAATGAGGGATCTCTTGGGCAACATCAAGCAAACATTTATTCTCATTAAAAGAATCACAGAAAGAGAAGAGGCAGGGACAGAATAATTCCCTAATCTGGGGAAGAAAACAGACATCCAAGTTCAAGAAGCACAGAGAGTTCCAAACAACACGCTCCCAAAGAGGTCCACGTTGCAGCACATGCTTTTAAAAGCATCAAGAGAGAAACAAATTATATAAAAGGGAAACCCTTTAAAGCTATCAGCTGATTTCTTACAAAACCTTGATATGCCAGAAGGAAGTGGCAGGATAGATTCAAAGAGCTGTAGCTAAGAATACTGTGACAAACTTAACATTCAGCATTAAAGGAGAGAGTTTCCCAGACAAAGCTGAAGGAGCTCATCACCACTAAATGGGACCTCTTTAAGTGTAAAGAAAAGGCTGTAATTAGAAGAAAATTATAAATAAAAAGATGTAATTATGACAACATATATAAAATTAATAAAGTTTGAACACATTCTGAAAGAACTTGTTAAGTGAACATCAACCTAATACAGAGTGCTATCGATTTAGGATGTTATATATAAACCTCATGGTTACAACAAACCTGCAACAGAAACACAAAAAATAAAGATTAAAAAAAACAAAAGGAAGGAAAACAACCAGAAAACAGTAAAATGGCTATAAATACACACCTATCAATAATTACTTTAAATGCTCCAATCAAAAGACATAGGATAGAAGAATAGATTAAAAAAAGTTATATGTTGCCTCCAAAAGACTCAATTCAGATGAAAAGACACACTGGAACTGAAAGTGAAAGGATGGAAAAAGATAGTCCATGCAAATTAAAAAAAAAAAACGTCATGTAGCAATACTTGAACAAAAGACTTTTAAAGAAGGGCACATAACATAATGATAGAGGGAACAATACAACAAGAGTATAAAACAATTGTAAATATATGTGTATTCAACATAGGAGCATAAATTAATGGGCATAAGGGATAAATTGATGGTAATACAATAATAGTAGGGTACTTGGACACCTCATTTACATCATCGGATAGATCATCCAGGCAGAAGATCAATAAACAATGTCTTTGAAAGACACATTGGACCGCATCAACTTAGCAAAAATATATGGAACATTCCATCCAAAAACAAGAAAATATGCATTCTTTTCAAGTGAACATGGAACATTCCCCAAAACAGATGACATATTTTACCAGAAAACAAGTCTCGTAGATCTAAGATCAAAGTCTAATTGTCCATCTGTTCTGAACACAAGAGTATAAAACTAGAAATCAATCACAAAAAGAATGGCAAAACCCACAAATATGTGGGGTTTGAACAACTAATAGGTCAATAAATCACAGAGGATCAAAAAATACATGGAGACAAAAGTGAAAATACAACAGTCTATAATCATTGGGTTGTAGCAAAAACAAGCAATATATGCCTACCTCAAGAAACAACAAAAATCTCAAACATTCTAACCTTACACTTAAAGAAACTAGAAAAAGAGTAACAAACATAATGCAAAGTTGTAGAAGGAAGAACATAATAAAGATCAGAGTGGAAATATGTAGAGAACAATTTCAAAAATAGGAAAGAATAATGAAACCAAGTGCTCATTCTTTGAAAAGATAAATAATAATGAGCCAGACTCATTGAAAGAAAAAGAGAATACCTAGGTTAAAACAAAACAAAACACAGAAATAAAAGAGAACAACCACACCACAGAAATATGGAGGATTATAAAAGACTACTATGAGTAATTATATACTGACAAATTGGACAACCTAGAAGAAATGGGTAAATTCCTAGGAACATAAAATCTTCCAAAATTGAATTATGAATAGAAAATATAAACAAACCAACTACTAGTACTGAAACTGAACTGATAATCAAAAAACTCCCACCAAAACAATTATCATATGATCTCTGGTATGAGGAATTTGAGTGGTAAGGTTGGGGGGGGGGTCACAGGGGGAAGGGAGGGAAAAATGAAACAAGATGGGACTAGGGAGGGAGACAAACCGGGTTGCCAGGGGGGGATAGGGTGGCTGGGGAGGGTGAGTGCTGTGAATTGCCTAAGACTGATGATTCACAGACCTGTACCCCTCAAGCAAATAATATATTATGTTAATAAAATTAAAAAAAAACAAACAAACAACTCCCAACAGCCAAGTTGGGACCAGACAGCTTCACAGGCGAATTCTACCAAACATTTAAATGGGAGTTCATACTTATTCTCCACAAGGTATTCCAAAAAAATAGAAGAGGAAGGAATGCTTCCAAATACATTCTACAAGGCCAGCATTACCCTGATGCCAAAACCAGAGACAGACGCTATGAAAAAGGAAAACTGCAGGTCAATATACCTGATGAAAATAGATGCAGAAATCCTAAACAAAATATTAGCAAATCAAATTTACCAATTAAAGGATTATTCACCATGATCAAGCAGGATTTATTCTGGGGATGCAAGGTCGTTCAATATTTACAAGTCAATGAATGTGACAGACCACATTAACAAAACAAAGGATCAAAATCATGATCATCTCCATCAATGCCACAAAAGGATTTGAGAAACTCAACATCTGTTCTTCATTAAAAACTCTGAACAAAGTAGGGTTAGAGGGAACATAACATGATAAAGATCATATATGACCAGCTAACATTGTATTCGGTCATGAAAAACTGAGAAAAAACTCATTTTCCACCAAAATGAGGAAGGAAGATGTCCACTCTCACCCTTTTTATTCAACATAGCACTGCAAGTCCTAGCTAGAGCAATCACAAATATATGGCATCTGATTTGGTAAGAAAGAAGTTAAACTGTCACTATTTGCAGATGACATGATACTATGCAAATCCTTAAGAGTCCGCCAAAAAAAATTATTAGCAGTAATCAATGAATTCAGCAAAGTCAGAGTATAAAAAATTTATACCCAGGAATTGGCTGCATTTCTATATACTATTAATGAAGTAGCAGAGAGATTAGGAAAAATTCTCATTTATAATTGTACCAAAAAGAATAAAATGCCTAGGAATAGACCTACCTGAATAGGTAAAAGATCACTATAAAATACTAATGAAAGATGCTAACGATGGCATAAACAAATGAAAAGACATTCCATGTCTATAGAGTGGAAGAATTAGTATAGTTAAAATATCCATACTCCCTAATGCAATCTACAAATTCACTGCAATACCTATCAAAGTACCAATAACACTTCTCACATAACTAAAATAATCCCTAAAATGTGTATGAAAGCACAAAAGACCCCTAATAGTTAGAAGCAATCTTGAGAAACAACAAAGCTTAAAAGTATCATGATCCCAGATTTCAAAATACACTATAAATTTGTAGTAATCAAAGCAGTCTGCTACTAGCACAAAAAAAGGACACAGCTTGATATAACATTCTAGAGAACCTAAAATAAACCCATGCTTATATAGTCAATCTATGACAAAGTAATCAAGAATATATAATTGGGAAAAGACAGTCCCTTCCATAAATGGTGCTGAGAAAACTGGACGGCCACATGCAAAAGAATGAAACTGGACCACTTTCTCACAACTACACAAAAATAAACTTGAAAATGGATGAAGGACTTATATGTGAGACCTGAAACCATAAAAGTAGTAGAGGAAAACATAGGCAGTAATTTCTTTCACACTGACTTTAGCCACATTTTTCTAGATATGTCCCCTGAGGCAAGAGAAACAAAAGCAAAAATAAACTGCTGGGACTTAACCAAAATAAAAAGATTTGCACAGTGAAGGAAACCATCAAAAAACCCAAAAAGGCAAGATGTTTGCAAATGATATAAATGATAGGGGGGTTCTTTATATATCTAAAATATGTGTAAAGAATGCCTACAACTCAACACCGAAAACAATAATCTGCTTTAAAAACGGGCAGAGGACCTCAATAAACTTTTCCAAAAACCATACAGCTGTCCAAAAGACACATGAAAAGACACTCAACATCATCAATCATCAGGGAAATGCAAATCAAAACCACAATGAGGTGTCACCGGCCAGAAAAGACAAGAAATATCAAGTGTTGGAGAGAATGTGGAGAAAAAGAAACACTCACGCACTGCTGGTAGGAATACAAACTGGTACAGCCACTATGGAAAACAGTATGGAGTCTTCTCAATCTGTAAAAAAAAGAAATACTATATGATCCAGTAATTCTACCGCTGTGTGTTTACCCAAAGAAAGACACACTAATTCAAAAAGCTATTTGTAGCATGTTTATGGCAGCATTACTTGCCACAGTCGAGGTGTGGAAGCAACTCAAGCGTCCTTCGAGGGATGACTCAGTAAGGAAACGGTGTCTGTACACACTGGAATGCTACTCAGCCATAAAAAAGAATGAGCTCTTGTCATTTGTGACACTATAGATGGATCTAGAGGGTATGATGCCAAGTGAAATAATTTAGAGAAAGACAAATCACCACATGATTTCACTCATACATGGACTGTAAAAAAAAAAAAAAAAACACAAAAATAAAGTCATAAATACAGAGAATGGATGCCAGATGCCAGAGAGGAGGGGGTTTGGGGGTTGGGAGATACTGATTTCCAGTTATGAAAGGAATAAATCATGAGGAGAAAGGTACAGCATAGGAATGTTATACCTGAAACAAATGTAACAACATTTGCCACGTATGTCACAATCTGTATATTTAGTGGCCCATTCAAGGACAATAATAGATTCAAAATATAAGTATCCTGAAAAATTAAAAAAAAAAACAACTTTAACAACTGTTAAAAACAGTTTAAATAAATCTAAAGTCTCCAGGAGAGGAGTCCAAAGGAGGACCATTGATCACACACAGCAAAGTCTTACAAATCCCCTTCCTAAGCTTTTCCCTCAGGTCCTTCATATCCTGCTACTGCCTTAACTTTCTAGTCCTATCGTCTAAACTCCCCTGAACTTGCTCCAAACTTGACCTAAGGTGTTGTTTCTGTGTCCTCATCTCTCACCAGCTGTTCCTCTCTCTCCGATTCACCCTCTAACTGGTCTCTTTCAGGCTATTGCTGTACCCACTTCCCTGAGTAGAACCACTAAGGCCCAGAGGTCAGCCACCCTCAAAGTAGAAGAATTCTCACCCAAGAGGATGCAGTAGGGCAAAGCTGCCTGAATCTACCGTGAGCCCATCATATTGATTCATGACTACTGTTCCGTCAATCTGTGGCAATGTTAGGGATTTTCTCAAACTCTTCAGCCCCAGGGGTCCCTGACCTATGACAGAAACCACTACCTCATCTTATTCCTCCCTTGAAATCTCCGCAGGACCTGGCCTAACCATTTATATGGTGTGTCTGGTGACAGCACAGGGCGGCAACAATTTCTAAGTCCAAACTCCTACTGAAACATGTCCATTCAATAAAATCAATGTTCTTAGCTTGACTTATTTGACTCACTTGGTTGGGAAAAGAAGGTCATGGACAGCATTGGAGTGGATTCACATTGATCTAATATGACAACACAGACAAAAACAGAAAGCCTTTCAGTATTTATTTACCCTACAAATTGGTCAGTTTTCAGTATATCTTTTATTTTTACAACAGTATCTACTGCCTCACATCTGGCACTCTGTATAATTTCTGTGAAAAATAATGGAAACCTCAGCAGAAGAAAAGTTAAACGGTTGAGAAGGGTTACAGGAGGAAGAAAGGGGCAGGAATTAAGTACCTCATGTATGATAATCAGAGTGCTGGCATCTCATTGTTTCAGCCCAAACAGGGAAACCATGCTTGTCCCAACATAAAACCTAAGTCTAGAGCATTCTAAAACGTACAAGTAAACATGTTCTAGGCCTTCTCATATATGGGGAAATGTCCTCTCGGCTCCCTAGAGGATAACCAACAAAGAAGGAAAGTAAGCAGGAGTACAAACAGATAATAAGCACAAGCATACATACATACATACATGTATTGCCATGTGCTGGGAACTGGGGGCAGGGAGGGCAGTGCAGTAAGGAAGGGCACTGAGCCTGATGTCAAGGGTTGTGCCCTAGGACTGGGCTCTCACACTGAAGGGTCTGGGCGCAGGTAGCAATTCTGTTCACCTTTCTAAGGAAATTCTGCCTAGGAGATCCCTAGGGTTCTTTGCAACTGCACAATTCAGATTTCCCCTTTGGAGTCAAACTCCCCCATTTATCCTTAATTCTTGTTTTGTTTTGTTTTGTTTTTTAAAGATTTTTATTTATTTATTTGACAGAGATCACAAGTAGGCAGATAGGCAGGCAGAGTCAGAGGGGGAAGCAGGCTCCCCACCAAGCAGAGAGCCCTATGCGGGGCTCCATCCCAGGACCCTGAGATCATGACCTGAGCTGAAGGCACAGGCGTTAACCCACTGAGCCACCCAGGTGCCCCTATCCTTAATTCTAAAAAAAGCAAACACAACAGAAAAAGCATTACATTTGGAGTCAGAAGAAAGGGGTTTATATCCCAGGTATGTCCTCCAGTAGATCATCTTGGGCAAGTCATTACCTCCTTCTCTTCCTTTTACTCTTTATTACTTCCTCAATATGTAATATTTTTCTTACAGCGTTGCTGAGACAAGTAAATATAATATATTATAATTGACTAAATACTACGCAAATTTTGGTCATTAATATTTGCATGACTCTGTTACCAGGGTTTATTTCTGTATTGATAGTAAGATGATAATAATATATTGAGATTTTCCCAGATAAAGTCTAGTGTATAATATTCCTCATTCCCCCCAAAAATCATTTGCACAGACCCAGTGGCCAAAATTGTGGAATATTCTTTTGGCTAATTATTCTATTTTAAACATCTGAACTAATTTCCATAACAAGAAGATAAGAAAGATCATCAGCAATATCTCTTCAAGTAATTAAAACCTATTATTATAGTTTCATTTTTAATTAAATACACAGGGGAATAGTGTCTTAGTTCCAGCTGCTACAACAAAGTATCACAGATTGGGTGGCTTATCAATGGAAATGGGTTTTCACAGTTCGTGAAGTTGAAAGTCTGAGATCAGGGGCCTGCATGGTTGGGTGCTGATGAGGGGAGCCCTCTTGAAGGCTGCAGACTGCTGACTTCTCATTGGATCCCTCATAAGGCAGAAAAAGAGCAAGCTAGCTCACTGGCCTCTTCTTATGAGGGCACTCATCCCATTCTTTAGGTCTCCGCCCTCCTGACCTGCTCACCTCCCAAAGGTCCCACCTCCAGTTACTACCATATTGGGGACTAGATTTCAACATATGATTTTGGGGGAGACACAACATTCAGCCTGTAACAAATGATGTTATATATACCCAGGTAAGAGAGACAATTCAGCAAATTCAAATATGCTCATGTCATTCAGAAAAGTCTATGATGAAAATCTTCCATTTCTATGCTATTTATTTTCTTAAGTCTAGGGGTGGAAAATTTCTTTCTAGATGTTGATTTTCCCTTCACCTTTTGAACCTTTGGACTTTTTTTCTCTCCAGACTCCTAAATGATTTCGTCCAACCTTCATTATCTGTCTGACCCAGAGTCACCAAGAGATATTTACTCTGGGGGGGGGGGAATAAATTAAAAGCCAGCAGTGGCTGCTGTCTTCACATGGAAAGTTATGCAAATGTTCATCTGTTCTCTTGAAGCCTCGAACACCCTATGGGACCAACAGTGTCTCTGTCAGAATTCATCAGCCTACCATTTAAAGTGAAGGTGCATTTACCTGTAGCGCAGAAGGAAGCTAACCAACAGTGTTCACAGTATCAGAATGGTCAGAAACTGCTTCCAAAAAACTTTCCACCCTCATAGTGGAAATGTGGTTCTTTGGGACTACCAGAACTGTCCCTCACTCCACTAAGCTTTCCTCTCACTGCCCCCGGAGCTGGGGTTACTGGAGCGATCCCAGACAGGGAAACCTTGGAGATGGAGAAGAGACCTCAACAAACTCTTTCATGGTACCTTTCCCTTCTCCCTTCCAAAATGGAATAAAACTTTGACTAAATGAAATGTTCCCAGAGAGGATGTTAATTGGATTGTCTGGCTATTGAGTGAATAGGGAGGAACCCATTTCTTCCCCCAGCTCCTGGCTAAAAACCTCTTCCCAAAGAAGATGGCCCAATTTCCTGGCCAGATCTAAGGACTGATTCAGTGCCAAACATTCTTGGGAAAACCTGTGTCTCAGCATAGTCACGATCTAAAGAATAACAGCAACAGTGGAGGGCGAGGAAAGGCTTGGAGGCTATTCTCAGGGATAGAAGCCCCGCTTCATGGATTTTAGGCTCTCCAGAGGAGAAATTTAGTTAACTGCATTTAACAAATAAAGCAGATAGAAATCTATTTAATACATTTTCTAGAAGTAGTCCTAAGAAGGAATTTTGTATTACTAGCTGGAACTTGGCACTGAGAATTCTGGGAGCACTCGAGCCTTGAACTTGGGGCAAGGTTGGGAAGATGAGATATCTGAGCCAGCAGCCCCACTTCCAGAGTTTGTGTCCGTGGGACCTACACCTAATCCACTGGGCTCTTGGTCACCTCCCATCCCAGATGTCTCCAGGACTGGCAAATGCTACGTCAGCCTCGTGCTAATCTCACAACTCAGGCTTGTTTCTTCCAGGACCTGAGAGCCATCTTTTTGAAATGTAGTTACCAAGGAAGAGAAAATGCCTAATCTTCTGGTTTCTGGGGAGGAGCAGAGCCTAACTTCAGCAATCACTTGCCTCCAAATTCCAAAGCCTACTTCCAGTCATGACTGCAGGAGATAATTTGCAAATCTATCTTGAAAACATGAATGCAATGAGCTGCATCTACTTTGCTATATAACTGAGTGGGATTTCTTCCTGTCTTCACAATCTTTTTAAGGGATGGCCCGTGATGTGCATCACATGCTGTTTAATGCTCACTCCATAGTAAAGCTGTCTGCCCTCCCTTCTACTCTCTGTGGAGAAGTGTTCTGATTTGGAAGATTGCGTTTTTAATGATAGTTCTCCAACACTACCTGCCATTTTCCCACTGATAGGAAGAGGTGATTTTTACGACTGCTTGGAATCCAGACAGAATGTTGACCTTTCACCAGGGTTGAGAAACGAAAGAGTGAATTGTTCCCAAAAATCATGGGGGAGGCAATTTTCGGCAGCATGTTTAGCCACACTCTCAGAACACAAGGTCAAGAACAGCCTGAGTCCCCTGTCAATCTTCCTCAGTGACAATTTAATAAAAGCTAGAATTTAAATTATAAAGATGAAAGTATCCCCCTTGCATGGCCAGGGCAGTCGCAGGGGGAAGAAAATGAAGCCAGGCTCCCAAATCTACCAAAAGGAATGGGAAGACAACCTGTGGAAAGACCCTGAACAACATTCCCCAGCCTGTTGGTTCTTTTCCCTGCAATTCCTCCCAGCTGTCTGCAGTGAAGCCAGCCCTGTGCCCGTCTACAAGACCAGCAGCGTGCAGTCCAGCAGAGACCCAGCTGACAGACTTCAGTAGGGAGACCTCCAAATGGTGGGGGTACTTGTGAGGAGGAAGAGAAGAAACCTGACTGCCTGAGACCCCCAAAAGAAGAAAGGAGAGCCTGGGGGAAGGTGCACATCTTTGTGACCTGGGGACAATGCCCATTTTGCAGGGGGCTCTGCTGGGACATCTGGAAGACCCCTCAGGTCTGCTCACCTCCAGGCTGAAATGTCAGATTTTCTACCATCAGCACTTGGTAGCTTTGGTTGATGATCTGATCATTGCTCGGAGGATGAGCAGTTATTGAGCACTTGGTATGCGCCCAGAATCCAATGAGGACTCCGACGCTCAGGCACACACTTTGTTTTGGAAGTAAGACAGACAGATACCTAGATCTACCTAGATCTACGTATCTGGATTCCTAGATCTTTGTATTCAGGTCTTTGTTCAAATGTCCCCTCTTCATTGAGGCCTTCTGTGACCCCCTATGTAAAGTAGCGATTTTGTCTCTCACTGTCCCGACATCCTAACGTCAATCTCTCTATGGTTCTTACTCCTACTTGCAGGGAAAACCATCTGTCTCATTCTCTGCTGTGTCCCAACAGTTAAGAGCAGCGCCCAGGACCCAAAACGGGCACTCGGTCGCTATCTGTCTAAGTCACTAGTTGATGGCAAGTGCCCAAAGGACCAGAGAGTCAATTTTGGGTTACAAAGAAGTGGTGAGAAAGCACAAGGCACTGCTATTTGTGGGCAATAAAAAAAGAGGGAGAAAGAGTTTTAAAGATATAAACAACTTCGCTCACTTCCCAGTTTTGCCCAGGGCTGCAAACGGCACCGACAGCGATAGTTTTTGGTCAAGAGTCTTATAATTGCAGGGTGGCTGCGCTGTGCTGTCCCCCAGCCAGGAGGAGACGGCTCCTCTAACCTCTCTGGTGGCCCCATACCTTCCCTGTGTCACTTGCCATCACTCTGCGCTCAAGTCACCTCCCCGACTGTTTATGGTGCTCCAAGGACCCCTCCTGGGTCTGAGTCCACTTGTTCCCCTTTCCTTCCAGCCCCTGCCTCATGGCCTGGCCAGTGGTCAAGGTCAGTGTTACAAATGTGCCCTGGATGCAGGGCCACAGGGTGTACTCTAAATCTACCCTTGCAAAATACGTGCCTGCAACAATAACATATTTCATGTAATCTTGTTTTCTTGTCCTTTACTTTTCTCGGAAAGGAAAGGAAAGGAAAGGAAAGGAAAGGAAAGGAAAGGAAAGGAAAGGAAAGGAAAGGAAAGGAAAGGAAAGGAAAGGAGAAAAGAAAAAGGAAAAAGGAAAAAGGAAAAGAAAAAGAAAAAAAAGATGGCATTCTATTTCACGGAAGCCACCAGCAGACGGTTCTGGTTAATTGGGGATTTGGGGTAGGCTCTCCTTAGGAAAGACCCTGTCACAGGCTTCTTCGCATCCCCTTCCGTGCCCCAGCGCTCAGTGCTTGGGGAACATATGCTCTTTTTGAGGACTCTAGTCTGTCTGCTCCAGGAATTCTTCCAAATTCCCACTAGTAGTGCTCATTATGACTCTATTTCCTCGTAAAAATACCGTAAGGGTAACACCACCACATAGTTTTACAGCCTTTTACAGTTCACAAAGCACCTTGACATCCACGGCCTCATCTTTATCACAAGCTGTTTGCTCCTCGGAAAAGAGAGGCTCCACTTGGCATCTAGATTCTGGAGAGCAAGGGACGATGTACGGTACCTTCCGGAAAGAGAGTGGACACATCCTAACACAGCTTCCCACGAGACACGAGACAGCAAGAGTAGCACATCTGTGCCCCTAACACCAGCTAGCTTGAGTGCTGGGGCCACGCGGTGCCGTTACCAATGATGGCTACTGTTGACCCAGCACCTGCCTGGTACCGCGCCCTTAGAAAGGTTACAAATCCCATGTTATTGGTGTGGACTTACTGAGAGAGCAGCACTGGGGAACAAAAGGCTTTTTGGAAGGCAAAGCCTAGGCCAAAGCCTGCCACACATACAACAAAAGAATGAAACATCTCTGTGACGTGATCCACAGTCATGGCTGGATCCTCTTAGATCCTCTCCTTCCCCCCTTCACTGATCACCCCTGCAGCCCCGGGGACACCTCTGGGGACTGTCCAGGGCTAGGCAGAGCACAACTGGAAAGTGGCGTGGAGAAGGCCTCAGCTGAGAGAAGCACCGGAGAGGAACAAGTGAGAGGAGGCCAGGAAGGCGGCCAAGGAGCCCTTTTCCTGTGTGACACTCCAGCTGCTCAGAGAGTGAGAGGCTCAGCTGACAGGACACCTCCTCGTGGCAGACACAAACCTCCTCAGGTCCCCCAAGCATCCTTTCCCATCTAGGTACCTGCTGCTGGGAGCGGAGGTCAATCTGTACACGTGCCCCGTCTCTTCATGTGAGGGCCTCTGTGGAGACAGGAAGGAAGATGGAAGTCTACCTTCTGCCCACCCCCTGCATCCCCGAGTCCTTGAGAGAAGCATGCAGGCCAGCTGAGAGCTCCGCCTGCAGACTTCGGGGCACCTTGACTAGTCTGATCTCCTTGCGTCCCTCCCTGTCATGCTGCACCTGACAGATACTGATTCGGCAGAAACACGGATGGCTTGGGGACCTCGCCTTGCCCCGACTTCCACAGCAACCTCTCCACAGAGCTAGGCGAAGGCTCCGGAGCTTGTCATCCATCATACTCGCCTTTCATTTCCCAGACAGCCTCCCTGGGTGCTCTCCTACCTTGTCAGTGCTGATAGAGCTTCTTCCAGTCAGAGGGCTCCTCCACTTTCTGCCCTCCCTACAACAAAACCCCCTAGAATCCCAGCACTGAAGATGCATAAAACAGAGCCTGGTCCCTCTTTAAACATCACGTTATCACGAAAACCGTATTTGGAACTGGATGTGCATAAAAATACAGCAGCCCCATTTATATTAGCTCAGAAATTGGGAGCACCATCATTGCCCCCTTGGTGACCCTGTGGTTCCTGACATGGCATGAAGAGTGCTCCACAAAGCACCCCGCAGAGAGTAAGCACTCAGTAGGTATTCATGAGTAAAGACCCTGGTGTGCAAATAAATACAAACATAGAGATAAACGAATGGATAAATGAATAGTAGAGCAGAGGACTTGGGGTGGGTTGCCATTCTCTCTCCTTCCCTTGGAGATGATCATCATTTACTAACATTTATCCTTAAAGCGACACTGTGATCGCTTAGAGACTCAGATCTCGTGTGACCTCCAGACCTGTGCTTTAAGCCCTGGCCCAGAGGGCAGTAGAGGTAAGTCAGCCAGAACAGGGCCAGTGGGGCCAGACCACTGTGGACCAATCCCAGTGGTGCCACTTAAGAGCTGTGTTACCTTGTGCAAGTCATGTAACTGAGCTGTGTCTTAATTCCCTCATCTGTAAAACAGAGGGAGGGACAGGACCTGACTCCGGGAGATGCTGGGGAGGGTAAATGAGACGATACAGAAAAGAGCTTACTCCACTGCCTGGCACAATGCAAGGGGCTCCCAAAATCTGTTGGTGACAGAAACATCTGCTTCTGCCGTTCCTACGACTACAGTAACTCTAAGCAGACAGTTATGTACTTGCCTCGCTTTGGGATTGCTATCCCTGAACATTCCTCCTGGCTCACCTCACCCCCGGGTTGGACCCCTCTGGATGGTCCATTTCCCATTAACGCCCTGAGATCACCCTCTCCCTTTTGGGCAACACAGGCATTGCCAGACACCCCCAGGCACCACGCTGGGGGAGTCGGGGCCACTGGCCCCCGTTCAGCCCTTCCTTCTCCCCACCACCTGAACCGCTGAGGTCCAGGATGCCTTGCGGTTGAGCCTCCCTTGGTTATTTTGGTCATAACAAGGCCATTCTGCTCCCCACACACGCCGCTCACAGCCTAAATGTGCACAGGACTGCTAATCCTGCAGCCAGCGCAGAAGCGGAAGAACAAGCATGACGAGAGTTTCGGTTGTGTGTTACTCGACTGGTGGGTTGTGGGGGTTATGACATCCCGTTCAGGCTGAAGGAAGGCAAGCTCTACGACAATCGTCCATGACACCGCAGTGCCTCCGAAGCGAGATCAGCCTCTCATCCCCTGGCTGGTGCCTGCTGAGCTGCTGGACCCGAAGCTCGTCCTGGGGCTGCCGTCAGAGCAGTTGGGATCACGGTGAGGAGGTTCGCAGGCGCCGAAGCGCCATCCCACAGGGGTCCGTGTGAGCCCAGAGTTGGTGCCTGCTGCTGGGCTGGATGGAGAATTCTAACTAGAAGATGATGGCTGGAGCAGCTGGCTGGATTGTAGGAAGTAAATGAAGAGGGAAGCCGTGGGCCAGGCTGGACTCCCATCTTGGGTTGTCACCCATACCCCAAGGCAGTGTCATAGAAGGGAACAGCCTTGGGCACTTGAATGTACTATCCAAAAAGAAGGGCTTTTAAATCAGGGAACTCCATTACAAAGGGCTACGGTTTTACTTCAGGAGGTCAAAACTGGGGAGGGTCTTAGAAAGTCAGCCACAGAACCCATCCCCCATGCCAGACAACTCTGTACCGTGGCGATCCTGCAAGATCTCCCAGGAACCCACGTTCCTTCTTGAAGACAAAGCCAGCAATGAACATTTGCCACTCGGTATCAACAGCAGGATGTTAACTGCACCAGTTCCCGATACTTTCTCCTTTCAGCCTCTGAGTCTCAACCGCCCCCCCCCTTGCCCAAGTCAAGAAAGAGCCAGAAAAAGAGAGCAAGGTGGAGGAGTTCTTTTCCCTACTAGGTTCCTCCCTGAGCAGGAATCTGCTGCTATCTCAGGGGGGAAAACCTTGTTTATAGCAGTAAGCAATTTCCATGGGGCAAATGCTCCCACCATGGCTGATTTTTCATCCACCAATACCTCACTGAGTTCAGAGTTGGAGGAGATGCTAAAAATTGGCTTTTGCGGAGTCCTCCAGCACACCACTAAGCTGAGCCGCAGCACAGGCCTGAGCTGAGATGAGAAAGTTCGGGGTAGGAATAGGGGAGAGCTGGAATTGGGTATGAGATCAAACTTTTTGTTTAGACTGGACAGGATTTCTTCATAATGGAAAATGGGGCACAATAACCTAAGTGAACCTAGTCTTAAAGTGGACCTCAAGTTGAATGTGGTCAAGAAACTTCTCTCCAGATGACACCAAGAGGTTTGAGAGGATCCAACAGATTGTTTTTAAGACAGCAATGAATAAAAACAAAGATATTCTTGGTATGTCATCAAGTTCACATTGCCTAATACCCAGGTTATATTTTAGTCCCAAAGGCTCCCTGAGGAGTAGGTCACCTGTTACACTCCGGAGGAAGAATCAGTCTTTTGTGGAACTTGTTACCTCTCACTCCACCCATCCTCCTTCAGGGAAATGAGGCTGAACTGTTATAATGAGCTCATCACATTTATTTTGGAGAAAATTTTTTAAAAACTTGAACAGCGTCAATGCCTCCAGTTACAAAATAAAAGTCCAGGCTGGTGGGGCATGTCCAGGCTGTGCCCTGGTCTGGCTGCTCCCCCAGACCGTGGATGGTCCCTGTGCTGCACACGACCAGCAGACTAAAGACCCTCTAGACCAGCTGAGCCAGGCCCTCAAGAGCCCATTTCCTTATCCACTCTTCTCCAGCCAAACGTCCTTAACGTCCCTGGCAAGACGTTAAGCCATTAAGAAAGAAGGATTGCTTCAGCCAGAGAAGTCACTGGGGGCTAAACGACTCTGGACAGGAAGTTCGTTAGGCCTTGGCCCACCACAGACAGTCACAGTCCAGACACCTTCCACGAGCACGAGCAGCAGCCTGGGCCAAGCCACCATCACGTCCTGCCTGGAGAAGCGGGAGTCTCCTAACTGTACTTCCTAACCTTGTCCAATCTAACCCACACAGCAGGAGGAGTTATCCTATAAAAACCTACGTCAAATCTCTGCGGAAAAACAAAACAAAACAAAACAAGAAACAAAGGCTCCCCTTTTCATTCAGTAAAAGCCAAAGTCCTTCTAATGACGTAGGCCTACAAGAGCTGCCCAGCTAATTCTCTGATATCACCTCCTACCATTCTTTCCTTATCCACTCTTCTCCAGCCACACTCATCTCCTTGCTATTTCTCACATCACCAAACATGTTCCCACCTCAGGGCCTTTGCACTTGCTGTTGTCTAGCTGGCACAGCTAACCAGATGCCATGCCATATACTCTCTCATTTACTTAAGGTCTCTTCTCAAAAGAATATTTTCAGCAATGGCATTCCTTTTTTTTTTTTTTAGCAATGGCATTCTGGCCATCTTATATAAAAAGTCCCTTGCCCCTGGCTCAGAACTTCCTATTAATTCCTATTAATTTTTCCTCACAGTGTTATCACCACACACACAGTATGTATATATTGACTTGTTTATGGATCATTGTCTTTACATTTGCACTGGAATGTAAACCCCCTGAGAACAGAGACTTCACCTGATTTGTTTTTTAAGATTTTATTTTTGAAGTAATCTCTACACCCAGTATGGGGCTCGAATTCACAATCTGAGATCAAGAGTCAAATGCTCTATTGACTGAGCTAGTTGGGTTCCCCTACGTGATTGGTTTTTGGTGCATCCTTAGCACCTAGAGGAGCTCTGTGCATGTAACAGCAACACAGTAGATATCTACTGAATGAACAGGTGTCCTCCTAAGTAACATATGACCAATGAACACAATCTGAGGAAGGAATCCCCTAAGCCTATAGAGCAAGAGGCATTCCATAAATCACTTCTTTCCTTTCTCATCATGAGATGGATGACCAAAGGGGAAGATTCACCCAGACTGGCACCCTATTTTTATAGGAAAAACACTAAGTCCTAAAAAGAGGAAAATAAACACATATCCCAAAATATTAAATGCCTCCCAATTTCTGTTTGCCCTTATTCAAAGTGACCATATCGCCATTTCCCTCTTTTCATATCTAATTTTTCTGCACTCACTTGATTCCTCCCTTCCATTTACATGTCCTGTAACTTGCGAAGTAGCAGTCTCCATAGATCTGCTTAGCTGTGAGCCCATTTCGTGTTTCATTCCTTTAGCAAGCACAGAGCCCTCTTAGCTGGTCTGATGTCCTGTGCCTAGCCAGTGAGACATTTCAGCTGAAATAACATTATTCTGTGTTTTACTGAGATACAAATTACCACACACAGAAATACACAGATCCTAAGTGCATGGGTAGAAAGAAGCTGACAGAGATACAAACTTGTGTAGCATACACACCAGTCAAGACAGATAACATTTCTGTGACCTCAGAATGATCCCTGGTGTCTCTTGTAAGCAAATTACTATAACCCCTTCAGAAGCAACCAATGCTCTGGTTTCTACTAACATCAGTTGGTTTTGCCTACTTAGGAATTCTACATAAATGGAACTATAGCTACTCTTTTTTTTGTCTGGCTTCTCTTTTAGCATATTTTCCAGATTCATTCATGTTGATTATGAGAAATTGCTCCATTTTATTGCTAAGTAGTATTTCTTTGTTTGAACATACCACAGTTTATTTATCCATTCACCTATTACTGGGTATCTTGGCCCTTTCCACATTTCCAGTTTGGTGATTTTGAAGAAAGCTGTTGAACATGTGTGTACAAATCTTTCTATGTGTAGACAAGGTTTTTATGGCCCAATCACATGCTTTGTTCTGTTTTTTCTCTTGAGTGAAACCTAGATTTATAAGATTATAAGACTCATATGGGCAACTAGTTCTTAACTTTTTAAGTAGTGTTTTATAGTTTTAATTATAGAGTGCTTGCATATTTTTAATTAAATACTTATTTTTGATGCTAGAGAAAATTGTATTTTTATTTAATGCTATGTCCCAATTATTGCTACTTCACAGAATAAAACTGATTTTTACTTATTGATTTTTATATATTAGTATCTTTGATAAATTCATTTCTTGTTTTAGGACTTTTTTAACTCATTAGAATTTCAATATAACAAGCAAGTGGTCTGAGTTTCTATTTTCCTTTCTCTTCTTTGTGACTGTTTCTTTTCTGTGTATTATTACACTAATTCCTTCCATAAAATGCTGAATTGTAGTGATAAGAGTAAACATCCTTAAATTTTCAGTTTTACATATTTCATTATTAAATATTATGTTAGCTGTAGATTTGACAGATGTGACGTTTATCTGGTTGAGAGAGCTTCCTTGAGTTCTTAATTTGCTAGGAGTTTTTATTTTTTTTATCATGACTGGGTATTGAATATTTAAGTATTTTTTTCACCTACTGAAAGGATACTTTCTCTTTTATCCTGTTAATATATTAAATGGCAGTGGTTTAGTTATGAGTTAAACCAAGCCCGAATTCCCAGAACAAATTCCATTTATCCCTGATCTAATATCCATTTGATATATTGCTAGATTTTATTTGGCAATACATCTTTGAAGATTTTTGCATTTCCGTTCATGAGGCATACTGGTCTATAGATTTCTGTTCTAATCTTTGTATAATTTTGGTATCAGGTTAGTGCTGGCCTCAGGTATTTTCTAAAAATCTTTTGAAGATTTGTATTATTTCTTCCTTGTATATTTGAGAGACCTCACCAGGGAACCTAGAATTTTCTTGGTGGGAAGTTTGTTAACTGTGAAACCAACTAATTTAATAACTAAAAGGCACTTCTACGATTTGCTTTTGTGTCACTTTTGGTAAAGGATTTAACCAACTTAGTGTATCCGGTTTATAGTTGTTCATTCTATTGATGCTATGCTCTCAACAACTGTGTAGAGTTTCCAGTGATGCTGACACTCTCGTTTCAGATACTGGCAATCTGTGTTCTCCCTCATTTTTTTCATGATTCCTCTAGCGTGAGGTTTATCAATTTTATTGATTTTTTTTAATGGAGCAATTTTTGCTTGTGTTGGTATTTTCTACTCTGTGCACCTTTGCTTCATTAATCTCCACTCTAATCTTTGCTACTTCCATGGATTTGCTATTAGATAGCTTTAGGTTTTAATGTTGGTTCTGCCACTGATTCGCTGAACAGGCTTCAGAAATGTACTTAACTTCCCTGAAACTTTCTTTCTTCATCTGTAACCTAGGGACAGTAATTCTAACTTGCCACAGTTGCTGGGAGGCTTATATTAGTTATGAATGCAAACTACCTAGTACAGTATCTACAACATAGTAAGGTCTCCACGGCTGTCAGTTCTTCCCCTTCCCCATATCAGAGAGTAAAGAGGGACATATATAGGGAAAAGTTCATGGGTCTAATAGGGTCAGGAGATTTGGATTCTCTGGTAAAGTCACTGTGAGTCTCTCTTAGTTTCACAGTGTATTGTTTTCTGTCTCATGAGACAGACCAAGGGATCACTCAGTTTTCTCCAGGTACAACACCCATTTCATGGATCTGTGAATACAGACTAGGTCCTGCCTATAGCCTCATGACTCCACCCTCCCAGCTAGTACCATTCCCATGACACCTAACAGAAAGGCAATTGAAAGAAGTTAAGAGCCTGGTGGTGGGTATGGAGGAGGGCACGTATTGCATGGAGCACTGGGTGTGGTGCATGAACAATTATCCTGTAACACTGAAAAAAGTATTTGTGGGGAAAAAAAAAAGAAGTTAAGGAAACAAGAGATCAAAGGAAAATGATGAGACAGCCTTCAAAGCACAGAGAGAAGGAAAGAAAAGGCAGGGGAATGGAAAAGAAGTGAAAGCTAATGGCAGACAGCAAATCAGCCCGAGAGCTGTGTTGCTGTTGGCGCTGTCAACTGAGACCCTGCTCATCAGAATTCATAGAGATGATGCGGGAAGGAGAGAAACCTTCCCGGGCTGGGGGCTGCTTTGAACAGGGCTCAGATCTTCCAAGGCAGAAACTGCCTAAAGCATCACAGCTTAATTTCTGAACTTCCAAATCACCAACTGAGCTCGGCTTAGAAGTGGTAATTCTGAAGTTCTTTAAATTTTAACTTTCTTTCAAGAACAAGAAAATCCTACTTTTTCACTGGTTTTGTCCCCAGAAGACTTAATTCAGATTTTCATTTGGAAGGAGTCTGTGAGAGAAGAGAGTGGGCTGTAGAGGAAAAGGGTGATCATCGATAAGAACAGAGTAGGCCAAACTTTGGGTCAGAAACGGTCAGGCGCTTCTGCGTACTCCATTTCAATTTGCCTTCGCCATCCAGGGACACAAGCCAGCTGGAATATAACACTGAAGGGAAAAAGTTACTGGGCTAATTCAGGGACAGCATGTTTTGTCTGAAGTCCATCTGTCTTCAAACGTAAGTCTAGGAGGCAGGAGGCATGTCGGAGAGACTTGCTGGGCAGCCTTTGGTCCAAGGATCAGAGCCTCCCACCACTAGGGAACTTATTAGGTATTAAGAATCTCAGATGCTTTTGCAGATCTGGAGTCAGAATCTGGTCATTCGTGCACACCCTAAAATTTGAGAATCCTTGATGTAGAAAATAAGAAGATAAAGCCAATTATCCCTACTGCAATTCTAACAGGCCATTTACCTTCAACACTCTGTTTTCATTTCTTAATACTGACGGCAAGTATAGTTCAGGTGGCCATTTTCCATGCTGAGTAGTCACGGAGTAGGAATGAGACTTGGGCCAGAAGCATCATTTTGTCACCAGTACGACGACACGGGGAAAGTCACTTTACAATTTTTAAGCTTCCATTTTTGCTTCTACAAAATTAAGCCAATTCATGTAATTAATAGCATCACAGGGTCAGGAGAGAGAGATGAAATAGAGTATGAATCATTCTCTACCTCTCTCTGGGAACCTTCAGTAGTTCCTCTAGCCCCCAGATCAATGGATGCTGGGTTTCAGGGGCACTCAAAGTTCTCTACTCTAGCCCTATCCTACTTTTCTGTCTTCATTTCCTCTCATATTTTTCCAGGAATCCTATACTTCTGCCTTTTCCTCAAACAGAATATTCATCTTCGGTTTCCATTCCTATGCCCGTTTGGTTCCTCCTGCGGGCATGATCTCCTCTACCTCTAACTACCAAAATCCTACTTACCCAGGAAGACTGTCAGGTCAAATACAGCTGCCTCATCAAGCTGTTACCAGGAGCACTAATCAGACATCATTCAACATTTCTCTGCTCAGTTCCATGACTTGCCCTTTTCTCTACAACATTATTTCATTCTTTTTGAGTCGGAGTGAGTTGTGTGTGCACCTGAACTCACCTACAGAACACAAACACTCTAGGAGAGAGTTGCTGCCATTACTTGCTATTCATCTCTGTAAACCCCTCAACTACCAGCACAGTACTTTTTACATAATATATAATAAACGTTTGAAGAAACTGGAAAGGAAAAAGAAAACTTCAAGACACTGGAGATATTTTTACTCTGGAAATTATCTGACAACATTCCTATATGGTAGAAATAGACTGCTAGTAAAATATGTGCCTATCTAATGAGAAGATGGTGGCAGAGACGGTATACATAATTCTATAGAGAGAAATCTCATTAATTTGTGCTTCAATCTGTACATCTCAAATGCCTGATGTGTGCTCAAGATGCATCTCCGTGCTCTCCTTTTGTTTGGGACATTGGAGAAGCAAAGTTTCAATTGCTCCCCATTAGATTGGAATTATCTTGATTATTGCTCATTTGAGGTCAGCGGAAGGCTCATACCTCGTGAATGCATGGACATCCTTATGAAAGGACATAAAAGCTGATTCTCACTGAAAAAAAAAAATTCAGTAAGAGAGAGAATACTGAGCAGGAAATCAATAGATCTGGATTCAAGTTCTACTTTTGGAACTGTGACTCTGGGCAAGCCACCTGACCTCTGTAAGCCTTAGTTTTCTATATTTCAAAAATGGTTACTGATCAAATAGATACCATTGCTTAGCTTTCTGTACTTTATAAGTTGTGAAGAACTATATATGTGCCGCATACCACTAGTAAATTCAGCTAGCAGGACAAGTTCAGACAGACCAGCAGACTACGGCACAAGGCACAAGGAGCCAAAGACTGTAAAATTTAGACCTAGCCCTCCCTCCGTGTTGTACAACAAGGAAAATGGACAAAAAAGTGGCACATTTCTCATGTGCCAGATAAATTCCCCTCTCATATCTCTACTGAGCCGGCAAACCCAGACTTCTTCCCTCACCTGCCACCTAGTTACTAAAGCAGGAATTCACTGTGAGAGTCCAAAACACCTTCTAAAAATGGCCTGATGTCAGGAAAACAACAAGTGAAGTGGCTTTGAGACAGAGGTCAAAATTACCATTTTCCCATCTCAGGGTTGCGAGACTGAACCCTGCATCAGGCTCTGCGCTCAGTACCGAATGTACTTGAGACTCTCTCTCCCTGTGCCCCGCCCCACCGCGTGCTCTTTCAAATAAATACATAAATCTTTAAAAAAAAAAAAAAAAAAAAAAAGATTTTCTTATACTTGCATCATTTCGCCTCCAAACACATAATTTCTAGCACAAGAGTGTAGTGGTGAAGAATACAGGTTTGGGAGTCAGACTGACTGGAACTTAAATCGAGGACCTACTGAGAGCTAGAAGGGGCTGGGATTTGTTCTCACAAGCTAATAAGTTAGCGTAGCACAGTTCCAAAGATGCTGGTATTAAATATAACACTCTTGGATCAAAGTCCGTTCTGTTACTCACAGCCGCAGCAATTAGAGTATAAGCATTGTTGTTACTTCTCCAAGCCCTAGTTCCCATGGAGTGATGAAACAGGGTCAGCTGACACATGTACACACAGTGGGTTATGTTCCGGAAGAGGGACTCTGAGCTCGGGGAAGCCAAATCTTTTATAACAGGTATCATATGCTTCAATATGCCTGTCATACGCTTTAAAGAAGACCTATCTTACCGTCTTCACTGATGTAGACATTAAGCCAGCTTGACCTTTGCCCAAAGGGATACTATCCCTATCGTCCAATCTTCCTCATGCAAACATCCTTGAAAAGATAGCCCAGAACAAAGACAGTCAGTTTCTGGGCTTATAAGCTGCACAGAAACATGAGAGATTCATGGAGAATTATCTGCCACTTACAGGATACAGTTAAGAATCAAGTTTTACTTCTCTCTGAGCATTGATTGTGGCTTTATCTGTCTGTTTCTACGTAATGCTGGTAACAGCACATATCTCACAAGGACAGAATGCAATAATCCATATTAAGTGCTTAGCATACTGCCTCCTACCTCACCGGTTACTAGTTTAATGCAACAGTATGACAACGGAGGTGTGTGTCGAAATTTCTTCAGATCCTCCCCTGACCCACAGTCCATTCAGATTGCTCAATAGGCACAGAGGCAGCTTGATGTGATTCTTAGGACTAAGTAAATATAAGAGGTAGCAAAATACAGAAAAATGAGGCTATTCAGCTCTACCAATTACCAAGCACGTGACCTTGGCCACCTGTCCTTGGTAAAACTTATTTTCCTCGTTTAAAAATGGTCTAATGTATCAAGTAGTAACAGCATTTAAGTGGGACAATTATGTGAGTGTTCGGCACAGGGCAGTGCTGTTCGGTAAACACCGGCGGACTGTCATTAAGTACAGGTAATTGCTCAAGTCAACTGGTTCAAGGTAACACTGAAAGTTGCTTTCAGAGCGCTTTCATCCCCACCACCACCTCTGCAGAGCCCCTGACCCACCCAGTAATGATGATGACTGGACAGCAATCAATACCCCACACTCAGTCCACTGATACGGACAGACAATGTCCTATGGAAAGTAGCATCTTAAAATTACATAACATGGCCTCTTAAGATCTAAGAATCCCAAATTTTGAGCAGGAATGCCTGTGCTGCAGAATACACTTTTTCCCATAAAACTCAGTTTCACAAGGTTGGCAATCTGAGCTATGACTCTCAAAGACTAAGGAAATCTTTCTCCTTCCCTTACCCTCTCACTCACTAATTGCGAGCTCATGTGATCACTTCTCATTCCGTCCACCCATCCGTTATATCACAGGCCCTTCTCTGGCTTGCCTTTCTGTTTAATTGAATTTTGATTTATTAAATAGGTATTTCTTGGACTACTGCATATGATCATTCAGCTAAATGTACACCAAACACAGTAGGCAACTATAGGAGGTACCAAAACTGTGAGGTCATAACATGATACAGATTCACGAAGAGAATCAATCTAGTTGGGACTGCAAAGATGTTCACACATGAAAATTTTTAATTAAACAGCAAAAACAATGCAATCATTCAAGAATCACACACATATGCATACACATATGGGAGCCAGTATCCGTTTTTCGTTAGCAAATTCATCACTGCTCCTAACTCAAATCCTTCATATCAACACATGAGATGATGACTAAAATAGAGACACGACTATATAGGTCATAATTTGGGCTGGATAACAGATAAACTACACACTGATAAATTTGCTAGTGTCTTGCTTAGAGTTACAGGCATGAGAGCTAGGGGCGGGTGGTAAGCAGAGCCTGACTACACCATCGCCCACTCTCAGGAAAGCAGCAAGAATACTGAAGAACAGCAAACCTTTGTTAATTCGTTATCCCTAGCCATGGGGCTTGCACTGGACATGTCAAAGGAAAATCGGTCTTTTAAAACCCTTCAAGAAGCAGGCTGTGCTGATGACAATAGTTTGGTAATCTGCCCTTGGCCAGATGGTGCTCAGCAAGTGTTTGTTGAATGAATACATGAATGTATAGCTTCTGTTATCGGTGGATTTTTGCTACCTCCCTTCATCTGGGACGCTGAAGGATCCTGGGCAAACAGCCCACCCAGAATTGTTCTGTTTCCAATTACGTCTTTGTGTTATAAACCGTGGAATCATGTATAAACCATGTGGTGCAGACAGCCTAATTTAAATCCTGAAAGACTTAGGGAAACATTATGTCTGCTCAGGAGACTCACAATATGAAATGAGACTCACAGGCATTGTTAGCCATAAAACGCTGAGGAGAGGGGAGATTTCCCTCAGGCAGCAGGCTCGTGCACCTTTTCTCCACAGAAGCCTCATCTTTTGTTTGGGGAGTCTGGGCCGTCTGTCCCAGCAGAGGGGGGATAACTGGGATGTCCTCACTAAGAACGTAAGCTCTGCATTTCAGAGAAGGCAGGAAGCTCTGGGGGGAAAGAGCTAGAGGATCTACCTCAGACGGAGAGTACAGCCTGGGGACTTTCCACATTACATCTGATTTGAGGGAATGCGCTCCACTGTCATCCTGAGAACACATCAGTATCTATCAACCGTATTGTATCCTTCAAGTCCTGGGACGGTTTATTCACTTCACATTTACTTAACACACAACTCCAGGTCTTTTACTAGTTACCAAGAGCCTACTTATTTGCTTTGTATACGTGCTCCCATTTAATCTTCAAAACACCCTTGAGAGGTAGATAGCGTTACTCTCACTACAGATGTGTTATGGTTCAGATCAGGAAAAGGGGGCTGAAAGCATAATTAAGGTTTTTGAGCACACGAATCACAAAGTTGGTCTTGGGACCTGGGAGGGTCTGATTTTAAAGCTCATATTCCCTTGTACAGAATCAATAGTGACTACTCCACCGGCCCAATGGTGCAGATAAGTCATCCTGTGGGACCATCACACGTATGGTCAATCCAGCTATGAGATGAATCTCAAAGGAGACTGAAAAGATATGGAAAGAAAAAAAAATTTCAAGAGTACAGGCTTTCAGGGGCGTGCCTGGGTGGCTCAGTCGTTAAGTGTCTGCCTTCGGCTCAGGTCATGATCTCAGGGTCCTGGGATTGAGCCCCTCGTTGGGCTCTCTGCTCAGCAGGGAGCCTGCTTCCCCCCCCC